>CM042241.1:28428740-29028740 GCA_023566225.1 Romanogobio albipinnatus
TACCTGCACCTGTTAGACATCGCAATCAGCGCCTCGCTGCCTTGCGATGACACCTGTTCCCACTTTTGTTTGAGTGCTTACCCTTTATCTAGTGTTTGTTCTTACTGCCTCTTGTTGGATCATTGTTTCATGTCATGCGTTACGACTGCTGCTTTCTTCATGTCTGATTTGCTTTGGAAGTGCTCACCTGGTCTTGTTTGTCTGATACAGCCTTGCGCCTAAGTTTAGTCTGAGTTCTGCATTTGCTGCAAGAGTACCTTCGCGGTCCTCTGTTCCTGACTGTGATTTATTCTCAAGAACTGCCTCCACCTCTACTGGTGTCCCAATCTCTCTCCTCTTCGAGACTCATCTCAGCTGCCTTCTCAGTTTGTTTTACCAGTTCTGTGTGCCTTAACGACAGACTGCCTTGTTTATATTCTCATTAAAGACTGTTGTTATCCTGTCAACCTCTGCTTTTGGATCCATCCTTTATTGACTCTGACAGAATGATCCAACCAGAGGCGTAGCAAGCTTTTCAAAAGTGTGGGGGATGGATGTGGTTTGTTTGTTAACAATAAAAACGATGAATACAATGACAGAAGGGTACAAAAGGTATAACATACAAGATATATAATATATATATATATTATACATACCTCTGTTTTTTTTAACCACGGTGTTCGGTTGGGTTCTGATGGCTAGTCACATCAGTTTTTTGCTATTCTATTCTTAGGTGACTGGGACAGAAAGAGGTTAAGGAGAAAAAAAATGCTATTTTTTTCTTTTACTTAAAAGACTTGTAAAACCTTACTTAAACTTAAAACTTTAATGAATACAGGTTTGGAACAACATTAGAGTGAGTAAATAATAACATCATTTTAGAGGTGAACTGTCCCTTTAAGGACAGCATGTTCACTATAGGCTGTGCTGCTGTCAATTTAAGACGTGCATCTATACAGACAATATACAGACACACGCAAATTTACTTTCACCGACTGTGTTTATGTTAACCTTGTTGTGTATTTGACAGTATTAGCACAGTAAGACTACCTACTAGTCCAGTAATCAAGTTTAGTGCGCTAGCACGCGAATAACCGGCAAGGCTTTAAAACGCATGCAAATAATGAACTTTCGCGATTGTGAATAACTATAGTGTTCTGTGAGTATAACTCTCTGACACCAGCCCTTACTGGCATTGCAAGCGTGTCTAGCACTGTGTAGTGATTGGATATTTTCTCATATCAGCACGTAGACTCACAGGCACACTGCAAAAACAAAACAAAAAAAACAACCCAATTCACAAGCGCATATTGAACCGTGAATGCCATACCGAACGGTTTAATATTATAATATATAAAGCGTTTGTGCAAAACTGCGGCAAAACTGCAGAAAAAGTGTGGGTGTTGAACCCTCTCACCGGGAAAAGTGTGGGTGTTACCACACCCACATCCCCCACGGGTGCGACGCCCCTGGATCCAACCAACCATGGATCCAGCAGAGGAGGAGCCCGTCCGGTCGGCTGTCGAGTTCCAAGGAGCGATGCTCGGCAGACACGAAGAGGAGTTGGCTGCCGCCCATCAAGCAGTTAGGAGTCTTTCTGCTCAAGTTTCAGATCTGTCAGCTCGTTTTCTCCACTATCACCAAGAACCTGCGGTGATCACCCAACCGACAGCTGCCCTCAGAACCGCGAGTCAACAACCCGTCCTGTTATGCCGGTGAGCCCACTGAGTGCAGAGCCTTTCTCATACAATGTGAGGTTGTCTTTTCTCTGCAGCCCCAGATGTATGCGGAGGATCAGGCTCGCATTGCATTTGTTCTCTCGCTTCTCACGGGACGTGCATGCGAGTGGGGAACGTCTGTTTGGGAGGTTAAATCGGCGTGCTGCAGTCGGTACGGGCTCTTTAAGGACGAGATGATAAAGTTTTTTGATAGATCTGTCTTCGGTTGTGAGGCTTCACGTCTTCTTGCTGTTCTACGTCAGGGCAGAAGGTCTGTGGCCGATTTCGCTATAGAGTTCAGGACACTGGTGACTACTAGTGAGTGGAACGAGCCTGCACTAATCGCTCGTTTTCTGGAGGGGTTAAACATGGACCTTAAGGAGGAGATTTATGCGTGGGGGTCGCCGTCTCAGCTGGATCAGCTTATCGATCTGGCCATTCGCTTGGATAGATGTTTCGAGCAGAGGCGACGGGTTCGTTCTTCTTATTCAAAGCCATGCAATGTTTCTTTCCCCGCTGCTGTTCCCGTTCGTAACCAGTCTGAGGCTGAGCCTATGCAGGTCGGGGGCATGCACATCTCCTCAGAGGAACGACAACGGCGGATACTCAATCGTCTCTGTTTTTACTGTGGAACGGTCGTGGCCGTGGCATCATGCACGTTAAAAGCCAGAGCTCACCAGTAGACCGAGGAGTACTGGTGAGCGCTTCTGCCATTTCCTCCTCACCCAGATCTCGCACTACGATCTCTGCTGTTCTCCGCTGGGTGGGTTCTTCAGCTACTGGTCCTGCTCTCATCGACTCGGGGGCGGAGGGCAACTTTATCGACGAGGGATGGGCTTGTGAGCACAAGATTCCCTTGGTCAACTTAACTGACTCCACTACTGTATTTGCCCTGGACGGCAGAGAGCTCTCTTCGGTTCGCCGCGTCACCGTTCCGGTGAGTCTCATCGTCTCCGGTAACCACCAAGAGACAATTTCTTTTTATGTTTTTCAGTCTCCCTATACACCCATTGTTTTAGGACATTCCTGGCTTATCCAGCATAATCCTCAGATTGACTGGGTTAAGGGGTTTATTCATAGTTGGGATTTGTCCTTTCATGTGAATTGTCTGGTCTCTGCTGTTTCTGCCGTGTCTTCTGTTTCTGTCTTCCAGGAGGATCCTGATGATTTGTCTGGAGTCCCGGAGGAGTACCATGATCTGCGGGCGGTTTTCAGTCGTTCCCGGGCGGTTTCCTTGCCGCCTCACCGCCCTTATGACTGTGGGATTGAGCTTCTCCCCGGTACCGCGCCTCCTCGTGGTAGATTGTATTCCCTTTCGGCGCCTGAGCGAGAGGCTCTGGAGAAGTATCTCTCAGAGTGCCTCGATGCTGGGATTATTGTCCCTTCTTCGTCGCCCGCCGGTGCGGGGTTTTTCTTTGTAAAGAAGAAGGAAGGTTCTTTGCGTCCCTGTATCAACTATCGAGGGCTGAACGACATAACAGTCAAGAACCGATATCCCTTGCCTCTTATGTCGTCAGCCTTTGAGATTAGGGATGCACCGGTTGACCGGCCAAAAACCGCAACCGGCCGGTTTTTGCTTCTAGCGCGCGATCGGCAACCGGCCGGTTTCTTTGTATTTTTCTGCCGATTTATCCGGAAGTGCGCCCGCGTGCACATACGCCTATATTGCAGTCATTCGCGAACATGTCACTTGTGTGTTACAAACGGAACCTGGATAACTGAGGGAAGAGACGAGATGCTGAAGGGAATGAAGAGCCGCTTTCCTGCGCGAGCTGAAGTTGCGCGAGTTTACCTCTCCGCCTGCTCAAGTGTAGATAGTGAGCGTTTGTTCAGCTCAGCTTCTCATGTGTTGGATCGGATGAGAACGAAACAGACTAACTTGTGAAAAAGCCGAAATACTTCTTTTTGTAGCCTAAAGAAGAACATGCATGCACTTTAGAAATGAAATACTATCAGTTCTGTAGCCTATAGGATGATCATTTATATTTGGTAACTTTAGAATAATGGTCATTAGTTAACATTAGTTAACTACATTAGTTAACATTAACTAATAATGAACTGCACTTATAAAGCGTTTATTAATCTTTGTTAATGTTCATTTCAACATTTACTAATGAGAGATAACTGCATTATTAAAATCTTGTTAGCATTAGTTAATGCACTGTGAACTAACATGAACAAACCATGAACAGCTGTATTTATATTAACTAACGTTAACAAAGATGAACAAATACAGTAACAAATGTACTGCTCATGGTTAGTTCATGTTAGTTAATACATTAACTAATGTTAACTAATGACCATTATTCTAAAGTGTTACCTTTTATTTGACCTTAAAATTACATTGACTTAATTTGATTTAAAAAGCACCTGCTGTAGCATCTTAGTTTTTTTCGTTGCACTAAACATTATTTGATTTAACATTTTGGAACAATTAAATACTTTGGTTTTATTGAATTTCACTGGTAAAGACTTTTTTTCTTTACACTGAATTTAAAAACAAATGCTGATTTAAGTAACATCGTTGTTTGGATTGCAGAATATGCAGTTGTTGCCTTTAATTTCACCTTTCAGCCTTTTAATTTCCAATTAAATTTCCCGTTCATTTCAGATTGCGGACTTGTTTTCATTAGCCAAAAGCCAATTTAGCCTGTTAAATACCAAATAAACATCTTGTTCATGTATACTTTCATTACTTTATTGTGTAAAAAAAAAAATCGGAAATCGGTATCGGAATCGGCCAGTTTTCTTGAAAAAAATCGGTATCGGAATCGGCCATGTAAAATCATGATCGGTGCATCACTATTTGAGATCCTACAGGGCGCAAAGATATTCACCAAATTAGACTTGCGTAACGTCTACCATTTGGTGCGTATCAAGGAGGGGGACGAGTGGAAGACCGCATTTAACACTCCTGGTGGGCACTTTGAATATCGCGTCCTTCCTTTCGGGCTGGTCAATGCTCCCACGGTTTTTCAGGTCTTGGTTAATGATGTCTTGCGAGACATGTTAAACGTTTTTGTATTCGTTTACTTGGATGACATTCTGATTTTCTCGCCGTCCCTCCAGGTTCACGTTCAACACGTTCGTCGTGTCCTGCAGCGTTTATTAGAGAACCGTCTATTCGTTAAGGCAAAGAAATCCGTCTTTCACGCCCAATCGGTTAAATTCCTCGGTTCGGTGATCTCTACGGAGGGGATCAGCATGGACCCTAACAAGGTCCGTGCGGTGCTTGATTGGCCTGTCCCAGATTCTCGTGTCGCCCTTCAACGGTTTCTGGCATTTGCCAATTTTTATAGGCGCTTTATTCGAGGCTTTAGCCAGGTTGCCGCTCCTCTTACCGCCCTTACCTCCTCCAAGGCCAGGTTCGCTTGGTCGGAGGCTGCTGAGTGTGCGTTTAACCGACTTAAGAATCTATTTACCTCCGCGCCCGTTTTGATCACTCCTGACCCTAGGCGTCAGTTCATCGTCGAGGTCGATGCCTCCGACATTGGGGTGGGAGCTATCTTGTCGCAACGCTCTTCCCAGGATGACAAGGTACATCCGTGCGCGTTCTACTCTCATCGTCTCTCACCCACGGAGCGGAACTACGACGTTGGCAACCGAGAACTCTTGGCGATCCGTCTGGCGCTGGGTGAGTGGCGACACTGGCTTGAAGGGGCCAGAGTACCATTCATAGTCTGGACGGATCATCGCAATCTAGAGTATATCCGCTCTGCTAAACGCCTTAACGCCCGTCAAGCCCGCTATATATATATGGTTATTACTATAAACAGAATTTACAGGTGAATATGTACAATGAATAAATATACAGATGGCTATTACTATAAACAGAATTTACAGGTGAATATGTACTATGAGTATAATATAATATACAGATGGCT
The DNA here is from genome assembly GCA_023566225.1 of Romanogobio albipinnatus. Lineage (NCBI taxonomy): Eukaryota > Metazoa > Chordata > Actinopteri > Cypriniformes > Gobionidae > Romanogobio > Romanogobio albipinnatus. The sequence goes on from CM042241.1 coordinate 28,434,322, forward strand.
ATTACTATAAACAGAATTTTACAGATAGAGGTATACAATATGTTAGGCTAAAATGAGGAATATAGCAGTGGATTAAGGTAGTGCAATGAAGTATGGACAGAAGCTATCCGAAAAAAAGTGTAAAGTGCAGTGGAAGTGATTGCATATTACAGTTAGAAGTACGGTGCAAAATGCAAATGTAAACAGTTGGTACTGTGAATACAGTCGGCAGTGCAAATGAGCATAATCAGGTTAAGGTATGGTAGTGCAAGATGCATAAACGTAAACAGTTTTTCCAGTAGTGCAAATAACAAGTGAAGGCAGATGTGAGGTAGGAGAGTTGGCAGTATATGAGGGGAGTGGATCAGCGAGGGTTAGAGTTCAATAAAGAGACAGCTCTGGGGAAAAAACTGTTCTTTAGTCTGCTGGTCCTGGTCCGGAGGCACCTGAGACGCCTGCCGGAGGGCAGGAGAGAAAACAGTCTGTGGGCTGGGTGAGAGGAGTCCTTAAGGATGCTGCGAGCTCGATGCAGACAGCGTTTCCTCTGGATGTGCTCGATGGCAGGTAGTGGAGTCCCTGTGATGCGCTGGGTAGTTTTCACCACCCGCTGCAGTGCCTTGCGCTCCGCAACAGATCAGCTCCCATACCATACTGCCACACAGTTGGTCAGGATGCTTTCTATTGCGCAGCGATAGAAGTTCACCAGGATAGCCGAAGAGAGCTAATTCTTCCTCAGTGTCCTCAGGAAGAAGAGGCGCTGGTGAGCCTTCTTGACCAGGCTGGAGGTGTTGGTTGTCCACGACATGTCCGCCGAGATGTGGATCCCCAGGAACTTGAAACTGGAGACACGCTCAGCAGCCATTCCATTGATGTGGATGGTGTCGTGTGTGCCTCTTGACTCTTTCCTGAAGTCCACGATGAGCTCCTTCGTTTTGGTGGTGTTGAGGAGCAGGTTATTATCAGCGCACCATGTGGCCAGGTGCTGGATCTCCTCCCTATAGGCAGTCTCATCGTTGTTGCTGATGAGACCAATCACCGTAGTGTCGTCCGCAAACTTGACGATGGAATTAGATCCATACACAGGCTTGCAGTCGGAGGTGAAGAGGGAGTAGAGAAACGGACTTAGCACACAGCCCTGTGGTACACCAGTGTTGAGTGTGATGGACGTGGAGCAGGTGAATCCTGATTGAACATTCTGGGGTCTGTCAGTTAGGAAGTCCAAAATCCAGTTACACATTGAGGTGTTGATGCCCAGGTCTCCAAGTTTGGCTATTAACTTGGTTGGGATGACAGTGTTGAATGCTGAGCTGAAGTCAACAAACAGCATGCGTGCATAAGTGTTCTTATTGTCCAGATGAGTGAGCACAGAGTGCAGTGCCATGGAAACTGCATCATCTGTGCTCCTATTGCTGCGGTAGGCAAACTGGTGTGAGTCCAATGTGGATGGTAGAGAGTCTTTTAGGTGTTCCAGGACCAGCCGCTCAAAGCACTCCATAACGATAGGAGTGCTACAGGGCGGTAGTCATTAGGGCACCTCGGGCTAGAGTGTTTCGGCACTGGCACAATGGAAGTGCGTTTAAAGCATGTTGGTACAGCTGCTTGGGCAAGAGACAGGTTGAAAATGTGGGTGGTTAGCTGAGGGTTTGAGCTTGGTGGCAGTTTCTCTGTTGTCTCTTTCAAAGCGAGCATAAAAGTAATTTAGCTCGTTTAGGAAGTTGACATCAGTGGCTGCGGGGTTGGAGTGGGTGGGTTTGTAGTCACTGATGGCCTGAATGCCCTGCCACATGCGTCGAGGGTCAGAGTTGGAAAAGTGTCCCTCTATCTTTAGCTTGTAGCAGTGCTTGGCCTTTTTGATGCCCCTCTTAAGGTTTGCTCTGGATGTGCTGTAGGCTTGTGCATCCCTGATCTGAAGGCAGTAACTTCAACAGGAGTCGCACTTCCTTGTTCATCCAAGGCTTCTGATTTGGGTATGTGGTGATCTGTTTCTGGGTTGTAACACTGTCAATGGTGGTATTGATATGATCCAATACAGAGGAGGTGTAGGAGTCAATGTCTGTGTGTGCGCCACTGGTGGCCTGAGAAGCAAACATACTCCAGTCTGTGTATAGAAACCTTTCCTGGAGTGTGGAATCTGCCCCCGCAGGCCACACCTTGATGGTCTTCACTGATGGCTTCACACGGTTGATGAGGGGTGCATATTTGGGGGTGAGGAACAAAGAAAGGTGATCTGACTGTCCCAGGTGGGGGAGGGGTGTTGCAATGTAAGCTCCAGCCATGTTTGTGTAAACATGGTCTAAGGTTTTGTTTCCTCTGGTGTGACAGGAAACATGCTGGTGAAACTTGGGTAGCACTGACTTTAAGTTTGAGTGATTAAAGTCACCTGCAACAATAAATGCAGCTTTCATAGCAAGCTTGGCATCAGCATCCGGGGGAATATAGGCTGCAGTGATAATGGTGGAAGTGAACTCCCGCGGTAGATAAAACGGTCTACATTTAACCATGAGAAACTTAAAGGGGTCATAGAATGGTACATGCACTTTTACAAGTTGATTATACGGAAATGTGTGTTGGCAGTGCCTGTACACAACCATCCTATAATGATAAAAATACATCCAGTGTTTTTTTTTTAATCTCCTTATATGTTTTCCCCTGTCTCAAATCGAGCCGTCTGACCGTGTGACGTTACACGGTGTACGCCCCTCCTAAGATTGTTGATTGACAGCAGCGTTTCAACACAGATCCACCCTGAGCGAGCTGTCATCAGTCCGCCATTGTTGATACTCTGGAACAGAATGGCGTCTAAGCGATTGTGGTGTTGTGTTGTTGTTGTGTGTAATAACGAACACAGCAGTCATTTTGATGTTCCTAAATCCGAACTGCTGAAGACCCAGTGGCTGCTGAGTTTTGTTTTAGAAGGGAATATTCCCCCCGATCAACGTCAATGTTTGCGCGAATCATTTCTCAGCAGACTGCTTTATAAACGAGCGTCAGTATAAAGCAGGTTTTGCTAATAAGCTGCTCTTGAAAAAAGGATCGTGTTCCTGCTGCACCTCAGGAAGATGTGAGTGTAACGTTTTATTAACCTTTATATTAATCTTTGCAAATCGCTTCACGATGAATGCGGTTAAAGTTTACAGGGTAAGTTTTTTTCAGGGCATGCTTTCTGTGTATGATGTTCTCAATATAATTCATAATCCCACGTTTATAATGAACAACGCGTTATGTTTGTTATTACAAACTGTGTAATCGGGTGATAAAGTTAACGTGGTAACACTACACTAAGCTTACTTTTGTACATGGTTTATAACGGTGTCTGTAACTGATTAAGAAGTAATGTAAAAAAAAAATCTTATAACATAACATCAATCTGTCAATGAACTAACACATCAGTAAACACATAGCAACTACACTACTCTGCCAGTACAAAGATAGATCAAAGTGACATGACGTTAACCAACCATTCAGAAACGTCCTGTTCGAACTTCGATGGGTTCGTCATCTTGTTCCTAGTCCGACTCCGGTTCAAAATGATAAGGTTGCTCAGATGTTTCCTCAGAGACTCCCGTTGCCATTATTTCTCGAAAATATACCCTCAAATGTTGTCAAGGCAACACTCCACGTGTGTTGTGGTGTTGTGTCGGGTCGAACCGAACGCCCCACAGAGCAGAGGGGGCGGGGTGAGCAAAGCTCATTATCATTTAAAGTCACATGCACTGAAATGACTTGCTGAAAACTGAGCTAGTTTTGACCAGGTAAAATGAGTGTTTTCTTACAATACTAATGAGAATTTTTAATTAAAGTATATTACAAACTTTTCATTTAGACACTAAAGAATCATATTAACTTGTACAAAAATGTCATTCTATGACCCCTTTAAGGTTAGCTGAACAATGACTCCCAACAATAGCAGAGTTTGTGCACCAAGCTTTGTTAATGTAAATGCACAATCCACCGCCTCGGGTCTTACCGGAGCCATCTAATGTTCTATCCGCCCGGAGTGTGTGGCGTCCCGCTATCTTCTTTTGTGTTCAGCAGAACAAAGAAAATCATACAGGTTTGGAACAACTTGAGGTTGAGTAAATGATGACAGAATTTTCATTTTTGGGTGAACTATCCCTTGAAGTCTTTGTATGTTTACCTTTGTCTAAAAAAGGCTTGATATCCCTTAATAAGCAGTAAAGATGTCATTCTGTCTATATCTTCGACTATAATCTTAAACCTTTCACTAACAGCAGTACATGTACAAAGATCATGTCATTGTCCTGCACTGCTGGCATATTTGCCAATAGTTTCCTCAGGCTGAAAAGACATTTCGGCATGAGAATCAAACTCTTAATTTGTTCCTCAACCACTGGAACCAGTCGTCCGTTAACAAAACAACACAGCGAATAATTTTTCCCATTGGAGACATCACACGCCGCCATCAACTGTACATGCCCATTAGCTCTGGGTCTATGTGTGTGTGTGTGTGATGGAAAACCCACATCTCTGGAATATGAAGTCCCCTAATGAACAGGCACCAGAATGCAAGCGGCATCAATGGAAAGCAAAATTCGTTAAAACTGAAGGAGGTAATTGGAAAGTGAGCTGTCACAGTGCAGGCGCCTACTGAATCTGTCAGATTCGTAATGAAGAGAAACATCACTGCCTTCGTTGACCCAAGGAAACACACAAAGACAAGCAGAGGAACACATGTTCACCTCATTATGTTTAGCACCTCAATGGTGTATAAGTGAGAGTAATGCAGGAAAAGACCTGGGGTCATGTGTTAGCAGACTCTTTAGGGGTATGTGAAATCAAATTCACCTTTTCTCATTTTAAGCCTATTTAAGACACTACAGATTATTTTGGGTTATGGCTATATTTTATGGGCTACCAAAGAACATTCATAGCGAGGAAGAGCAGAAAGACCTAAAGTTAAACTAAATAAAAGATGTTGAGGGTCTGGAGAAATAGCAAAACAGAAAGAGACGGCTTAAGGAGATGTGAGAAATGACAGCGAGCGTCTGTTCCTGCAGCTTGCCCTTGCCCCGCCTCTATAAAATGCACAGCAGGAGTCATTATCAGTGGAGGGGTTAGTTCATCCCCACATTACCACCTTACCTCCCCCATTAACCATCCACCTCCCCAGCAGCTCACACACTTCATCTGATGTCAACTATGTAAGCACTCATATCTGTCACACTAATAGCTATTGTTATGCTGATATGCACAGTAGGACTGACACACAGGTTGCTCCCACTTCAATCATAACAGAACAGTTAAAGCAAGATAATACATGATCTTACCAGCATGTGACATATTGGCTTTACCGACCTACACATAAAATGGTGGGAGGGGTTTCAGCTATTCATTAATATTAAACAGGCAGTTTGACAGGCTAAAGTGAGTTTGTTTTTTCTCAAGGGCTACTTTTCTTTTTTGTCTTATTTGCATATTTATTTTGAAGAGTAAATCTGACTTGGGTATAAGATATAACATGGAATTGAACTTGACTTTAGAGTCAGACTGAAATGAAATTTCACCTTATCTAAGCGCATGTTACTGATCTTCTTGTAAACTATTCATCCATGCATGTTTTATTTTTACCTTGTAATTTTTTGATTAAAACCACTATCTTCCAGTGAAACAACAGACTTGTGATGTAAACTGCTCCAATAAGCTTTTAAAGCCCACCCCTTTCCTACAATCAACCGAACGTGGTCATTCAGATCTGCCTACATCCAATCAACAACTCATAGATAAAGAAAAAGGCCTTACATTTAGTCTTTCATAATCCATTTCATACACACATATGTCACAATAATGAAGAAAAGAGATCTGTTGCTACATCTGTTACATTGTGACATTAAAGCTACATGTATGCAAGGGAAGATTTTTTTTTTTTGTCTGGTCACCATTTAGGTTCTTTTTAGCAGCTTCCTTATAAATAGTACTGCAATATGGCAAATACATTTTAAACTTAACAATTATTCCATATTGTTTTCAGTATATAGAAGCATGTATTAAACTCATTAAATAAAAAATATTTTAGGATTATGTCACTTGCAAGGAACTATTTTGCATTAAATAACACATCAACTACCTTTTTTTTAATTTCACTTATAGATAAAAAAAACGTTTTTTTGTTTTGTTTTTAGGTTGCTGTGGGCAATAAATTGGGATAATGTAAATGTTAATAAAGCTGAACTGAGGAAGATGTCTTATGACAATTTAAAATAGATCTGATACAGTGAGACATAGATGTTAAAATATTTATTTAATTACAAGTCAGATTGACATTATTACAAAGCAAACATGAATGAAATGACAGACATCTTGAAATAGGTAATAGATTAGAAACTTTACATATTAAAACAAATAAAACATGACACTGACACTATATCATGGACACGAACAAAAAAACAAATATAAGACAAACAAAACATTTGCTGCCATAATGCTTTAGGGAGTATTGCTTCCTGCTAAATTAGAAAGATGTATAAAGTATAAAGAGACAAAAATATTTTTTACATTTTTATGAAGAGGAGAACAAAATAATACTGCACTGCCTCCCGTACATAAATGATGAAAAATGATGGACATGTTCATCATCTGGAGGGTCATCTATAATGTATATAAAAAAAACTACCGATTTAACTCAGGGTGGACCCAAGGTGACGTCACAGTGACATCAGATGCTGGATGAGGACAGGATGTCCTCTACCAGGTGTTTATACACCCATGCGTCACCTTTGAGACGCTGTCGACGGATCCCGACCACCTCAGGCTTCTGCAGGATACAAACCTCCAGCTCAAACTGCATGGTCACCTTTCCAAAGTCTGACTGTGTATGGCATTTTAGAGTATAGCTAACAGAAACAAAAGACAAAAAGAGGAAAAGAGGACATTTAACAACGAAGTTAATTGTTCAGAGCAGTGGTTCTCAACCTCTTTGACTCAAAGACCTCCTGTTGTCCAACAATTTCTGCAGGACGCCCCTCTGTATACACTACAATATATCCAATATTTCTGCTGTGATTATGACAAAGCTGCTTGTTTTCAAACTTTTTAGAGATATATAGAATGTATTAACATGCACATATGTTCTGTATTATAGAACTATATGTGCCTCAATAAAAATAATAGTTTTAATATATTAATATCAATTTATTAATTTGAATGCTTTTAATTGATCCTGAAGTTTGCTGAGGCCCCCTGGATGAGAACCCTTGGTTTAGAGGAAAAACAAATTTGAATTGCATTTCAGGAACAGAGTTTAACTTACCCTTTCTGAACAAAGTCCACATTCTTCTCTGGTAATATGCTGAGGATCTGATTGAGCACTTGGTCAGCATCAGTCTGGCTGGTGAGCGTCACATTGTATTGAGCCTGGAAAACATTTACAGTTTTGAAATCAGCAATGTAAAATGTAAAGCAAATGTAAAGGTGACAGTTCGACAACTTATATCATTTATCAAGGGCCCTGTTCAAGATGCTTTTTGGTCGATCTGATCACAATCAGACGAGGGAGACACATACCCGTTTACACATGGTATTTTAATCCACCACATGAGCATGTAGACTATGAAAGCAATCCGGTCAAATGCGTTTTTGACTACCTCAGGTAGTGATCGGAAGTGGATTCCGATCCATTTAGACCCGTTTACACTTGTATTTAACATAATCCACTTGTGATCTGATTGATTGATCTTAATACCAGGTGTAAACAGGGCCAATGTCTTTGGAAACCCTTTTTCTTCCATTGACCACAAAATGTTTTCAACAACATTCTATACAATGAAAGTGCTCATTACAGCTGTCATGCAAGATTTGCAGTGAATATTGATAGCTTTGGAGGTAGCTTTGTGTGAGGAACAGTGAATTTTATGTAGTAGCTTTGTATAAGTATTTGAACATCCTGCTATTTTGCAAGTTCTCCCACTTGGAAATCATGGAGGGGTCTGAAATTGTCATCGTAGGTGCATGTCCACTGTGAGAGACATAATCTAAAAAAATAAATCCAGAAATCACAATATATGATTTTTTTTTACTACAAATAAGTATTTGAACACCTGTCTATCAGCTAGAATTCTGACCCTCAAAGACCTGTTAGTCTGCCTTTAAAATGTCCACCTCCACTCCATTTATTATCCTAAATTAGATGCACCTGTTTGAGGTCGTTAGCTGCATAAAGACACCTGTCCACCCCATACAATCAGTAAGAATCCAACTACTAACATGGCCAAGACCAAAGAGCTCTTCAAAGACACTAGAGACAAAATTGTACACCTCCACAAGGCTGGAAAGGGCTACGGGGAAATTTGTCAAGCAGCTTGGTGAAAAAAGGTCCACTGTTGGAGCAATCATTAGAAAATGGAAGAAGCTAAACATGACTGTCAGTCTCCTTCTGACTGGGGCTCCATGCAAGATCTCACCTCAATGATCCTAAGAAAGGTGAGAAATCAGCCCAGAACTACACGGGAGGAGCTGGTCAATGACCTGAAAAGAGCTGGGACCACCGTTTCCAAGGTTACAGTTGGTAATACACTAAGACGTCATGGTTTGAAATCATGCATGGCACGGAAGGTTCCCCTGCTTAAACCAGCACATGTCAAGGCCCGTCTTAAGTTTGCCAATGACCATTTGGATGATCCAGAGGAGTCATGGGAGAAAGTCATGTGGTCAGATGAGACCAAAATAGAACTTTTTGGTCATAATTCCATTAAACGTGTTTGATGAGTACCATCCCAAGAACACCATCCCCACTGTGAAGCATGGTGGTGGTAGCATCATGTTTTGGGGGTGTTTTTCTGCACATGGGACAGGGCGACTGCACTGTATTAAGGAGAGGATGACTGGGGCCATGTATTGTGAGATTTTGGGGAACAACCTCCTTCCCTCAGTTAGAGCATTGAAGATGGGTCGAGGCTGGGTCTTCCAACATGACAATGACCCGAAGCACACAGCCAGGATAACCAAGGAGTGGCTCTGTAAGAAGCATATCAAGGTTCTGGCGTGGCCTAGCCAGTTTCCAGACCTAAACCCAATAGAGAATCTTTGGAGGGAGCTCAAACTCCGTTTTTCTCAGCGACAGGCCAGAAACCTGACTGATCTAGAGAAGATCTGTGTGGAGGAGTGGGCCAAAATCCCTCCCGCAGTGTGCAAACCTGGTGAAAAACTACAGGAAACGTTTGACCTCTGTAATTGCAAACAAAGGCTACTGTACCAAATATTAACATTGATTTTCTCAGGTGTTCAAATACTTATTTGCAGCTGTATCATACAAATAAACAGTTAAAAAAATCATACATTGTGATTTCTGGATTTTTTTTTTTAGATTACGTCTCTCACAGTGGACATGCACCTACAATGACAATTTCAGACCCCTCCATGATTTCTAAGTGGGAGAACTTACAAAATAGCAGGGTGTTCAAATAATTATATTCCTCACTGTATGTCAGTGCCATTATTTTGTCTCAAGATGCACACCAGTAATGTTTTTTTCCTAGGACACTTCTATAAAAAGGACCTTAAATGCCCAAATTGAACTAAGCTTTCCTGCAGCTCAAGCAGTAGAGCATGGCACTAGCAATGCCAAGGCCATGGGTTCGATTCCCAGGGAAATCAAGAACTGACAAAAATGTAAAATGTGTACCTTGAATGCAATGTAAGTTGCTTTGTATAAAAGCGTCTGCCAAATGCATAAATGTAAAAGTAAATCCCAATCCTGAAAGTTACAGGTCTTGGTTTCCCCTCAGTGATGTGGTGTTTGTCAGAGGAGTCACTGTTAAAGCAACTGGTTGCAGCAGACTGATAACCATGCAAATTAATAATTCTAAATATTTGGAATATGGAAAAACAAGGGACATTTTAGGCTGTCAAAAGCACAAAGGACAGAAAGACTAAGAGTAAATGTAAAAAAACAGACGAATGATACCTTAATTTTGCGTGGTCCATCTCGAGGTCCTCTCTTCTTGCTGGGTGTGAGCATTGTAATGACTTTATCCAGGCCTCTCTCTAGACTGCCAAACACTTTTCCTCCCTTACGCTTCTGCCCACTGTCCCCCTGACAGCCAGCCAGGTCCAGAGAGCGAGACCTGCACACATAGGAATGCTGTTTAGAACACAACTGCACATTTCTGTAGTTGTAACACTATCCCAATGCAATATAGGCTTTGCCAAGAGGCTATTACTGGAAAATTGGGCAGTTAAAATTATAATTGACAGCATACTCCAAGAGTAAGTGCAGCAAGCCCTGCAATTTATTTCACTTGCAAATTGGGTATTGACATTGTCAAAATGGTAGAGCAAATAAAAATGTTTCCTGAGCACCAAATCAGCATATTAGAATGATTTTTGAAGGATCACGTGGCACTGAAGAGTGGAGTAAAGATGCTGAAAATGTAACTTTCCCATCACAGTAATAAATTACATTTTAAAATGTATAAATAGAAAAAGGTTATTTTAAATTGTAATATTACTGTTTCTACTGTATTTTTGATCAAATAAATGTAGCATAAGACTTTTCAAAAACAAAGATATGACTTTTGAAAATAGTATATATATCTTATATAGTTTTATCTTTCAAATATATAACTATATAAGATATAACTGTTATTGGCTAAAAAATGAAAATAAGGTGACATGGGAAAAAAAAACAATAAAAAAATATATTTTAAATATATTAAAGATAGTGTCAATATCTCATTTATTTCTTAATGAGATCCCCCCCATTTTCAATTGTTTGACTTCAGTAGCGGCTCATCAGGGGTGACACAGCCTACTCAAGATTTTGAGGTGGAAAATGGGAGAAGGATGATTTAAATGTTAAAAAATTCCCAGTTATTAATTTCATTTTGTGTCTCATAATGTGAATTTCTTGTTTGTAATTTCACCATTGTAACACCATAAAATGTTACTGAAATCGCTGCTCTTCCCCAAATGTGCTGAATCTGCCATTCGGAACACTGTGCTGTGATGAGTCCGAGGGGATAAATCCATAGCCAGACACTTTTGCCTTCATTGGTAACAAAAAAATTAGCCAATCACCATCAAGTATTTGACGTTCAAAAAGTTACATCGCTCCCTTGGTATATCAACCAATCATCGTAAAAGCTTAAATTCGTTAACTGCTCCCCCTGATAATTTAGCAGCTATGGGGAGTAGATATTGGATATTTGATTTACCATTTGAGCCAAAGCTACAAATTAAAAATGACCCCATGTCGAAGTTGGACATATAAATAGGCTAGGGTGAGTCAAATGATATGGTAAACTTTATTTTACAGTGTCATTGTTTCATATAATACATGGGTAACACTTTAGAATAATGGTCATTAGCATTAGTTAATTTATTAACTAACCATGAGCAGTACATTTGTTACTGTATTTGTTCATCTTTGTTAATGTTAGTTAATATAAATACAGCTCTTCATGGTTTGTTCATGATAGTTCACACAGTGCATTAACTGTTAACAAGATTTTAAAAATGCATTAGAAAATATTGAAATTAACATTAACAAAGTTTAATAAACGTGTTATAAGTGCAGTTCATTATTAGTAAATGTTAACTAATGTATTTAACTAATGACCATTATTCTAAAGTGTTACCGTTACATGCAGTTACTATAGTAATATCTATTAATTATGCGTAATTGCATGCAACTAACCATAAACCAAACCCAACCCTATAGTAAGTATGGTTACTTTATTTACTCAGTAGAGTCAGTACTTAAATGTATAATTACAGTGTAACAAAGACACCTTAAAATAAAGCCTGACCTTGTATTTATTTTGTGTATGCTATGCTGTATATATTTTTTTGTTTGTATATAAAAAAAAATATAAAAAAACATTTTGAAGTTTAAAAGGGACCAAAAAGAATTTTTTTTTTTTTTCAAATCCTCGGGAGAGGATCCACAGACAGCTACAATTAATGTGCCCCCTCTATTTTAAAATCTATTTGAAAACAATTTTTATAATCTCTTTTGTTCATGGGGCAGAATTTACACACTTCACCTTTAAATCCCTCTCCAATCTTTCTCTCCACTGGTATTTCTCACAAAATACAGAAATATCTTTACCTTCTCTCGGGGCTGAAAGCCAGTATATCCAGTTCACCTTGTTGGCCACTCTGCTGTTGGTCCATCTCTCTCCTGTGGGACACTTCTTTAGTGGCACTGCCCACTCCTGCACACACACAAAGGATAAACACGTGTCACTAAATGCTACATGCTGCCGGAGCACTGGGAAAAGTGGCACGTACACCTGTCAGTATGCGCTTCGGGAGTTGTCTCGTACACACGTGCATGCACACATACACACACGCTCCGTCCCCAGTGTGCTCCTGTCCGTTCCAGTGCAGGAGGTGGTGTGTGACAGTAACGAGGTGGACACAGTGGATGTTGGGACATGAAGACTTTTCCCCAGGCACATTGTGCCCATACAGACACACGCACGGTCAAAGTGAATCAAACTAAAGATACTAGATGTAAGAAAAGCACACCCCACACACACACACACTCTCTTTTTGTATTCTTTTAAACTTCAGATATGCAATGTTTGCGAAAAAAAATTGGATTTAGGCTTATGTACACTTTATCAAGAAAAAAGTACAAGAAAATATCAAGAGATTATTTTTATTAAATAAATGATCCAGGTATTGCCAGTAGTGAAAAGCCTTGATTATAAATGGCATAGCAAAATGAAAGCTCAACTTGGAGTTCTATGGTTGTCATATACTTTTTATAAAGAAATTAAGTGAAAATAACTCCTAGCCCCTAGGAGTTCATAATCACAACAATGTCAAAAATGTATAAATGGTTTTACATTACATAATAAAATATACAACTAAATGGTTAATGGAACATGATCATAATTAATGTGCTGAACTACACCCATTATTGCTCTACTAAGATACCTGGTGGTATTAGATTATTTGCAGATAATGTTTGGTTTAACATTTTGTGTATGCAATGACCTATATTATGTGAGGTTTAAGTGTCCAAATATGTCTCAGAAACAAATTCTAAATAATTGGCACATACACTACCATTCAAAAGTTTGGATTCAGTAAGAAATTAATACTTTTATTCTGCATACATTAAAGTGATTAAAAATGGCTGTAAAGACATCCTGGAAAAAATAAGTTCAAACAAAAATATTGAACAGCACAACCGTTTTCAAAATTGATAACATGTTTCTTGAGCACCAACACAGCATAATGGAGTAATAATGCAGGAAATTTAGCTTTGCAATCACATTAAGAAATTACATTTTAAAATATATTCAAATAGAAAACATTTCAATTGTATTATTTGTATAGTTAGTTTAAACTGCACTTCAGATATATAAAGGCTACGTTCACACTGTCAGCCCAAATCCGATTATTTGTAGCCTGACAAGACAGACCCACACCAAGATGTTGGGTCTGGGAACACACCATTGGCAGGGCTCAATCCGAGGGGCTGGATAAATGGTTGTCGTTCAAATTCCCTCTGCACGCAATAGGATAGTGCTACAACCCACCAGAGCAATGAAGAAAGTGAAGCGGAGCTAGTTGATAGATTAAACGTTTGCCGTGACCGGTCGGCAAAACTCCGAACATATCTTCCTTTCTTAAGAATGACTTCAGTGCCGATCTTTGTTCTTTTCTTTTGGACGAAAGTGCTGTTCTCTCCACCGGATTTCAAAACACATACGAATGTAGCTTGAAACTGTTTTGCAAATATCCCGTTCACACTTGCTAAATCTGATCGGATTTCAAACGGATATGCTGTTTGGACTAACAGTCTGAACATAGCTATAGACAAGAACATTTTTCAACACAGGACTGCAAAACTGATGTATTTGGATGATAATGTCAAAACGGCACCACAACTGTATCAGTTGTACAGTTGTGGTGCCATGATGTGTAATCGATTCATTATCCAGCTTACCTCTGTTTGTATTAGTGATGTTGTTGTTGGGTGTTGTTGCAACAGATCTGTTGGATTTGACCTTTCTGTTGCACATTGGAGTTCGGGGGGCAGGCAGAGCAAAAATATCTCCATCTGTGCCAGTCACAACATTCTCTTTATTTTCTTTGGTTCTATTACGTCTCTCTGGCTTCTTTTGGCAGGTTCTTCCATGCTCTATGATGGGGGAGTAGCCTATTTCATTCCATTTCTTCTCTGATGCATCAGAGGTGAGCTTCTGAAGAAGACAAGAGTTTCCACATAAAAGGGGTCATGACATGAAACATTTAATTTGCTTTGATCTTTTGACATAAATGAGGCCTTTGCACCATTAAAACATCCTGCAAGTTTCATAGCTTAAAACTATTTTCATATGACTGCCTCCAAAGCAAGATGTCGATGAATAGTTTTACATCATCGTACTTGCCTACACCGGAAAAAAGCAAACAGATCCCATTATAAATCACTGACGCTGTCTACACTGGATGGACACAGTATACAGATGCTCAGTCACTTTCTGACGCATCCACCCGCTTGAATCTGCCGACAAGAGAACAAATGTAAGAGTAAACGGAAGCATAAGGGAACATATGGTTCGCTTCGACGCATCCTGTATAAACAGCCCATTTGCTAATTTCTTTCTTCAGACTTCAGAAGAATACCAGCATTAGGAACAAGTGAATGGTTTAATTTTAATGACGTCATCATGGATCGTGTTGAAGTATTATATGTTTGTTTGGGGAATCCGACTGCAGATTTTTTTGTAAACGAGGCACAGTGTAATTGAGAGTTCACAAAGAAACTTTTGTTGACAGATGAAGCAGTCAGCTTAAGCTACATTGCACACCATAGGTAAATGATTTCATAATGCCATGTCTGTAAATGATAATAATTGAATTGTAATTGATACTGTTTCCTATACAATGATATTAACCAATCATAACAGTGGCCATTTACTGACAAGCTTTAAAGAAGCAGAGGTGAACCTCAAAGAAAATGTTAAAATAATGTCCTTAATCCATAAGTAAAGTAGTTTCTGGGTTAACAAATTGAATATTTATTTTAATAACGTCAAATAATTTATAAGAGCCACTACAAATTTAAGCATCACGAAATTACCATTATGAACATTATTACCCACAGAACATTCGGTTATATTGTGAAACATCACATTACCAAAGTTTAATATGTTGCAATTACAGATTTGCGTTGCTGTAAATGGTTAATAATAGAATCATAATGGGCTGATCATAATGATCTGGGCTGATAATACAAAGGTTGCAAGTTCATAAACTTCCCTAAATAAACATTTATTAACCTGACCAAACACAATCCAGTTCTATCAACATTGCAGTAATGCAGGAGGACTGTTTCTCCAATCTGCGTTCTGAAAAGTATGTCACTTTAGAAAATAAAAAAAAAGTATACCACATAAGTAAAAATATTACGAACAAGACAAGTAAAAGGCGGCCAGAGAAAAGATTGTGGAGAAATAAAAAGGAAGTTAATATGTACAAAAAAAAAAAAAAGACTTATAAAGCAGCACTGGACAAGAGGGAAGAGCAGACAAATAAAGAGAACATGGAGGCTAACCATGCGTGGAGTGTTTGTGGTCTGTGTGTTCTTGGGCGTGAGAGGGGTCCAGGGATTCTCGTCATCGTAGCAATCAGGGGGGAAGACCATAGAGCCAAGCACCACTGGGTGAACACCATCATCATCCTCACCGAAGCATAGAGTCTTCTTCAGCTGAGACACAGATACACAAAATAAAACTCCTGTAAATGACTGCAACTACACAAACATTTATACATCAAGCAACACCTGACTACAGTGATATTAAAGACAGTATTTGTTATAATAATTTGTTTTAAAATACACGTGCCCTCATAATCTTTAACAAAATAACTTCCCCACCCTCTTGCAGAAACATCTCGTCCCTTCTCTGATGACGTTTACCGATGTGAGGGCGGGGCAACCTGTCACTCACATGAGATCACAGCAATAGCAAACAACAATTATCCAATAAATTCCCAATGGACATAATCAAGTCCCGCCGTTTCACTGGGATATACACCAGAAAAGGCTGGGGAGAAAAGACTATTGCAACTTCCGTTTCAAGCCGAATTAAATAAACACATCTATCACTCCCGTGTGACTTTTAATGAATCTGAAATACTCTTTCAAAAAAGAACCGCAACATTACCATCTCTGTATTATGATTGCATAACTGACCATTACGCAATCATCAAGCATCTAATAATAGCTTTATGGTCCTGAAGGTTTGAATATGAAAGACTTACTTGTATGTCCCGTAAAGGAGAGTACATGGGGTCAAGCATGGGGCATTGTGCTCTCAGACGCACAGGACGGCCTTGACGCTTTTTAGCCAGCAGTAAAAGGTAGGTGGCGGTCATGTGATCATACTTCCACTGAAGAAACATGCACAAAGTAAAGATTTCTCTTTTGTGATTGATGTATAATTCTCACATTTCAGCAGTTAAAGGCAAGCAGCTTTGGCTGATGTTCTGGAATCTACTGACATCTAGTGGTCATAGTTATACATTTGAGTCTAATGTCACTTTCATTCTCATTACTCTCACCATTATGGTTTGCAACATAACCTGTGTATATCTGTCAATAAGAATCTTACATTCTTTAAAAATAAAATGTTTTCAGTCACAGACAAACAACTCGCGTTTACAAAGGGACCGTTTGCAGCTGTTTGAATTAGTGATTTATTACTCGAAATACATGTACAGCACCATTCCGAAGTTTGAGGTAAGTTTTCTTCTTTCTTTTCTTTTTGAAAGAAATTAATACTTTTATTAAGCAAGGACACAATAAACTGATCAATAGTGACAATTTTGACATTGTTACAAAAGTTTTCTATTTCAAACTTTCTGTTAATCAAAGAATTATGATATGATCACACTTTCCTGGTTTTAGCATTGATAAGAATAATAATAACAACAATAATAAATGTTTCTTGAGTACCAAATTAGAATGATTATTTGAATGATTTCTGAAGGATCATGTGACTGAAGACTGGAGAAATGGCTGGTAAAAATTCAGCTTTGCCATCACAGGAATAAATTACATTTTAAAATATATATAAAAAAGAAAAATCGCTATTATAACGGTCATCATATTTTCACATATTTCATCAAATAAATGGATCCTTGTATAATAAATATAACTTTCATTTTAAATATCAGAAATCACTCGGTAATAGGTTGTGTCCCCACCTCTGACACAAGTTGGATTGTGCGATGTCTGGACTGTTTAAAGGACACTGCCATTTCAGTGATACAGTCTTCATCTATATGACCCAACTAAAAAAAGAACAACATATAAAAGGATATTATACACAATAATGTAGTTAAAAACTGGGTTGCTTGTTTTTCAAAAGTAAAATTATGTATGGCATGTATACACCATTCTCTACTTTTATTAGCTGTATTCATCAATAAAGAATCAAATACTGCTGATCAACAAACATCCGGAGTCACGTATGATTTATTCATCATGAGGACTAAAAATATTAAGGTCATATAGATATAGAGCTAAAGCTTCAAGGGAACAAAAGCAGATATAATAAGTAATCAATAAGAATCACAACAGCTTTTATGCTAAACAAGAGCCATATTGGCATCACTTGACTAATTGGATCTTGGAGGCATAAGATGCAACTATAAGCATGTTTACAGAGCTCATCTTACAGGATATTTACTGTGCCACTCCACTGGTGTGCTGTATCCCTTCATAACCCAGGGGTGACCAAGCAACTGTTTCACTGTCAAACGCCTCTTTGGATCCACCTGCAGGAGAAAAGAATAAACTGCCATGAAATTGTATCGACAGCTTAAAACACATCAATCAGACGTACAAACCATGCACAGTACCTGCATCATCTGGTTTAGAAGCAGAATGCTAGCAGGTGAAAGCCAGTGCGGGTTGCTGTATTTTCCTCTCTGTCAATATTGCATAATATGAGACCACATAGTATACAAAACTACTATTATTTTAGTAGCCCAATAAATGCATGGAGGAACAAAATGTGGTAGTGTAATTTAAAGCTCAAATGCAACAAACTTACTGTGATTTTTCTGTATAGGACCATGCAATTGTCATCATCAAATGGTAGGAAACCACACAGTAGAGCGTAAAGCAATACACCCATACTCCACACATCGGCCTGAAACACACACACCCCATACCATGAGAGCACAAGAAATATTTTTTTAATTCAATTTGTCATTCCTTGTAAATATGCTGAAACACATATGCCACACTGACCTCAGAGCCGATGTAAGCCTTGCCCTGAATGAGCTCTGGAGCTGCGTATGCTGGACTGCCACAACAGGTCAGCAATTCATAACCCAAACCTCCCTAATAAAAATACATTTAAAAAACGTTTAAAATGCTACAAAAACATTTACTCTGAATCTAGACCAGCTTATGTATTTAAAAGATCTGCATTATAGCTGAATTGAATTTGTTTCATATAATTGATGAACTTTGCAACATTGGCACTACTGAATTGAACAATCAATACTGAACTCAATTGAGCTCAATAACGACACTATTGTATGCTGTAGTTTTATAAATGATGAACATGAACTCTTATTTTCTGTGTTATTAATCTGGATTGTATAACGCGCTATATAAATAAATGTGACATGACTAGCATAATAGAGGGATACACACCTTAGGCTTTGCACAAAGGCCAAAGTCAATGAGTTTCAGGTTATGATCTTCATCAATCAGCAGGTTTTCCTAAGGTCAAAAAGAACGGTTATTGTACCCTATTAAAGTAATAAATTACTGGAAAATTAAAATACTGCCATCATCTAGTCACCCTCAAGTTGTTGAACCTGAATATCTACATATACATATACATATTTGCATCCTTTTCAAAGCTTGAAAACATCAGTCGCTATTCAATGTAACTGAATGGGGAAAAGGAATGAGCACAGTGTTCTGAATTTCTCTTTTGCGTTCCACAGAATTAAGTCTTATGGGTTTGGAATATCATGAGGGTGGGTAAAGTAAATCACAAGTACACATCAGTACACATAAGCTTAAGCTATTTAAAAGTCAAGTTCTCATCCACCAACTTACAGGTTTGAGGTCTCGGTGGGCATAGCCTTGGCTATGAACATAGGCCAACGCAGAGATGATTTGACGGAAAAACACCCGGGTCTCTTCCTCTGATAACCGGTCTTTAGCAATGATGTAATCAAACAGTTCTCCTCCAGGACAGTACTGACAAGATATGTGCATACAAACATATGAAGCATATTAATCCATTTTTGTTAAGCAGCAGAATCATGGTCAGCAAAACATACCTCAAGCACCATGTAGATCTTGCTTGAGGTCTCAATGACATGGTAGAGACGACACACGTGTTGATGACTGAGGTTCTTCATAGCCTCTATCTCAATCTTTACTCTAGGCAGATCATCCTAAAAACAGATAACACACTTTAAAGAGCAGTTCTTTTCAAAATAACTCATTTCCATCATGCTAACAACACTCTACGTCTAAATGTGGAATACATTAAGCAAAATCTCCATTCTTCCTTCATAACCATCAAAAAGTATTCATGCAAATGTTGTTTTATGGTAAGCAAGGATTAAGAAGATCTTACCCCTAGGTCTTTCTTCTCCATTATTTTGATGGCCACTTTCTCACCTGTCAGTAAGTGTCTGCCAAGTTTGACCTTGGCAAACCCACCTGTGGTTTAGAAATAATAAAACATTGCTCTTGATTATGGGTGATATTTACAACTTCTCTAATAAACACAGTCTCTGAAGCAACCAAGAACGTAACATAAAAGCATAATCAAGGGACATTACCTGAGCCAATGGTTTCATAAACCTCATAGTGCTTGAGAAGTTCAGAAGTGCTGTCTACAGGCATACTGAGGACACTTAGACCTGCATCAACAACAGCATATTTTTTATTTAAGTATATTAAGGGGACACGTGTGTTTAAGACCACCGATTAATTGGCACTCATCAAGTACTTGATGACAATGGTGATCACAACGGTGTACAAAACACGATCAAAGCATTAGTTCAAACAACAAAGTGGTTAGCTTTTCGATTTTACTCATTTGATCACTATCTTTAGAGAGAATACCATTTTATTATTATTATTATTAACGTTACATAATGCTCTCGATTAAGTTAGTTTTCTAATGTGGCAAGACAGCTCATATTCCCAAAGTGTTATCCATCAGCATAGTCCAACACAAATAAAGGTGAAGATTTGAAAATGTTACTGCGTCAAACGAACACCAGATAATAAATGAACTGATACAAAACCAAGTCCTGCGAAATCGCTCATTCTGACTAACATGTTGAACAATAAACTCACCAGCTGTTCTCCAATGATTCACTTTAAAAATAAAAGAGCGTTCAAAACAACAACAAAAAACTTATAATTTAACGTTAAAAAGAGGCAATCGTTTACTCTTTTACGCAAGACTACACATATTTATAATGCGATATGAAATTAAAAGTGCGAAAACATCTTTCAGTCGAACTTGTTTTTAAATTTGAATTTCCCACTTGCTACGTCAGAGGAGTTCCTGTTTCCGGTAGCGATAAAAGTCCCCCAGCTCGGCTCGGCTGGAAGCTGTTTTCCCCAAATGAAAACATGACATGTTAATGTGAATTATCTTTATTTTACGTTATTTTGCGTTTGTTCGGAAGACCAGGGCTATTTGTCACAATTTATTAAAACTCAATTTCATAGCATATTGATTTTTTTTGACAGCTTATCCCATAGGCTATAGTTAAGTTGTCACGTCATGGAATGTAAAACAAATGTTTTATTGTCCTTATTTAGTAAACGGAATAGAGCATGCTAAACATTTACATCTTTATGATGTAAATGTATGTGACCAAGGAGTGTGGTGTGATGTGTTGTGCCAATGTAAAAATAATGCTGGTTATTTAGATTTAATATATTTATTTATTTATTCATATTAAAAAGTTTTATATATCAAATGAACATGCTTTAAAACATGAATTCATCCATGTTATAATTTATACTTTTGAAAAATAGTTAAAATTAATTCATACAACCTAATAAAATTTGATTTATTTTGCATTGGGATGTGCTTCCTCATGGGGGCTGTTGTGTTAAAGTTGGCATTAAATGAAAATTAATCTATTTTCTAAATGCATGTTATTAATCTCATTGTTATCTGTGCATATGTTTATTTTTTTGTAAATGTTTTGATGTATTGTTTAATTATAATTCTTTCTGGTGACATAGTTGTGGTCAGAATTATTGGCACTCCTGGTAAATATGATAATATATGGCTGTAAAAATAAATCTGCATTGTTTATCCTTTTTATCTTTTATTAAAAAACTGCACAAAAATATAACCTTTCATTGAAGTCAAATAATTGAAAGTGGGGGGTAAATCACATTATGAAATAAATGCTTTTCTCCAAAACATGTTGGCCATAATTATCGGCACCCTTTTATTAAATACTTTTTGCAATTTCCTTTTGCCAAGATAACAGCTCTGAGTCTTGTTCTATAATGCCTGATGAGTTTGGAGAACACCTGACAAAGAGATCAGAGACCATTCCTCCATACAGAATCTCTCCAGATCCTTCAGATTCCCAGCTCCATGTTGGTGGTTCTTATCTTCAGTTTACCCCACTCATTCCTATAGGGGCAGAAGCTCCATTTTGTGCTCAGTGACACATTTGTGTTGATTTTGATGTTTGTTTTGGATCATTGTTCTGATGGAAGATCCAACCACGGCCCATTATAAGATTTCTAGCAGAGGACATCAGGTTTTGATTTTTTATCTGTTGGTATTTGCTAGAATTGCTGATACCACATATCTGAACAAGATGTCCAGGACCTCCAGCAAAAAAAATAGGCCGACAACATTAAAGATCCAGCTGTATTTTTAACAGTGGACATGGGGTACTTTTTTTAACCCCTTTTAGGGGTACTTTTTAACCTTTCTTTGGCAGCAAACCCACCCCCAAAAAGCTCTTTTTATAGATTCATCTGGTCACAGAACCAGGTCCCTTTTGAATTTCCAGTCATGTCTGACAACTGAATATTAGTTTGTTTCTGGATGAGCATAAAGGATTTTTCTTCAAGCTTGCATTTATCTGTCTCCACTTTTGTGTGCAATGCCCACATTTTAAAATCAATCTACAACTGATGCATAGAACCAAATCCCCACCATATTATGCCTTTATCCCTTACATTGTCCCTTACACTTGGATGTATATCGCAATATTAGTATAGTTTTGATACATTTCATCACAACGTTAAGATCACTTGACTAGCCAAATACCATTCACTTTATTTTAGTAATCCACCTAATATTAGACAATTTTACTCACTGAATAAATTAGTCATTGCTGGCAATATCACAATAGCACTGTAAATGAAAATGTTTGCATATCTGCAGCTAGGCTCAGTGGTAAATCCACTGACCCATATCAGTCAGCCAACAAAAATAATAATTCCTGGCTGGACAGTGGCGATGCAAATATATGTTGCCATTGATATGGAAGAGAACAGTGTGAAGTCTAAGTAATAAAACAAACTTCTCCAGTTGTTTAGAAGTCATTTTTAATGCGGGTGAATACTGCATTACAAAGCGGGTTTCATTGCTATAACCATTCATTCACTCACAGTCTTTCAATCATGCATTCATTTTTGCATGCAGCCCACTATTTCCAAGGAATACAGTATGTCTATGGCTTACAGCATGCCTTATAAGAAGAGAGTGCATGGCAGCTTTTTGGTATCAGACACATGTACTGGTGGGTACATTACTTTTCTATTAATTTAGATATTTTGATATTTTCTCACATTCAAATTATAAATTTTTCACTCCTGTCACCTTTCAACCATTTTCTACAATAATTTAATCATTGTATGATTATGTGAGCAGTGTTTGTGAAGACTGAAAAAATTTAGGGGGAGGAACGACTGAAAAGGAATAATTTATCAGTGAAAAATAAATCAGTGGAACAAAAAATTATAGTTATTTCAGACACAAAAATAATCTAATGATCCAAAAAACTTCCCTTATTAAACGGTAAAGTATATGCAAAAGTCAATGTAAAGTCTTTTTGAATTAATCTGCATTCACTCTGCAAAATCATTCATCCATAGGCTTTGGTATATTCTTCTAAAAGAACATGTAACATTACTGGCAACTCAAGTAAAATATTGTTTGTATTTGGTAAACATTTATAACCCAGGTGATTACTGCAGAAATCTTTCATAACATTCCTAATAGACACTAGGTATGGCAGAGAGAAGAGAATATACTGAATGTGCATAACATTTGTGAGAATGGTAGTGAGAAAGCAAGCAAAAGAGAGCAATTATGAGAAAGAGAGCAGAGAATGTTGGAAAATATACTGGAAAATCCCTGTCTATGCTTTCCTCACGAAGCAGAATAAATTACTGACAACCACAGTACAAAGACTGTTATGGTTTAGGATTACATTCAATACTAAATAAACTCATACCCAATATTCAAATACTGTAAAACAAGCTGTTTAGTACCCTGTTTAGAAATTCTGTTCTCAGTACATTTGTCATTTTAGGCTAATCCATTCAATACATTTAAATGGCAGGTTTCAGTGTCTGTATGTGTGTGTGTGTGTGTGTGAGTGTATGTATTAGTTCATGCTTATTACTGGTATGCTCAGTATTAATGTTGTATATCTCAACAGGTTTATTTAAACCACATTTGAGTTATTCTGACAGATTTCTTGTAGTTTTTTTACGGGGGGGCTACTCAATGTAACTGTCCAAATGTCAAAGGGCAGTGAGAGTGCGAAAGAGCTGGGTGAGGCAGAAGACCGAGGTTGTTAGTGCAGTGCATTGGCGAGCCAGGAGTTTAATACTCAGATCATGACAAGTCTTCCTTTCGGTAGCGCTTCCCACAAGCTCTGCCGCCCGAGCAAAGTCTTGATAAGTTTTTGCAACATTTGCTAGTCCTGTAAGTGCTTGGGCATGGCGCTCCCTGCATCGCTGGCAACTAGAGAAACATGAGCACACAATTGTCAGCTGTACCAGTGAGCGGAAGCTTTCAGACAATGATTGAAGTGTTTCCTCTGGTGTCTGCCCAACCCTGACCACACGCTGGCATCCAGCTAAAAGCCTCCGAGCCTCTGCATGTAATCGCCTTTTGTTCTCTGAAAAGTGAGCCACACAGGTATCCCTGGGGTGCTCATGGATCCCATCTTGGTTCTTTATAGCACCAGCAAGAACACTTAAGAGGGTATCCACATCCCTTTGCAAAGAAAGGAATCCTGTTGGTGGTAGGGGATACAGGCGAGTCAGCAGTGAAGTCACAATATCTTCATTAGGGTCTGTTAGGAAGCAGTTAGGAGCATCCAAGGGAGACAGAAGGGGACTAAGCTCTGTAGATGAAGAAGCAGGCAGTACTAGATGAGGGAATGAGGGCAATGGAGAAGATGGAGAGAAAGATGCAGGGGATGCAGAGAGGGAAGAAGGAGGGACAGATGTTAGCACTGTATTGCCTGTTTCACCCTGGCTTGTTCTGCGGGAAAACTCGTAGACAGTGAGTTCATCATCGAAGCTGGCACTGTCCAGAACCCCACTGAAACAGTTGGTGTATACTGTCTGGCAGACCTCTAAAGGTGTCTGAGCATTCTCCATTACAGTGTCACAACCCATAGCCAGTACTGAGCTGCAGGTAAGGTCTTGTTTCTTATGTTGATTTGGGCTGGGCAAGGAATGTGGTTGGGCTATGGTAGGTATGGACTGGCAGTTTGTGAAAACCCCATAGCTAGAGGTAAAGTTTTGGGGAGTTGTGCTTGAGGGAGGGCAGCTACATTCTTGTAATCCACTAGACGTTACCACCCCCCAGGGTACGTTTAGATTTTGTGTTGTAACCACTACAGATGAGGGGCTGACTTGGAGAGATTTCTCTGCCTTGGAGCACAAAGGTGATATGGATATTACAGAAAACTCTTTAGGTTCCGTTTTGGCTTTATGCTGTCCACATGCTTGAGGACTAATGTGGCTGACCTCTCTTATCTCCTCAATGACCTCAGTTACTTCTTCCGATACTATGGTAACCACTTTTACCTCTGTTACTTCAGGAGCACCTACATTCAAGGTCACATCCTCAGTTACCTCTTTTGCTACCTCAACTTCATTTCTTTGTAGTTGTGTTTCTGAAAGTCTTCTCACGGGCTTAACTTTGCCACTGCCATTGGAACTAGGCGTTAGCGTTTCCTGGGAACGTGATAAGTAGAGAGGAAGGTTCTGGATCTTTCCCCGCAATGTTGAGGCAGAGAGTCGCCCAAGGATGCCAGATGAACAGGGTGTAAGAAGGAACCTCTGGGCTGGTTCATAAGAAGGAACGCCAGAAGACAGTTCTTGGATGGAATGATCAGAAGAATGGTCAGTTTCATCAGATTCTGGTCCTATGACTCGCTGGGAAAATAAGTGTCTTGATGGGCAATGTGGTGATCCACTGCCAAATGATGCAGACATGCTCTGACTTCTTGTCCTCTCTGTGGGGTCTACTGAGTGTATTCCCATTCCAGATTCTAGATATACAGTATCATCATCCTTGTCTATATTAGGACTTGTGGTGTATGATATACTTGGGACATGGAAGTAGGGTAAACTCGATGGGGATATCTGGCCTAGTCTTGGCAGTGAGCTGCTCTTTTGGGCTACTGATCTGCCCTGGAAAGAATCCTCCATTTCTTTGGCTATATGGTCATCTCTGTGACCAAATAAAACACTGCTATCACTCTTTCCACCAGATATATCAAAGAACAAGTGGCCTCCAAACAGTCTCTCAACAAGACCTCCCACTGCACCCTCCTCTTGATCACCTCTGCCTTGGTTACTGGTGCTACCTTTATCCTGTAAGTCCATGTGAGAGCGTACTGCTACTATAGTTGGCGATACAGAAGACATTAGCTCAGAGACTGATTTGAACTCCATGGAATCTGGTTCCATCTCTACAATTTGTTGTTTTCGCTGATATGCTTTGTTTGAGTGTCCCATTTGTGTATCAGTGGGATTATGTGGTCCTGTTCCATTGACTTTGGATGGACTGATGGGTTTGGATTCCAGTTGTGCTGGTTCTCCTTCAGAATTGGTTAGGGATGAGACCGTTGGACATGGACCTTGATCTGAGCATCCATCATCAAAACATGCCATTACGCCAGCACCATGGTTGACTGATATAGAACCATAGCTTGGGATGCTGTTTCCATAGCTGTTATCTAATTGATCCGGTTCTGGGAATGATACCAGAGATGTGTAATTTGTTTCCATAAATGAGCGACGCTTTTTGGATCTTTTAATGAAATTTGAAAACTCATCTTGTGTAATCATTTTTCCTTCCTTCTTTTGTTTCTTCTCTAGATCCTCTGCTTCTTGTCTACCGACAAACATGCCAGTCTCCCCCAGGCTTAGTGTGTGTAATATGGTGCTTGACTCTGCAGAATTTTTTAACAAAGAGAAATCAGCAAATACACATGGTTAGCAAAACTCTATATCACTATTTTGGGTATGATTATTTTTTAATTGGGTGCAGATAACTACTTTTACATATGATAAACTAACTTCTTTAACTTCTACAACATTTTTTACAGGAATAATTTGAGAAAATAAAACTGTCATACCTCTTGTCTTCGAAGTTGAGAAGGGGTCTTCAGGGAATGTGAATCTTTCCTGAGCGTCAAAGAACTCATCATCTGAACTGCTGTCTCCAAACCCTGGTGGAGGTTGAAAAATTGGCACTGTTTCTGTCCGATTCACTTTCCCTCCTTCTCGATCTGGTTGTGTTTCTATAGGACCTGGAGGAGGGAGAGGTTGTGGAAGGCTGCGTGCACTGTCAGGGGTAACATTGGAGCAGATATTGTAGTAGTGTCTAGTATCTCCTTGTTCAAAGTTGAACACATAGTCTCCAGGAGGAGGTAGTGTGCTTCCTGGACATTTTGCAGGTGACCCCTTTTCAGGTTTTTCATTCTCTGGTCCCAACTCCTCACAGTCCTCCTCTTCACTGGCTGCAGGGGGACTAGGTAGACATTCAGCAATATTTGAGAGTGCAGCAAAGCAAAAGAATTGGTCAATATCAGACTCACAATGGGAATCAGCAGAGCACAGGTCACTTTGGGAAAGGGAATCTTTGCTGTGCAGTTGCTGTGGAGACAATGCTGGTGAATAGCGGTCTTCACAGCAGTAAGAGTCTTTCACTGGTAAATGACATGGGCGCCTGGTAGAGAAGTAGGACATCAGGTCGTCCTCTTCTAGGGCATCTATAGAGTCGCTGGACATGCTGGTCATGAACTGTGATTCAGTTTGGTATGAATCAGATGCTTCCGATGAGGGGTCATCCACAATGATGACACACTGAGGTTGTTCAAGCTTTTTCTCTTGCTCTTTGTCTTCCTTTTCTGTGCCTACGCTCTCAACATCTATTTCTACTGTCTTTCCATTATTACCATGTATAGATTCATGGATGGTTTCTTTGTTCTCTTCCTTTTCCTTCTTCTCAACCACCTCTTTGCCTCCTTCCTTCTCCACGTCTTCATCTTTTTCATTGTTTCTTTGTGTTTTTTCAGTTTCTTCTGGTAGTTTATCACTGGCTTTAACTGCTGTTTTGTTGCATTTGGCAGTGCTAGCAACATGAGTAAGAAGAGCATCCACATCTGTGTCTGAGTCGTCGGAGTCACTGCCACAGTGTGACACATAACCTACACATAAAGGCAGAAGCAGAGACAAAATTCAGATAAATCGCATTGTAAAAAAAAAAAACACAACACGCAAAAATAGTAATGAGGTCACTGTGGTGAGGTGGGCGTGGTTTTCGCGAGGTCTGCGGGCGGAGAGAAGGAAGGGATCCGAGCGGTGAGTAAGCGGCTTGAGCGCTGATTAAAAACACCTGTCTCTGATTACAGTAATTGGCGTGGAGAGAGCTATAAAGCCGGTGCGAGAGAGAGATGGAGAGAGAGAGAGGGACTGGGACACCACTGCTGACACGTCCACGAGCTGTGCCAAGAATATTGACTGTTTGAGAGAAGTTTTGAGTGACTGTTGCGATCTAAGAACCTGTGTGCGCCCACGAGCGCTGTTTGTTTTCAAGTATTGAGTATAATAAAAGGCAAGTGTCCCAGTCACGCCGACCCCTGTCTTCTTCCTTCCTTACCCGCACGAACCTTTATCACACTGGTGCCGAAACCCGGGAAGGGAGAAGAACGCCGCCGCCATGCAATCCCCGTCAGAAAGGCCATTTGTGGAGATCATCTAGTCACTGGCTGGTCTTCATCACGAACAGCACCAACAACTGCTGGCCATCAGGGAGGAGCAGGATAAGAAGTTCGAGCTGCTCCTCCAGGCTCAGCATGAAGACCGCCAGCTGTTCCGGAGCTGGATAGACCGGAAGGCTAAGGCCACCCCCCCCATCAGACCCGGCGGCTTCCGTGCCGCTCTCAAAGATGGGTCCCCAGGACGACCCCGAGGCATTCCTGGACCTCTTTGAGAAGTCCGCCGAGGTCCGGGGGTGGCCCACCGTGGACTGGCCAATGCAGCTACTTCCCTTGCTGTCCGGAGAGGCACAAGTAGCCGCCCACCAATTGCCAGTCCAGAACCTCCTGGTCTATCAGGATCTGAAGAGGGCCATCCTACAGCGGGTTGGTCGCACCCCGGAACAACACCGTCAGCGCTTCAGAACCCTGAGCCTCGTCGAGTCCGGCCGGCCCTTCGTCTTCCTCCAACAGCTCCGGGACTCCTGCCGCAAATGGCTGATGGCCGATGGGTGTGACGTCGAGGGAATCATCGATCGCGTGGTACTGGAACAGTTCATCACCCGGCTGCCGAAGTCAACTGCCCAGTGGGTCCAGTGCCACCGCCCGACGTCGCTAGACCAGGCCATCCAGCTGGCGGAGGACCAAATGGTGGCGTGCCCGGGGGTCGGCGAACCCCTACCATCTGCCTCTCTCTCCTCTCTCTCTCCCCCTTTTGTTTCCCCTTCTCTCTCTAAACCTGTCCCTCTACCCAGGTCGCGAGGGGGCCCCGCCCCAAGACCAGCGCCCCGTTGGAGGATGGGATCCCCAGCCGAGCCTCCGGTGACGTCACGGGCTCCGCCTAAAGGACCGGGGACCCCACCGGCTCTCTCGCGGCTACCTCTTCCCCTCCGCTCTCTCCACGCCAATCGCTCGAGCCGCTTCCTGCCACCAGGGTGGCGGTGAGGTCTGGGCTGGCTTGTTGGCGCTGTGGGGACCCCGGACACTTCGTGGATCGCTGTCCGGTAATGGAGGTGGGGACACTGATCCGGGTCCCCGATGAGCCGCAAGCCGCCCCCGATCAGGCCGGTGTGTACCAAATACCAGTGAGTATTAAGGGGGGTACATATCATGCACTGGTGGATTCGGGTTGTAACCAGACCTCCATCCACCAGAGTTTGATTCAACCCCGGGCATTGGTTAACAGCCGCGTGGTTAAGGTGCGGTGTGTGCACGTGGAGGTGGTGAATTATCCGCTGCTGCCTGTTCAGATTCATTTTAGGGGACAAAAGCATAGCGTTGAGTTTGCAGTTAACCCGCACCTCCGGCACCCGATTATCTTGGGGACCAATTGGCCGGCATTTCATAAACTGTTGGGTTATTTATGCTCGGGTGCCTCTTGGGGAAAGAGAGACCGAGGCAGGACCGCGGTGGTTCAGCTCGGGGAAGCTCAGCCGGGACCCCGGGAACCTGATTCGGGGGAAACGAGCGCTCTACAGAGAACTATTCTCTCTGAGCGCGATGACTTTCCCCTGGAACAGTCCCGTGATGAAACGCTCAAACATGTGTTCGATCAGGTCCGCTCCATCGACGGCCGACTTCTCCGACCTGACCAGCCG
This sequence comes from Romanogobio albipinnatus, assembly GCA_023566225.1. Classification (NCBI taxonomy): domain Eukaryota; kingdom Metazoa; phylum Chordata; class Actinopteri; order Cypriniformes; family Gobionidae; genus Romanogobio; species Romanogobio albipinnatus. Next base: position 28,464,138 of record CM042241.1, read on the forward strand.
CTCTCCTACCCGTATTTTACGGTCATCAAAGATAGGTTGTATCGGGTAACCCAGGATGCCCAGTCGAAACAAGATACAACCCAACTGTTAGTTCCAAAGAGCCGTCGGGAAATGCTTTTCCAGGCGGCTCATTCTAATCCAATGGCCGGACATTTAGTACAGACAGCGACACTAAACCGTCTCATGGCCCGTTTCTTTTGGCCGGGCATTCACGAGAACGTGCGCAGGTGGTGTGCGTCGTGTCGTGAATGTCAGTTGGTGAATCCACCGGCCACCCCAAAAGCACCATTGTGCCCCCTTCCTTTAATACAGGTCCCCTTCGAACGAATTGGTATGGACCTCATCGGGCCATTAGAACGGTCTGCACGTGGGCACCGCTTTGCGTTGGTCCTTGTGGATTACGCAACACGGTACCCTGAAGCAGTGCCGTTGCGTAATATATTTCCGCTAAGAGCGTCGCAGCGGCACTGTTTCAATTAATCTCCCGGGTGGGAATCCCGAAAGAGATTGTCACTGATCAGGGCACGGCGTTTATGTCACGGACAATTCGCGAACTATACCAGTTATTGGGCATTAAATCGATCCGCACGAGCGTCTATCACCCACAAACGGACGGTCTTGTGGAACGATTTAATCGCACGTTGAAAACCATGATATGAAAGTTTGTGCGGGAAGACGCCAAAAATTGGGACAAGTGGCTAGAACCTCTGTTGTTTGCCGTACGGGAGGTCCCCCAAGCCTCCACGGGGTTTTCCCCCTTCGAGCTTCTCTATGGACACCAGCCCCGCGGGGTTTCGGATGTCCTTAGGGGAGGACGGACCTTCAGAAAGCAAAAATGAAATTCAGTATGTCCTGGACCTGAGGACAAAACTCCACACTTTGGGGCGGCTGTCAATGGAGAATTTGTTGCAGGCTCAGGACAGACAACGTGCGCAATACAATAGGGGCTCTAGATTACGTCAATTTGCACCGGGAGATAAAGTACTTGTATTACTCCCCACGTCTAACTCTAAATTACTCGCGAAGTGGCAAGGACCCTTTGAGGTCACACGGCGAGTTGGCGATCTCAATTATGAGGTTCTTCGTACGGATAGGGACGGGGCACGTCAGATTTATCACCTCAACCTCCTAAAAAGATGGTCTGAGGCGGAGTCGGTGTTGCTGGCGACGGTAGTGAGCGGGGAGGAGGATCTCGGACCAGAGGCACTCCCAAAGCCCAAATCCGCTGCCCTGGCCCTTGGTGATCACATCTCACCCTCGCAGCTCACCGACTTGAAAAGGTTGCAGGCAGATTTTGCCGACGTGTTCTCGCCCCTTCCCGGTCGAACGAATCTCATCCATCACCATGTTGAGACGGAGCCGGGTGTGGTCGTTCGTAGCCGCCCGTATCGCTTACCCGAACATAAAAAAAAGATAGTTCAGAGCGAATTGGAGGCAATGTTAGACATGGGGGTAATAGAAGAATCCAACAGTGACTGGGCGAGCCCGATCGTTTTGGTGCCAAAGCCTGATGGCTCTGTTCGTTTCTGTGTGGATTATAGAAAAGTCAATGCGGTGTCTAAATTCGACGCTTATCCAATGCCTAGGGTTGACGAGTTGCTTGACCGGCTTGGTGCTGCTCGCTTTTATTCTGGACTTAACTAAGGGATATTGGCAGATCCCCTTATCTCCTTTATCCAAGGAAAAGACAGCTTTCACCACGCCGTTCGGGTTACACCAATTTGTCACCCTTCCTTTCGGCTTGTTCGGGGCTCCAGCGACCTTTCAGCGTCTGATGGACAGAATTCTCCGGCCGCACGCTGCATATGGCGCTGCCTACCTGGATGATATTATCATCTACAGCGGGGATTGGCAGCGTCATATGCAGCATTTGCGGGCTGTCCTGAAGTCGCTGAGGAGGGATGGCTCCCCGGCCTGAGTCGTGCGGTGGGGGTATGTGGTGAGGTGGGCGTGGTTTTCGCGAGGTCTGCGGGCGGAGAGAAGGAAGGGATCCAAGCGGTGAATAAGCGGCTTGAGCGCTGATTAAAAACACCTGTCTCTGATTACAGTAATTGGCGTGGAGAGAGCTATAAAGCCGGTGCGAGAGAGAGATGGAGAGAGAGAGGGACTGGGACACCACTGCTGACACGTCCACGAGCTGTGCCAAGAATATTGACTGTTTGAGAGAAGTTTTGAGTGACTGTTGCGATCTAAGAACCTGTGTGCGCCCACGAGCGCTGTTTGTTTTCAAGTATTGAGTATAATAAAAGGCAAGTGTCCCAGTCACGCCGACCCCTGTCTTCTTCCTTCCTTACCCACACGAACCTTTATCACAGTCACATTGGCAGCCTATCACACCCGCTGACTCTCCTACTCACGGTTAGTTAAACTGTCAGCACCATTTTTTTTCATAGCAATGACATACTTCATGTCACTTTCACAATTATGCTTAGTTTAATCAAACTTTTAGGGTGTTTACACAACACCGTTTTCAACTGAAAACTTTGTATGCATTTTGGATTTTCATTTACACAACATCAGTGTTTTTGGGGATTGAAAACACAAGCTTTTTTTTCACCTTCAAAGTGCAAGGTTTTGGTGGCATCATGCGCATGTGTATTACATGTCCATGCATGCATATTACGTGTTTGCGGGGTGATTCTTGGCAAAGAGACATCGTCAACTATTGTCTATCTTTGTTTCCTGTTTCCTTTGTTCACGTTTGTCATTTGTTACCATGGTTATTCATCATGTGATTAATTAGCACACTTGTTTGTATTTTAGTTTATTAGCCTTGTATATTTAAGTCCCTCAGTTTGTTCGGTTCATTGTACGGTATTATTTGTTCATGGCACGCAGTTTTGTTGGTGTTTACTCCCTTTTGGATTATCTGTTTGTTTAATTGAATTAACCACATTGTTATTTTTGAACCATTTCATCCATCTTCATTGGACTAGAACGTGACAGTCATATTTCCTTTGATTTCATAGACACTGGTAAGATGCAAACAGTTTTCAATGTTAAAAAGTCTGTCTAATATATCACAACTTGCTATTTTTAGAACGTTGTTATGTGAGCAGTGTGGGGTGGAAGTGGAGTTCTGGGAGTTTTCCTGAAGCATGAAAGATTTTTTTTTTTACTATTACAATCATGTAAGCAGTCAGAAATTAAAATCCATGTAAACAAGAATTCATAGTGTATTGTTGCTAATGAGTGGTCTTTGGTTTGTTGTCTGCATTAGGCTATAATTTGTATTGATAGTGTTATTTTTGTGGCTCTGTAAAAATGCCTTTAACAACATAATTCTAGAATTCTACTTTTTTTTTTTTTTTTTGCAGAGTGGGGTAGGATTTTCAAGATTTTCTTTTAATGTTCAAAATTCAGTAAAACAGAGGTTGCATACCCTCCTCTGCTGATATGCGGTGGCTCTTCGAATTAGTTGACCAGGGGAACACGCAGATCTGGGGGTCCACAAGTAGTTTGCAGTATCCAGAAACCAGACACAATAAATCTTTAGCTGCCACTGACTCCATCAGCAACGTTATTGGCTGATGACAGGAAAAGTGTGACAATGTGAAAAAGTCAGAGCAGAGAGTACAAATAAAGATTTATACTGAGTGTACATGTATGTAGCTGTAAGTATGAGTGCATATAATGTTTACCTTTATATCCTGCAGGTAGATCTTGACCAGACTAACTCTGTCAGACTCGGGTAATAGTTCCACTCTAGTAATGCAGCTGAATTCAGTTAGTTTGGTCATGATGCTCAGTTTATGGTTGATCACCTGACTCACCCCATACTGAGCTCCCACCAACAAACTCACCATTGACTCTCTGTCCTGCAGCTAGTTAAATAGAGAAAGAGTGTACAGTATGTGATAAACCATGTGATATATGGAGTGGAAAGCAGGGATAAAACCAAATAAACCAATAAGATAAACCAAAAATGAACAACAATTATCCTCATCTTTTTTTTTTTGTACTTTTTTTGAGTACTTTTTTTTAACTCTCACCTGTTTTATTTAGAAATACAGGCTATTTGACATAAAACAGAAAGGTAACATTTGTATGGAAAGGAATTAAATAATGGCCCACTTCAGGGCTCAACAAAAATGATAATCTCATATTTGTGATCCTATACTTTTTATGCCTTGCAAACATAAGTATTTGTTTTTCTGTGACGTATTGAATAGTGCAGTTATCGATTTGCATATGTCACTATAGTAAAAATAACTACATTTACATTTATATAAAACATTTATGTGAAATTGCAATATTTATTTGGAAAATAAAATTGGGATTTCAAATAAATAGAAATAGTTTTATATTATTTGAAGTATCAGTTAGAATGGGTTGATAATGATGACATTAGTAGTTTGTGGCATTGTTTTCTAGTAAAAATGTTTATGAATTTATAGCTGCATATTCTTTATGCAGTAATCCAAAGTAGATACTTTATAAAATTAGGTAATTTAATGTTTAGTGAAAATTAAAGATATATTATTTCTCATGTGTATACAGCTGCATCAGTAAAATGTAAAAAGTACACTACCATTCAAGATTGTTTAAAAAAAGAAGAAGAAATTAATACTTTATCTAGCAATTAGGCATTATGTTGACAATAAGCAAGGGTGCAAAAAGTGAGTCAATACTTTTAAATTGTTACAAAAAATTTCACATATATGCTGTATAACACTGAAAAAAAAACCCCAGGACATAACTCTGCTTTGCTATCACAGGAATAAAATGTATTTTAAAATATATTGACATAGAAAACAGAAAATGAAATTGTAATAATATTTCAAAATGTTGCTGTTTATTTATTTTTGATCAAGTAAATGCAGTCTTAGAATAAGAGACTTTCAAAAACATAAAATCCTACCAACCCCAAACTTTTGAATGGTAGTGTACAGTAGATTAGATTTTTTTGTTGTGTGGGCAGTGAATCTAAACTACTGGTCCGACTAGTGGAAAATTGTATGAATGTAGAGAGCATGTGTGATGTAGGTCTCTCTGACTCTCTTAAGTGGCATTTTGGTGCTGATGTGTGAGTGGTAGCAATGTGGATGAAAGATGTAAAGCCATTGCATGTGTAAATGCAGGTGGGGTACATTTACTGGCACATTTTTACTGCAGTTTAATGGATTTCATGTCTGAAAGTGCAGACTCAGAATGCATCTCTTACCATCATTGTGGCACTAAAAGCCTTTCCTCCATAGGACTTGAGTTCGGACATCTCATTCAAGTAGTTCAGTCTAGCATGATTCACTGAGATCACCTATGAAAACACCCCACACATGGGAAGTAATGTAAATACACATTGTACTGTACTTTACTAACAAAAAATACCAAAAGAATCCATGTTTTGTGCACATGTACCATGGGAATATGATGGTATATTTGTATATGTACCATGACATTTCAAAGTACAAAAATACAAAAACATGATAAATGATATTAGTATTAATCAGTAGCATGTAATCTGTCAAAATACTATCTAAAACATAACTGTATTATGGCACACAGTACTTTTTGTATACTATGTACATGATTTACATCCACACAATGCTCAGGACAGAACACAAATACAGTATACATATGCACACACCTTTTGCTTTGGCTCCTGAGATAGAATCTTTTTCATGTGGTAACTGATGGCTTTCTTCAAGTCCTTCTCTCTCATGTTTCGCAGTAAGGTGTGGGACACAAAGCTTTCAATACCCCACTCCTTCCTTCAGACAGAATTGTACAGACAGAACAGAATAGTGTGACACTTTAGGGTTGTGCAGTATGCTGGCACTAAAAAGTGTGAACAAAAAACTGTGAGGCTAATAATGAATTATTGAATCTACTGAAAAATCTAATTTCATCAGAAGCCTAAAACGATTTATTTTATGGCTAAGGTATCAACACTTAAGAATCAGAGGCTGGTATCATATCTAGATACATTAAAAAAAAAATTGGTAATGATCCAACCATAATATGTACTCTACCGTTCAAAAGTTTGTTGTGGTTAAGATTTTTTAAATGCTATTACCTCACCAAGGCAGCATTTATTTGATCAAAAATACAGTTAAAAAAACAATCATTGTAACAGTTATGTCCAGTAGTTCCATTTTCACTGTTTGATCCGTTCCTGATTTCTCCTACGTGTTCACATTATTTATTAAAACACTCTTTATTTAACTTGGATTTCATGCATGCTAGTCTACACGTTACAATAATAGTGTTAAATATTATTAAAATTTTAAATAAATAAATTTTTCTCCTGTACTTTACATTACACTAGTCTTCAGTGTCACATTATACTTTAGAAATCATTATGCTGATTTATGATTATGATTATGCTCAAGATTTATTATTATTATTATTATTATTACAATGGTTGTGAATACATGATTGGAGACATTTTATGTTTAATATAATTCTTTAATATAATACAAATTTTGATCAATTTAATGCTGCTTTGCTAAATAGTATTTATTTAAAAGCCAGTCCATCCAGAAAAACAGAAAATCATGATTATGCATGATTTAATGCATAATCAGCCAAAGTCTGCATATTTATGCGGGGGCTGCATTTTTTCAAATACACCGCACTTTCCGCGCATAAATTGCCTATTTCCGCGTGCAAAATATGCGGGGCTAGCATGATTTCATAATCCCCGCATTTTCGTTGCAAAAAAGTCATATATATTAGCAGAAAGTTGAACAATGTTTGTTTATTTCACACAAGAGCCGCCATTTCCCCCTATTGCCATGGGAACGTTTTGAAGTGACGTAATTACCCGACACGAACGTAAACGAAAAGCTGCAAACCCCCGTGGTGAAACCATAGATATCAGTGAAACCATGATGAAGCACGCAAATTCCCATTTGACAACAAAAATAACAACAAAAGACCACGCAAAGCAGTTTCCCGGTGTGTTGACCGATTTCAAAACACAGCATCATGAAGCTTCGAAGTGTTATGAATCAGTGAGTCGATTCAGCGGTTTGGATCGCCAAAGTCACGTGATTTCAGCAGTTTGGCGGTTTGACACGCGATCCGAATCATGATTCGACTCGCTGATTCATAACGCTTCGAAGCTTCATGATGCCGTGTTTTGAAATCGGTCATCACTATATAAGTCGTTATTTAGGGGTTTTTTTCGCACAAAAACTATTCTCGTCGCTTTATAAAGTTATTGTAGAACCACTGTAGTGAGATAGACTTTGTAACGACGTCTTTAGTACCTTTTATGGGTCTTGAGAGTGCACAGTGCATTGTGCCAATGGAGGCCAATGGAGGTCTTACGGGTGTCCAACGACATGAGGGGACGTCATTAATGACAGAATTTTCATTTTTGGGTGAACTAACCCTTTAAGAGATTGCACTTTGTGCATTGGAAGCACTCAAATATCTGTTTTGTATAGCTACCTCTGTAAAACAGGAAGTTATTTATTCATTTTTTCAGAAGTTGTAGCATATTCCTTTTGTAAAGCTACAGAACTTGTTTGACTCAATGTTTTGTAAATTTGAGCCATGTGTTTATTAAGGTCTTCAATAAAACAAGATGAGAACTTAAATATTCCCAACTCTTTCTGTGATGTAGTGCTTTTTTTCTCTTTTTCATCAAAGCACAGTTTTTGCAAGTTCCCGCAATTTCATAGCATAAAATTGCATAAATATCCCGCATTTTCCATCGCATTTTTTTAAGAAAACGTGCTGCATAATCAAGGATTTTTGCCCGCACCAATCACAAAAAAAAGCGGAATTTTTCTGGAAGGACTGAAAAACAAATCTTACTGACCCCAAACCTTTGAACTGTAGTGTACTTGCTAAGAAGGTAAAATAGAAAATGCAGCAACAAGCTTTTGTATATTAAAATATCATGAACACGTACACTCACCTAAAGGATTATTAGGAACACCATACTAATACTGTGTTTGACCCCCTTTCGCCTTCAGAACTGCCTTAATTCTACGTGGCATTGATTCAACAAGGTGCTGAAAGCATTCTTTAGAAATGTTGGCCCATATTGATAGGATAGCATCTTGCAGTTGATGGAGATTTGTGGGATGCACATCCAGGGCACGAAGCTCCCGTTCCACCACATCCCAAAGATGCTCTATTGGGTTGAGATCTGGTGACTGTGGGGGCCATTTTAGTACAGTGAACTCATTGTCATGTTCAAGAAACCAATTTGAAATGATTCGAGCTTTGTGACATGGTGCATTATCCTGCTGGAAGTAGCCATCAGAGGATGGGTACATGGTAGGGGTGTAACGGTACACGTATTCGTATTGAACCGTTTCGGTACAGGGCTTTCGTTTAACAGTCAGCTTGTTGTAAGCGCGGAACACATTTCAATCCTAGTTCCCACACGAACATATTAAGTATTCAGTCCATTTTATCACGAAATTCAAACGATAAATGCCGTTTTAACTCTTTAATGTGATGTGACTGATAGACGCGTATCAGTTCAACTTAAAGCGGCAGCGCGCGAGTCAATGCGATCATAGACGCGTATCAGTTCAACTTAAAGCGGCAGCGCGGCGCGCGAATCAATGCGATCATAGACACGTATCAGTTCAACTTAAAGCGGCAGCACGCGAGTCAATGCGATCATCTCTTCCTAAAGAATAAACATAAATTAATACATCTTAAAGTATGTTGAGGATACATTACAACTTACTGAAATGTATCATATGTCGTGTAATCGCTCCATCTGCGTTTCAACCGCGGAAAGACAATAAAACTGCTTGTAAACAATGTCATGCAGAATCACGTTTACTCAGAAGCCCTTCAGTGTCCACAGCTGTAGCTCACTAGAGAAATCAACTCTTTCACTGAATACATGCACTATATTAGCCGTTATATTCATTATATTAGCCTATATATATATTCATTAAATTCTACTTAGCCTGTTAGTGATGTCTTGTTTATTTAATGTATATTTAAATAAACCTGTCATGAAAATGACAGCCACTAAATGATTATATTTCAACAACGAATAAAAATAATTAGATTTAGAAGTTAATGCAAAAACTGCCTTATGTGAATCTTATGAGTGTTGATTATTATATCTAAAAATAATTAGCAACTGATTTAGGCTAATAGTTTGGGCTCTGCTGTTAATCTTTAATAGCTATATGTAAGTAAGGGCTCCCTATATATTTTACAGCATTATCTTTAAGAAACTTTTAGTTATAATTTAATTCATTTAAGGACAGACACAATTTTTTTCATTAAACCACTGTTGAATAAAAATTAATAAAAAGCAATTTTGTAAAACTGCTGTACCGAATCCATACCGAACCAGGACTTCAAAACCGAGGTACGTACCGAACCGTCAGTTTTGTGTACCGTTACACCCCTAGTACATGGTGGTCATAAAGGGATGGACATGGTCAGAAACAATGCTCAGGTAGGCTGTGGCATTTAAACGATGCCCAATTGGCACTAAGGGGCCTAAAGTGTGAAAACATCCCCCACACCATACACCACCACCACCAGCCTACACAGTGGTAACAAGGCATGATGGATCCATGTTCTCATTCTGTTTACGCCAAATTCTGACTCTACCATCTGAATGTCTCAACAGAAATCGAGACTCATCAGACCAGGCAACATTTTTCCAGTCTTCAACTGTTCAATTTTGGTGAGCTCGTGCAAATTGTAGCCTCTTTTTCCTTTTTGTAGTGGAGATGAGTGATACCCGGTGGGGTCTTCTGCTGTTGTAGCCCATCCGCCTCAAGGTTGTGCGTGTTGTGGCTTCACTTCATTGTCGCCCACAGGACTGCCGCATACTGGATGTTTTTCCCTTTTCACACCATTCTTTGTAAACCCTAGAAATGGTTGTACGTGAAAATCCCAGTAACTGAGCAGATTGTGAAATACTCAGATCGGCCCGTCTGGCACCAACAACCATGCCACGCTCAAAATTGCTTAAATCACCTTTCTTTCCCATTCTGACATTCAGTTTGGAGTTCAGGAGATTGTCTTGACCAGGACCACACCCCTAAATGCATTGAAGCAACTGCCATGTGATTGGTTGATTAGATAATTGCATTAATGAGAAATTGAACAGGTGTTCCTAATAATCCTTTAGGTGAGTGTATGTGTTATTGTGTGTGTACTCACATCATGGCCTTTAGAGGTGTTTTAAGAGATAGTCCACTGCTGGATAGTTTTTCTTGTACATTTAGAGCAGCCAGTCTGAGAGCTGTATTACATTTCATCTCCACTGCAAACCTTTCCTGCAATACATCACTCACGCTCTACACACACACACACACACACACACACACACACACACACACACACACACACACACACACACACACACACACACACACACACACACACACACACACACACACACACACACACACACACACACACACACACACACACACACACACACACACACACACACACACACACACACACACACACACACACACACACACACACACACACACACACACACACACACATTGTAATGACTACTGACTAACCTATTTATGAATCGATTTTTGAGGCTTTGTTACAATTAGCGAACAATTTAGTACATACTGGTCTCCAAAATAAGTATGCATTTACATTAAAAACAATCCAACATATATCTGTGGCGATATTATTTAAAAAAAATAATGCCTGTATATAAACTACACACAGACACAAACACACCTGTAAGTATAGATAGTCAAAGGCCACAGGATCTTCTTTGAGCATGCTCTTAAAGTCTCTTGGTAGAAAACAGACACGAAACAGACACCTGTAGTCGTGAGTCTCCTTCTTTTCAACCACCTGTCACATATGCACAGATTGTTAGATATATACTGTATGTGAGCCACCATTACTGTACAGTTGAGTGTAGAAAGAACTAAACTCTTTAAAGGAACATTTTCACCCAAAATGTAAATTATGTTATTATTTACTCACCCTCATGGTGTTTTAAACCTGTATGACATTGTTTTTGCTGTGGAACACAAAAGGTGATATGAAGAAAATACTTTTTCAATGTAAGGAAAGTGAAAGAGGAAAAGGACTCTCATAATGTAAAAAATAAAAATTAAAAAAAGCATTGTGAAAGTATCATAAAAGTGGTCCATATGAATTTCTGGAGTCATGCCACAAAAAGGAAAGTCATAATCACTGAAAATTTGGACTGCTTTTTTTTACTTTTAGCCCACATCCTTATATTCACTTTTATTACATGGTGGTAATTGACCAGTTTATTCTTCAAACAATTGTTTGTTGTGTTCCAGTGAAGAAAGGGGAGTCCCACAGGTTTGTAAATACATGAGGATGAATAAATGATCATTTATTGATGTGTATATTTGTTTGGTCTTTTATGATGTTTGTGTGTACCTTTTGAATAATCTCTTCCTCGTGTAGTAGATATAGTTTGCTGATGCTGTATTGTTGTTCAAGTACCAGAGAGAAGTGTTCAATCCGGGTGAGTGAGAGTTTTTCCTTCAGAGTCATCACTATGTCCTGGTGGAGAACACATTAGATAAGAAGATTATTTAATCATGTGAATTATATAGAGGCAGAGGTAGACAAAGTACTCAACTTCAATACTTGAGTAATGTAAAAGTAAAAATACTATTGGTTAAATATTACTCCATTACAAGTGAAGGTTGTAAAGATAGATTTTTACTTAAGTAAAAATACAGAAGTACTTGCTTTTAAAAGTACTTGAGTATCAAAAGTAAAAGTAAACGCATTATTTTATTATTGTTGTATGAATGCACGCTGTTCCATCATGGTGATTTAAGCCAGTCATGCACCATCTGACATGCTAGCATATCCTATGCATTGCATGCACGCTGTATCCACAAGGCTATGGCAACTTGGCGGGTAAATCTATAAAAATCATTTGACCAACCATTTCATACCAGTGTTAATTTTGACAGCAAATTTTGATTTAGTTTTAGTCAGTCTTTTGACTATAACATTTTAGGCATCTGAATTGTTTTAGTCTAGTTTTAATTGACTATAATAAGATTTTAGTTTTCAGTAGACTAAAATTCAGTACTTGTGGTCTGGCGTCTGAGAGGCAGCTTTCTGTGTGCACTTTCATGTCGTCGCACTTTTTTAGATGTATCCAAGTCTGCTCTTCTGAATTTTAACTTTTAAGTATGACTATGGTTGTGCACACTGCATCTGGGAACTGCTGCCTTCTATTTTGCCATCAATTGATTGGTGTTCAAAGAATACTTGGAAATCATTTAACTTCATGTGATCCTACAAGAGTGATTACTGATAGGCTGTCTGCAAAAAAAAAAAAAAAAAAAATGAATCACGTTCAAACAAATCATCCACTGACTTTCAAAGTGGCAACGACTTTCTACTTTGAGGGCCTTGATAGAAATGGAGTAAAAGTACAATGTTTGTCTTTCAAATGTAGTGAAGTATAAGTCATAAGTTTCCACAAAAAATACTACTCAAGAAAAGTACAGATACTCAAAAAGTGTACTTAAGTACAGTACTCAAGTAAATGTACTTAGTTACTGTCCACCTCTGTATAGAGGGTATCAATACACAACCTATCAAGAACACCTTCCTCATGCCACTGTGACCGTACTATTATACAGTGATGGTATTTGATGGTAATGCTTTGGTACTTGTATATATCATTAATTATCATAATCATGTACAGTTTGACGTCGTGAACCTTTTTATGGTTTTGAAAGAATCTTACCATCACCACATTTATTTGATTAAAAATAGAGTCAAAAATATTTGAACTATTATTACAGAAAACAGAAATCTGTAGTAACATTATACATGTCTTTACTGTCAATTTTGATCAATTTATGCATACTTGGTGAATAAAGTTATACATTTAATATTACTGACCCCAAACATTTTAGTGTATATAGCACATCCAAAAATTACCTATACTGCGATTGGAGCATGTATGAATTGAAATGATCTTAGGATGCCAATAAGCATCATTAAAAAGCAACATAAATAATGCTGACTGAAAAATTAACCATCACCTGACAGACTATATAGTGAATATGTCTAAAGTACCTTAACAGTGGTTTTTGATTCAAATTTAAAAGCCTTCGTTTGGCCATTCTCCAGATAGACCTTCAGAACATTGGGCAGGAACAGCAGAGAGTTACCCTGGGAGTCAAAGGTGTATTACGTTAGCAATGGTAAAAGAACTGCCTGTTTCAACAAAGTGTTCAAACAATTCAAGCCAGGGAATATGATCAGTCTCATTATCACATTAAAAAAAGATTAAGCACTCAAAAGGCTGCATACAAAAAAAAGATAAACAGTTTTATCACTGCCTTAGTCATGTGGTGTGCTTGATAATGGGTTTGCTTAATTAGATTTTAATTAAAAAAACATCTTGCGTCAAGGGAAATTTATAGACTCAAGGCACTCCACCTAAATGAACAGCTCACTCAAAAATAATGACAGAATTTTTACTTTTAGGTGAACTGTGCTCTATCATAATCATAATTGCATAAATAAAAAAAAATCATAAAGGCAGCTATATTATACACCAAGTCAGTTACACAAAGATTATGATTAATGGTTAATTTAATAATTAATATATAAGTAATAAATGATTGACCAGAAGGTTTTTACCAAGACTGGGTAGACTGCCAAACCTCTCCCTCTTAATGCCTCTCTATTCTACATATTTTTGTCATATTCTCTCTCTCTCATTTTCTTTATCACTTTTTATCTTCTTTTTGTAAACTAGCGCATGTGAATACTCCATTATTAACATTGCATGAATGAACATAATGTGTCAAACCTGTGAGTGACCATTGACCACCACCTCCTCTGCAAACCTCACTTTAACAGGGTTTGACTTCAGCTTGGCTCTCTTCTCTGGGGTTATGAAGGATGACTTCGGCCCCTATGGCACAGCCATCATGACAATCAGCACAATTATGGACATGTTTGACCTTCAGTGACATTTTCTTTAAAAAAAAAATAATTGTGGAATTGCACTGGCATTTGCATTTACTGTGATATTTACCTGTCACTGAAAAAAAAATCCAAACAGAGAGATGTTTAAACATCCTGAGACCAAACCATCTGTATTATCTCTTTATGAAAAAAAAAAAAAACAGTACCTTTACAAAAAAGGTACTGTGGTGGTTCCATGCTACAGGAATGGTATCAGTAAAAAAATCATGGGACTTTATTTATCACGGTACTGAATGATTACCGTATTCAAAGAATGCAATGGAATTAACATAGTACATATAACGGAAATATCATTATACTTTTTGTTTTGGTTGAGTGTCCTAATTGAATTGCATGAACAAAATAAACCAGGGACTTTTCTCAAACTTTAGCCATTTACATTATAGGCATGTTTTTAAAATGAAATTATTTGCTTATATTTGTCATTGTACTACAGCCAATATGAAGTATTAATTTGCATCAAGTTAATTCAAATGTTTACCGGTAAATTAAACCAAAATTATTAGCATCTTTTGGTATAAATATTATTCCAAAGCAGCTTCACAGAAAATATACCATACAACTAGTGTGCAAGCTAAAAACAATAGTGGCAAGAAAGACTCCCTAAAAATATATATCAAAATATTTCTTGAACACAAGTACACTATATTGCCAATATTGGGACACCCCTCCAAATAATTGAATTCAGGTGTTCCAATCACTTCCATCAAGCACTTAGGCATGCAGACTGCTTCTACAAACATTTGTGAAAGAATGGGTCAGGTGCTCAGTGAATTCAAGTGTGGTACCATGATAGGTTGCCCACTTGTGCAGTCCAATGTAGTGAGTGATATTTCCTCACTACTTAATATTCTATGGTCAACTGTTAGTGTTATTATAACAAAGTGGAAGCAATTGAGTATTAGGCCACGTAAAATCACAGAGCGGGCTCAGCGCATGCAAACTTTGTGTGGCCTTCTGATTAGCTCAAGAACAGTGGATAGAGAGCTTCATGGAATGGGTTTACATGGCCGAGCAGCTGCATCCAAGCCTTACATCACCAAGTGCAATGCAAAGCGTCAGATGCAGTGGTGTAAAGCATGCCACCACTGGACTCTAGAGCAGTGGAGACTGTTCTCTGGAGTGACGAATCACGCTTTTCTGCCTGGCAATCCGATTGACGAGTCTGGGTTTGCTGGTTGCCAGGAGAATGGTACTTGCCTTACTGCATTGTGCCAAGTGTAAAGTTTGGTGGAGGATTATGGTCTGGAGGAACTTGACTGGCCTGCACAGAGTCCTGACCTCAACCCAATAGAACACCTTTGGGATAAATTAGAGTGGAGACTGCGAGCCATCAGTGCCTGCGCTTCTAGAAGAATGTCAAAAATTCCCATAAACACACTCCTAAACCTTGTGGAAAGCCTTCCCAGAACAGTTGAAGCTGTTATAGCTGCAAAGGGTGGACCAACTTCATATTAAACCCTACAGATTAAGAATGGGATATCATTAAAGTTCATGTGCTTGTAAAGGCAGGTGTCCCAAAACTTTGTCAATATACTGTATGTTGCAACTATACACCATAACAAAATATGATTTTTTTTTTTGTAAAATACTATATGTATAAATATTTTTTATTTCTTATTATTAAAATACATTTAGTAATATTTGTCTCTTAAATTTTTTTCTGCAGCCCCGTCAACAATTATATTGTCACAATCTGTGCGTTTAGTTTTATTTTCATGGACTTTTAGTTTGTTTCTCTTTAGTTACATGTTCCCTTTATTCTAGTTTCCTGCCAGTCATTAGTAGTCATTGACATTCATTACATTATCACACCTGTTTATTTATTCATCATCACTGTGTATTTAAGTTCCTCTTTGTGCTTCATTCAGTTATTCCAGTATTGTCGTGCCAACACTGTTCCGTTGCCTTCTTTGTTCCAGTAGATTACATGAGTTTTCTTTATTGAATAAATACTTTTTTGGAACCTTTTGCATCTTTGACCTAGACATGATAGAATAGAAGACCATAAAGAAGTGAAGAGTAAGATTGCCTCCATTAATGTAGCTCCCACGGGGAGCTTGCTCAAGCCCAACGGGTCTGTGATTTTTATCTTGCGAGGAACCTGGATGAGGAATTAATCGGCGCCAGATGGATCTTCTTTTGATGTAGGCCAAAAAGAAGAGGATTCCACGGCCAGTGTCCAGCCACACTCTACATGCATCACCACCCCAGAGCCAGACCCATCACCCATGCCCACTGCTGATAAGGATCCAGAGCCCACCACAGACCAAAAGACCCAGCCATTACCTGCCACGGACATCAAGCCTGAGCCAAAGCCCGCAACGGAGTTAGTGCCAGCTACCAAGTCTTTCCTGGATGCACAGCCTGGAAGTCCTGGCTGACCAGTTGAGTTACCCTGCCACTACATCCATGCCAGTGAAAATATCGGTGGTGCTGGATGAAAGAATGGCTGGGAGACGGAGGTAGTTCTCCCCACCCTGCCCACCCACGTACCTTCTCAGTCACTGGTCCCCTCCTGCACTAATGTCTCTTCATCGCAGCTGGTCCTGTCCAGCCTTAATTCTATGTTATCACCAGTCTCAGTCATCATAGAATGTTCACCGTCACCACCACCATCCCTGTCCATCATAGAGCCTTCCTCCACACACACCTGTCTTCCTTTCCTGCACTTTCCACCAAAGCCAGACATTTATCTCGGCTCCACCTCTGCGGGCTCCCTTCAGCCCCTCAGCTCCACCATCAGCCCTGCAATACACCCTGATCCTCCTTGGTGCTTCCGCTCCCCAGCCCTACCCTGACATAAGGAGTCACAGGCTTCGCCTATCGCTCGGAGCCCTCAGTCCCTCTGGTCCCCTGGCTTTACCTCGGCCACTCGTCGCCAGGACTCCGCCTTGGTCTCCCAGTCCTTCAATGTCACCGGATCTCTTGGTCCCACGGACAATGTCTGGGCCTCTACATCTCCAGGCGTCATTGCTGTTGGTTGGGCTCAAAGTACCACCTTTGCTCCTCCCTCCCTCACTGCCACTGAGGGTCACCTCCCTCATGGCCGTCCCCTGGGTCGCTCTGGGATCTTGACTGCCGTTTGTGCCTAAATGGATCCTACCACCATCCACTCCTCCATGGGTCCATCCACCATCCTCTCCTCCATGGTTCCTCCCATCATCTCCTCCATGGCTTCTTCCATCGTCTGCTCCCTCCTAGTTTCTCCCATCTGCTCCCCTATTGGTATCCAGTGCCTCGCCGGTCCCTCATCCACCTCATGAACCTTCCCCCATCCCTCGATCTATCCATGTTCCATCAGGATCTGTGCGTTTAGTTTCATTTTAGTTTGTTTGTTACCTGTTCTTTTTGTTCTAGTTTCTCCCAGTCATTAGTGGTCATGAACATTCATTCAGTCATTGCACCAGTTCATAATTTAGTCATCATCACTGTGAATTAAAAAGTTCCTCTTTGTGTTCCATTCTGTTGTTCTGGTATTGTCGTGTCAACACGGTGTTTCGTTGCCTTCTTCGTTCCTGTGGATTACCTGAATTTGTTTTATTTTTATATATATATATATATATATATATATATATATATAAAACTGAAAGCATAATAATAAAATAAAAAAGATTTAATAAATTAACACATAAGAGGTGGAAGATGTGTAGAACTGTGATTATTCCAATAGTTATCTCTTTAAAAAAAAATAAAACATTTTAGTCACTTCCGCCTGCTGCCATAATGCAGAACAATACCACATCCTCCTGTCATGCCACAATCAGAAGTAACAGTTTGTGTGAGAGAGTCTCTAACTATATGCACATACACTTACCACAGTATTTCTCAGGACAGTCAGTATTATGGTGTTCTGACATTCTCTATAAATAATTGAAAAAGAGTACAACAGAATTAGTGGTACAGATAGCTAGAGTCACCAGATGTCCCATTTGTTTTTCGAAGATACATTTTAAATTGGGCACATGAAAATGATCTAAATATTTGTTAAAACTGGGCATCTGGGAGCCCAGATATAGCTAATTTTGTAGTTTTACATAGGCACTCTTACATGCCACATACCTGATGATGTCAGCAGCTTGCTCAGTAGAAAGATCATCAACAGCAATATTGTTTATTTTGAAAAGTTGGTCACCAGGGACAAGCTTTCCATCAGCAGGGCCTCCTATAAAAAACAGACAAACATACCATGTTTACAAGATTTATCAGGGAACCTGTCTTAATTATACTGTTTGAGAAAGAATGTTTATGTCGTCCTATTTGGCTGTGGGGTAACCAGATGGCTTCAGCCATTCCAAGAGTAGGGTTTCCTGTAGACATTGCTCCATGAGCCAAACCAGTCAGCCAACATGTTGCTGTACATGCAGGCAAATAGCAGCTGGGTCACATTTCATTTTTTAAATTGCTTTATTAAAGATAACATTTTTTTTTAAAACACATTACAATAAGGTCTAATTTGTTATCATTAGTTAATGTGTTAAAGAGATAATGAAAATGAAAAATTCTGTCATCATACTCTTTCGTTCTTCAGTGGAACACACAAAAAAAGATATTTTGAGTAATGTTGGTACCTAAACCGTTTCGGTTTCATTGACATCCATTGTATAGACAAAAAATACAATGAAAATCAATGGGAACCAAATGGTTTGGTTATCAACATTCTTTAAAATATCTTCTTTTATGTTCAGCTGGAGAAAATAATGCGTACAGGTTTGTAATGTAATGAGGGTGAGTATCATGACAGAATTTTCATTTTTGGGTGAACTGTCCCTTTAACTAACATAAACTAACAATAAGCAATATATTTTTACAGCATTTATTAACATTTGTTAATGTGACTTTATATAAAAAGTTAATGTTAGTACATTAATGTTAACACATTTTTTTATCTAAAAAATGTATATTAGTAAATGTTTAGGTTAACACTAGCTAAGATTAATACATGCTGTAGAAGTATTGTTCGTTGTTAGTTTATGTTAACAAAACAAAACTTATTGTAAAGTGTTACCAACTTTATATACTATATAAGGGATCATATGCATATACACTAATAGATTTGACTGCAAAATGCACCACAAAACATTTTTAAAGTCAAAACAAAAAGAAGGGGATTTTTTTAGGTAACTAACTTTAAAATAATATTTTTTATATCATTAAGATTTATTATAATTAAGATTTATTCTGATTTGACTCACAGTATGCTTTTTGCAGTAATGGAACTTTGTTTTGTAGCTAATGCACTATAACTGTTTTAATGATTTTCATGAAAGGCTTGTGTGCTGTATAATACAAAATGTAACTTAAAAATGTAAATCTCAGAAAGGCTTTATCTCCACAGTTTCAGCCTCTTTAGAGTACTGCCTCAAACATCCTTCGTCGAATAATGCAACAGACCAAAAGCATTCTAAGCCAAATGATCGTAGAACCATTGGCACCAATGTTTTTTACAACCAACTTAGCTCACGATGCTTTAGAGAAATGCAGTCCTGGTCATCTACTTCTTATTATGTCATCTTCATAGAGTTCATGGGCATTTTCCGGCCAGCAAGCTTATCTAGAAATTTCAATGAAGAGATTTTTCCAAAATAAAATCTAATGGATTTAAACTCTCCAAAAAGGATCATCTCCTTTCAGAATTGTTGCCAATGGTCCCCTGCCTGTTACCCCTGTGAGTGTTATTCATGGCATCTAATGAATGCTAATTTGGAAGTTTGCTAAAGTGGAACTTTGCCCACACTTTTGAGCTCTAGTGGTAACCAAGGCCACCATGGCTAAGATCTAGTGCTTTGCTTCAGTGCGTTCATTCCATGTGAGGAGGAGAAGTGGATGCCAAGAAGGCTCATAGCAGTGCAGACGTTAAAACCCAAAACATATAGTTTAATATAATTAATATATAAGAAATGTAATATATAAGAATTGTGAAAGAACCTTACTATTTGACTTGATGAACATTTTTAGGGATGATTGTGTGTGTAATGTACCTTCTGTCACGTCCAGCACCTGGGGTGGAGTGTTTGTTGAGACAGTGAAGCCATGGGAGTTAAGGGTGGGGTCAAGTGGGATCTTAACAGTGACTCTAATTGGGCAGCTCCTCTGATCCTGGGAGCCATTGTCAGCAACTTGCCCATCTTCTAGCGCACGTTCTCTATGAACAGACAGAGAGAGAAAAGGGTGATGCTATTCAAATACAAAAAAAAATAAATCATAAAAATACTTGTCGACACAATTATTCTTAGATTAAAAGAGTAGTACCGGCTGATGGACTCTCTGGAGCGGCGAAGCCAGCGTCCCACCACCTGCTCTACTCTGCTGGTCCTGCGAGATGGTGAGCGACTGCGGTCCCGCTCCTCCATTTAGCTACACAAAGGATGAAAGTTCACCATTGGGCCACTATTTATTTAAAAGAAAATTAGATGATAATTTTAGTGATATTTATAAAAATCCCTCATATATAACATTAACCGATATACAGATAAAATTGTATTTATAATTGATGAATGTACAATTTTTTTGTTGAATATGCATTTGCAAATTATCATTATTAATTCTTTTTTTAAAGACTTTTCTGAGTGTTCATTTCAAATATACATGTTTTAGTATATCCTCTTTAGCCAATCATAGTCTGACCTCATTGCATTACACTGTCCTCCCTATACAATTGGAAACATAATATAAGAGTCCATAAAAACATGATAGGAGTCCATAAAAATGCAACTAAATCTAAACTGAACATAATGGTGACGGAACACCCCCACCACCCTCCTCCGGAAAAGCGTGGCCTCGCGGCGTAACAGATTGACAGAGGGATCTGGAGGCAGATGAGAGGCTGGCAAAGAACCAGAACTAGGCAGGAGGAGCTGGGGAAGAGCAGACGGTGGAACGACCCTTGAAGGGGCTGAATCCATGGAGGATCTGATGGTGGAGGGAACAAAGGAGGTGATGGCTTGATGGAAAAGGTGGATGCTCCGAACAGAGATGGTACGAAGACCCACAGAATCAATGGTGGGAGGAGCCACGGCAGAGTCAGCAGTCTGATGACCAGCCGAGAGGTCTAGAGACCCTGGTGGAGGCGAAAGACTGAAGGGACTGTGCGCCAACAGAGGTTCTGGAGGGAAGTGCAGAGCTGCAGCGACGAGTTGCCATGGTGGAACCTGGGTGCCAGAGAATCAAGACGGAGACGGAATGACCGAGGGCCCTGGTGAAGCTGCAGGGAAGGTGGAGCCAGACAGAGCCAAAGGGGTGAAGAGCCAAAGTGCAGTGGACGGCTCGAAAGTCCATGACACAGGCAGGGTGATGTTCAAAGGTGATGCCGGTGGGACGAGGAAGCATGGTGGAGCCGAGGGGATGACGGTTATGGGTGGGGCCGAGGGAGGGAGGAGCCAAGGCAGAGTCGACTGTTTGATGGGCCGAGTTGGAGCTACGGGCATCTGGAGGTCTAAGTTGGAACCCATGAGTCTACACACCTTGGCTGAGCTGGTAATCTATGGTAAGTCTGGTAAGTCCACGGCGGATCCGAGCAGGAGCAATAGATGAGCCGGGGGACTAATGCAGAGTTCACACTGCCCAATTTTAGCCCCGATTTTGACTCGCTGGCAGGTTTCGCGAAATTGCGACAAATGACCGTAATCTTAGGCAAATCGGTGCTCGTGCACGTGAGTGACAGTCACACAGTGTGAATTATCAAAGAAGCAATCAGAGAGAATCGTCAACAAGTTGCTGACGCCCGTGAGATATTTGGCATGCTAAATATCTAGACTTGCCTGTGAATTCAAACTCCTGCTAAAATGTGTAAAATGTTCTGACTGAAAAATACATCGGCAATGACCGACATTCAATGAGAGAGCAAGATACAGGGCAGCGGGAGGTTCAGGGGGGAGTTATAGACCAGAATATAAGTATTTTAATATATATATTTACAATTCTATCAAACAGAAGCAAAGCACAAACATTTAATTTTTAATAACAATTCCAGTCTTGCGCATGAACTCCAGTCTGACGCATGCGAAATCGTGCATTGTTGTCATATCTCACGTGTGTTTGGTTGTGAAACGTTTGCGCACTGGAGCGAGTTGTCAGTGATTCTTCCTATTGTGTGAAGTCATGCAGTGTGAAACCTCCTGTCATTGATCCATCATGCAGTGTGAACACAGCAGTGACTGAATGCTACCCCAGGTAGTCATGCAGTGTGAAAAGAGCAGTGATCTGACGAGTTTGAAAATCGTGCAGTCTGAACTCGGCATAAAGGGCACCAGCGAAGGTGGGGCCGAGGAACCTACTAGCCTGGGCAGAGCAGGTGGGAGAGGTGGGCAGGGTGGATGTAATATCAAAGATGGCCAGCTGTGATGTAGGCTCAGGACTGGGTGAAATCAGAGGAGGTAGGTTGTCATCCTCTTCAGGCTCTTCTCTTTTTCCCACCGGCTTGTTTATTGAAGTTGGCACACACACCTGGTCAGATTGGGTGGCTACTTTCGGCTCCGGGACAGACGTGGCCTCATGCTCTGTCTCCATTGTGGGCATTGGTGTTGGCTCAAGGTCCGTGGCAGGCATCAGTGTGGTCTCGAGCTCTGTGGTGGGCTCAGGCTCCTTTCCTGTCGTGGGTGAGTGCTCGGGCTCACCAGTGGTTGTCAACGCATCCATCAGCTACTGGTATGCGCACTACAAACAATGGAGGATTGCCTCTCTCCAGGTTCCTTTTCCATTATCTGGTAAGTCAAGGGGGCTGTAAAAGTACGCCCCCATCTAATAAAGAGACTTTATGGTCTCATCTTCAAAGTTTGTTCTGGCAGCCAGTCGGCAAAAGTGGTCGGAGTATTCCAGGATAGAGAGGTTCTCATTGACGAGTTCAACAAATTGGGCTGTTTTCTACTCAATTTGGAGGGTCCGGTATTCTGTCATTATTGAGTCTAAAGAAGATGCAGAAGATTCAAATCGAAGTGTGTTTATTAAAACAATGTAAACTCTGTTAATCCACAATGATGCAAGAAAGCATGCAAGCATAAACAATACCGGATCATGACCTTCAAATTATACTCAACCGGGCATGGGCACGGATGGCCGTGTTCGACACATGCGCAGTACAGTTTTTTAATACTTTTCCAGAGATCGGAGGGCTGCACTGAGTCATTTCATCAACAGGACCATTTGCTCTGCAGTATCGAAGAAGTCAGTCAGTCGACCTTATTTATATAGCGCTTTTGACAATGCAGATTGTTTCAAAGCAGCTTTACAGTGTTAAACAGGAAAATAATGCAACTTAATTTTATTCAGCCTTATAGCCATTCTGGAGAAAACCGTTATGTCATCAGTTCATTTCAATTATCATACAGTGGCAGTGTGGGCTTTAGATCAGTAATTAGATCAGTAATTTAGTTTATATGGTTAATTTAGTTTAATAATTCGATTTATTTGGATATTTAGTTGAAAAATTTAGAACAATTTAGTGTCCCCAACTGAGCAAGCCAAGCCAGAGGCAACAGTGGCAAGGAAACCAAAACCCCATTGGTTTTGGTTTCCTTGCCACTGTTGCCTCTGGCTTGGCTTGCTCGAAGAAGTAAAGTAGTGGATCAACCATTGCAACATAGTTAAAAAACAACAACAATGCACAAACTACGCACAAACGCTCATCAAGTTCGCCGTCCACTGTAGTGTTTTCCTCTTCCTGTTTCAGGAATTGTCAATTTTGATTTTATTGTGACTGCTACGTAATTTGTGTTCATAATAACTGCATTTGTAACAGTAACATAGTATATTGTGTGTATTAAGCCTGCATAGAAAACCCTTCTTAGGCAAATAAAGCTGAAGAAAAATGTCACAGCCAAACTTGTAGTACTGTGTACACTTATTCATGCAGTTTACAGTGGCCTACAGAGCATACAATGTCATAATGGGCATAGCTGTGGCAAGCAAAATGGTGTGTACAGCAGTACTGATAATGTTCGGTCACTCGCTCTGATAACGGTAGGAAATATTGTCTCTTTATGTTGTAGGTTCTGTATATTGCGGTGTTGTTGCAGAATTGCATTTGATGTAGGGTTGATGTTTATGGTGTTTCTAGATCAGGTATTTCTCACTAGGGAATGTGAGAGACAATCTGGAGCCTCATGGTCAAGAGAAGGCCCAACAAAGACGAAGAGACAAATGACATATTGCGACAAATTATAGAGAGATCCCAGGAGATCATGAGTCATGGTCCCATTATGTTCTCAGATTTCACAGGATTTGGATCTGACTTTCCATTTATTTTACTGCTGTCAACATCGTTATCAATACTGTATACACCACATCAAAGTCGTTACAGACTGCACTACATTTGCCCAGACTGTGCACAATAATGATATATATCAATTATATATATCAATATTTTTAAATAGATGTTTTTTTTTTCTTTCAAAAATTTAAATGATCATTAAACCAAACCAACCAGCAACATTATATTCATTAATTTGAAGCAAAAACATATTTTAAAGTTACAGGACCATATAGTCACAGTTATGTTCAGTTTAGTATAGTTTTCTTAATCACCATTTGTCTGAGGGTACATTTACATGTATGATATACTAAAAACGGAAAAAAGTTTTTCCTTTGCTTTTTTTGCGTATAGCCAACAACGTCAGGGACAAGGCGAAGCCAGAGGGACGAACGAGTGAGGGAGAAGCCAAGGCAAAGCCGATAGTTTGACAAGCCAAGCTGAAGTGACGGTATCAGCAGCTGGAGGCGGAGCCGGGTTAGGTTAACTAAATTAGTGGTTAACTGGCACACAAGAGAAAACTAGGCCAACTAACAATGACAAGAAACACAGGCAAACTGAAATAGAACGGAACCAAACCAAAACAGAAAATACACATTACACACAGGTCTCCCATCTTTTTGGCTTTGAGTGAGGTCGCTACCTGGAACCCCGACTCCTTGGAGGCAGAGCCCTAGTGGCCACACTTGCCTTCTGATCCTTTTGCCAGCTAGGCCCAGCGACAGGCTCAGATGGGAGGATGGAAGGATGCTTGCTGCAGTGAGGAATGAAGCACTCGAACGCCTCTTAACCTTCGCCTTCCGAAACCACCGTCTCAACAGTTGTAGCACCATTGTATGCAGGGTACTGCCAGCCTGGCTAGTTGGCGCATAGGCTTTGCCCACAAGTTTTGATGTGAAGTGGCATGGCTTTGAGGGCAAAATGGTAGCCTTCCATGAAAATGTTGTGCTGGATGAGAGGTAACTAGCCAGCGATTCCTCCATCTGGGCCATCTTCGTATACCTGTGCTCCTCCAACATCTTTATGTTGCCATAGTTGGACTTGCTAGGGGGAAAAACATGGGCTGAAAAAAGATTCCCCCTAGACCTCAATACTTCACTATAGATGCCTGGGTGTAATGGAAGGCTCACGGGGACACACACTTATGACCTGCTAGGAAGCACCTGTCCAGCCTGCCTGGAGCACACTCCTGTCTGTCCACTGACCAGCCTTCAACTTAAATTCAACTTAATCTGAACTTAATACCCCTCAAGAGCTGACGTGCATGCTTCGCACCAAGAACGGAGGTAGTAACCAATCAAGATCAAGTACTTCATACACCAGTCACGCTGGAGGCGTTCCCCATAGCATCAACGGGGTGTCGCGATATACCGGTATTGACAGTGACTGATATTTAAAAATTTTTATATTGTTAACGTATCACAATAATATACTATATTGGGGATAACCATATTATTTCAAATGAATAGTACACATATGATAATACGGCACATAAATTATCCAGCACCAGTATCTGGTTGACATCCCACCTTACAGTAGGTGGCGGTATTGCACCTTAACGCTGGTTGCCATCTGTCATAAAACACAAGCAGACAGCGCCGCATAAACACGTCGTCATTGGATATAACAGATGAGACACTCTACCCGCACTCCAAAAAAAGTTAACTTGCCAATGTGGAAGTTTGGATTACGCAAAATGACTCGAGTCTCCTGTTTGGAGATTTTGCTGATCAACAGTGAGCGCAAAGGGGAGCAATAACATCAACCTGTTCACCTCATTATCTTGCAGATTTGGCAACTGTACTGAGAGCAAGTTGCCATTATTTTTCTAGTCCTAAAACGGGAAATGTTACATTAACCTGCTAACGCCTTTTCGTGTTTTATTATATTTACATCCCTCAGGGTTTTTAGTCCAAAAGTGTGCTTATTCGGATAAAACCTTTTTTATTATGTATGGATTATGTATAGATTATTGTATGTTTACTTCAAATATCTTTAGAGAGATGTATTTTTCCTATTTTTACCCAAAATAGGACGATGTGAACATTATGGAGCGCTAAACTCTCACATGTAATGCTGAGCATTGAATAGGCTACTCAATGCCAGAGAAAGTCTACAAGTTAGACTCATGAGTAATAAGTTCATACGTATCACGCCCAGGGACCATTGGCTGAACTTCTGATCTATATGGCACACAAAATTGAAAACACTTCAGGAGTTTCAAAGTCATCATCTGATTGGTTGAATTCTATAGAATTTCCAGGTGATGTGTGTGTCACGTTCTTTGTCACAGTCCGCCTGGAAACAAAGATGCAGTGATGCCAAACCCCCTTATGGAAAAAGCAAACTGTTGTGTTTACAACTGTGACAATGTGTACTTATCAGGATCAACTTAGCTCTGGATTTTCAAAGATATGTGAGGTATGTAAAGTTAGACTCTTTAAAATACGTCCAAAGGTTTTACACACTTATTGTAGTAACTTTCTTTTTTTCACGCCCCTAAACGTGATTGTTTGCTTTGTCAGTCAGACGGCCTCTGGTCCAGACCTTCTGAGATCAGTTTGAAGGTCTGGTTACACGAGACTAGGAAATCCCTAATATAGATAAAGAAATCTAGCGATTGCTGTAGCTGAATAAAATGCAAATAGAGACATTTTGACTGATTAAACATGAAGACAATAAGCACACCATTGTGACAGTATTATGATATTCTTCAAGCCATAGGGTATTTCCATAAGAATAATGATATAGTGATGATTTAATGATATAGCCTTTATTACTGTGTATAATACTATAAAATAATATAACTTATTTTAATTTCTATTTGACTGATAGCATCATTTTTTTCAAGATTTCTATAGATATCGTGATATCCATTATCGTGAATTCCTTTGGCCACGATAATCGTGTAGTGAAAAATCTGATATCGTGACCTAGTACACAATAACGCAGTGCGAGTTCAACTTTGAAAGGGAACATACTGTATATACAGCATCTTTTGTAAAGCAAATAACCACACATCCACCAGCATTGTAAATTATGTAACTGTATTTAAAATGACAGTACACTATAAATCAATTTAATTATAGTAATTATTTATAAGTATAAAATACAAGTTACCAGGGGTGCGTGTAGATAAAATCCAAAGACAAGAGATGCGTGACGCAGAATGAACAATTTTTTTTACTCACTTCTGACACAGATCGGATTTTGTTGCACACATGTAAACACAAATATCCGCACGAGATCCAATTTTTTCCGCATACGATCTGAGCCACTTCCAAATGCGGTTTTAAATCAGATACATATCCGATATCTGGACAGCCGACCTAAATGTAAACACGCATATTCGATTCCGCTTAAAATTCCAAGCCACCACAAGGCGAGAGCGACACGTTTTCCCAAAAAGATAACTTTTTAATGTTGTATTATAAAGCAGATGTGCCTGTATGTGCTCGATCACATCTTTTTTATTGATGTGGAAACTTTATAAAGTAAAGAAATTGCATGCGCACAGAAACATTTAGGAGCTGGTTTTCAACCTCTGCTCTGCCCTGTGAGTTTTATAAATAAAACCGCTTCACTACTGAAAGTTACATTCTATTTCTCAGTAATGAGGTAACCAAATTAACCAAATTAAACCAAATTGAAAAATATTTGGCTACTCTCTCTCTGTCTCTCTCTCGTTAATTCCTTCAAATTCATTAAAAAATGTTTATCTTACAGCACTTTATTTCACTTCAGAATTCTAGATCTAATGAGCTGTAGATGAAAAACATTATAAATAACATTATTTTTCTGTATAAATCGGTTTGGTCAGATGTTGTGCTGCAAAAAATCCATGACAGCTGCTATCTTATCCATACTGGCAAATAATCATGGCAACCCAACATTAATTATATAAATAATTTTAATAGCACGGATATTCAAAATCAGAGGGTCTACCATGTGCACAGTAAAGCGATCACCGACAATCATTTTGGGTGGGAACTAATGTAAACACAGATATCAGATACCAGTCGTGTCTAAAGTGAATGTAAACAGGCGGGCCAAAAAAATCGAATATGGTCAAAAGATCAGATTTGTGCATTAAGACTTGCAGTGTAAATGCAGCCAAAGAAAACAAAACAATGAAACTAAACATGACCGTGACACAAGTTTATTGTAAAATGTATAAAAATGTAAGTAGTTTAAGAGTCTCAAGTACTCATTCGCAATGGTTCATGAAATCACACCCATAGTGTGTGAAACGTGTAGCCTCTACAGCATCAGTGCATAACAACTTCAGAGCTTATGCTTGGTGTGTTTTGTATGGTTTATAACGACTAAATCACAAAAAATCTATTTATGTATTGTGAAAAAGACATTTCTATCTCCCAAGACCACAACTCGACTGCTTTGCTCTAGGCTAAGGTATTTTATTTAACAATTAAAGATTACTGGGGCAGAATTTCATAAGTGTCAGGTGCCAATACTAATACCATTAGTTTAATAAGGTTACAGTTTTTAGATTATTTTATTTTACAGTGAACAAAAGATTTGAGTTCAGCTCAACTGAGGCAACAAAAAAGCATTTACAAAAAAATCACATATTAACTTAGAAAAAGTTGCATACCACAGCTGTAACATTCATTGACAAGAATTAACAGCTGATTTGATGGCAATCGGGGGAATTTAACAATTCTGGTTCTGATTCTGATATACTTTTGAATTATTTTATTTTTTCCATGATTTAAACCATAATTTCTAAACATAATAAATCCCTTGTCTAAGCAGATAATGCAAGAAATAGAGAGAGAGAGAGAGCACAGTCAGAGACCACAAACTGAGTAAAATCATGACGAGGTACAGACTGAGTGACCACAGCCTGGCTATAGAGAAGGGCAGATACAGACAGAACTGGCTGACCAGAGAGAGCAGGTTATGCCTGTACTGTAGCCAATGAGAAATAGAAACAGAGCTGCACTTCATAACCACCTGCCCTAATGACAATCGAAAACACTTCAAAATGTTGAATAATGATGCACAAGCCGCAAAAAGAGGGATGAGTCGACTGAACATGGTGCGTCCATTTACACACACACACACACACACACACACACACACACACACACACACACACACACACACACACACACACACACACACACACACACACACACACACACACACACACACACACACACACACACACACACACACACACACACACACACACATAAACTCACACACACCACTTAATGTATATATCCCCTCGTTTTTCCACACTTGATCAATACTTCTACTTTGTTCATTTTTATTAAAAAATGTTCATGCTCATATAAATGCTTTGACAATACAATGTACAATTTGTCATGCCAATAAAGCTCTATTGAATTGAATTGAATTGAATTGAGAGAGAGAGAGAGAGAGAGAGAAAGAGAGAGAGAGAGAGAGAGAGAGAGAGAGAGAGAGAGAGAGAGAGAGAGAGAGAGAGAGGAGAAAAGAAGATCTAAATAGCAAAAAAAAAAAAAAACTATTCTCTCTGAAGAGTTTCCAAAGCAGTTTGTGCCTCAGGTGGTTTGCATTATGGATAAAGAAAAACACCCCTTGACCATGATGCACCTGGCTTTTTTCCACTGTACTGCAACAAATCAGTTTCTGTAATAATCAACTATTCAGATATTGCATTATTGTTTCCTGATTAAATATTGATAAGTTTAATAATAAATGATAATAACATATAAGCAGCTATTCTGCCAAAGTACGCTGTTCACTAAAAAACAATTCTCTATTTCTTTTTTAAATACAAAAGTGTGCAAGGTAGCCCTCCATAGATCCCTTCCTTTAATTCTCTCTTTAAAGCTTAGTTACTTAAGGATACAGATCACCTCCCCTCTCTCACCCCGTCTTCAAGAGGATTAAGAGGCACATATTCTTGAGGTTTTCCTATACAAATCGCATTACCTTTTCAGCACTATTTAATATACTTTATTCATGATATGCTTCAGCGCTCTCTTGATCTATGAGGATCTTCTGTACGTATGTTCTCTCTTTACTGCAAAATCTTAAAATTAAATTATATACTAAAGCTAGAGGGATTCAATTACGTTTAGGAGTCTGTGAACTGCTAGATCACTAAAATGGATCCAGGGATTACATCTGTGTTGTAGCATTGAGATAGCGGCCCATATTCAATGAATTTCACAATGAAACATTTCAGTTGACTGCATGCTCTCTCTCTCTCTCTCTCTCTCTCTCTCTCTCTCTCTCTCTCTCTCTCTCTCTCTCTCTCTCTCTCTCTCTCTCTCTCTCTCTCTCTCTCTCTCTCTCTCTCTCTCTCTCTCTCTCTCTCTCTCTCTTGATTAGATTAGTGGCCTGTAGAGTGGGGTTTAATTCCCCCTCACGCCCATGTTCCCTCATAAAAAAAGGTCTGCTCATGCTTTCTCTGAGAGATAATGGCTGTATTCCATCATTAGCATGGGCAGCTAACGCTAATGGCTAGGTTGAACTACTTAACGTAAGAGTTGTCTACAATTCGTTCACATTCACATGGGAGGATTACAGGCAGTGGACCAGTTAGGACAGACTATGTAATGTTAGCACTGAGCACTGTTAAATAGCTTAAAAATATACACTTAGTCTATCAGTTATAGGATCCTATAGCTTGTAATAGACATTTAAGCAGGCTAAAAGCGTCCAACACAGTTACATACATCAGGTGTATAACAAGAAGTCTGTCTCACAAAAATCACTTACAGACAGTGCTGACGGTAAGTTTTGTTATATGCTACACTGTAAGAACAAAATCAGAGGCCAGTTGCACCGGGTGTGCGCAAGTTACAACTTTGCCTAGTTTTGACATAAACTTAAGCACTACTAAATATTTATGGAAGCCTCCGACCAGGAGTAACAATTGAAATAAAATAGCAGATTGACTAAATTGCATCAATAAGCTCTTGTTTTACCTCTCAGACTTCATTCCTGTAGACATATATGAAAATGTTGACATTTTAAGAGAGAGAACATTATGTGAATATTTTATTAGCGACTCTTCAACACAAAGCTAACCTAAATAACGCACTGTGTGCATGTCAAATAAAAAGGACAACTTTGTACCTTATCTACCCCTAAAAGGTGCAATTTAGTACATTAGTGTAGTAATATGTTCCCTTAAGGTCCTACTATTTTATTTATTTTTTGGTTGGGGGTGTCTGGTTGGAAGAGTTGAGGGAACATGTAAGTGAGACGTGAGTGTAAGACACCAGGTCTGGTGCTGGTGTAGCACCGGACGCTATCAGAGGCAGACGGTGTGTTGGATACGCCACTCCATTAAAGGGTTGGAAAGCCAACAGAGGCAGACAGTGTAGAGATACTCCACCCCATAAAGGGGTAGTAAGCCAGGAAGTTGCTATAGTGTCTCACGAACCGAAGCTCTCTGACTGTTCCATTCAGACAGGGGAGCCTTGGTCCGAACTTAACTGTTATTTTATATTTCTTATGCATGCTATTTTTATTTCTTATTTATATGTTGTGATTATTTTATGATTATTTTATCTAATTTTCTATGTAAATCACTTTGAATTACCATTGTGTATGAAATGTGATATATAAATAAACTCCCTTTAAAGGAACATATTTCTGAAAATAGGCTCATTTTCCAACTCCCCCTGAGTTAAACAGTTGAGTTCTACCATTTTCGAATCCATTCAACCGATATTTGGGACTGGCGGTAGCACTTTTAGCATAGCTTAGCATAGATCATTGAATCTGATTAGACCGTTAGCATCTTGCTCAAAAATGACCAAAGAGTTTCAATATTTTTCCTATTTAAAACGTGACTCTTCTGTAGTTACGTGTTCTAAGGCCGACGGAAAATGAAAAGTTGCGATTTTCTAGGTCAATATGGCTAGGAACTGTACTCTCATTGCAGAAAATGCCTGAAAATAGGCTAACTTCCGTCAACATAACCAACGTGACAACCTGCTTGCATAGTGAGCGTGCTGGGGACTATTTTCAGGCGCTGCATAATATCATAGCGCCTTCTGCGCCCATGGTACGACAGCAAAGTTAGAATCAAGGAAAAACTGATGGCTGTTTAGGAGAGCGTACGACCTATAGCTACGGTCCGCCTTAAAGGTCCCGTTCTTCGTGATCTCATTGTTCAAACTTTAGTTAGTGTGTAATGTTACTGTTAGAGCATAAATAATACCTGTAAAATTATAAAGCTCAAAGTTCAATGCCAAGCGAGATATTTTATTTAACAGAAGTTCCCTTTCAAAGCCTACAGCGAACGGCTGGCTTGGACTACATCCTGGTACTTCCTTCATAAATGACGTCAGTAGAACAGTAGAACAGACTAACCTCCGCCCACAAGAATACGCGAAAAAAAGGGGGCGTGGTCTTGTTGCTGTCCCACGTGGAGAAGAGGACGTGTCGAGTGGAGAAAAGGAATTGTTGCGTTTGAGTGTGTTTGTCGCCATGTCGTCGAGACGCTGTTATTTTCATCCCGGAGTCAAATCACCTTTGTTTGGCTTTCCCATTGACGCTGTAGAGATCATTAAGCGCATATCTCTCCCGTTAAGAGGCGTGACCTTTCCACGTGCGCTAAGCTGCTGTCGAATCACAACACAGGAACCGTGCCACGTTTGCTAAGATGCGGTCAAATCACAACACGGGAACCGCTGGCACAATCAGAACTCGTTACGTATTTCTGAAGGAGGGACTTCATAGAATAAAGGAAGTCATCAGCTGTTTTTAGGACAGTGAAAACAGTGGTATACAGATGAGTAAATTGTGTTAAAAATACTGTTTTTTTTTACACGCAAAACATGAACACATGTTATATTGCACACTGTAAACACAATCAAAGCTTCAAAAAAACACGAAGAACGGGACCTTTAAGAACAAATGGTGCAACTTAAATAAAGTAAAATTAGTTACATACTAGCTAGTAGTTACTAAGCCTCTATTGATACATTAAGCAAGAACTTAAAAGAAAATGGAAAAGGTACTGGTCATTTTCTGCCATGACATTTTCCAAGTATAGATATTTCCTTAAAAATTCACCCTGAAATAAAATTTGACCATTCTTTTTTTTTGTACATAATTTTTCAGTGTTCATTATTAATCATTTATTCATGCACATCATTATTTAAAAATTTTTATTCATATGTTTATTTCCCCTTCCACTCGAAGCGACGGCGGGGGTAGGACTAAATATATTATCCACAACTTACTGCAAATCCCTACGATCCAAACAATTCCCGAGGACAAAATCAAGTCCCTCTCTACATTTTTTTTTTCTCATTCCAGAAGCCGTTTCACTCGGATGTACGTCACTATAAGGAAGAAAAGAATATAGCAACTTCCATTTCATGCTGACTTTAACCCTAAAATACAACACACCGTGCAATGCAAAATTCAAATCACGGGGAAAACACCTGTGAAAAAAGCAATACAGAAATATTCATATTAACACTGGACCCCATTTTTACAGACTTTTTTTTTAGAGTGTACGTACACAGAGAGTTACAGACAGTTGACCCTAAGGTTACTGACAAGTATTCTAATTGGATTAGGTTTGTAAAGGCTGGGACAGAGTTCAATTGCGTCACACACTGAGCCGATCACTGAGCCATATACACACATGTAAACACCCAACATAGACACACTAGTACACACAGACACAAATACACACTTACCTTAAAGTCAGATAATATGTCACCCCATTGAAGAGGAACTTTTCCTTGGACTGCATCACCAATTCTTCAAAGCACTCATTTGATTATTTGGGTCTACTCATTTTTCCAAAGGATTTCCAGTGCCTCCAGTGTCTGTTAAATTGACAGCTAACTTTAAATAAATCTTAGCTCAGAATAAATATATGCAGTGTAAGGGATTTTGAAGTTTTTGTCCTATCCATTTGCACTGCATCTATGTGGATGTTTTGGACCTGAACATTCGAAGGTTAATATGAGCAAAGAGAAAGATTCAGAAGTCTTTTTTCATCAGTAATGAACTCCAGAGTGTGCAGGCGCTTTGTTTTCTTCTTGATCCAGGGGTCCTCTGCATCAGACATTGACTCTTCTTTGTTGCCATGGTTGGAGCTCCATGGGGTCCTCAGCGCTGTCAAAAAGACACATATGTTATTAAATGTTTTTTTTGTTGTTGTTGTTGTTGTTTTTTTACATGAATTCCCTTATCTCACTATGAGAAATGACTCATGCGTAACTGACCACACATGTCGGATCACAGTAGTACTATAATTCACTGGCACTATTGCATCATTCTCGTTTCTTCTCAACTTGAAGATAAATGAACAGTTTATAGATGAGCTGTCATTGTAACATCGCTACACATTATGTTTTTTGTCAGTGTGATGAGCAGAGTCAATTTTGCATGGAGTGAAGAGTGTTTTTTTCCCTCTGTTTTTTTGATCGCTCAAGAGCGTGAGAGTGAATGAGGAGTGGGAAATGTAAAATCTGGAGTGGAGCTGGAGTGGAGGGATTACAAAAATTTAATTTGGATGGAAAATTGGGGTTTCTATGGAGACATTTCCCGTAGTATCTCACTTTTTTAGCAGAGGACAGTGGTTAAGCAGGTAACCTAATGTTTTGACAGGAAAATTAGAATTTTTAACCTGGCTTTAGTATTCAGATTTCTGTTCTGGAAATGTATGCAAATTAGTGCATATTTAATTAGATAATCCCTTATTTGCATATTTAAACATAACATTTCAGAAAACCTGCTATACAAAAATGTTTGCAGTTCTTAATCAGTCAACTGGGGAAATGTGGTTAGTTTTTTTTTCGTTACATTTTTTTTTTACCCTATCCACCTTGGGTATCTTGACTTAAAATCAAATGCTAAAAGGGAAATTAGATATGACCAAAAGGGCCTTTCTAAAGATCTGGCAAAGAGGTACCAATGAAATGAATAGTCACATTAGGTTGCAATATGTTTGTTTGATGTTCAAAGCTGTTGTACCACAAAGGATACAGCTCTTTTGGTTTGTTTAATTGAAAGAGCTCTCTCAGTGAAAAGCATTTATTCATGTTTAAATGAGGAACAATATACTTTAACAACAGCATTTCTTTGGGCAATAGACTAAAGAGAGACTATTTTGGTTAGAGTATTGTACTTTGTTTTACTCCATTCTATTTATTTCCTACAACTGTATTATATAAGTGCATTAATATTTTGCCAGTACTGCAGTCATGCAGTAATACTGCTAATAAAGGCTTTCTCTTCTTGTTTAAAAGGTAAATAAGGTATTTTCCTAATCACTGCTTAATCCAGTTTGTTGTTGTTTAATGGCCAGAATGTAACTCCATCCTTGCAGGCCATGCCATACACCTGTATCCCTTGCACACATTACAAATGCTGTAGTTCAACTTGTTTTTAACCTCTGGAAGTTGTCTCATGCATCTTCCCAGGTCACACTGCAAGACACATCTTGTCTACTTATATCAAACCATAAAACTCATTCTGGCCATAGTAACCTCAGTATCATATGGCCCAAAGACTCTGCATCACATTTTAGCTTTTGTCTAAAGCATTTGCATTGCATTCAAGGATAAAATGCAATGAAAATCACTTTTGATCAAAAGCATCTGAGAAGAAAAAAAATCTAATCTAATTCATTTGAATCCCTGTATACATAAAAGTTCCTTCATACCATTTTCCGTCTTTTATGTAGCAAAATATTTGATTACATGTGTGGTAAATGCTTTCTAAGAAATGCTGTTGAAAGTGGATCGGACAGAGCATTACAACACACCTGTAGCCAATCAGCAGTAGGGGGACAAGAGAGGGTGAGCAAGGCTGTGTCCGAAATCGCCCCCTACACCCATAAATAGGGTACTATTTGAAGGGACAGCCATTTGTAGTGGTGTCTGAAATCATAGTGAACGTTATCGGGTGCACTCATTCAATCCCACAATACACTGCAATAACAAATGTACTACTGATGTATGCTCAATGGCTAGAGAATACCCATAATGCACTGTGATGGTTGTGGCGAATGAATTTCCATGTCTGGACAGAAGATGGCGCCCGCAGCAGAATCATCTATTCATCCATCCATCCAATGTGGCTACAGCATAATATCATACAGGTATAAATTCCTATTTAATAATCAACATTTATATTTATATACATTTATATTTGGCAGATGCTTTTTGATCAAACGTGATTTTCATTGCATTTTATCAGTTCATGCATTTTCTAGGAATCAAACCCAAGACCTTGAAGTTGCTAGCACCATGCTCTAATGTTTAAGTTACAGGAATGAGCTACTCCATGTAAATCAAACACATAGTGAATGAGGGTATAGGGGGCGATTTCGTGTATAGGGCAATTTCGAACATAGCCGTTGATTTGAAGAAAGACTATAGAAAAAGAGAGATGGCTGAGAAAAAAGATTAATATCTCTGG
Source organism: Romanogobio albipinnatus (assembly GCA_023566225.1). NCBI lineage: Eukaryota > Metazoa > Chordata > Actinopteri > Cypriniformes > Gobionidae > Romanogobio > Romanogobio albipinnatus. The sequence goes on from CM042241.1 coordinate 28,500,730, forward strand.
GAAAAGAATGATTATGATAATGCAAGAGCTTTAGAATCCCCCTCAATATTAGAAAAGCTTTCCCTAAGCAGGAAGGCCTAAAAAGGACGCAAGTCCATACGTGAGCATTGGTTTTGCTATGTTTCACAGAACCAATATATGCTGTTGTTGTAATGATATAGTTTCATAACTGCCCTGTTACTATAACATTACAACAACAGCATATTGTTTGTCTGGAGCTGGTGTGGTGCTGGCAACTAACAACAAACTACAAACTCTTGCTTGTATATCGATTCATCGATTGCTCCTCATCGATTGCTCCTAGTGATGTCCGGTTCGCGAACGAATCGTTCTTTTGAACCGGTTCTTTTTAGTGAACCGGTCGAACCAGTTCACCAAATCGGACTGAATCGTTCTAAACAGTTCGCATCTCTAGTAAGCACTAATCCACAAATTTATAAAATTAATCACTTTTTGACGTGTCTGACTGTCCCTCTGACTCGAAATAAACCAACATCCTGGAGTTATTCAGTTACTCCAACAGTACACTAACCTATTATAAGAGAGAACTGATGATGATTGATGTCAGCGAGCAGCAGCTGATGATACTGAGCATGCGCAGCGCACACGAACGAGCGTCACAGTTCTCGTTCTCGAGTTAAGAATCGGTTGCAGCGGTTTTCGGATCAGCAGTACACTGAATCGAGAACGTACGCAGACCGGTCTGTCACAGTTCTCGTTCTCGAGTCAAGAATCGGTTGCAACCGGTTGCAGCGGTTTTCGGATCACCAGTACACTGAATCGAGAACGTACGCAGACCGGTCTGTCACAGTTCTCGTTCTCGAGTCAAGAATCGGTTGCAGCGGTTTTCGGATCAGCAGTACACTGAATCGAGAACTGTTTATTTCGGACATGTCCGATTTGAGAACCCATGAACTGATACTGACTGAGCATGCGTGTGATTCTTCAAGAGAACGAAAAGCAAGTTTTGTTGAACATCGAGACGTGTTATAATATAAAACATTGTGGAAATATGTTTTCATCATTTCAAGTTCATTACTGTCTTATCACTGTATGAGCATGTGATTGACTATTTATGATTGAAGTATTTATTTATTTAAAAGATTAATGTTTACGTGTAATTACAGTTTATGAGGACACATTCACAAATTGGGTTAGTATTAAATAAACAAAGTTTTAATAAAAAAATATTAAAGTGTTCAAATAATACACACATTTTAAAAAGAACAATTGCTGGAAAAGTGCACTTACACACTGTAATTGTCTTACACACTATATTTAACAGGTATTGCCTGTTTTTAAAAAAACTTTTAAAAAAGTTATTGTGCTTTATCAAAAATTATAAATAATAATAATAGCAAAAACAAAATGCAAAGGCAGTTTTAAACAGAGGTTAAGTTACCATATGCAGCTTGACTGTCTCTTATAATAGGTTTGAATTCAGAAAAACACTGCCTAACTTTGTTAGGACTCCATTGTATTTAATTTGTAAACAAGGTGATATAAAGATAAAAATGACGACCCTAATCAAACTACAGCGAAGGTGAAGCAAGCGACTCCTTTTGAATCGCTCTGGCGGTTCTCGAATCTCAATTTCGTTCTCGTTCTCGAGTCAAGAATCGGTTGCAGCGGTTTTCGGATCAGCAGTACACTGAATCGAGAACGATACTCGGTTACTTAACGTAACCTCGGTTCTCTCTAGAAGAGGGAACGAGTATTGCGTAAGTTCCTTACGCTACGGGAAAGTATTCTTTCTTCGAGATTTCTGAAAAACCCAAAATTATCCTTAATTTTGTAACATTGTCAACGCAGTGCGGCAGCCTGGCAGACCATAGCAGGCTATTCCAGCGTGCTATTGGCTGCTCTGCTGGCAACTGCAGCAGCCTATCGGTGAGCCCGCGTGACGTGGCGACCAATGAGGGCGCTTCGCGCCCACCTGGCTTCATTTGCCTACAGGTGGGGCGTGGCCACGTGTATATAAGCAGGGCTCACAGGCTGCATATTCGGTTTTCGTAGTTCTGAAGCGTAAAAGCCCGCGGGGCGCACGGCAAGGAACGCAATACTCGTTCCCTCTTCTAGAGAGAACCGAGGTTACGTTAAGTAACCGAGTATCGTTCTCTTACGAGAGGTTCTCTCGTATTGCGTAAGTTCCTTACGCTACGGGAACATATTGTCAACGCCGTGCGCGCCTCGCGTACAGCATATGTATCCCAGGGAACCGGGGACCATAACACTGCTCGGGCAGGGTGGCCGGTAAGGAAAACGGGCCACCACATCTACAGACACTTCATTCGAACTGACGGGTGGTTACAACGGGTGGTTACAACACCCTGTCCCATGAATGAGGGAACGGCACCTGCCGGTCTCCTTCAAATTCACCACACCTTGTCTCATGAATGAGGGAACGGCAACGCCGGTCGCCTTCAAATTCACAATATTTTGTTATATGAGTGAGGTAACGGCACCGCCGGTCACCTTCAAACTCACAACAGCTCGTCTCGTAAATGAGGAAACGGCACCGCCGGTCTCCTTCAAATTCACATGAGCCTAGTACCGAACTTACTACCAGTATGTGAGCTATGTCTGCGCAGAATCACTGGGCAGGACCAACAGCCCTATTGAACTGGTAACACTTTCGCCTGTAAGGCAGGAACTTCCAGATTGTAAAATCTCACGAACGTAGACGGGGAGGCCCAGCCTGCCGCCATACAGATATCGTGGATGGAAATCCCTCTGGCCCAAGCCCACGAAGAGGCCATGCCTCTGGTGGAGTGTGCTCTGACACCTAGCGGGCACTGCAGGTGTCTGGAAGCGTATGCAGTTGCAATCGCGTCCACTATCCACCTGGAAAGGGTCTGTTTCGAGGAGGCGAGACCTTTAGTGCGCCCACCAAACGAAACAAATAGCTGCTCAGAACGCCTGAAGGCGGCGGAGCGTGTGACATAAACCCTCAATGCCCTGACAGGGCAGAGGACATTGCCACCGTCCCCCTCGTCGGATGCTGGCAGAGCCGAGAGGGAGATAATCTGCGCCCTGAAGGGAGTGCCAATCGCTTTGGGGACATAACCATGCCTCGGTCTGAGAATGACCTTAGAGTCATTAGGACCGAACTCCATACACGTCGGGCTCACTGAGAGCGCGTGTAGATCCCCCACGCGTTTCACTGAAGCCAGAGCTATCAGGAACGCGGTTTTTAGCGAAAGGAACCTTGGTTCCACAGTCTCGAGCGGTTCAAAAGGATGGGCCTTCAGGGCCTCTAGGACCAAGGCCAGATCCCATATAGGAACCGATGGGGGCCGCGGGGGATTCATCCGTCTGGCTCCTCTGAGGAAACGGATGATGAGCTCGTTCCTTCCTAGCGTGCTACCTAGCGTCGTCTGAGCGAACGCTGCTATAGCCGCCACATACACTTTGAGCGTGGAAGGGGACCTGCCCAGTTCCAAAAGCTCTTGGAGGAAGGAGAGCACCCGCTGGACCCCACATTGCTGTGGGTCCAATCCCTTGGAAACACACCACTCAGTGAACACCGACCACTTAGAACTATATAACCGCCTCGTCGAGGGGGCTCTAGAGTGTGAAATCGTGTTCATAACCCCTTCGGGCAGGTCAACGGGTATCCGTTGGTCACCCATACATGCAGAGACCAACGCTCTGGATGGGGATGCCAAACTGACCCTCCTGCTTGAGAGAGGAGGTCTGCTCTCAGCGGAACTGGCCAGGGGGGTGAGTGCGACAGCTTCACCAGCTCTGGGTACCAAATCTGGTTCTCCCAGCGCGGCGCTATAAGGAGCACCAGGCGGCGCGTCTCCCTGATTTTCGCTATGACCTCGGGCAATAGGGAAATCGGCGGGAAAGCATACAGCGGGAGGCTGGGCCAAGGTTGGGACAGCGCATCCTCGCTTTTGGACAGAAACCTCGGGCAGCGGGCGTTCTCTTTTGTTGCAAAGAGGTCGAGCTCCGCTCTGCCGAATAGGCGCCATACCAGCTGGACTGTCTGAGGGTGCAGGGACCATTCTCCTGGGAGAATGAGGCCCCTGGACAGCTTGTCCGGGCCCACATTGAGGTGGCCCGGTACGTGCGCAGCTCTCAGCGAGCGCAGCGAGCCCACACGAGCAGGCGTTCTGTCAGATTGCCCAGACACCTGGACCTGACACCGCCCTGCCGGTTCACATAGGGCACCACTGTGGTATTGTCCAACCGGACCAACACGTGGTGTCCTCGTATAAGCGGGAGAAACTGCTTGAGCGCGTTCTCTACCGCTATCATCTCCAAACAGTTTGTGTAGGAGCTTTTCCCCGCTCGACCAGAGGCCCGAGGCCGATCTGCCCTCGAAAACGGCGCCCCAACCCGTGGTGGAGGCGTCCGTCGAGATGACCTTGCGGTGTGAGATGGCTCCCATCGTCACTCCCCGCTGGTACCAGTCGGCTACTAACCAGGGCTCTAGGGCTGAAACGCATCCCTGAGTCACTCTGATCCTGAAGCCTCCGGACGCCCAGGCTCTGTGAGGCACTCGGGCGTTTAACCAGCATTGCGGCGGGCGCATGCGCATTAAGCCCAGCTGGAGCACAGCTGCAGCTGAGGCCATACGTCCCAGCATCCTCTGAAAGAGCTTGAGAGGTGCGATTTTGCCCGGCCGGAAGTACGCATCCATGCGCCGAACTTGGCGCGCGCGTTGGGGTGACAGGCGGGCTGACATTGCCACAGTGTCCAGATTCAAACCCAGAAATGAGGTTGATTGCGTGGGCACTAATGAGCTCTTGGTCCAATTGACCGTGAGCCCCAGGCTGTCCAGATGGCTGAGCAGCATTGCCCTGTGGGCGAGGAGCTCGGCCTCTGACTGCGCCAGGATGAGCCAATCGTCCAGATAGTTCAACATTCGCATCCCTCGACTTCTCAGGGGAGCGAGGGCCGCGTCCATGCACTTCGTAAATGTACGGGGTGCTAGTGACAGGCCGAACGGAAGGACGGTGTATTGATAAGCCTGGCCGTCGAAGGCGAATCGTAAGAATGGCCTGTGACGCGGCGTTATCTTGATTTGAAAATATGCGTCTTTCAAATCTAGGGAGATTAGCCAGTCTCTCGGGCGAATATGCGCGAGGATCTGCTTGGTCGTGAGCATCTTGAACGATCTTCTCATAAGAGCTTTGTTCAGACGCCTCAGATCCAGAATCGGTCTGAGCGACCCAACCCTTTTTGGCACGAGAAAATACCGGCTGTAAAAGCCTGACTCGCTCATAGAATGGGGAATCGGTTCTATAGCCCCTTCGCACAGCAGTGTGGCTATCTCCGCTCGAAGTAGATGTGCTACTTCCTCGCTCACTCTCGTCTCCGTACGCGCACAGAAGCGCGGAGGGCGGCGAGCGCACTGCAGAGTGTAGCCGTGCTTCACTGTTTTCAGCACCCATTCTGATACACCTGGAATGGCTTCCCACGCTCTCGCGTGTGCCACACGGGATAGAACGGCCTCCGGGCTCGAAACGCCGCGCTTTGCGGGTTCGACGGCCTGTATAGGAGGGGCGGGCGCAGTGCGCGCGCTCTCTGTGCTGTGGGCCAGCCGATCGCTCGCGATGGCTGGCCGCCCTACACACTGTATCTCTGCCGCTTCGAGCAGGGAGTGGCTTGTGTGTGGCCTTACACTCGTCGTTCCGGCCACCTTGGGCGGAGAACAAATGGTGTGTGGCGCGGCGCATGGCGCCGGGGGCAGAATGTTCGCGAAAATGTGTGAGCGCGTTTGAGCGGGCACAACTCTTACGCGTGGAACATGACCGGTTAAGAGTGGCTGTGTGACAGCGCGTATGGTGATTAGGCGTGGGCGCAAATAAGCGGACACGTGACCTAACTCTAGCACTCGAGCGGCCGGTGGCCGCTTTATGTGAGTGAGAGACACGGGATTTGTGGTGCTTGGGTGCAGGGGTGAACACAAAAGTGGGCACGTTTACTGCATTTGAAAACACATACGGCGTGAGCCGTGCAACCAGAAAAAAGGCAACTTCGTGATTTCTCTGGTTCGTCATAAAAACGGCGGTTGTAGACAGGCGAGAGGGCAGTTTTGCCGGCTCGTTTGCTGCGTGAGAGCCATCTGCAGCAGCCACAGGAGTGGGGGCTGACAGGAAGAAGAGTTTTGACGGTGGTCCGACCACGGCGGGACTTAACCGTCGCTTCCCCCCTCTGCTAGGAGGACTTTGGATGGGCTACAGTTGGAAACAGGCGAGAGGGCGAGTGCGCCGGCTCGTAGGCTGCGTGGAAAACATCTGCAGTAGCCACAGGAGTGGGGACTGACAGGAAAAACAGAGTTTTAACGGTGGTCCGGCCGCAGCGGGACTTAACCGTCTTTTCTCTCCTTATGTATAGACGTCCAAAAATACTCGAGCACCACGTGGTGCGAGTTAGCTTTCTGTATGTAAGAAAAGCTGGCCGCGAGCCCGGGGAAGCGGACAGTAAAACATTTTTATCTGCCGCGAGAGCTGGGCTCGAACTCGGGTCTCCGGCGTTTCAGCCGTTGATTTTGCCACTGTGCTACCGGGAGGGACACAATAGCGTTCAGTTAGCGCGAGCATACAGCAGTACGTCCTCGTGCTTGTTGGCAGTCGTGCGTGCATAAAAGACAGGCTCGTTACTGCAATAGTAATATTTCCAGCCGCCTGAACTGGAGAGGGGGCTGAGAAATGCTAGAGAATGGCGGTTCGTCCGGCCACAGCGGGACGAAAACACCCTCTGTTAATTTCCCGGTGAGTGCGGCGCGCGCACGTGCGCGCGCGCTGAACGTGCTCGTGACCGAGCGCACTCACATTCCTTGTGAACGGCGCAATCTGCGCGGTCCAAGAGGGGGGAGTGCGGGTTCGTTGGAGAGCATATGTCAGCGTCATGTCTTATGACGGCGTATGTTTGCTGGCGTGCGTGTCTTAACAGGCTCGTGTACAGCAATATGAACAATTCCAGTCGCCTGAACTCATGAGGGGACTGAAAAATGTGCGCGAGGGTGGAACAGCTCTCTTGTAACGTAAAGAGAGCTGCAGGACCGTGCATTTCTGCCATCCCTTGTATATAAGCGGCGCATCAGCGCGGCATGAACAGAGGGGGGAGGAGGCTCGCTCCGAGACCGTTCATTTCTACCATCCCTTGCAAGCGGCGCGGTGGCGCGGCTTGAACAGAGGGGGAGGAGGCTCGCTCCGAGACCGTTCATTCCTACCATCCCTTGAAAGCGGCGCGGTGGCGCGGCTTGAATAGAGGGGGAGAAGGCTCGCTCCGAGACCGTTCATTCCTACCATCCCTTGTAAGCGGCGCGGCTTGAACAGAGGGGGAGGAGGCTCGCTCCGAGACCGTTCATTTCAACCATCTCTTGTAAGCGGCGCGGTGGCGCGGCTTGAACAGAGGGGGGGAACAGCGGAGTGATGTCGTCATAAAACTGCTCGAGTCGAGCCCGCAGGGTCGACATAGAGAGTTCCTCACACTCGGGGCATTCGCCCGCGAGGAGTGCGGCGGCGGCGTGGTCACGGCCCAGACAGAGAGCGCAGACACATGGCGGTCTCTGGTGCTGAGCTGCACGTGGCACGAGCCGCAGGTGGAACGAGGCGTTTTGATAAAAACGCTCGTGCTCTTTTATGAAACGTGTGACGCAACGGCGAGAACACGTGCAATGAAAGGATATAATGCTGCCGGATAGCAGAGCAGGCACGGATGGCTGAAGGTGGCGCGATGCTGCCGGCTTCTCCAGGCGCTGTCCTCTGCTTGCTCGTCTGCACGATCACGGCGGCGGGTTCCAGATCCAGCGATGCGAAGGGCTTCGCTGAAGAAAAGAAAATCGAATATGCAGCCTGTGAGCCCTGCTTATATACACGTGGCCACGCCCCACCTGTAGGCAAATGAAGCCAGGTGGGCGCGAAGCGCCCTCATTGGTCGCCACGTCACGCGGGCTCACCGATAGGCTGCTGCAGTTGCCAGCAGAGCAGCCAATAGCACGCTGGAATAGCCTGCTATGGTCTGCCAGGCTGCCGCACTGCGTTGACAATGTTACAAAATTAAGGATAATTTTGGGTTTTTCAGAAATCTCGAAGAAAGAATACTTTCCCGTAGCGTAAGGAACTTACGCAATACGAGAGAACCTCTCGTAAGAGAACTGTTTATTTCGGACATGTCCGATTGAGAACCGATGAGATGATGATCCTGAGCATGCGTCGAGCGACTGACTGACTGCACGGCGAGTCTCTCTGAGTCTGAACCGAACGAACATCAGCTGATATGAGCGTGTCTGTGAAACGACATGAATGAGGTGAACATTTGGCGAACCGTATTTATTTAATTACAAAAACATAGTAAGTGGATCATGGTTTCTGCACTGATGAAGACTGATTTATTGATTTTATAAATGTAAAGATTGTTTGCATCACTGCATGTGTTTGGATGCTTTAGATGTAAAACTTTGGATTATGATGATTATGATTATCAGATTATGATGATATTTTTATCTGACTGATGTTATAATTACTGACTTTATATATTTTAATGTGTAAAGTGTGTTTATCCAACCCGCAATAGACTTGACGTAATGTCATTACGTTTGAGCGTAAAAGAACTGGTGAACCGGTTTTTTGATCCGGTTCATTGAAACAAACTGTCCGAAAGAACCGGTTCGCGGAAAAGAACCGAACTTCCCTCATCGATTGCTCCTGTCTCCTGTCTGCCTCCTGCAATGTTTGTAGATCTGTACAGTCTTGCTTGCGTTTGAATCTCTATTTTGATATATTTTCTTTGTTTTACTGCTAAATATAACTTACTCATCACCATACATTGTTTAAATATTGCCTATCACGTTAAATTTGACATCACTAGCTTTTAATCTAAATCACCATCACACGTTAGCATTTCGCTAGTCATCTCCTGTCATTGTCACTTGCACCGCATGCTGCATGTTCAGTATAGGCTTCTCCGCTGGTGAACAGGGCTAACAAGATAGTTAGGCTGACGGAGAAGATTTCAGAATTAGAAACACGCATCCATACTTTATCTGAGAGTATTGAGGATGTAACAGCTTTAGATACTGATTTGGATGCGAATATAGCTTAGTGAACTCTGTACATTCTTCGGTTCCGGCTGCAGGGCCCCCGAAACAGGGAAACTGAGTGACAGTGAGACGGCATAGTCGTGGACCAAAAAACTGCTTTTCCGTTCCGGTTAAAACATCAAACAGGTTCTACCCTCTCAGTGAAGAACCCACTGAGTATCCTGTTGAAAGTGCCCTAGTCATTGATGATTCTATTACATGGAACGTGAAAATGGAGACACCAGCCACCATAGTCACATGTTTACCGGGAGCCAGATCGCCTGACATCTAAGCAAATTTAAAAGTGCTGGCTAAAGCTAATCGTAAATTCTCTAAGATTATTATTCACGTCGGCACTAATGATGTTCGACTTCGCCAATCGGAGATCACCAAAATTAACATTAAAGAGGTGTGTGGAAAAGTTTTTGGGGCAGACCTGACCTGTTGAAGAAGGATGGCATCCATCCCTCGCTCTTCTCTCTAGTAATTTGGCACAGATTAGAGCTAAACCTTGACTCACTAGGGCCCAGGTCAGGAAGCAGACAAACTGGCTAAACCGAGCGTCTGCTAGCTGTCTCACGTCACCGGAGTCAGATAAATCCCAGCACATAGAGACTCTTTCACCTAGATATTATCATATAGAGACTGTGTCTGTTCCCCGAATTAGTAAATACAAAAAAACATCAAAACCATTCAAGAGTAAAAATGTAATTGATGTCCAACAAATAAACAACATATAATACAGATGAACAATTGATAAAGCTTGGGTTGCGGAATATTCTATCCCTTTCCTCAAAAGCGGTTATTGTTAATGATATCATTACAGATAATAATCTAGATGTGCTGTGTTTGACAGAAACCTGGCTAAAACCTGACGACTACATTACTTTAAATGAGTCCACCCCCCAAGATTATTGTTATAAACATGAGCCGCGTCTGAAAGGTAAAGGGGGAGGGGTTGCTGTAATTTATAATAATATCTTCAGTATTACTCAGAAGTCTAGTTTCAAATATAATTCCTTCGAAGTTTTGGTGCTTTATGTAACGTTATGTAGTGTACATGATAAAACCCGTTTAACATTTGCGTTAGCTACTGTATACAGGCCACCAGGGCATAATAAAGACTTTATCAAAGAATTTGCTGATTTTCTATCAGAGTTAGTACTGGCCGTAGATAAAGTACTAATTGTTGGTGATTTTAATTTCCATGTAGACAACGAAAAAGATGCATTGGGATTAGCATTTAAAGACATTCTAAACTCTATTGGAGATAGGAAACACGTGTCAGGACCCACTCCATCACCATAATCATACTTTAGACCTAATATTGTCACATGGAATAAATGTTGATACCGTTGAAATTCTGCAGCAGAGCGATGACATCTCTGATCATTACCTAGTATCATGTATACTTAATTTAGCTAAGGTTGCAAAGCCGCCCCCTCGCTTCAAAAATGGCAGGACAATCACTGCCGCTACTAAAGATTGCTTTTTAAATAATCTTCCTCATCAGTATCATCTCCTCAGCATCCCAGATAGCTTAGAAGAACTCAATGTTGCAACAGAAACTATTGACTCTCTCTTTTCCAGTACTTTAGAACCACTTGCTCCCCTGCGCTTAAAGAAGATTAAAGAAAATAGTCCAATGCCGTGGTACAAGGAGCACACCCGGGCCCTTAAAACAGCAGCCAGAAAAATGGAGCGCAGCTGGAAGAAAACAAAACTATAGGTCTTTCGTAATTTGTGGAAAGAGCACGTGATCGCATACAGAAAGGCCGTAAAAACTGCTAGATCTGCTTATTTCTCGACTCTCTTGGAAGAAAACAAACACAACCCTAGATATTTATTCGATACAGTAGCTAAATTAACCAAAAATAAAGCTTCCACTTCCGATGTTTGTAAACAGCACAGCAGTAATGACTTTATGAACTTCTTTACATGTAAGATTGATAATATTAGGAAGAAATTTTAACCATGCAGCCATCTACTACAGTATCACATCAGACAGAACATTGTACTGTCACTGAGGAAAAATTACACTCATTCACTGCTATAGGAGAAGAAGAATGGGCTAAACTCGTTAAATCATCAAAATCAACAATTGAGAACATTGTATGCTTGACCCTATACCGACTAAGCTATTAAAAGAGATGCTACCAGAGGTCATAAATCCTCTTCTTAATATCATTAATTCATTTTTGTCATTAGGATATGTACCGAAAACTTTTAAGTTGGCTATTATTAAACCACTTGTTAAAAAAACGCAACTTGATCCTACAGAATTAGTCAATTATAGGCCAATCTCAAATCTACCCTTTCTGTCAAAAAAACTTGAAAAGGTAGTGTCTTCACAATTATGTTCCTTTTTTAGAAAAAAATGGTATCTGTGAGGATTTCCAGTCAGGATTTAGACCGAATCATAGTACTGAGATTGCTCTCATCAGAGTTACAAATGATTTACTCTTATCATCCGATCGTGGCTGTATCTCTCTATTAGTGTTACTCGATCTTAGCGCTGCATTTGATACTATCGAACACAACATTCTTTTGAATAGACTCGAAAATTATGTAGGCATTAGTGGAATTGCCTTGTCATGGTTTAAATCATACCTATGTGACCGTTATCAGTTTGTAGAGGTAAATGAAGAGATGTCACACCGATCTCAAGTTCAGTATAGAGTACCGCAAGGCTCAGTGCTAGGACCGCTGCTCTTCACACTGTACATGCTACCACTGGGAGATATCATTAGGAAGCATGGAGTTAGTTTTCATTGTTATGCTGACGATACTCAGGTCTATATTTTTTCGCGCCCTGACGAAACTTACCAATTCACAAGATTAACGGATTGCATAGCTGATATAAAACATTGGATGACCAGTAATTTCCTGCAACTCAATTCAGAAAAAAATAAATTTTTAATTATTGGACAAAAAAGCTCCACAAGTAGTAACCTAGAATACTATCTAACACTTGATGGCTGCTCTGTCAAGTCCTCGTCGTCAGTGAGGAACCTGGGTGTGCTCTTTGATACCAATCTTTCGTTTGAAAGCCACGTTTCTAGTATCTGTAAAATTGCATTCTACCATCTTAAAAATATATCTAAATTACGGCACATGCTCTCAATGCAAAATGCTGAACAGTTAGTTCATGCGTTCATGACCTCAAGGCTAGATTATTGTAATGCTCTACTGGGTGGTTGCCCTGCTCGCTTAATAAATAAACTCCAGCTGGTCCAAAACGCAGCAGCTCGAGTTCTTACTAGAACCAGGAAGTGTGACCATATTAGCCCAGTTCTGTCAACACTGCACTGGCTGCCTATTAAACATCGCATACATTTTAAAATCTTGCTTATTACTTACAAAGCACTAAATGGTTTAGCTCCCAAATACTTGAGCGAGCTCTTAACACATTATACTCCATCACTTCTACTGCGGTCTCAACATTCTGGCCAGTTGATAATACCGAGAATATCGAAATCAACTGCAGGCGGTCGATCCTTTTCCTATTTAGCACCTAAACTCTGGAACAGTCTTCCTAACATTGTACGGGAAGCAGACACATTCTGACAGTTTAAATCTAGACTAAAAACACATCTCTTTTCTGTGGCATACACATAAAACACTTTTTCAATGAATTGATTGTTAGGCTGCATTAACTAGGTCAGCCGGAACCGGGAACACTTCCCATAACACCTGATGTACTCGTTACATCATCAGAAGAATGGCATCTACGCTAATGATAGTCTCTCTGTTTTATCCCGAGGTTTACTGCAGTCAGCCGGATCCGGGACGTATCCAGATCAGATGGTGGACCTGTGCCCAGAGAAGACCAACGCAGGACCCTGAAGTGTCTGCAGAGACCGTGTCAATCAGACTCCCCTGAAATTGCATCGTTGACACAGCATCCTCAATAAACCTGTCTCCGGCATGATGACTCCGATTGTTCGAATATTACAATTTAATAATTCTTAAATCAATATGTCATCCTCAAAAAACCCGTCTCCAGCGCGTTGCCTCCGATCCTTCAAATATTCTGATCTATTATGAGCTCTGACCTGTAAAGTTGCCAGAATAATAATCATACGCTGTTTGTTAATTGGCCAGAGGAGAACTGGTACCCCGACTGAGCCTGGTTTCTCCCAAGGTTTATTTTTCTCCATTAGGTCACCTGATGGGGTTTTGGTTTCCTTGCCACTGTTTCCTCTGGCTTGGCTTGCTCAGTTGGGGACACTAAATTTATCTAAATTTTTCAACTAAATATCCAAATAAATTAAAAATATTAAACTAAATTAACCATATAAACTAAATTACTGATCTAAAGCCCACACTGTCACTGTATGATAATTGAAATGAACTGATGACATCACCGTTTTCTCCAGAATGGCTATACGGCTGAATAAAATTATGTTGCATTATTTTCCTGTTTAACACTGTAAAGCTGCTTTGAAACAATCTGCATTGTTAAAAGCGCTATATAAATAAGGTTCACTTGACTTGTATATACTCTTGTGTACTGTACACAGTATGTTAATTTTTTTGTTCTTTCTTTTCGTCATCTTCAATGTATTAGGGTTAGGGTTAGGGTTAGTGGTTAGGGTTGTGATTTTAAATATCAACAGTGCTTCTCAGAAATCGCTTACTGCAACTTTAAACGCTATTGTTCATTACTGTTTTCTTTTTTTAAGATGAGAATTAATTTTTTATAAATATTTCTATTTAGGAACAGTTCTACTTTTCCTGTTTAATGTTTCTATTTAGTATGCAATGATTTATTCTGCTTGTAACAATAAATTATATAATCTTTTTTTATTAAAAAGACACCTCCCTCTTGAATAGTTAGCTAACTTTTTAGTGTTTTCAAAAGGCTAGTTTGACTACAATGTTCTATTTTGAGTTATGGGAAGCTTATAGAGAAGCAGTTACAAAGTAGCTGCCCTATAACACTGATAAAGTGGCAATGGAAGTCTGAGGAGGAAATTAAGATGGAGAAAGAGAGACAGAACCATCAGGCTTGTCGGAGTCCCCTCTGAACATTTTCAGCTCCTAGCTATTGAATAATTTATGTATTCCAGTGCAAAAACAGAGAACACAGCTCTCTCCCTCCCTCTCACTCGCTTGTTCTCTGCTTTCCTTAGTTTATCCTTCTCTCAGCGCTATTTTCCCCTAAAACCACAGCCTGCCTCGTCAAAATCTTTCAGTGTTATTATTTCATTTTTATTACTTCTGTGTCTTTCTCCTTTAGTCAAACGAAAGATTTTAAACAGTGCAATACAGAAATGGATGTTGAATAATGAGAGTACAGTTACAATGGATGAATAAAAAAGATTAAACCAATGAAATGTTTATACATTTTTTAGTTCATGAAAAAATCCTTTAAAAGTGATAGCACTGTAGAATGGTAATGGTTTTGATTGATTTGTTCGCTATATGGGTTGTTTGAGCAGATTTATATTTATGAGGTTCCCAGCACTGTATGCATCCTTCAAGCTCTCCTTAAACACGTTGGTAATCCTATCATTGCCCTTAAACTCTTCTTTCAGACTTACAGAGAGAGAGAGAGAGAGAGAGAGAGAGAGAGAGAGAGAGAGAGAGAGAGAGAGAGAGAGAGAGAGAGAGAGAGAACCACAGAGTGCAGGCTTTAATAATGTATCTAGATAATGCTGCCTCCCCACTCACACACACACACGCACAACGAAACCAAAAGACAGTGAAAGAGTGGCGGAGCAGCATGATCTGAGCTCTGCATGTCTTCAGAGAGAGCTGAATGGTGTTCGGGTGACTGGGGTTATAAGTAAAGGGTGAATGGAAGTGGGGTTGAGAAAATATATATAGAAGGGAAATGAATGAGAAACTGAAAGCTGCGAAGATGATAAGGTTGAAGGATGAGAAATAGATATATAAGGAAAGACGAAGTTGCATGTGATTGTGTGTGTGCGTTATTTGTTCTTTGGATCATGGCTTCTGGGTGAGCATGATGAGAGAGGTGTGGCATATAACAGAAAATAAATAATCTTTTCTTCTCCCTTTAAAGAGCTTGAGTTATATGTGATCTCGATGTTCAATTTGACTAGGTTTGTTGTTTTACCTATGCTTTCCATTTATGCTACGGAACTGTTTACTGTGATTAAAGTGACATAAAATATGTACAATTAGATAAATGGGGTGCTTTACAATGCAATTAGGGTCGATTATTTTAGGGTTAATAATAAGAGTGTTAATGATAAAGGACAATGTACCAAGTTTACCAACATTTAACCAAGTTTTTATAAATGTACTCTCTCATATTTATTTTGGTTTCATGTGGCAAAAAAACTTAAACCATAAAAATGTTCACTTTAATGACATAAAAATGGCACGTGGTCAAACCATCAAGTAAATACAATAACATATTGTTCTTGAATACATAGGTATGTACAAATCTTAATCAAAAAGTTTTAAAATATATTTTTATATATTTTTTTTATTAATCTTTTTGCAAATATCACAAAACATCCATTCATAAATTGTTAGGTATTTTGGGGAGTTGCATCAGATTACATTTTACAACCTGGACTAACATTGCCTTATCATGAAAAGTCAAATTATTTGATCATCTAAGAGACTTGTTGACCTTGACAGACAGTCATTAGTGTCTGCAGAGATCCTCAAAAAAAATATACGTTGGATTTACTTAATTTTTTTATGTCAACAGGTTCCACGTAATTGGGTTATGTTGAATTTAATTAAAATAGTTTATTTCAGTAAACTTACGTTTTTTACGTAAGGTTAATTCAATGCCATTTAGTTAAATCAGGTTAAAATTCTTAATTTTGTCCAAAACTATTCAATTTAATTATTCTAAAATGAATATAAAAAACAAACCAAAACAAGTAATCCAGTTTGATTATTTTTATTTAGTGAAATACTATTTTTTACAACATTTACAAAACCTTTTACAAGGTCTTATTGGCTAGCCAGAAGATGGTTTTCTTATATCCATGGCATGCCCAAAATCTATGCAGGTCCCCACCATAATACTCTACACTTCACCACATTGGTAACCTTCAAAAACACCAACATAACAAAACATTAAGTATTAAAAAGTCTTGTTGAAAATGCATCAAATAGCACTTTATTTAAACATCTACTCTCCGAATTCAGCCCCTTTGCAAAGC
Source organism: Romanogobio albipinnatus (assembly GCA_023566225.1). Classification (NCBI taxonomy): domain Eukaryota; kingdom Metazoa; phylum Chordata; class Actinopteri; order Cypriniformes; family Gobionidae; genus Romanogobio; species Romanogobio albipinnatus. The sequence continues at coordinate 28,516,924 of CM042241.1, forward strand.
ATGATGGGAAGTGAAAGTCTTGTTTGATTGGGTTACTTGATTGAAACAGGTTATTTCAAAATGAAAACATCAAGTTATATCAAAGAGTAACGGTTTTAAGTCAGTTTAACATGAATCAATTACATTTGAACCAGAAACCTGATATAATTGTATAATTGTGTTAAATCAAGATGAATTGCTTAAATAAAGTGAACAGCATCATCAAATAATTTTTTTTTTAAGTGACGATATCATTTCATTTTCTGCATGTTTGTGGGAATAATAATATTTTATCAATAATTGTATAATTAATAATAAAATATTATGCCAAACTTCTTCATAAGGTTGTGTTTTTAATACTTTCTTTGTTTTAATGAGGCTTTTTTTCTTATGATGTATTTAGACATTTAATACAACTAAAAATAGTAGTTATGTAGTTATGTCAGTGGTATTGTGTACACTCACCTAAAGGATTATTAGGAACACCATACTAATACTGTGTTTGACCCCCTTTCGCCTTCAGAACTGCCTTAATTCTATGTGGCATTGATTCAACAAGGTGATGAAAGCATTCTTTAGAAATGTTAGCCCATATTGATAGGATAGCATCTTGCAGTTGATGGAGATTTGTGGGATGCACATCCAGGGCACGAAGCTCCCGTTCCACCACATCCCAAAGATGCTCAATTGGGTTGAGATCTGGTGACTGTGGGGGCCATTTTAGTACAGTGAACTCATTGTCATGTTCAAGAAACCAATTTGAAATGATTTGAGCTTTGTGACATGGTGCATTATCCTGCTGGAAGTAGCCATCAGAGGATGGGTACATGGTGGTCATAAAGGGATGGACATGGTCAGAAACAATGCTCAGGTAGGCCGTGGCATTTAAACGATGCCCAATTGGCACTAAGAGGCCTAAAGTGTGCCAAAAAAACATCCCCCACACCATTAAACCACCACCACCAGCCTGCACAGTGGTAACAAGGCATGACGGATCCATGTTCTCATTCTGTTTACGCCAAATTCTGACTCTACCATCTGAATGTCTCAACAGAAATCGAGACTCATCAGACCAGGCAACATTTTTCCAGTCTTCAACTGTCCAATTTTGGTGAGCTTGTGCAAATTGTAGCCTCTTTTTCCTATTTGTAGTGGAGATGAGTGGTACCCGGTGGGGTCTTCTGCTGTTGTAGCCCATCCGCCTCAAGGTTGCTGCATACCTCAGTTGTAACGAGTGGTTATTTCAGTCAAAGTTGCTCTTCTATCAGCTTGAATCCGTCAGCCCATTCTCCTCTGACCTCTAGCATCAACAAGGCATTTTCGCCCACAGGACTGCCGCATACTGGATGTTTTTCCCTTTTCACACCATTGTTTGTAAACCCTAGAAATGGTTGTGCGTGAAAATCCCAGTAACTGAGCAGATTGTGAAATACTCAGACCGGCCCATCTGGCACCAACAACCATGCCACGCTCAAAATTGCTTAAATCACCTTTCTTTCCCATTCTGACATTCAGTTTGTAGTTCAGGAGATTGTCTTGACCAGGACCACACCCCTAAATGCATTGAAGCAACTGCCTAAGCAAATTATCTAATTGGTTGATTAGATAATTGCATTAATGAGAAATTGAACAGGTGTTCCTAATAATCCTTTAGGTGAGTGTATGTGTGCATTGAATATATGCATCTCCTGAAGCATTTCTTTTTTTGTAAATATCAATGAAAAATTTGAAGGTCTTTTAGTTGTTATTGGAAATTGTTAGTAGGAAAAACATACTGAAATCTAAGATAATTGACATCAACATGGCTAACTAAACTCTATGTCAGGGGTCTTTAACCTTGTTCAGGCCAAGGATCCAAGGCCAAGAGACAGAGCATACATAATGTATAAGTGATGCATTTGAAACCTCTATAATAAAATGCGTATAGTATCACACCAATGTATTTATATATACTTTGATAGCAAGTGCATTACAGTCATATATACATAAGCACACACACATCTAGACGAGAGACAGATTAAAAGAAAATTCATGGGATCCGGTGGCTCTGTTATGCATTTTGCTGGGATTGTGACTGAACCCATAGAGAGGGAAGGGTCAATGCAAATCAATACAAAGCTGTTCTGAGCGATCACTTTTATCCTATGATGAAACATTTCTATCCTGAAGGGAGTGGTCTCTTCCAGGATGACAATGCCATCCATAGGGCTCAAGGGGTCATTGAATGGTTTGATGAGTAAACAATTATGTGAATCACATTCTATGTCCTTCTCAGTCACCAGATCTCAATCTGACATGCTAGACAACGCTCTCCACCACCATCATCAAAACACCAAATGAGGAAATATCTTTTGGAATAATGGTGTTCCATTCCTCCAATAGAGTTCCGGAGACTTATAAGATCAATTCCAAAGTGCACTAAAGTTGTTCTGGCATAACATGGTGGCCCAACATCTTTATAAGACATTTGATATTATATAATAGGTTCTTTGATGTTTTTGCAAGACGTCTCTTATGCTCACCAAGGCTGCATTTATTTGATCATAAAATACAGCAACAGTAATATTGTGAAATATTACAATTTAATGCAAAATTTTCAACAGCAAAATGTTACCCCAGACTTCATTGCCACATGATCTTTCAGAAATCATTCTAACATACTGATTTTGTGCCCAAGAGCCATTTCTTATTATTGTCAATGTCAAAAACAGTTGCGCTGCTTAATATTTTTGTGGAAACCGTGATACAGTATTTTTAGGATTCTCTGAATGGAAAGAACAGCATTTTTTTTCAACAGAAATAAAAAAAAATGATAAAGACTTCATCTATCACTTTTGAACAATTTAATGCATTCTTGTTGAATAAAAAAATTATTTATTTTCAAAAAGATTATTTTTGAACAGTAGTGTAAATATGACGTATATGAGGGTCAATAAAACATGTAGCTTTAGCTTCTTAACTTTAGCTTATTTGGTCATTCAATGGATACTCAGTGGATAGTCTGTGTCTTTGGATGGACGTGTGATTTTTTTCCCCATTCACAAATGTGTGTGCTGCATTTGGTGTCTGTAATCGGAGCTGTCATTTGCCCTGGGGGCTTCAGTCACTTTTATAGAGAGAGCGTAATCAGATCAGTTCCTGTTGGAGATCTCGTACTCCAAGAGCCACTTAAATGAATATTGGCACAAATTGCCCAATTTCAACTGTTAGCTGCTTGTAAAATGCTGCTTCATGCCTGAAAGAAAGATGTGCTGTGCAGATGAAGTGTGTGTTATCGTGTAGGGCAAAGATCACAGTTGCATCAGATGTTTTAAGCATTATTTCATGTGCTCGCACCTATTATAGTCACAGCATACCAGATTATTAGGTTTTAAACCAGTGACAGACATCTAAGAAAGGTCTGTTTTGGTAAGTTTACAATTACAAGGCATCAAGAATTCACAGTATTCAGCTGCTCCTAAAAATAACAGCATAAATGAATTATGGCCCTTTCTGAAGCCTGCCGGATCTCCTGCCTGATTTCTGCCCTTGTTTTCACAATCATTTATTATTATTACAACTTTGTAGTGTAATGTTTGCCACTAAATGGTAAAAATTTAAAACAATTACATCAATCAATTGAATGAAGTTTGAGAAAACATGCTGCGGATGTTGAACAATAGACAGATTTTATACTATATATATATATATATATATATATATATATATATATATATATATATATATATATATATATAGTGTATATTTTTAAGTAGCATATCTTGGAGGAAGCACTGAATTCATTTCTCCCATAAGGTTATCTGGCATTCCCTGAAATTCTATAAGAAGATAGGCTAATCTAATAATATTGCCTGTGGGGCAGAATCTCTCTATCAGACGTCTAGCAAAGACAAATGGTAATGCTATTGCTATATTATTATAGCTAGTAATAAAACATGTTTTCTTAGTCAGACATGAGCAATAAATAAGCGCCTAGAAAATGGCATCTGTAAAAAAAAAAAATCCTGTTTCTATTGAGTTATTAGCCTACTCTCTATCGCTTAATTACAATATAACATACAGTTAATTTGACAAGTTTCTCGATAAACGCCGATAGAGTGCGTTTTACGGCGCTACGATTGAAAGTGCCATTCGCTTAATTCCCTTTAATCTGTCAAATTCACCTCGTCCAGTCAGAGACGCGCCTTCATTCTAACCTCACAACGTTTGCGGACAGTATTTATTTTCACTCACCTTACATGAAGATTAACATTTTCATGAACTATCAATCGCCTTGCACCGACAGAACAGTCATTGGGCAGGTAAATAAATAAAGTGGAGGAGGGTTAGTCCGATGGAGTTTCACAGAGATGCACTTCAGTTTAACCGTTTAATCTGCTTTCAGCGCTTGATCAGTCTCTCTCTCTCTCTCTCTCTCTCTCTCTCTCTCTTTCTCTCTCTCTCTCTCTCTCTCTCTCTCTCTCTCTCTCTCTCTCTCTCTCTCTCTCTCTCTCTCTCTCTCTCTCTCTCTCTCTCCCCCAACACCCCCCCCCCACCCCTTCATTCCACTCTCTAGCTCTATTAAGATTACACCGTTAAAACCTTTACATTAAAACCTTTACATTGACAAAACGTTAATAAATACCAAATATAAATATTTCACCTTGTGAAGGTTTATAAGCATCTTGTCAGTGCTGCGCATGCGCTCGCTCTCTCCCTCTCAATTTCAAAGTAGGCTATTGTCGAAGTAGTGCACACAAAAATAGTAACAGGAAAAAAATAAATATTTAAAATATAATATAAAAATATAATAATTAAAACGTGTATTCACACACACACGCACGCACACACACACCTTTGCATATTTTCAGACGAAATAAATAGATTTTACAAAACAAATGAAGACATTTTACAAATTAACTGCTCGTGACGTGCAGAGAGTTCTGTCAGGGGCTCAACAGTAAAAAGGGGCATCTATAAATCATTTATATAATTCAATTTAAAATATAAATGCACAATAGGCCTATAAGTCCATTGTGTGTTTGTTTTTTGTGTTCAGTTACTGAAGACAACACAATAGAGTGGGCTTTGTTCGCAAAATTCACAAGCTCACAACTCTATAGACCTATAAATACGTTATTCTTAACTATTTTATTTAATCATACATGTGACATCTTGACTATACATGTGGTGTGTCTGATTCCGTCATTTTCTATGCCCAAAACTTAACTTCCCCTATCAGATGAATAAGGTTGCATTGTGCTGTATTGCATTGTTTTGTACTGTATTTGTATGGCATACATACAGCCCACCAGATGGCGCTGGCTCTCTAAGCCCAGAGCGAGATGAAGAGAGGCAGACAAGAAATCGTGTGAGAGGAGAGAGCTGTCATGAAGTACAGCTGGGGTATTTAAAGGGACTGGACTGCGTGCCCACGATCGCACTTCACTGAGGTATTTCTAATCAATGCTCGTGACAAAGCACAGATGTGTTATGCGCACAGAAGTAGCTTCATCTTGCTATTATGGGCTAAGAGAAGAACTTTGACATCGACACTAGTTGACATTTAATATGGTCACTCTAGCAGCTAATGAGCTAACTGTAAATAAACCTATCCGAGTACAGTAAACAGTATGGTTTGTACGATAAAAATCATATCGCAGGGAGTTAACACTTATGCGACGAGATTGTATATGTATATATCATCTTTATCTAGCCCGTCTTTTCTGTTTTCTGTTTTATCAGCAGATTAAGGGAGTGGGCCTGCATTAAAACTCATGCAACTAGACGTTTGTAAACGACAGCCTCAGGCTTGCTGCATTGTACGTTACATCCATATTGAATTAAGTGGTAAATAATGGCACAGATACGACTTAATGGCGAATTTACTCAGAAATTAAGTATGCTGTAAATACACACTGCTTGGTTTAAGAATGCATAGTTAGGTGATTTGTCTGCGTACAGTTCACATCAGTGTGTATCCGGACCCAAATCATTGTATGAAAATAATTAGACTGGCTATACAGTCAATCATATGCATGTAAGCTGTTGGACCTTTGTAACACCCAAACTGTGTGGAACACAATATCTGTGCATGTTTTATTGTGAAGGGGACGTCTAATTGCAAAACAGTGTGCTCTGCAGGTAGATCCTCTGGGAGGCAGGAAGGAGAGGTCAGGATGGCAGGTGTTGGGGAAAGTGCCCTGGCTAACCCTGCTTGTAAGATCATGACCTTCAGACCTAGCATGGAGGAGTTTAAGGACTTCAACCAATACCTGGTTTATATGGAGTCTCAGGGAGCACATCGTGCTGGCCTGGCCAAGGTTGGTATGTTTGTATGTTTATGTATGTGATGGATAGTTAAAGCACACACAACTGTAATGTATAATAATAATATTAATATAGTAAAATTATTTATATATATATATATATATATATATATATATATATATATATATATATATATATATATATATATATATATATTTATATATATATTTATATATATATAATATATAAAATAATATATATAGTGGTGTCACAGTTTTGGGGTCACAGTTCGATACGAGTTTGGAACAACAGGAAAAAGCAACAAATCCTCAATGCTAGGGGTCTTTACATTTAAAGACAGATTAAAGTGCAGATTACAGTTTGTTCCCCCTATTGGCATTTAGTCCCCTAGTTGGTACAGTACAGCCTCCTTTAATGTATTTTTTTGTAGGGCTAATAAAAACAAACAAACAAAAGGTATTTGGTCATAATCAGCTACAATAGAATAATGAAGAATAAAACTTGCAGATATTAGTTTTCTTTGCACGTTCATTAACATGCGGTGACAATGCCAGATACACAATGTACCATCTACATCTGAGTCTGCTTCATCTTTCCACGAGGAGACAGTAAGTGATGCCGCACCTGAGGCTTCCCATTTCCAGGACACGCATATTTCATCACCGGACAGTAGTGGTGAGACTTCCATGACTCAAATCGGCACAATGCCAAATGATTTTGTCTCATAACAGCGGAAACCACTTAAAATACTCTGTCATTTATGGCATAAATGATGGTCATACAGATAAGAGTGAGACATCATTCGAAACCTATTTTCATTTGTGTACTCTACACTCACAATAAAAACAAAACTTTGTTATTTTGTAAAATAAAGAAAACGAACAGGATGCCGCTTTTTGCCTTCCCGGTTTCCTTTTGTTGAAGTTAGTCGAGCGCGTCACAAAAATGAATAGAACAAGAAGCTGTTGCGTGCCATCTGAACTCTTGTTTTGGTTTGGTGCATAGATCGTCTCTTCTTCTTCTGCTCTTTTTACTGTTGTGTTGGTTAGCAAACAGCGTTGCATTATCACCATTCTGGATTGGAGTGTGGATTGCTTGTGACTGATTGAGCTGTGACGGTTCGCGTTGAATGCATACTGTTACAGCCCTAATATATATGTTTGTGTGTGCCCCTAATTTTTACATTAGATCTTAATTATTTCCACAGGTGATTCCACCCAAGGGCTGGAAGCCACGTCGCAATTATGATGACATTGATGATTTTGTCATCCAAGCACCTATTCAGCAGATGGTAGCTGGCCAATCAGGACTCTTCACCCAATACAACATCCAGAAGAAACCACTCACTGTGCAAGAATTTCGTAGACTGGCCAACAGTGACATGTAAGTGACAAACACAAACGTGCACCTATCTGGTTCAAAGTAGCATGCTGTTATTCTGCTCTAACTACATTTAAACACAGTAGGTGCATGCAGTATATATTCATTGCAGAGTATGCACATTAGAGATAAAGCAGGTTGTTGTAGGTATCAGTTTTGTGTTTTATCACAAATTCCATTTAAACGCCTCTAATTTGTTTCCTCTACCTAGTTATTTTTTTTAATGTGCTGGTCATCTAATGCACTCTGTAATGAGTTCTTTTAAATGATGGATTGACCTATATTCGTTAAGGCCATCTGGAGATGTGTGATTTACCTACTCAGGTACTGCACACCTCGCTACCTGAACTATGAAGACCTGGAGAGGAAGTACTGGAAGAATCTAACATTTGTCTCGCCCATCTATGGTGCTGATGTGAGCGGCACACTCTATGATGAGGTGAGGATGCAGGTGGACCACAGCTCTTGTTCACTGAACGTCCAGTGTAACGCACCTTAAATGGAATGTGAATGGCATGTCTGTTATAACAAAGGATAATCATGTTTTTGACTGGTTGTAGTTCAAAAAAAGGATTTAAAAAAATAAGCAATAAATAAATCGATACAATCACTATTATTACTAAATCACACTACAATATAGTCCATTATGCTCTTACTACTGTTATTTTTATAAAATTAATTCAACAACATTATTAACCCTTAAACAGCAACATGTACCACAAGATACATAATCTTTAGTCTCTTGTAAGGAGGCAAGAGAAATTTTTTTTCATCCAGTACTGTTGTCAATATCATAGTTGAGTCTTTTTGGAGTATGTGGATCATGTGACTTGGTTCAAATGTTCTGTGCTTGTTTTGTCTGTTTGACCTAAATCCAACACGACATGGTGCTGGACATTCTGATTTTGTAGAAAGTAGGCATCTAGGCTATTAATCTTACTTTTTTCAGCAAAAAAATGTAGCTTAGAAATCTAGACGCACCAAATATTAATTGTGGACTTTGTCTTAAGTCTTATTGTCTACTCTTATTATCTTAAGAAAATTAGGTTATATGCTGTTATTAACCGCATTTTGAAAAGTATGTACCTCCCAGGACACGTTGCCCTATTAGGGTATAAAAAAGGATTATCCACTGTATTAGTTACTTTGAGTGGTGTCTAGGCCCTCTGTACTAGAGGTTTGCATTCCCATGGGAACCGCGGGACCCGATCAGTTTTCGTGGGAGTAAATTTAAGACAAAATAACAAATAAAATGATTGTAGAGCCAACATTTTATATTTGTTATCCCAGTCACTCTCTGTCTTTAGGGGAAATTTAAATCTGGAAACGAGGTCTACATTTAGTGGGATCGGTCGGGTCAGGGAGAAAAACATTCTAAGCGGTAAGCGGAGTGAATTCTAAGCTGGAGCGGGTGGGTGCGGAATAGAACCTAGCGGGAGTTGGACGAAAAGAACAGTCCCGCGCAGACCTCTACTCTGTACTGGTCATTGCATTATTGCATATTCCGGGGTGACAGTTGTGGGGGGTCCAGTAGAAATCTCGTTCCAGGACTGGGACCCATAGGGAAGACCCTTATAGACCCTTCTGGCCTCTGGGCCCCCCTGTACACAGTCCCTCTTTCTCAGTCTATGTATTTAGAGTTAAAAAAAAAGTGCAAATGTTAATATTTACATGTAAAACTGATATTATTACTTTTAGTTGACTACATCTTTGCATTTTTAACTAGATATTTTCTTGCAGAGTTTCACACAGCTCATTTTATGGTAGCAACGTTTAGCAATAGTTTATTTAATTGAGAAATACTAGAAGGCCTCATGCTAATGCATTGATTTAATGTGTAGTATTGTGAAATGTCACTGCTTGGAAATATACATTAACTGGTTACCGTAGTGAATTACCAGGATATTAACTTTGTATTGTAAGATAAATCTGAATGTACACACAAAATATAAAAACACACACATACACAAAAAGTTTGGAAGTTAACACGCAGCATATGAAAAAAGTCTGTGTAGTGCCATATAGTTGATATACTGTTACTTCCCCTCTTATCTCAGGACATTGAAGAATGGAACATTGGGCACTTGAACTCAATCTTGGATGTAATCGAGGAGGACTGTGGTGTGTCCATTCAGGGAGTAAACACACCCTATCTGTACTTTGGAATGTGGAAGACCAGCTTCTCCTGGCACACGGAGGACATGGACCTCTACAGCATTAACTACCTGCACTTTGGCGAGCCCAAATCCTGGTAGGGCTCGGTGGGGTTTTCTGTGTTTCTTAAGCATGCATAGATTTTTGGACTATTTGGACTTCTTTATTCTTGTATTTCTCCTGAGGACCAGGACATTTTTCCATTTATTAATAAATAAATATACCAATTCCACAGGTATGCCATCCCTCCAGAACATGGGAAGAGATTGGAGCGTCTTGCTATAGGTAAAAAGTTTAAAGTAGAACTATAAAGTTGTCTTTTCAAGGAATGTGCAGCATATATACACCGTGTTGTACTGGGTGTGATAAATGTGTCTTTGTCTTTAGGTTTCTTTCCTAATAGCTTTAAAAGCTGTGAGGCGTTCCTGAGACACAAGATGACACTGATATCCCCCTCTGTACTAAAGAAATACAGCATACCATTTGATAAGGCAATCCACAGTTTTTTGGAATCAATTTACAACTATTTTAGTTTTAAGAATAATTTTGAAGTGTCTCAGTTTTCCTTGTATGTTTTCAAAATAAATTGATATATTATTACAGATAACACAGGAAGCGGGGGAGTTTATGATCACATTTCCCTATGGTTACCATGCTGGCTTCAACCACGGCTTTAACTGTGCTGAATCCACCAATTTTGCCAGTATCCGGTGGATTGATTATGGAAAAGTTGCTACGCAGGTACTAAGAAGCACTTAGTAACAGCCGTTGCTGATGTATATCTGGCAACTTCATGCTACTGTTACTTCACCTACAGCTGGTTTCACACTTTACTTTTGTGGAAAATCTGTCCTCTTGCAGTGTACATGCAGTAAGGACATGGTGAAGATCTCCATGGACCCGTTTGTCAGACGATTCCAGCCAGATCGCTATCAAGCTTGGACACAAGGCAAAGACCCATGTTCATTGGATCACATCCTGGCCACACCCAGCACCACACCCGAGCTGCAGAGCTGGCTTCAGAGACGTCGCAGGAAAGCACCCTCCACCACAAGGTATCGTCAGGGTTTCAACAAGGGTCGCTATAGCAAGTATTAACGTATACAGCCATCTTCTATTTCTCTTTCAGGTCAACTACTACAGTTTGAGCAACAAATAAGTCAATTAATAGTCAGCATGAAAAGGAGGGTGCAAAGGTCTTTTCTTCCCTTTAATATATAGACGAGTGAAACGCCTTCTGGAATGAGAAAAAAAATGTAGGGCAATGGTTGGATTTCGTCCTCGGGATCGTTGGAAGTTGGGCATTGCAAACTAAATGGAGCCAGATCTGAATGCTAGTTTACAGTCAGTTGTGGATGTTTAGTCCCACCCTCCGCCGAGACATGCATCATGAAGAGAGCAGATGCCGTTTCGAGGGGGAGTGGAGGTTAACATTTTTGAATAAAGATTGAGTGCACATGAATAAATCATTAAATCAAATTGATCATTTATAATATGGCAGTGGATATTTCCACTAATTGCAAATAGCGATATATAATGTTTAATATTTAAACTAATATTTTGCAAAAACTGAATAGAGATTGTCGAAATGTCAAAATATTTTTTAGTGATTTAGAGCACAGGAGAGTCTTATTGTGGAAAGTTTCTTTCAAACAAATTAATTGTAAAAGCTATAAAAAAATAAAAAAATAAACAAAAAGCCACTATTGCGCAGCAAATAGGTACTTGAAGCTGCTTGTGTCTCTGGAATCTCAAGAACCTCTCTATGCAGGCTGGCAGTCGTGCATAAAGTTGCATTTCAGCCACTCATAACTGAAGCTCTCAAAGAGAAGCATTTACATTGGGTTTAGAAATGCTTTGAAGACTCATTTTTAAACGGTTGTATTCATTGACGAATGCTGTGCTGCGATGGATGGATGGATTTCTGGATGGTTGGTGAATGGCCACCCCATTCCAACAAGACTACGATGTCAGCAAGGAGCTGGCAGGTGACGATTTGGGCTGGAATATTGGGAAGTGAGATGAAAGGTCCCTTTATGATCCCTGAGGGTGTCAAAATGACTTCTGCAAGATATGTGGAGTTCATAACTGACCATTTTATGTTATGGTATAAAAAGAAGGATTGTGCCGAAACGATTTTCATGCAGGACAACACGGCAATAAAACAGTTTGAAAAGGTATTTCTACACAATTCTCTTTGTAAGCTTTGTTTAGGGGTGACTGGAGATGTTCTTGGCACTCCAGAGACACAATAAGCTTCAAATACCTGTTGCGAAAAATTGGCTTTTTATAACTGTCCTTTAAATTCAAGAAGAACTGGGTTCTTCTGTTCTCTAAATCACTCACAAAACATTTGACACTTTCACAATCTCTATTCAGTTTTCACTAAATATTTGTTGTTTTCATGCCTTTTGTAAGGCATTGCACCATTTCATGCTTTTCATCTTCAGAAAGATCTTTCCTTCTCCCCAGATTGCATGAGAACTGTGACTTGCTTAATAATGTGGAACAAGGCGTGTCACACGTGTTTTTTGCTAGTTTCAGGCCGTCGCCGTTATCATTTTCATGTCCAGCGTCACGTCGTTTAAATAGCAAATGCACTCGTGCTGGTCTGAAAACGAGGTGTATTCAGGCACATTGTTGGCACGTTGCTATTTTGAGGCGACTGAAAATGACTGTGATATTTTTTTGTGTTATTAAAAGGGGCGCGTTAATAATATGCACCACATTCTGCTTATTGCACACACGGGGACACGCAGCAGCACACTAACATTTTTAAATATAAAAAATAAAAGGATTCCTCTCTGGAGAAGCGTTAGTCTTTCCGCTCGCAAATTCCGCCATGTAAATAGCGAATACGCCATGGTGCAAGCGCAGCTGGCTTTTAAAGAGAATGGGAGATGAGACTCTAATTGGTTTAATGCACATTACTCCCAAAACACACCCATGACTCATTAAGAGACCCTATTGGACCATGCACCTGGTGCGCTGACCGTTTTTTCTGTCGTTAAACTAGCAAAAGTGGATTTGGACATGCCCTAAGTGCACCCTGCACCATGCGCTCAGAATGTTAAAATGGGACCCATAGAGTCATATGATGCCAAATTCCCAAATGTCTTCTCTATGAGCATTTAAAAAAACAAAAAACATATTTGATTCAGAGGTCAATCACTATAGAGATTATTTGCAAACAAACAATGTTGTTTACCGACAGGCTTGATTCACAATCTTGAACAGTGGGTGAATTTTTTTATTTATTTATTTTTTGTATCAACAGTCTTCATTATCCACGCACATGCTCCAAACGATTGAAGACTATGGACACCGCACCAGTGAGGGGATGTAGTCGTAGGAGTAGAGGGGCAGCTTTAACATCAAAAGACAAGGAAGAGGAAGACCCAGTGAAACATCAAAAAGAATCACAGTACTCAACCGAATTAAAAGGCTAGTATCTCTACTATTTTTTTTTAAGCTCACAATACATTCCACAAATCCGAGATGTTTGCATTTGTTCTCTGATTCAGAAATACATGTAAATACATTTGCAGTTTTGTTTTATGTGGCATTGATTCTTAAATATATTATATGATTTGTTAACACACTCACATTAAGGACAGATATCGTTTGACTTCGACAGTAACAGTATCCGACAGCATTTTGTTTCAGACAAGTCCTAGTTATACTCAGCAAGTATGCATTCATTTGATCAAAAGTGATAGTAAAATTAATTATAATATGACAAAAGATTTCTATGTCAAATAAATGCTGTCCTTTTGAACTATCCATCAAAGATTTCTGAAAAAAAAAAAATGCATCACAGTTTCAACATTGATAATAAGATATGTTTCTTGTGCACCAAATCAGCATATTAAAATAATTTAATGTGACACAAGACTGGCGTAATGGCTGCTGAAATTTCAGCTTTGCAATCATAGGATTAAATGACATTTTAAAGTATATTAAAATAGAAAATAGTTTTTTAAAATAGTTCACAATATTACTGTTTTACTGTATTTTTTATCAAATAAATGCAGCCTTGGTGAACGTGACTTTCAAAAAAAAAAAATATATATATATATATATGTAAAAAAAATAAAGAAGTGCAACACCTACAGTCTGTGTATAGTTCAGAAAACCTGTTTTATTGCTTCATGACACTTGTTTTGTCTTTTTAGGGCTCACTGGTCCATGTCGACAAATGTGTGTTGTTAAAGTAACAAGAGTGGAGAGTGACTTGCTGTCCCACTCTACCTCACAAGTCAAAGAAGCTTCACCTGAGCGACTCTTGACTCCTCCGCTCACCTCCACATCCAGTCAAAATAACCCTGATTCAGGTCACGCAAGCTCCCAGACGTCTGTAAATTTGGATGAAGGTCGAGTATCCACAAACACAGTCTCCACCGCACAGCCTGGGCCTGAACCAACCTCAGAAAATGACATCACTGTGGATGTGACTCTGGACTCAGAAAGAACTGCTGAAAGTCCTTATCAAACAGACTGTGAATATGTCTCAGAAATAAGAGCTCCTTGTGTTCCTGTGACTCATTCACAGAGACATAGTTCCACTAGTGCTGCGGTTTTATTTTCAGAAAGTGATTCCCAACAGGCTAAAATTGAAACGGAAGAGACGGTAGCCGATATCTTGACTGAGAGCAGCATCGATTACGGCACATCAGCACTTTACAAGGAGCAACGCTCGATCCGTCTACACTCTGCTCTTCAGGATTCAGAAAGCTTGGAGAACAGAACAAACTTTGAAATCCAGACTGCTCCTTTTTGTGAAATGCCTCTTCTAATGCCTGAGCTCACAGAAGAGAGAGTCAATCTTCACTCTCTCGCACCTGAAATGCCCTCGCTCACTCTCGCTGTACGACCCGACACTGCAAATCACCGACTTCACAGTCCGAGCAGTACTGCACCTGTTCTCCATCTGGAAAAATCACACTCCCCTCCTGTTATAACAGATGACGTGGGGACTTGTTCTAAAAAAGCTTGTCCTAATTGGCCAATTGTAACCCAAGAAGGTGCGAGCCAATCGCATAACTCAATCTCAGACACCTTTATAGCAAAACCAGCATCTCCTTCTTTTGTGACACAGTGGGAGCCACCAGAGGAGTCCAAACAGGAAGGACATGAACACACATGCCCATCCACAGACCAGAACACTCAACATGAGTCCATTTCGCAGTTTAAAATCACTACTCACAGTATCTTACAACGTTCTACAGTAGCAGACATGGATTTTATAGGTGTCCGCAACTCTGAAATGACCGATAACTCAGCAGAAGGAGGGGACAAGCAAACTTCTCTGTCTCTTGAAGAGCAGTCCAGCTCACTCACATCCTCCCAGGGTCCCTTCGTGGAGTCCAAACCTTTCACCATTTGGAAAAACCTCAGCTCCCAGAATCCCGCAGTGCTAATTGAGAGCTTGCAGCCCGAGCTGGTAATGGGTCTTACCACAGGTGTGAGCAGTCTCACAGAATATGCACATGACTCTCTGCCCTACACTATGTGGTCCGAATCAGGGTGCCAACAAGAAAAGTTCCCAGATTCTCCGAACTCTTCACCATGCACCCAGACCTGGACCAACCTAGAGCCAATTCCCATGCAGTGCTCTGGTGCAGACGTTGCTCTGAACACCCCCATAGATCTCAAGCAGCAGAACGTCGAGATGGACCCAGCTGAAACTTGTGTGCTCACTGAGCACACATGCTCTCAGGAACCTCAGGAGGAGGAGTTTAAAGGACAGGAGTATTACGAAGGTGTGAAGTCAGAGCATGATGGGTCTGTGAGCGACTCTGATTCGTGTGAATCGGGAGATAAAGGTGCTGACAGCAGCAGTGAATCCAGTGAGGAGAACGCCATGAGTGATCCTGAGTATGTGGAAACAGGCCTGGAGCCAGGGGAAGTCTGTACTGTGAGTTCTGGTGCTACACCATGACAAGCAATACATCCTGTATTCTACAGTATTTTGTTCTGAGCTTCTTTCCTAACCAACATCGACTGCAGTGACGAGACATTTTGCCAATTTATATCTCTTTTTTTTTTTTTGTTTATGTATATTTTATTATTTATGTTATTATTATTTATGGAGTACAGTGTGTATATATATAATATACTCTCGACTACTTGCATTGCTTACATTTTTTTAAAGCAATGTAAGACTTAACTGTGTCTTTTGAGCAATTTAATGCATCCTTGCTAATTTATTAGAGGTATTAAAATTTGATTGACTTTGAACTTTTGAATGGTAATGAATATCAATTTGCTGTGAATCCAGTGAATTTTTTTTATGAGAATTTTTTTTCTGTACAATTACTTAATCACTGTTCACACCTTCATGCCTTGTACACAAAGTTTAACAGTGCCAAAGCATTAATAAATGTGCACATACTGTATATACACATGTACAATAAAGCAGCAATACTATTTTTGGAAAGTGTACTGTCTCTTTCACTGACCTCCTCTTTGTCTCTCTCTTTTTTGCTCTCATAGTATCACATGCAAACTGTTAAGAAGACTACCAAGAGTTGGCGTCACCCCCTCAGAAAGCCCACAGCAAGAGCAGTACCCAGTGCTGTGAAACAGCAGGCTGCCAGCGATGATGGTGGATGTTTAACCACTTTTCTTTTATTATAAACAAAAAATAGCTTACAATTATGGATGAAAAAAAATAAAAGTAACCAATATGTTACTCTTATTTGTAACATATTGTAATGGTTTAAAAATGTGTGTACCACATTATTAAACTGCATGTTGTCGTAGGACAGAATTACACTAATTACTGTTTGTGATATTTTTAATAATCAATGTACACAAGCAGACTGATGTCTTTGGCTGTTGTGTCCCGCTGTTTTTCAGCATCTCACACCATGCACGCACGCACTTTTAAGAAGCAGTGTCAAGTTAAAGAATTAATCATACTAAATTAACATGTTAAATTGACAGCCTAGAGTAAATATTTATTTATTTATGTGTGTGTGTGTGTTGTGTCTCAGAGACTGTAGAGGAGTGTGAAACTAAAGAAGAGGAGCCAGAAACTGAGGAATGGGCAAAGCCTTTAGTGCATCTGTGGCAGCACAGAAAAGCTCATCTTCAGTATGAACGAGAGTACAACACAACTGCAGCTCAAACTGCTCCACACTGTGCTGTCTGCACCCTTTTCATGCCATACTATCAGGTATGTAGACAGATACTAGGTACTAATCTGGTTGTGTATTTGTGCTTTGTGATGCAAAAACATTTATTGTTGTTTTTTTTATTTATTGTCTTTGTTTTTTCTCTCGCACAGCCTGAAAATTTAGAGGAAAGAAGGCAAGACGTATTGATAAATGCTGCCACAGAGTCTCAGGGTTCATGTTCACAGGAGGCAGGCTTGAGATCGCGACCTCTGATCCCTGAAATTTGCTTTGCATACCAGGAGGGCCCATGCCCTTCGAACACACTACTGGAGGAGGATGGATCCAGTCCTCTCCTGGCCTGCAACAGTTGCTGTGTTCAAGTTCATGCCAGTACGTCACTGAGATCACTCAACAACACAATTAACAAATGAAAAAGCCCCAAATACCATGATCCACTGGCAAGGGGACCCTTTTATAAAATATAAATAAATATTAAATAATATAAAACCAAAAGGCTGTAAGGTTTTTTATTTATTTATTTATTTATTTTTATATTTTTTAAAGTCTCTTACGCTCAAAATACAGTAAAAACAATTCAAATGTAATTTATACCTGTGATGGCAAAGCTGAATTTTCAGCAGCCATTATTCCAGTCTTTAGTGTCTCATGATCCTTCAGAAATTATTATAATATGCTGATATAGTGCTTAAGAAACATTCCTTATTATTACCAGTGTTGAAAAAGCTGTGCTGCTTAATATTTTTGTGAGGATATATAATTTGTTTCAGGATTCTTTGATGAAAGAACGTTTAAAAAAGGCATGTATTTGATATAGCAATGTTCTGTAATAATTTAATAGTCTTTACTGTCACTTCTGAGCAATTTACTCCATCCTTGCTGAATAAAAATATTAATTTCTTTCAAAAATTGTATAATTTATTTAATTTGCAAGCTATAAATATCAAATATAAATTCCATGTATAAAGACCCATTTATACTATGCATACTATATTAATCATTCATTTACTTTCTTTTATTTGACAAAATGCTATTTATTAAATTAAATAATTGGCTTTTATATTGCCATTTTTACTAAAGCAATTTATTATCTAAATTAATATTAATATCTGAAAATCTGTCATTTGTATTAAATTGATGGTTATATTTTTCTGCTCACTTATAGAGAAATGTTATATGTTATATGATATGAGTTATGTTTATATAATATATACTCTGGAAGAAAAACACTTTTACTTCAATTACGTTTTTTGTACCATGCTTTAGGGCAGTTCATAAAATAAAATAATTGAATTAACCTAATAATTTCTGACATTTTAGAAAGCAGCATTCTGTATGTGTTGAATATATTATTGTGCTAAATGTAATATCTCAAGCACACACATTCACTTTGACAACCCTGAAAAATACATGATGCAAAAGAATATATAGCTTGGCATAGTGGAAAATGTAACAGTTTGACTGGTCTACAGGTTGCTATGGTGTTGCTGTTCATGATGTCGGCCCAGTGTGGACATGTGACCGATGTGTGAGTGGAGACCTGGCAGCTGTACGTAATCATGTAGT
This sequence comes from Romanogobio albipinnatus, assembly GCA_023566225.1. Taxonomy (NCBI): domain Eukaryota; kingdom Metazoa; phylum Chordata; class Actinopteri; order Cypriniformes; family Gobionidae; genus Romanogobio; species Romanogobio albipinnatus. Next base: position 28,535,412 of record CM042241.1, read on the forward strand.
CAGTCGACATTTACTGTATCAGCATCATTTATGGACTATTTATATGTTTGCTTGCCTTTGTTAAATTATGGCTGATATCTATCTGTTTTGTGTGTGTTTTTTACCAGGGATGCAGTTTGTGTAACCTGAGGGGAGGTGCATTAAAGAGAACCTCAGATGATAGGTAAGCTCCCTTACTCAGATATCTTAATATTAATATAGTGTTGTATTAAATACAAAACAGAGCATGAGTATGCTTTTAACACACATTCTCCAGTATTTCAAATAGACAGTATTCTTAGATATTAGTGAATGATTCAAGTGGCCAATGAACTATACTTGCTGTAGATGGGCCCATGTGATGTGTGCTGTGGGTCTCCCTGAGGTGAAGTTCATAGATGTGGTGAAGAGGGCTCCTATTGACATTAGTGCCATACCTGTACAGAGATATAAACTGGTGAGTAATAAACACACACACACACACACACACACACACACACACACACACACACACACACACACACACACACACACACACACACACACACACACACACACACACACACACACACACACACACACACACACACTCTTGAATATGTGTTTTTTTTTAACTCTCCATAGGCATTATGGTTTTTATACTGTATAAACCGTATATTCTATCCCCATACACTAACCCTACCCTTAAACCTTCCCATTACATAAAAATGTTGCCATAAAAAAATAAATAAAAAAAACACAGTTTAGTATGTTTTTTAAGCCATTTGGTAAGCCAACATAAACAATGCTTACGTTGTAATACCCATGTCAGGATACACATCCTCATAAACCACGTATACCTTTTCACACACACACACACACACACATATTCAGAGACAGTAGTGCAAATGGGTCTTAATGGCACATCAAAGCTGAGAAATGTAATTACACCATTTTAGAACTAAAGCTAAAATGAATGTTGGTAACTTTAGTTTACTTACGTAACACTGGTTCTCTATAACATAAGTGAGGTTTGAGTTTGTTGAGATACCTCACTTCTGTTATCAGATAACCAGGGTTACGTTGGAGCTTTAAATCAATACTATCTATAGGTTCAAAAGGGGGCTGAGAGAGTGCATTAAGGATCACAGACAGATCCCACAGCAGAATTGGTGAAACCTTGAATCCCTGTTCAAGCGCCGTGCACCTCTCATGAACCTGAATACGAGCGGGTGTTGACCTATGAAATTTCTGTCAATCCCACATGGTACGCAGTAATTGCGGCAAGATAAAAATTAATAGTTGAAAAGGTTCTGGCTTTATCCAAAACATAAAATGTCCACAACAGAACAGAGAAATAGAACAGTGGCTATGTTTACATGCACAACTTTTGTTTCAATCGGACTGAATTCATTCCGATTGATGAATCTGAATGTAGTGTTTACATGAACTCTAAACAAAGTGATCGGGTTGATGTGCACATTTACAGTGAGGAAAATAAGTATTTGAACACTCTGCTATTTTGCAAGTTCTCCCACTTGGAAATCATGGAGGGGTCTGAAATTGTCATCGTAGGTGCATGTCCACTGTGAGAGACATAATCTAAAAAAAAAAATCCAGAAATCACAATATATGATTTTTTAACTATTTATTTGTATGATACAGCTGCAAATAAGTATTTGAACACCTGTCTATCAGCTAGAATTCTGACCCTCAAAGACCTGTTAGTCTGCCTTTAAAATGTCCACCTCCACTCCATTTATTATCCTAAATTAGATGCACCTGTTTGAGGTCGTTAGCTGCATAAAGACACCTGTCCACCCCATACAATCAGTAAGAATCCAACTACTAACATGGCCAAGACCAAAGAGCTGTCCAAAGACACTAGAGACAAAATTGTACACCTCCACAAGGCTGGAAAGGGCTACGGGGAAATTGCCAAGCAGCTTGGTGAAAAAAGGTCCACTGTTGGAGCAATCATTAGAAAATTGAAGAAGCTAAACATGACTGTCAATCTCCCTCGGACTGTGGCTCCATGCAAGATCTCACCTCGTGGGGTCTCAATGAACCTAAGAAAGGTGAGAAATCACCCCAGAACTACACGGGAGGAGCTTGTCAATGACCTGAAAAGAGCTGGGACCACCGTTTCCAAGGTTACTGTTGGTAATACACTAAGACGTCATGGTTTGAAATCATGCATGGCACGGAAGGTTCCCCTGCTTAAACTAGCACATGTCAAGGCCCGTCTTAAGTTTGACAATGACCATTTGGATGATCTAGAGGAGTCATGGGAGAAAGTCCTGTGGTCAGATGAGACCAAAATATAACTTTTTGGTCATAATTCCACTAAACGTGTTTGGAGGAAGAAGAATGATGAGTACCATCCCAAGAACACCATCCCTACTGTGAAGCATGGGGATGGTAGCATCATGCTTTGGGGGTGTTTTTCTGCACATGGGACAGAGCGACTGCACTGTATTAAGGAGAGGATGACCGGGGCCATGTATTGCGAGATTTTGGGGAACAACCTCCTTCCCTCAGTTAGAGCATTGAAGATGGGTCGAGGCTGGGTCTTCCAACATGACAATGACCCGAAGCACACAGCCAGGATAACCAAGGAGTAGCTCTGTAAGAAGCATATCAAGGTTCTGGCGTGGCCTAGCCAGTCTCCAGATCTAAACCCAATAGAGAATCTTTGTCGGGAGCTCAAACTTCGTGTTTCTCAGCGACAGGCCAGAAACCTGACTGATCTAGAGAAGATCTGTGTGGAGGAGTGGGCCAAAATCCCTCCTGCAGTGTGTGCAAACCTGGTGAAAAACTAAAGGAAACGTTTGACCTCTGTAATTGCAAACAAAGGCTACTGTACCAAATATTAACATTTTAATTTCAAATACTTATTTGCAGCTGTATCATACAAATAAATAGTTAAAAAATCATACATTGTGATTTCTGGATTTTTTTTTTAGATTATGTCTCTCACAGTGGACATGCACCTACGATGACAATTTCAGACCCCTCCATGATTTCTAAGTGGGAGAACTTGCAAAATAGCAGGGTGTTCAAATATTTATATTCCTCACTGTATATGTCACAAGCTTCAAACGTAATTGATTCTTTGACATGCGGACACTGCACAAATATACATAGTTTTCCATTGTTTGCACATAATAACTATTCTCCTACATTGGTTCTTGTTTTTTTTAAACAGCAGATAAAACTTGTGTTTAACCTACCATGGGCCAGGCCCAGAAAGCCACTTTGTCCAGTGCTGGATGAAACATCTCCCCTCACACTATAGAGGAGGTCCATGCACAATGGGAGAGGCAAGGGCTGGTCGCACAGGAGCTGGATTATCTCTGTTAGCCACAATTTCCCAAACCAGTTCGGGGCGATCAGTATGACTGAGTGACTGCATTCTCTTACTGTTTTTAGTGTTGGTATGATCAGACTCAGTGGAGGAAATATGTAAAGCAGTGTGTTTGGCCATGGGTGCGCAAGCGTCCACACCCATAGGTGCACCGTCTCTTGCCAGAGAGAAGAATAGAGGGCAATGAGAGCTTTCATGAAAGGCGAAGAGATCTTCTACAGCTCGGTCGAAACTCTACCACAACTGGCTCACTATCTGAGGGTGGAGAGTCCATTCTCCATACAGAGGATTTCCTCTGAACAGGAAATCCGAACCCACATTCATTATTCCTGGGACATGCATTGCCCATAATGAATGAAAGTGTTTCATGCCCCACACAATCAATTTTTGTGCCAGACCATGAGGAGAACGTGTGCCTCCCTGGCGATTTATTTATGCCATCACCATTGTGTTGTCTCATCTGATAAAACCTGGTGGTACCTTAGGAACTGTACAAAATGTTTCAATGCCAGAAATACTGTTTACGGTTCTAGGAAGTTTATGTTTGCGTTCTGTACAGGCCAGGCCATTTCCCTTTCGCCATCCTGCCCTTGTACACTGCACCTTTAAGCGATCCATCTGTCATCACCACTTTTCTCAGAGAAACTGCCCCCAGCACAGTCTCTGACTCGAGAAACGTGTGATCCCTCCAGTGACGGTCCCAGTGGAATAACCAAGACAGTCAAGGCCATCAGTCCCTGAAGAAGTAAACTTAGTCTGAATGGGACCTTCTTCCCTTTCTGAAAAGGAATAAGCTGGGAATTGACCTGATGCGCTCCTCCAACAGAATTGCTTGATACAGGTCTGAGTTCAGTCTGGGATCTAGGTAGATTATCTCTTGTGTAGGCAACAAGAACGTTTTCTAAATGAGACACAAGCACTTTTCTACCGATCTCCACCTGTTTCCGTGAGAGAGCACAGAGCAGATCGTCCAAATAAGCTGACACTCTATTTTCAGCAAGCACTTCTTGGGAGGCAAGTTTCAAAAGCCTCTCCATCCTTCTTGCGTAAATCGCACTGTTGACTTTGACACTGCAGCACCAAAATGAGATTTCAGCTCTACAGGGGCATCAAGGAATTGCCTCTCTGACAAGCCTTACAGACCCAACCACATGGCTCTTTCACCCACCAAGCCCCTCATCCATCAACTCTCTCCAGCTGCACCGGGGCTGAGGAGCAACCTCATCTAACACCGTGGGAGGCGTGGAGAGACACAGGTCAGGGACTCGTACATGGTGCTCTAAAACCCTTAACGGGAAACGAGAGCAGTGCAGGCAGCCTGTCCGTGTCTATCTCCCAAACACACTATACACTGAGGGTAAGAGTCCATAGAAGAAATCATAGACCTGCATGCACATGGGCGAGAGGGATCTTTTCCTTTTGCTGCACTGCTCGATGGCCTGCAGTCACCATAACAGAGATGCAAACACCAAGGAATTAACAAGATCACACACAACAAGCCTCTTGATATCATGTCCTATTGGCAATTTTTCCCATAAAGCGGCAGGATTGGACAATCCGTCACACCACTTAATGTGAGTGTAAAACTGAGAAAAACCTTACGAGGATCTGCTGAGAATAGCTTCCAAATAAGATCTTCATGGGGAAGAGAACGAGAATGAAGTGGGGACTGCTAGCAACGATATATACTAGGGAGGTGGGACTCCCGCATCACTGTCGTGATTGGTCTATCAACTGACAGACGTGGTGTAATTGCTGCTTCCAGAATGGGTCACGCCCAAGGCATATCCTAGCTAGGCATATCCCATAGTGAGATACCGAATGTATGTTTGAAAGAGAACAATTTACTAGGGCTGCGCAATATATCGCAATTATCGAAATATCGCAAATGTACATATCGCAATATGCATATCGCAAGGGCACGCAATATTTGAAAGATTTTAATAGGCTACTTCAACATTGTGAAAAGTGTATGTTTTAGGTGGACACGCAATAACTTGCGAAAAACAACTCCTTGCAGTCTCGTGCTGTCTGCTGTCTGCCACACACACCGAAATGTGCACACAAGACGTTCTTTTTTCGTGTCTTATTACACACTCGAACTGTCAATGCTTCCTTTTCCCAGAACCGATTCTTTCTTTTCCCAGAAAGAATGTGAAACAACACACAAATTATATCATTCTGTTTATATATATATATATATATATATATAATATATATTTTTTTTATAATTTAAATAGATTTTACACACTTTTACACATTTTTCTTCAATACCGCACAGCCCTATAATGTACTTTCTCATTACTCTCTCGTTTTCAATTTACTCGTTTTCAATTATTTTCTCCTCTCTCTCTCTCTCTCTCTCTCTCTCTCTCTCTCTCTCTCTCTCTCTCTCTCTCTCTCCTCTCTCTTCTCTCTCTCTCTCTCTCTCTCTCTCTCTCTCTCTCTCTCTCTCTCTCTCTCTCTCTCTCTCTCTCTCTCTCTCTCTCTCTCTCTCGTTCTTTAGTTTCACTTTCCTCTACAGTTTGTGAGACACACACATAAGTATTTACTTTAGGGCTATCAATTATCAGTGTTAATTTAGTATGATTAATTATTTATCTCGACACAGCTTCTTAAAAGTGCATGTGTGCATGGTGTGAAGTCCCATTAGTTAGTGTCTGTTAATGCTTTAACTAACATTTAACTAACAAGGGCAATACATTTGTCACATTATTTATTCATTTTGTTAACGTTAGTTAATACAAATACAACTGTTCATTGGAAGTTCATGTTTGCTCAGGTCCATTTAATAATATTAACAGATACAACTTTTGATTTGAATAATATATTTCTAAATGTTGAAATTAACATTACCGGTGTAAGGCTAGAAGCTTACAATGCTATTTTGAACCAATAGGAACAAAAAAATCAGTTGAGGGATGACATGCATTATCCAAGACTCCATTAAAGTTGTTATTCTTTAACCGCTTGTTTTTAATAAGAGTCTTCCTCAAAACTGATTGGAAAACCTGAATGTTTAGATAATGAACGTTACAGTGACCTTAGCTTTCAACATTATCAGTGATCAAAAAGGCAAAGTTATTTAAGTTACATGTTTAAATACACAGACAGTAGAATGGAACAACATACTGTATAGAAAAACGTAGCTGTAACAAATAATGCACTACTGTGCAGAAGAGGCCGTAAAAGCAAATGGGCAAATTATCAAGAGGGGGAGAAGTAAATGAACATATTCTCCTCAATGCATCTTGAAGCAATAGTACATTGTTTATCATTATACTTTTATACCTCTATTAAGTTCAGCACCTTTCAGTTCAGTTTATAAGCTGTCAGATGAGACCAAACATGACATAGTTACATGTTAGAACACACCAGTAGATAAATGGTTTGTAGTGGAATGCATTTACATTTACATATACATTTATGCATTTAGCAGACACTTTTATCCAAAGTGACTTACAACTTGGGGGTACATGAAACGATTGGTCATGAAGAGTCGAGAAGCGCAATAAGAGCCTGAAAACCTGAGACCGTGTACATTGCTCAGTGTAGCACAGGCTAGAGTAGGGAGGGAAGAAGGAAGAGAAAGAGGAAAGGAAAGTGTTTTTTTTTTTATTTTTTTATTTTTTTTATGAGGTTAAGTGCTCACGGAAGAGCTGAGTTTTAAGTTGACTTTTGAATGATGTCAATGATTCTGCATTTCGGATGGCCTTGGGAAGATCGTTCCACCAGCTGGGAACGTTGAAAGAAAATGTTCTGGAAAGGGATTTTTTGACCACAAGCCGTCGTTACTTTGCTGAGTGAAGGCTTCTGGTGGGGGTGTGAATTTGTAGAATGGGGTCAAAGTAAGCAGGAGCTGAGCGTGTGGTGACTCTGTATGCAAGCGTCAGCGCCTTAAACTTGATGCAAGCAGCGAGTGGTAGCCAGTGCAGGGAGATGAAGAGAGGTGTGACGTGGGTCCTTTTGGGCTTGTTGAAGACAAGACGTGCTGCTGCATTCTGGATCATTCGAAGTGTTTGGATCGCACAAGAGGGGAGTCCAACCAGAAGCGCATTGCAGTAGTAAAGTCTAGAAATAACCAGGGCCTGGGAATGCACATGTGTTCTGTGAAGCATATGGTACAGTGTCATTGAGTTGTAAACGACTCTGTCTCCTCAGACAGAACCATCCTGTACCTTGAGTGTCCCAAATGTCCTCAGTCAGCATATTGATGATAACTAAGATTAATAAATGCTTTAGAAGTATTGTTTATTGTTATTTCATGTTTACTAGTGTAGTTATCTAATGTTAACCAATGAAACCTTATTGAAAGTGTTACCTGAATGTTTCTTACACTGCTCTTTCAGTGTTTCGACATTGGCATTCATTAATGTTTTATCATATGTGTACTCTCTCGTTCTCTGTCTTTGTAGAAGTGTATATATTGCCGTAACAGGATAAAAAAGCTGTCTGGAGCATGTATTCAGTGCTCATGTGGCCGTTGCCCAACCTCTTTCCATGTCACCTGTGCACATGCTGCTGGAGTGCCCATGGAGCCTGATGATTGGCCATATGTAGTTTTTATCACCTGTCACAGACACCAGTCACGGAGCTCCAGTGCTGTGAGTACACTCACTGCTGCAGTACTTCCGGGCAATTCAGAGAATATCTCTAAAATTTAAATGTAAAAATAATAACACCATGCACCTTGAATATACACTACCAGTCAAAAGTTTGGAAACATCACGTTTTAAAAATTTTTTTTTTGAAAGTAGTCTCTTAATATCAGCAAGGCTGCATTTATTTGATCAAAAATACAGCAAAAACAGTATTATTCTGAAATATTTTTACAATTTAAAATAACTTTTTTCTATTTGAATATATTTTAAAATGCAATTTATTTCTGTGATTCAAAGCTGAATTTACTCCAGTCTTTAGTCACATGATCCTTCAGAAATCATTATGCTGATTTGCTGCTCAAGAAACATTTATTATTATTATCAATGATGAAAACAGTTGTGTACAATTTTTTTCAGAATTATTTAATGCATAGAAAGTTCAAAAGAACAGCATTTATCTGAAATATAAAGCTTTTGCAACATTATAAATGTCTATACTGTCACTTGATCAATGTATTGCATCGTTGCTGAATAAATCTATTAAATTCTTTAAAATAAATTAAAAATCTTACTGACCTAAAACTTTTGAACAGTACTACAATGTTACAAAAGCTTTCCTTTTCAGATAAATACTGTTCTTTTGAACATTCTATTAATCAAAGACTCCTAAAAAATGTTTTACACAACTGCTTTCAACATTGATAATAATAATACATGTTTCTTGAGAAGCAAATCATTATATTATAATGATTTCTGAAGGATAATGTAAGTAAAGACTGGAGTAATGATGCTGAAAATTCAGCTTTGAATCACAGAAATAAATTGCATTTTAAAATATATTCAAATAGAAAAAAGTTATTTTAAATTGTAAAAATATGTCACAATAATACTGTTTTTGCTGTATGACATGAAGAGACTACTTTCAAAAACCTTAATATTTCCAAACTTTTGACAGGTAGTGTATATTTTTCAAAACTTTTTTTCTACTTTATTTTCCTACTATATTTTTATATTTAATAAATCTATTATATATATTATACATTATTTTTTTTAATAATTTTTTTTTACAAACATTGGTAACACTTTACAATAAGGTTTCATTAGTTAACATTAGTTAATGCATTGAACAAAACATACAGTATTTATTAATCTTTGTTAATTTTAGTTAACAAAAATACAGCCGTTCATTGTTTGTTCATGTTAGTTCACAGTGCATTAACTAATGTCAACAAATACAACTTTTGATTTTTAATAATGCATTAGTAAATGTTGGAATTAACATTCATTTAGATTAATAAATGCTTCAGATTAATAAATGCTTCAGATTAATAAATGCTTCAGAAGTATTGTTCATTCTTAATTCATGTTAACTAAAGTAATTAACTAATGAAACCTTTATAAAGTGTTAGCCAAATATCATACATTTTTGATTTTCAAATTGATTTTGTTTGTTTAATAGGGTTATAGTGTATATAAGGTTTAGTTTATCCAGAAATGAAAGTTCTGTTATCAATTGCTCACCGCCACGTCATTCCAAACCCATTAGACTTTTGTTCATGTTCAAATACAAATAAGATATTTTTAATGAAACCTGAGAAAAATGTGTCCCTCCATTAAAAGTCACTGTAACCAAATCTTAAAAAAAGATATGTAAATGGAATATACAAGAATTATTTAGGATTTTACTCGCATATAAACAATGATCAACACACATTCATAGAGTAGAGATGCACTGATATAAAAAAAAATTGGCCGATACGATAATATTTTTTTTACAGATAACCGATTATATTTGAAGCGATATCCGATATATTGGCAGATAAATCTTAATCCAAATTTTATATTTTTTTTGAGAGCCTGATGTAAATAAACATCCAAAAGTCTCACCATTAAAAGCCATGCCCCAAGGACACAATTATAATGTTTTTATTATAATTTTATGTAGCCTATATGACAGACTTTCACTGCACATGTTGCACTTAACTGTATTTTCCTTTTTTTGAAGTGATATCAATCATATTTCAAGAAATTTAAAACCATTATGGCGAACAGGGCATCTGAAAATCCATTATTTATCGGCTTTTAATGTATAGGCCAAATGTTCTCATTGGGCCGGTAATGATAACATCAAAAATGAACATGTATCGGCCTATACCGATATGGTGGCTAATATATCGTGCATCCCTAACATAGAGCACATCAAATATTATAAATAAAGCTCAAACATGCTTGATTGACACATGAGAACCAATGAAGTTTGTTCTCGTGTGTAATGCAAGAACCAGTAAGATTTGTTCTCGCATATCAATCAAGTTCGTTTGAGCTTCCATTTATAAATCATTTTTTATAAATAAATAAATTCATACAGAGATCATCACACAATTGACCCATTAACATCAATAATTTTTTGTCCCCTCAGAAAGTGAAAGTTAGCAGAAGTGAATTAGAAGTGGGCCAGACAGTGATCTCCAAACACAAGAATCTTCGTTACTACAGCTCACGTGTTACCCAGGTCACGGCCCAAACATTCTATGAAGTCATGTTCGATGATGGCTCATTCAGCAATGATACATTCCCTGAAGACATTGTAGTGAGTGTTTCTATCACTGCTAGCCATTAGATCTAATGAATAATCTGTGGCATGCTTTCATTAAACTGATGTATGCAAACAAACTTAAACATACAAAATATAAACTTACAAATTTGTCAGCCTCTTATTTTTCACAGAAATTTCTCATGCTTTGGTATGAATGAGCACAACATTTATAATTTTTAATCCTGACATCTGAGTGAAATCTATTCTCTTTCACCCCGCAGAGCAGAGATTGTGCCCAGCTTGGACCTCCTGAAGTGGGGGAGGCTGTTCAGGTGAAGTGGCCCGATGGACTTTTTTATGGAGCCAAGTACCTTGGCTCAAACACTTCATATATGTACCAGGTACACATACTCATAGTCATTCTCTCAAGTTCTGCTGCTCTACTACCCCTCTAATAATTCATGATGTCCTGTGTTCTTGTAGGTGGAATTTGAAGATGGATCCCAAGTATTGGCGAAGAGAGAGGACATTTATACACTGGATGAAGACCTGCCTAAAAAAGTCAAAGGTCGCTTGGTGAGTTCTCACTTAATTAAATTTCAAACCCACAGATGACTTCTGTTCATCTTTGGATTTTTTTTTAGATTTGAACACTTTATTTTCGGATTAAACCTCTTGATTCATATGGACTGCTTTTATGATGGCTTTTTATCCTTTTCAAAGCTTGAACATTTTTGGACAAAATTGATGAGAAAATATAAAAATATTGATCTTCTGTGGTTTTCTTCATGAATGTTGTATTGATGTGTTTGTTTATGTGCTTTGCAGTCCACGGCGTCCAGCATGCGTTTCCAAGATGCGTTCTTCACGACACAAGGTGAAAGGAAAAGGCGACGCACTCCAAATTCTCGATTCCAGACGGATTATATCGCCCATATCAGCCCTCGAACCTTCGCCAGGATCTCAGAAACGCGCAGCAAAGCCAACTAATGGTTGAATGGAGTTAAAAGAGCCCTTGAATAACTAGAGGGGCTGTTTTCAATTGGGTTTGAAGATTGTATATCAGTGAGATCATGAAGTGGCAGAAATACTGTGGTCTCATAAGTCAGGGACAAGAATGTTTTTCTAAATTAGAAGTTTTTCCTGTTATATTTCAGAGGTTTTTCTTGCCTCAAATGGTATTCTGTAGCGTCGTAATCTTGTAATTTCCTCCCAAACACTGCTGAGATTAATTTCACCCGCATGCTTGTTTTGTAAATGATTTGTCTTGTCATGCACCATTCCTAGTCACTGACACTATTAGTGTTGAGCTTAAAATGGTATAAATGCCAAATAAAAAAAAGTTGCTACTGATGTCCAGCAAAGCACGTCACATTTGACTTAAAATCATGAATTCTTTATTTATTTTGGGTTTTATTCCTTCTTTTCTATGTGGTGCTTACAGCTGTTGACACAAATTAAAGATGTTTGCTTTGTGGTCTGTGCCTTGACCTCAGTTGATGAAATGCTTCACACTTTATTTATCTATGTTTTAATTATTTTTTATTTATTGTATACTAACTTGCAATAGAAACATAAATGGCAGTTTTAAATAATCACGATCTGAATTTAACCAGTTCACGGTAAAACAGATGAGGGTCAAGTGGATGGGTAACCAGGACCACAATTTCATCTAGAGGCTACCCTCACCTCCCCCCCCCCCCCCCCTGACCTACTGTGGAGCAGCATCCCCTAACCACACCCTAACCCTACCCATAACCCTATCTCTCCACCCATTAAACAGGTTAAGCTCCACCCTTGATTTCATCAAGTTTTTTTTTTTCATGAAAAAACAACAACTTGATGGCTGCAAATCGTTTCTTACGTGAGGTGTAGTTAATCAAGAGTGAGCACGAACGCTGCAAGATCTTGAACTCAAACATAAGGAGTGACAAAAATTTAATTAAAAGGACATCGACACATATTCATATACATTTTAAAGCAGATTATTTTTGTATTAAAATTGATTCTCGTTTATCTTGCGAAATATTACTTTGCTTAGCAAAACTGGATGTAAGTGGCACCAATTTACGCTAATACAAAGTATAATGTTACTTTACTTTAATAGCCAAAATAGCGTAAATGTTACAAGTGACTTATAATTTGTATAACAATATTATTAACATTAGTGCGAAAAATATTGTGCAAAAACTTTTTTCATTTTTTTGTGTGATTTTAAAGCAAATGCAACAAACTGTTGCAGCAAACATAAATAGTATTACGTCAACATAGTTTTATTGGAAAGTTCATATACTGTAAAATATGCACATTACGTCCTATCTTGTCATCACTGAATCGCTTGAGTCGGTTCTTTGAAATTGTTCAAAAGAACCGATTTGCAGCAATGTGTTGTGCTGTCATCTGAAGCGGAAGTGGTTAAAAGTACGTTTCGTTGCTAAGTAACGTTAACTAAACAGCCCAGTAGAAGATAATGACCGCCACTCAGTTGTTCCGTTTAGAAGACTTAAAAAATATAAACACTCCTTCGCTTTTCATGAATGCTTGGCAGCAGCTAATGTAGTTTGTTAATTCATTTTCACACTCTGGGACTTGTAAACACATTTTGTAAGTATTGCTGCTCTCTGTTGCAGGAAAGTTAGTGTGCCGTTTGTTTGCTAACAGTTATAGGCTTCTATAATGAGGGGACTTTATTAAAACGCCCAAATATATGCCTATATACATATGAGTACAATGATATACACTATATACATTACAATGTTTTGATTAATGTTGCTGTATAATTTTGAAGTTTTAAAAGAAAAACAACACAAGACTTCCCGCACGTTACTTAGCAACACTGTCTAATCGTTTTTTATTGTAGCCTACAGTTGTATTATGGCAGTTCACTGCGATTGTCACTAACATGCTGTTGTCTTGACTGTATTCAAAAGAGTTTACTGTCCAGGAATAACTCCGAGAAGAAGGAATTTAAACTTTTTGGGAAGAACACAAAAGAGGAGGAAAGTTTGGTCATGTACTATTTTCAGAAAGGCACCTCCAGAAGCCAGGGAGGGCCAGAGCAAGATCATGGCAAACAGAAGCTATTTGGGACGGCCAATTCTTTACCTGTGTCTACTAATGTACCTTGTTCTCTGGCACCTGTTGATGTGGAGCAGCTGCGTTCTAGACTTATCTCAGCAGTGCCCAGATGTCCACAGCCGAACGCTGATGCTCTGGTATTCCCTCACAGAACTAAAGCTCAGGAAAGACAATTGACCACACAAAGACCAGCACAAGTTGAGATGTTGGTAAGAGCAATACCATCAAATGAGGACTCTGTGTACACATCGTTTGTTTGTTTGTTTGTCCATTCATTCTTTTAATTCCTTTTGGCTGTCAAAATTGGGTCAGTGATGAGACAATTCTAAAATAAATGTTAAAATGAAGTCCACACATACTTGAATACACCTGCTATGATGGGCATGTTTTTAATATCTTAATTAAAATGAATTTTTATATTGTTTTGGGGGTATAGGTAAAAAAATATCATGATGGCACAACGACCCTGATATCATAATGAGGAAAAAAGCCTCATCAAAAGAATAAAATTCTTAAGAAGTTTAGTATAATCTTTTATTATTATTATTATCTAGAAAAAAATATATAAATCCTTTATATATTTTATAACGATTTTAAAATGTTTTGTTTGCCAAATCGTGCCATGTGGTCCATCCAACATGCAAAGAGAGAGAGAGAGAGAGAGAGAGAGAGGAAGAGAGAGAGAGAGAGAGAGAGAGAGAGAGAGAGAGAGGAAGAGAGAAATATATCATAGAGAAGATCCCTGCAGACCCTGAATAATTATTTTGAAATATTAAATAATTATATTTTTATGAAAATATTTATATAAAATTAATATTTATATAAAATGAGTTCAGGTTGTAAAAATGTGGTGTGATTCTCCCAAAAATAAATAATAATTATTCAAATGATTTTTTTACCTTAAAAATGTGTATATTTAAAAATAAAATTAAACTTTAAAAATAATCAAGATGTGGACACTCAAGTTAAACTGCATTCAAGTTAAAGGAGGCATAACACACACAGTTTCTGCCAATCTCATGTTAGTCTCATGTGAGTACCTATAGAGTAGTATTGCATCCTTCATATGTCCATAGAGTCTTTAGTTTGATCATATTTCTAAAAGACAGATACGCTGTACTGATTCTTTCCGAAAATAGCCAAACTTGTGAAGGCGCGCAGTGGGCGGTGCTAAATAATCTCGAGCACACACACTCCCTGGATAACTTTCGATTCACTATACATTTGTGTTATTTACATTATATGCACTTACGTGTCCTGATTGCCAACAAAACAAAAGACATTTGATGAGGTTTCGACTCATGACCGGGAACAAACAAACACACTTCCAAACTCTGTTGCTGCTCCGGAAAAACAAACTGCATCCACTGTTTCCTTAACGCTGGGTTATTTGGGAAGCTGAACAACCAGCTTTCCCTCACAACCAGAAACACACTTCTTTATTGACATTGTTGATTTCTTGGTCTAAAAACAAAATGACAGCGATGCTGACAGTTTCCGTAACCCGAACGAAGCTCGTTGGTGACACTCTTGCTCTAGTTCTGATTGATGTGCGCATATCCGGGAGAAGTGCACATACAAGGAATTCCGTCTTTAATGACGCCATAAAGGGCCATACTCGAAGAAAAAAAAACATTCCGAACCTGGTTCGAATCCTGAAGGAGTGTATTTGGCACAGAAATTGTTATTTCACATGTTTAGAGTTATTAAATGTAAACTTTTTTTGAAGGTGGTACGCAAGTTTTTCAATGCCATGGAACCAACATGAATACAAAGAGTACATTTCTATGAACGTGGCACATGCATTTTAAACTAGATATTCTTCTTTTTCTTAATGACACACTGTTGTGTGTCATTGACTCAAATACAGTGGCAAAAAATAACCATCATACTCATTCCTTTTGATCTGTGATCTTTATTTTACCCTAGCCAATTCTGAAGAGACGCAGTGAATGTATGAAACCGGAGAACATCCAAAGGTTCAACTTGAGCCCTAAGATGCCTTTTTCCTCGGATGAGGTCCAGTCCATTGGAGGACCCTCTCCACTACAGCTGCCCAGAATTCCTGACCAGGTCAAAGATAGACAGGTCTGGCCACTCTACTCATAAACAACTCTAGGAGATGTCTATTGTAACATTAGTAAATGTATGAGCTTTTTATGTGATGATTTCAGGCGCAGTTGACTCAGGGCTCACTCAGGATCCCATCCCCTCCTAAAAGAACAAAGAGCTCATCTAGAGGTTGTCCTGTTACATTTTCATCTCTGAGCTACACCCCCTGTCCACCGCTCTCTAGTTCACAGCTTTTCAACTCAGTAGAGGAAGTAATTTGTGCTAAAATTCGCTCCCCCCCTGACATCGTCCAAACCATAAGGAATAACCCTCACTTGGGATTCTTCTATGTGACGTCTGCAGTATCTAAATCATCCATCAAATTTGACACATACAACCTCAAGTAAGAAGTGCAGTTTTTGCAGTTATGTAGAAGTGTGGTTGCATACTAAAAGTTTGTGGTTAGTAATATTTATTTAAAGAAATTCATACTTGTAAATGGATCAAGATTTCTATTTCAAATAAATGTTGCTCTTTTGAACTTTATATTCATCGAGGAATCCTGGAAAAATGTACTGCAGTTTTTATAAAAATATTGACTTTTTTTTTTACATTGATAATAATATGAAATGTTACTTGAGCACCAAATCAGCATATTAGAATGATTTCTGAATGATCATGTGACACTGAAGACTGGAGTAATGGCTGTTGAAAATTCAGCTTTGCCATTACAGGAATAAATTACATTTAAAATATACATTCAAATATATCTTGCTTAAATTCATAATTTAAGTTCAGTTCAAACCATTTCATATATTTAATCAAATAAAGGTTCATATTCAGTAACCTTTCATTTGTATTCTGAATAATGTGTGACATCACATGATCACTATAAATAATAGTAAAGTATGAAAAAGTAAAATATATGAAAATACACATAAGCTGTTAACTGTGTGTTAAAGCATATCTTTGTATCAAAATACTCTAAATATTCTTTCAACAGAATTGCGATGTTTGACGATGTCAACAAGTCAGACTACTATACGGTCAGCACTCGTGCAGTGATGCACTACTGTGGGTCTGAGGTGGACTGTTTGCCCTTAGAATGCTGGGAGCAGGAATACCAATATCATCGGAAGCTTTTGCGCATCCCTGTGTTTGCCCTCTTCCGCAAGAGGAAGGCTTTTCATGTGTGGCGCGCCAATGTGCGCTATAAGAAAATCAGCAACTGCAGACGCTCATTACAAGAGCATCTCTTTATTCTCAATGAGGTTTGCCACAGTTTATTGTATGCAAATTTAGATATGGCTTTAAGAAAAGTTGATTTGTTTTAAAATCATATGATCTATCAAAGAGAGAGACATTGAATTTTACAGACTGTATATACTTACAATAAGGTTCCTTGCTGAATGCATCACCTTCTTCTTTGTAAAAAGACAGCAAAAGTATGGTGAAAGGTATCATGTCTGTGTTTCAGTCTCTGCAACCAGCACTGATTGACATCAGGGAAATGTGTTACCACATCAGTGACATGCCTCTGTGTCGGCTAGAGAAAGACCGCACATACACACTTGGGGAGTTTCAGAGCACACAATACAAACAGCTGGAGGAGGTGAGAGAGATTTGAGTTTGCACGTGTTATACACGTTTAAAAATAAAGGTTACACAAAGGGTTTTTTGCAACAATGCCATAGAAGAACCATTTTTAAACTCCCCAAGCTCCTTTCAGTGGACAGTTCTTAAAGTCCCCCTGTAGTCAATCATTTTATCCCTTAAAACTCATCTTTGATCACCAAAATGACATATTTAAATGTTTCCTTAAAATAGCTTGAATGTAACTCGACACCTTCATTTAGTATTTGTGAATCTATGAATATGCGAATTAGCCCCGCCTCCACTCACTTACACCAGCTCAGAGATCCACTCTGTCAACTTTACTGTAGTAAACACTGCACAATGGTATCGCTCTTTACAACGTTGGACACATAATGGTAATTAATATGATAAGCCTTTTTCTACATTATCTATCAGCTAATAATGTGTTGCTAATGATACACAAACCATATCAGCATCCTTAGAAACGCTTTGAACAACTTACGACAGTGAAGAAAGGCATATAGTACATCATAACACTGTAATATACATTACACATAATTCTATATATATAATATATTGCTAAATGTACACAATTTTTCATGTCAACAGAAAAATATAAAGGGATAACCTGGCTTCTCTTGAGACTAACCTGCTTCGCAGTCAATGATATGATAAAGCCTGCCGGCACACTGACGTGATTGGTTAGGTAGTTTGTGGCGTAAAGAACACCAGCGATTTTTCAAACTGCATTTTTGATTCACTGCAGTTTTAAGGAGAAAAAATTTATGAATTTGCACATGGTTTGTCTTAAGCATATGAAAAACACCACATAGACATATAAACAAGATGCAAATCTTTTCACCGCAGGGAGTCTTTAAAATAACAATTTTTTTTCTTAATGTGAAGAACATAAAAAAAAAATCTAAAGAATAATCTTTTTTGCAATGGAAAGGAATCTTAATGGAACCGAAGATGCCAATAAAGAACCTTTATTTTAAAGGGTGTATTCTGTAAGCTGTGCAGTGGGAAGTGTCTTTTCTGTCAGTCATTTATGATCGGTTCTTTTTGTGTTTCCGTGTTCTAGGTGTCCTCCCATATTGAAAAGTTCAGAATGCTGGTAATGGAAGTGGCACGAAGTGCCTGTCAAAATGCTTTGAAAGAGTTTGGACACACACCTGACTATGGCGACTTGGAGACTGGTGACACCTTTATACAGATACAAAGTCAATTATATGTCAAATAGCTGGTATATTTGTGAATTTGAGTGTTTTTTCTTACATGCATGTATTAGATGGTAATGAAGAGTTAGCATCACCTGCTTTTGGATTATTCTTGGAAGACACACCTGAGAAGATGAGTTACACTCAGCAAGCATACAAGAGCAAATACTGCAAACGTCTTACTTGGTTAGTCAACATTACTAACAATACTAGCTCACAACACAGCGGATAGGCCAGACTGATAATAATAATTAGCAGGTATTTTGCCATTTGTTGATTATTAAAAACAATTAACAGTGCTCCCAATTAAATATTATTTCTGTACCATGAATTTAAATATAATAAAATGTGTTTAACATAGATATTGGCACCTAGGCCCAAGCTATTTAATAATTAATATAATAATCTAGCTGTAAATAACTAATATCAGTGTATACTAATTAGGTGGCTGGAGTGAATAGTTTACTCAAATATAAAAATGCTGTCATTATTTATTTACCTTCATCTCATTTCACAATTATTTTATTTTATTTTTGATGTGTAACAATAAAAGGATATTAAAAAAACAAAACTTTATTTAAACTTTTTTTTTATTGTCATTTTATACCTTTTAAAAACCTTTATTGAAACCATTTAGTTATTTCACAGTGACAGTTAATAGTGACCACTTCTGTTACACTACAAAAAGCATTTTTTTGGTGAACTGTCAAATATTTTTCTTGGTCTCCATAGTTTCATCAGAATGACTGATTATCTGATCGTGAACACCACACACATGCTTGTGGTCAACTCAGTCAGTAAGTTACTGAGTGTGTTTCAGGAGCACATCACACACACACCTTCACTTGCCCTCATCCAGAGCTGGACAGGCAGCGAGACCAGCCATGATCCTGACATAAAGGTTAGAATGCTTGTGTGCTTATGTGATGTAGGGTAATATTATTACTGTTTTTGTTTTTGTTTTTTGTGAAAGCGAGATTAACTACAGTCACTTTTATATAAGGCTTGATTTTTATAAAATGTAAATTTTTTGAATCCGACAAAGGGATCAAACGGATTAAAACTGTCTTGAATTTTCAAATATGAAAATGAATCATACAAATATAAATAAGACTTTAAATATTATAATAATGTCAATAAATATATACAGTATTTGAATTTTTTTTTTTTACACAAAATAAATAATAACTGAACTGTTTTATTGGCTGACAACCAAGCTTTAATGTATTTTTTATTTGGTTTTATTAATTTTTTTAATTAATTTAATTTTTTTAAGTACATTTTTTTAATTAATTTCAGGTTTTTTAAATGTTTTTTTTTTTTTTTCATTTAGTTGTTTAAAAAAAATATTTTCCAAATCTTTTGGAAATTACATTTTTTGGTGTTCATGTTCATATTGTTTCAGAAAAAATAAACTGACGGACAATGTTAATGGACAAAACTGTTGGACACCAACTAGTGAGCCAGACTAGTGAGCTTAGACTAGTGACTAGTGAGCTTTTTAACTAGTGAGCTCACTAGTTAAAAAGACTTAAAACAGTCAAATTATGTTTATATTTAAATGTAGGGTTTTGCACCGGTTTCTGTGAGGGTTATGTATGTAGGAGTCAGGTTAGGCGATAGAAATCATTAACCTGATAT
Source organism: Romanogobio albipinnatus (assembly GCA_023566225.1). Classification (NCBI taxonomy): domain Eukaryota; kingdom Metazoa; phylum Chordata; class Actinopteri; order Cypriniformes; family Gobionidae; genus Romanogobio; species Romanogobio albipinnatus. The sequence continues at coordinate 28,555,461 of CM042241.1, forward strand.
AAAAACATTGGAAGTCTGAGATGTCCTCACTAATATAATGAAACAAACATAACTGTGTGTTTGTGTTTTACAGGTCACAGCAGAGCAGATTGTTAGTGCACCCCACCAGCCAATGTTCATAACTGAGTTGATGCTGGACACACACTCCTTATCATACCAGCCCTCCATTGATGACTTCCAGGTTTGTGTTTCTATGCACACTATCAGTTTTTTTGTGTTGCAAACTCATTGCCCAGTATGAGTATATGTGGACACTGCACACATTTATGCGTTCCATGTATTTTTGTGTACATCAGGAGTGTGTAGCAGAGATTATCGGGCGGTTTCAGAACACAGTATTGTCTTTGGATACTCTGGTGCAAGACGCCTACTTTGATGCTTTTACTCAACCCATTATCAACAAAAAGGTTAAAGAGACCAACATTTACCTTTTCAATGTATAGCACAAGCTCTTTTATAATCTGACTTTGGCTAATGTCTGACTGCACATGTGTATGCCTGGTGTGTCAGGTTGAGGAAAAGACATGTGGTGATGGCCCTGACCTTGCGGAAATCCTGGAAGATGACACTTATCTGCAGGACATTATCCTCAACATTAAGGTTTTTATTTTATTCTAACATGACTATGATCTAAATTCAGTAAAAAATCAACCGTTTTCATGCACCAATTGTTAGAGTTTTCACAGGCAGATTAAAGTTTTTTTTTTATATACCAGTATTTCAACTTTTCTATACAAGTTATATAATTTTTTTTATTGGTTTCTTTAATATCATGTTGATAAGTGTCACCACTTGGTGGTTCTCTAAAGAACCCAACAATGCCGTTACTGTAAACAACAGTGTTCTCATGTAATGTAACATACTTATTTAAAGTCAGTCATAATAGTATTTATGTATAATAGTAATTTAGCATGTTTATAGACGCTAATGACAGTGATATGGTTGCTAGCAGATTGCATGCAAAGGACCTATCAGTCTGTGTCATCTAAAATTCCATGACCAAGCTAGTCATTGTTTGCATAAATTTGCATTTTACATAATAGCCGTTGTTCTCAAATGAGAAATAATCAGTGTTAAGGTTAAAGGAATAGTTGACCCAAAAATTCTATTGGAACACAAATGAAGATATTTTTTACTCATCGTTTTTGTCCATCCATTGAAAGTCTGCGCAACCAAAATTTTCATGTTTCTAAAAGTACAAAAAAAAAAAAATTAACAATGGAAATCTGCACACTGTTTAACTATTCCCTTTATTTGGAAATAAATAAATAAATCAGCAACATTTCGATCAATAAAGATCTTCGTCTAGCCTTTATTGATTGAAACATTGCTGTTTTATTTTGGAAATAAAGGGAATATTTAAACAATGTGCAAAACTTAACATTTGTCTTGTTTATTTTCCTATTTTTCATTTGAATCCTGCAGCTGATAATTTGAATGTGCATACTTTTCTCCTCTTTTATTTAAAGTACAAAATAACATTGATTGTGAAAATGTTTCATGTTTCTTCCCCTGTCAGCAATCTGTTCAGATTGCATTTGATTTAGCTAATGTGTATGCTCGAACATTTGAGCCATTCAGACTGTTTTACAAAGAGAATGAAGACCTGGACCTGGAGGCTCTCAAAGAGCAAGACCATGGTACATCATCATCATAATCGTAATCTACATCATTCCTGATGGTCAAAATCATGATTGTCTCACACTTCTTATGTTGTGTATGTGTATATGATGCAGATATTGCATTTTTTGGGGACAGTCTGGATAAATATCATCGAGAGCATAAAGAGGCTTTAGCCATCCAACAGAAAAGACCCCTGGGAATTCTGCTGGTGGATACTACAGAATTGAAGCACAAACTTATACCATCCCCTCTGCGCTGCATAGAGGTTACACACTGACAGAAACATACACATAGAAATAGAAACCACAAATAGAAATGTGTTTCTCCTGTAATATTTGCATTCCCACTTTTTCACCTAGAATTTTAAGGCACCAGTGCTTCTCAGTCCTGTGGACCCTCCACCATTGCATATTTTGGATGTCTCCCTCTTCAGACACACCCATTTCAAGAATGGAGGGTATGCACATAACGTCACCTTCGGCCGGCGTGACTGTAGTTACGCCCACTGAGTGGCAAAAAACCCCACAAAACCATTAGGGGGGGGGGGGGGGGGGGGCTGGGGGTGAGTAGTCAGGGTAGGTTTGGCCAGGACCTCATGGGCATCCCTGTGCCTCCCTCCGGACAGAGGGAGACGGACTTGATAAAAGTGTGAAATCTTCTCACTCAAACCACTGCTGTTTCTGCTAATGATTGCTTTTAGAGGGAAAAGCTGCCCAACACTGCTAGTTTAGAGTCTGTTTTGTTCGTAATAATCGTATATTATTATTGAAAAAGAGTAGGCAAAAGATCCAGTGCGTATCTGTCTTTGAACTCGTCAAATGATTCAATTTCCTACGTGTTTTCGCTTTAGTGAGTAATGTAGCCAATCACAGACATGTTTGTTGATTTCTAAACTGCAATGGCCAATCACAGGTGCTGAGTTCTGCACGAGCGCAAATCCTCTCTTAAAGGGATAGTTCACTCTGAAATGAAAATAAAGCCATCTTTACCCTATGTCCTTCTATCTTTTTCGGACCTCAAAAGCTGAAATGTAAAAAAAGACACACTATAAGGTTTTGCGATAAATAAACTATTATTCAGTCAAAATACTGAGCTTGGCCGTTACTCTGAGGGCGCTCCTGTGATGAGTGCGAGTCGTCAGCAGGCGCCGGCAGTCATGCTTACTATAGCCCCGTTTACACCGAAATTACCCGGAACAATTTGTACCAGGAACTTTTTTTACAGGAACTTTTTTCCCCCAGACTTGCTACTGTCTGCGTTTCCACTGCGGTCTAAAGTACCGTGAAGATTAGGCAAATAAGTCCAGAGACGTGGGACTGCGCACGGCTGCTCCTCCCAGTCAGCGACGGACAATAATCACTTTTGTGCGATACTGTCTGCAACAATAACAAGTGGAGGAGATGCAAGCAGCGCTGCTTTTGCTAGTTATGTATTGGTTTACTAAATATGTAATTAACAAACCGGCGGAAAAGAGACGAGCACTGACACTAAAGCGTATTCTGAAAGCTCGTAAAGCTAGATTTAAAATAAGACAACGTACGTTATTATCAGCTATTACGGACATTGACCGTGCGATTGCTGAGACAACATGCACCATCGGACAGAAAGAGCAAGACTGATATTTACTGAACGCAGAACGAACCTCGCACGACTTTTAAAAATCCCGGTTGAAATAAAATGCTGCATGAGCTCAACCAATCAGCATGTTCAGCGCCCAAGTCCCACCCCCGAAAGTTCCGTAACTTTGAAAAAGTACTACCTCGCGAACAGGGCCGTTTGGAGGGGGAAATATTTACCCGGAACTTTTTTTAGACCTCGGTTCCTGTGGTCGAAACACACCAAGTACCAGCCCAATGTGCCTAGTTCCTGGGGAAAGTTCCTGCGGTGGAAACGCGGCTTATAACTCACACTGTTGTCATGGTACCCAGGAAAAGCACAGGCTGAGAAATCAGGCTCAGTAGGAACAAACGCGACTCTCGTCTTTTCTATATCATAAGGTATATGATAAGAAATAATACAATAATACTAATAATAAAACCTCCTGAAGTGAATATTGTGTATCGTTGTCATGACAACATTGTGTGAGGGGCTGCTGAGTCAGTGCTGACGACTCACACGCACTCTCACAGGAGTGTGCTCAGAGGAACGGCCGAGCTCAGTATTTTGACTGAATAATACGGTTTATTTATCGCAAAACCTTATAGCGTGCGTCCTGAACACTTTCCATATATGGCGCGTGTCAGCCTGTATCATTGCGTGATATTTTTTGTATCATTTTTGTAATGTTTTAGCCTGGTTACTATCCACTGCCATTATAAGGAGCGTGTGCAGGACCATTTTTTTTTTATTTCTGCCAGGGCATTTGAACAACAGCAGGGTGAGTAAAAGATGGCTTTATTTTCATTTCAGGGTGAACTATCCCTTTAAGTGTAGACATTATGTAAATAAGAGATTTATTGTGTCGTCAGATTCACTGATTAATATAACGGAACTTTGTGAGATCGAGTTCATTGAATAAGTGACAGCTTTGTGATTAGTGATTATAAAGGGAGCACTCTGCGCACTCTGTCTTGGCGATATAAAAAAAAAATGAATAGGCCTATAATATATTTTTATAATTTGAATAAAACGTTTGTTTTCCATTCTTGACAAGCACCCACATACACGCTTCAATACATAGGCCCATCCACATATAAATGCGGGATTTACTCTCGAAACTGATGACTGACAGTAATAAATATTTATGTATCGATATCAGGCTCATATAAATGTCAGGAAAACATGATTGCTGGCTGCATTTCAATATCCATGGATCACTGGATCTTTGGTAAGGTGTAAGGAACACTATATCGAGTTTAAAATCTAGTTTAAACTGATCATCACCTACTCACGTAACCTCGTTTCCCTGAGAATAACGGGAATGAGTTTTGCGTCATTATAGATGCTTATGGAAAAACGCAGTGCAGCTGCACAGCCAACATTGTGCAAGCTATAAGCATGTTGATTGGTTGGGCTGCGGGAACTGCATGAACCTTTGGCATATTTGCACGAACCAATCAGGGAGCATCCCACCGCCCACAAGCTGAGCCCGCCAAAATGGGCGGAGCTACTAGCTATAAAAGCTATTTTTTTTTCATTTTCATTAGTCATTTTCATCATAGAAATCAGGTTTTGACTGAAGCGACAAGACCTGGGCGTGACGCTTAAAAGCACGGCCGTCTACACAATACTCGTTCCCGTTATTCTCAGGGAACGGAGGTTATGTGAGTTACCAAGACGAAAACGGTTGTATAGATGCTTATGGGAACTTAGTTCAATCACGCGTGCTATTAAAGCTGATGACCTAGCTCTGAACAACTAGAGGAGACCTGAGGAACAAAGCCTGAGGCTATAGAGTAGACAAGGGTCTGGGCCCACAGAAGGACTGTCTAGTGGTTTGGGCTCTTAGAGGCACAAATGTTGACAGCGAGGACCACCTGGCCACTGTACAAATGTCATTGATTGATACACCACTGGACCAAGCCCCAGGAGGCCATGCCTCTTGTGGAGTTAGCTCTGACGCCTATGGGGCATTGAAAGTCCATGAAGGCATAGGCTAAGGAGATAGCGTCCATTATCCAATGTGATAATCTTTGCTTCGTGACCAGAAGCCCTTTGGTGTGGACACCGAAGCATATAAAGAGCTGTTTCTGATCTGAATTGTGCAGAATGCTCTACATAGACTCTGAGGGCCCTGATGGGGCAGAGTAGGTTTTATTCTCAGTCGTCCTCTGACAAGGGTAGAACCAACAGTGAAATGACCTGGGGTATCGGCCAAGGAGCTGCTTCGAGCAGCTTCATCAACTCGGGGAACCATATTTGGGTCTGCCAGAGAGAGGCTATTAGGAGGACTGCACACTTGCTTTTCTTGATCCGTTCAATGGCCTGCAGGAGCATCGAAAACCGGAAGAAATGCATAGAAATGGGGAGGCTGGGCCATTTGTGGGCCAGCGCATCCCTGCTCTTTGCAAAGAATATTGAGCAGAATATTGTCTTCTGAGGCAAAGAGGTCCACCTCTGCCCTCCCAAAAACACTCCAGATTATCTGAACCGTTTAAGGGTGGAGAGACCATTCCCCATGGGGAACATTGTCTCAAGACAACATGTCTGCTCCCTAGTTCAATTTGCCCGGTACATGCGGTGCTCTCAGTGAGCACAGGTTGGCTTGTGCCCATTGAAGGAGTCGTTTGGCCATGGTGTACAGGTTGCCCGACCTGAGTCCACCCTGACGGTTTATGTAGGACACCACTGCCATGTTGTCTGTCCGGACTAAGATGTGGTGTCCTGCCAGGTACGGAAGGAAGGTTTCTAGGGCTAAGCAGACTGCTCTCATCTGAGGCAGTTGATATGAAGCCGTTTCTCTGAGCTCGACCAGAGGCTGGAGGTTGGCCTGCCCTCGCACAGAGCTCCTCAACCTAGGTTGGAGGCGTCTGTTGAAATGACCTTCCTTCTTGAGACTAGACCCATGCTTACACCAGCTACTAGCTGGTGTCTTTCCAAGGGGCCAAGGCTTTGATACAGCAGTGGTGTGTCCTGATACGACGGCGGCCAGGGGCCAATTGCATAAACTTATCCATTATGTTTAGACTGTGTCTTAAGAACTAATTTGACACACTAGCAATTAGTCAAGAGGTAATCAGTCTAACTTTTCTGATTCAAATTAGACCAATCTAACTTTAAATGTAACTGACTTTAAAAAGTTTAGAACAGTCTTGAAGAAAAAAATAGAATGGCGTAGAATGGTGAGAGCGCGTTCTGGCGCAAGCCAGGCTCTCATTTGGGCAGAGTCGAAAACTGTTCGCTGGAATGTTATACGCTGGCTGGGGGACATTAAACTCTTGGATAAGTTGATCCTGAGCCCAAGGCATTTCAAATGGCTGAGGAGCCAGGATCTGTGAGTTAGTAACTCAGCCTCTGACTGGGCCAGAATGAGGTCGTTGAGGTAGTTCAGAATGCGCATTCCCCGCTGTCTCAGGGGGGAGAGAGCCACATCCATGCATTTCGTAAATGTACGAGGTGCCAGTTACAGGCCGAATGGCAGGACTGTGTGCTGATAAGCCACCCCCTCGAACACAAATCTCAAGAATGGTCTGTGATGGGGGGCTATTTGGATGTGAAAGTATGCATCTTTCAGATCCACTGATAAAAACCAATCCACTGGGTGAATTTGCGAGAGGATTTGTTTGGCTGTTAACATCCTGAATGGCCGTCTCATGAGGGCCTTGTTCAGGTGTCTGAGATCCAGGATAGGCCTGAGGCCGCCGTCCTTTTTCGGCACTCGCTCTCTGTGAGGGGGGAACTTTATTGACAACCCCCTTCGCTAGTATTCATTCACCGTTCCCTGCTGGTGGAACGATCTTCCCACCGCCACACGAAACGCAAGGGAAAGGGTAGAGCTTCGCTGTCTGTGGGCACTGCCTGGTGTCAGCCACTGGGCGGGGCTGAGAGACCGGCGGCGCTGGTTTGGCTGGCTGCTGGGCCGGCACGTTCTTTGGGGGACCTGAAGCAGAGCTGGAGCGTTTTGGCAAGAAGTGTCGCATGGCCTGCAAAGACTTCTGCACCTCAGTGAAACGCTCAGTGAAGCTGCTCACCATGGGGCCGAAGAGACCAGTGGTAGAAGTGGGGGAGTCAAGGAAGGCGGTCTTATCTGCGTCCTAGATCTCCATCAAGTTGAGCCACAGGTGGCGCTCAAGCACTACCAGGCTGGCCATGCTCCTTCCAATAGCCTGTGTGGTGGTCTTAGTGGCGCGCAGGGCCAACTCAGTGGTACTACGCAGGTCACGGAAGGCTGTCGGGTCCAGTCCAGACTCGTCCATAGGGTGGAGGGTGGAGGCAGCTTGACTGGCAGAGGCATAAGCCTGGCTGGCGAGAGCTTTTGCTCTTTTTCTCTTAGCTTTTCGCTAGAAAGGCTACTCGTCGGATGGCCACAGGGAAATGGCGAATCAGCAGATGATGACGTTGAGTCAGATCGCGCTGAGCAGGAAGCTGCCGTCCACTGAACTGCTGCTGCAGATTCGCTGGGTTCCATTGCTTGGCTCGATCAACGGCGAGAAGGGCTTCAGAGCAGGAGAAATCAGCGAAGATGTGAGTCGTCGCTGATGGAGAATAAATGTGATTTCTAGGGCGAAAATTAGCTGCTTTTATAGCTAGTAGCACCGCCCATTTTGGCAGGCTCAGCTCGCAGATGGTGGGATGCTCCCCGATTGGTTCGCATAGATATGCCGCCTCGCCATAGGATCATGCAGTTCCCGCAGCCCATCCAATCAGCACGCTTACCGCTTGCACAATGTTGGCTGTGCAGCTGCACTGCGTTTTAAAATAAAGGCTTCAATATTTTGAGAAAAGGAGTTTTCCCATAAGCGTCTATAATGGCGCTATACGAGGAACCATTTTCGAAAGGAAACGTTTGTCTCACGTTTTCCCCTATTAACTCCAGTCACGGAGCAACTCTTCTGCTGCTCAGTCTGAGGGGGAGTGTTCAGGCGGGAAAGTGGTGTCAATGCATACCCTCTATTGCAGTTTGTACTAATGACCTGATGAGTTGAATCAGGTGAATCAGGTGTGCTAGATGAGGGAGACATACAAAACGTGCAGTGGAGGGGGACCTAGTGTTATACGGTATACCATTTAGCCCAACACAGTTGGCAATAGGACACATAAATGCACAGATAGCCCCCCTTATTTGGAACCTCTTTCTCCAGGTCATTAATGACATCCTACCTAGGCTAGCAAAGAAAAAGATGGATGACATCATTGCAGAAGCTCAGGATGCCCAATTCAAACTGGAATTTGTTCCAACGGTAACCAACGAATACGTCAACTCCCTCAACTTCCTGGAGGAAATTCAGAAGAGGGTAAGAATTAAAAGTGAACCATTACCCATCAAGAAGTTTTGTAGTGATTTAAACAATCATTCTTCCAATCTACTGAGTATCAGACATTAGACAGCTGTTTGCTCATATGTATTAATCGTATCTTTCGATTTTTTTTTTCTGTTAGATTGAGGTGCTGGAAAAGGAGACTGTGACTGTCTGTGAAATGTACAAATTGATCAAGTGTTACTCTATCCCCACCCCCCCTGAGGATATTGCAGTGTGTGCCACATTGCAACCATGTGTAACTGCCTTAAAAAACACCATCGAAAAAGCGGTGGGAGAGCGGGACTCTTATGTGGACAAATTTTGCCAACACCTCCAGCAAGATATCAACCAACTTAACAACAATGTGCAGGCAGTGAAAGAGCAAGCAGAGGTGAAAGAAAGGAGAGAGATAGAACTAATGATAGTATATCAGAATAATGTGCTAAAGTCATTAATAATAAGTAAGTGTTTACATAAACACTACTGTTTAAAATTTTGGGTCAGAAAAGATTAACTTGATCCAATAGTGACAGTAAAGACTTTCAGATTGTTACAAAAGATTTTTATTTTTAATAAAACTTTCTATTAATCAAAGAATCCTGATTTGTTTGTAATTGTTTCCGTTAAGCACAAAATTGATAATTATGTTTCTTGAGCACCAAATCAGCACATTAGAAATATTTAAGTATAGTATAAAAAGTATAATGTAACATTTATTGGAGTAATGGCTGCTGAAAATTCAGCTTTACCATCAAAGGAATAAATTACATTTTAAAATATATTAAAATAAAATAAGTTTTTAAATTTAAATTGTAATAATATTTCAGAATATTACTGTTTTTACTGTATTTTTTGATTGAATAAATGCAGCCGAGCATAAACATGAAAAAAAATCCTACTGACCCTGTGAACAGTAGTGTATACCCAGAACTTTAACGTGGTACTGAACTGGTCACATGAAATACTGAAACCCTGCTGAATCACTCACAGCCTGTTTTTGTGTGTGTTGGGTGGATTTTGTTTCTCCAGAACCATAAGCTCCTTGAAATTAATGCAGATCGCTCTAACATACGCCGGTTGCTGGGAGATATTCAGATCTCTATTGATGAGTTTCAGGCTCAAGCCTTCAAATATAAAACCTACCAAAAGAACTTTAAGGTCAGTGTGTCTCTCTGTCCACCAGAGGGTGCATTTTCTGTATTTATTCTCTCATAGTTTTTTTGTTTTGAGTTTGTCTGATCATCATGAGTTATTTAAATCTGTATTTGTTTATACAGGTGGAGGTGACTAAATATGATGCTCTAGAGGGACTGACTGCTGATGTGAAGCTGAAGCATCTACTCTGGGACTCTCTGGAAGAGTGGGAAAATCTAGAGAACAGCTGGTTGCAGGTCATTTTAAGGGGGGCATTTAAGGAGACATTTTCCCTTTTACCGAAATCCAATTAAGGGTACAATTAAACTGCAAAAAAACAAAACAAAGGTTGAAGGCAAGATCTGCAGTACTGTAGAGCATGAATGCAGCAACTAAAGAGTTACTGAGATATACAGTCATGCTTGTCATAATTACGGCCTTAAACAAGGCCTTTTATACTAGACAACTTCAGATGAAGTGTCCCTGCAAATGGTGTGCTGGAAGTCATTTTAACTGAAAGTAGTCTTTTAAATGTCAAATGGTCAATTATCTCTTTGGTACAGAATAAGTTTGATGAGCTGGACCCAGAATTGCTGAGCAAGCAGGTGAATAAGTTTGCCAAATATGTCAGCCAGCTGGAAAAAGGACTGCCATCAAACAATGTGGTGCCCTTCCTTAAAGAGATTGTTGAGAGCATGCGAGAAAAGGTGGGTCAGGTTGGCACTAATGCCAGTGTGTCATTGCTCTTCGACTGTCTCCTTGTTTGAGACTGCTGTATTTTGCTTTGGCCCAAACATGAAAAATGTTCATAACAAAGTGTAATAGGCCTACTTAGGAGTATACTACCATTCAAAGGTTTGGGGTTCCCTTACAAAAAATAAGTATATTTCAAGTTAATTTTATGAAGTATACTTAAGTAATGTTCAAGTATATTTTTAAGTATACTTTGTCGTAAGTATACTATTAGTCAGTCAAGTTAAGTCACCTTCATTTATATAGCGATTTTGCAACACAGATTGCTTCAAAGTAGCTTTACAGTGATGATATGAAATTAATTTAGTTTTTGAAGAAAAGTTTTGATTAATTTCTGTTGTAAAAGCTGATTAGTTATTTAATTTGGTGCCATTTGAACAACACCATCCTCAATTAAAACATAAAACCCCCAATGTGTTCTGGACCCCATCCGCAAGGCAACAGCATATCATCTTCCCCTCGCAACCCACAAAAAGGAGATTCCGTGAAAACGGTGATGGCATGTACGCAAGCATTACGTTTTCAGCCTATAGGCAAGCGCGTCTGGATACGTATGTGTGCATATGTGTTTTTATCTGTATAGGGGGAAAGAAAGGGAAGGAGGCCTTCACAGGAAGAATCTAGTTGACACGGTCTCTGCGGACACTTGGGGATGCATTGTGGTCGTGTCTAGACGCATGTCCACTATCTGATCTGGATCTGGCAGACTGCAGTAAACCTCGGAATAAATAGAGAGACTGACATTAGCGTAGATGCCATTCTTCTTATGATGTAGCGAGTACATCAGGTGTTATGGGAAGTGTTCCCAGTTCCGGCTGACCTTGTTAATGCAGCCTAACAATCATTTAACTGATTTGAATAATATAAATTGATAATGTTCTATGTGTATGCCAAAGTATTGAGATGTGTTTTTTGTCTAGATTTAAACTGTGTCTGCTTCCCGAACAATGCTAGGAAGGCTGTTCCAGAGTTTAGGAAAAAGATCGATCACCTGCAGTTGTTTTTTATATTCTAGATATTATCAACTGGCCAGAGTTTTGAGACCGCAATAGACGTGATGGGTTCCTAACTGATGATTTGACAGATTTGACTTGACAGAGCATCCATTAAGTGTTAGACAGTATTCTAGGTTACAACGTGCAGAGGTTTTTTGTCCAATAATTAGAATTTTTTCAGAATTAAGTTGTAGGAAATTACTGCACATCCAATGTTTTATATCAGCTATGCATTCCGTCAATCTTGTGAATTGGTAAGTTTCGTCAGGGTGCGAAGAAATACAGAGCTGAGTATCGTCAGCATAACAACATAACAGAATGTGGATACTTGGGAAATTAAGTCTGAATCAAACACTAATATTCAGGTGAGTGAGACCTCCGGTGGCCGATGGTGGAATCTTCACCGGCTTTTGTGACAGAGCCGTACAAGGTAGTTCGGATGGGGATGACGGTGGCGATCAGCTTGTTCCTCGACTCTGTTTATAGCACGTTGAAGGTGGACGTGCGTTTGGTTCCAGACAGCCTCGCTTCGTTGGAACCAGTCGTTCACAGCAGGAACTTCGGACAGTTCACCAGACCATGGAAACAGTGGAGGTTGGAACCCCAGAACGCACTGAAAGGGTGTTAGTTTGGTGGAGGGTTTGAGAATGGAATTCTGTGTATATGCTGCCCAGGGAAGAAAGCGGCTCTAATCGGATTGGCAGTGCATTCTGAGAAATTTGGTAAGTTCTTGGTTCAGTCGTTCGGTTTTGCCATTAGATTGGGGATGGTAACCTGAAGTGAGACTTATATTGACATTCAATAATAGAAAGAAAGCTGTCCAAACCCTAGACGTGAACTGGGGACCTCGGTCCGAGACGATGTCTTCAGGGAGACCATAGTATTGGAATACATAATGGAACAGGTGTTCAGTGGTTTCAAAGGCTGATGGGAGCTTAGACAGAGGTATTAGTTGACATGCTTTAGAGAAGTGATCAATGACAGTTAATATAATGGTGTTACCTTGTGAGACCGGTAAGTCGGTAATGAAGTCAATGGCTATGTGGGCCCATGGTTGTTGTGGTATGGGTAGAGCTTGTAGTAGCCCTGCTGGTAGTTGCCTGGACGTTTTTGTCTGTCAGTAAGATCTCCCACCACAATCGGTTTCTTATTAGTCGAATTGTGGTTGTAATTCCTGGTTTGGCCGAAGCTTGCGGATGAGTGCACCCAGCGAATCACCTTTTCTCTGAGCCCCGGGGGAACAAATGTTCAGTCGGGTGGGCATTCTGAAGGGGGTGGGTCTTGTGCGTGGGCCAGGGTGATTTCGGACATGATGTCCCACTGGATTGGAGCTGGAATCAGGGAGGGTGAGATGATAGGGTCTTGAGGGGAATTCTGAGGGGTGGTCATATTGACGCAATAGAGCGCCAGCTTTGATGTTCTTTGATCCTGGAAGGTAAGTGATTGAGAAGTTAAATCGAGTTAAGAATAGTGCCCATCTGGCTTGTCTGGGGTTCAGTCTTTTGGCTGAGCGCAGATATTCCAGGTTACGATGATCTGTTAAGACCAGGAAAAAATGTCTGGCCCCCTCCAGCCAAGGTCGCCATTCTTTAGATGCTGCCTTCATAGCTAGCAGTTCGTGATTGCCCACATCATAATTCTGTTTGGCTGAGGAGAGTTTTCTGGAGTGGTAGGTGCATGGGAAATGTTTAGGCGGATTACCTTGGCGTTGGGAGAGGATTGCTCCAATGCCTGTGTTGGAGGCCTCCACTTCTACCACAAACGGCAAATTAGGGTCAGGATGTTGTAAAATGGGAGCGGAAGTAAAACGATTCTTCAGATCATTGAAGGCTTGAATGGCATCGGTGGACCAGCTGAGTTTGTTGACTCCTCCCATTGTCATGGCTGTGAGTGGTGCAGTGACAGAGCTGAAATTTCTAATAAATCTTCTGTAGAAGTTAGCAAATCCCAAGAATCTTTGTAATTCCTTTATTGTAATGGGTTGAGGCCAATTTAGAACTGCTCGTACCTTGCTTTCATCCATCAACACTCCTTCTGGGCTGATGATGTAACCAAGGAATGACACTGAGGATTGATGCAACTCACACTTTTCTGCCTTGGCATACAGTTGATGGTTGATGAGACGCTGCAAGACTGTTCGAACCTGCTTGATGTGTTCCTCCATGGTGTCTGAATAAATCAAGATATCATCGATGTTCACAATTAGGCATTGATTTAGCATGTCTCTGAAAATGTTGTTAATAAATGACTGAGGGAGGGACTATTGGACAGCCCAAAGGGCATCACAAGATATTCGTAGTAGTGCCCGTTACTAGTGGAGAAGGCTGTCTTCCATTCATCCCCTTTTCGAATGCGAATGAGGTTGTAGGCAGAACGAAGGTCGAGCTTGGTGAAGACTTTGGTAGTTCTTAGTTGTTCCAGAGCTGCAGGCAATGGATATCTAAATTTGACCGTGATGTCATTTAGGCAACAATAATTAATGCAAGACCTCCATCTTTCTTTCCCACGAATATGAATCCTGCTGCTGGAGTAGGAGGTCTATGGCACAGTCGCTGGTTCATGTGGTGGTAGTTGTGAAGCTTTGGTTTTGCTTAATGCTTCTTTCAGATCAGCATACTCAGGTGGCACACATGGAGTGGCATTGAGTTTATTGGTCGTTGTGGTGGTTCTTACTGGCATTAGGTTGGTTGATTTCAGCCATTTGGAATGACAGGTAGCATCCCATCATGTGATCTGTCTCTCAGGCCAAGAAATTTGTGGGTTGTGGTCATGTAGCCAGGGAAAACCAAGGATGATTGGGTAATGTGGAGAATGAATGATATAGAGACGGATTCTCGCACTCTTGTAGATTCAGATCGGTAAGGGTGTATCATACGTGACCAGTCCCCAGAGGCCACTGCCAAGGGAGAGATGCAAGGGATTAATGGTATATTATGCTGTCATGCTAGATCTTCAATGATGAAGTTGCCTGCTGCCCCCGAGTTTATTAATGCCTTGGGATTAATCGTCTCCGACCAACAGGTTCATTTTACTGGTAATTCAAAACAATTGTTAGTTGGAATAGCCAAAATCAGTAAACTCATCCTGCAGTGGTGTATCTGCGGGAGTCGTGTCGGGCACTCAGCTCTCCGATGTCCGGCTTGACCACAGTATAGGCAGAGGTGATTCTTGATGCAGCGTTCACGTTCTTTTGTGGAGAGGTGAGTTCGTCCGACTTGCACGGGTTCATCGCTGGTTGATTAGTGAGATTGAGGCTGCTTGTGGAACGGTGAGGTCTCTGAGAGCTAAAAAGGTTGTCAATTCGGATAGCCAGATCGATGATTTGGTCCAGGTTCCTGTCTTCATGTCGACAGGCTAGTTCAGATTACAAGTCGACATTAAGTCCTTGGTGGAACAGCAGCTTTAAGGTATCCTCTACCCACACCATTTGCACTGCGAGAGTATGAAATGTCAGAGCGAATTCAGCAGCAGTACCTCTTCCCTGTCGAAGTGCGAGTAGTTGTTCCCAAGTGTTTCTTCCTCCTTCGGCATGCTCATACTGTACGTAATCCTATGAACACACCAATGAAATCTTGCCGTTATCAGTTGAATACAGAGCAGGTTGTTGAGCCAGGAAGATAGAGCATTAGGAAGCCTTTACACTTGGTTGAAGTGCCGTCAAACTTTTCTGGAAAGGCTAAACGAGGATTACTTGTCAGTACATTAGAAGGTTGTGTACCTGACTTGGTTGAAGCGCTGGGGCATCGGGCGCTGATGGAGACTCTGTACAGCTTTTATCAGCTCTTTAGTCATCATGGTGAGTCGACTTAGTTGTTGTTGATGGGCCACCAGTTGATTTGCTTGGGCAGAGAGTTTGTTGGAGAAATGCATGAGAACCACTAGAGCTGTAGTTAGCGAAGTCTTCTGTAACGAGGACTCAGGCTGGTTGGGATCCATATGCAGTTTATTAAATGAAGACAGTTTCAGTGTACAAACAGGCATGCATAGAAATACCAGCGAGAACAGCAATAGCAGAGGCAAGTCATAAAACGTGGTCATAACAGGCAATAGGTCAGGGCAGGCAGCAAACAATCAGAAACCAAAGTCCAGGCAAACAGTAATCAAAAGGGCAGGTAGCACAGGGTCGTTAACGAGAGTTGCAAGGCAGGGATAACACAGGCAGGGATAACACAGGCAGGGATAACACAGGCAAGGGATAACACAGGCAGGGATAACACAGGAAAGGGATAACACAGGCAGGGATAACACAGTTAAGGGATAACACAGGCAGGGATAACACAGGGAAATAATGCTCAGAAATGCAGCCAGGGCAAACAAGACTTCGCAATGAATGACTAAACAACCAGGGTTTAAATATGCTGCGTCCCAGTTCGCCTACTTATACTACGACCTAAAAGTATGTACTCTTTTTGTGAAGAAAAAGTACATCCTTTTGAGTGTGTAGCAGAAGAGTATGCAAGCTTTGGGACATACTACTCCGTCATCTATAACAGACTCTGTTGCTTAGTTACGTGCATCCCATCACCATTTAAACTGCCCTGTCAATCATCTTCACAGTTCAAATCCTTAACATTCAATTTAATTTCCTTCTGTATCGGAGAGAAATGTGGTAGCACGTTGATCTGCCATTCGTGGGTCTTAATGCAGAGACTCCTCTCATGTGTATGCAGTTTAAATATAAAAAAATATTAAAGTATTAAGTACTTTTAAAATATTAAAAGTTAATGGCCAAACATACCATTATAAAAGATTTCAATGCTGCTGCAGGTAAAATATAATGCGTATAATATTGAATAAATATCTTTTCATCAGGTTAAATACTGATAATTGCTCACTCAATCCCCTTTATCTAACCATCGGACTCGCATAACCGTCACGTTTGTACTTTTTATCCACGTTTGTAGTTCTAATCAAATCCTCGTCCATCTAGCAATGGGTTGTGGGCAATATCAGCCGTTAGAGTGTGCATCGATCTGCACTCCGAATTCTGACTGGAAATAGTAGACCATCCGGAAATCTTTGGAATACTCTTTTCAACATACTACGATTTGGGACATACTAATTATTTTTTCGAATACTATTTAGTACAGATAGTATGTGAATTGGGATGCAATGATAGTCTGTGTGATGAGGATCAGGTGTGCAGCAATCAGTCCAGAATGTGGATACTTGGAAAATGAAGTCCGAATCAAACACTAATATTTAGGTGAGTGAGACCGGTGGCCGATGGTGGAATTTTTACCGGCGTTTGTGCAATTATAAATTACAGCAACACCTCCCCCTTTGCCTTTCAGACGCAGCTCGTGTTTATAACAATATTAAGTATACTAATATCAATCTGTACTAGTAGTAAACTTGTAAGTGTACTATTTCAATACTGCTTGGGACTAAATTGGTCCACTTTTAGTAGTATTTTTTTTTTAGTTCATGAAAGTACACTTTGAAGTGTACTCTCAGTAAACTACTAGTCTAGTAGTTTTATACTGCAAGTATACGTGTAAATTTTCTTAAAGTGAACATAACATTATAGTTTACAATTTATATATCATTTTTGCACTTTCAGTATACTACTATGTTTACTACTAAAAAAAATTTATACTTGAAATATTATTTTAAAAACATTTTATTATAGATTTGTGCATCGTTTTTTAATCAACACTTGAATCTGGGTAAGTTTCATAAAGAAACGCAACATTTTAAACAAAAGAGTTGAGAAAATTTTGATCAGATTCAGAACGATGATCAAAACACAGATGGAGTCCATCAACACTCCCAAAACTTTACAGTCGTTTCCTCTTTATGGAATCAACATTTCATTTGGTAACATTATGCAGTTTTGATTTACATGCTGTTTAATGTTTGATGATTGCGTTATTTTACATTTGCATGAGTAATCTTCCATTACATGTTTCAGCTTCTTCACCTGTATTTTGATCCGAAGATTCTGTACTAGAAGATGTGTCCCCTACCGTATAATTTTTTAAAATATTTAATTAAAGTATAAGTAAAAATAATTAAAGTAAAGTAAGTAAATTCCTATATTCACTACCAGTGGACTAGCCTACAGAAAAATTCAGATATGCAGAATTAGGAACATATCGGTTTTCTATCAATATTCGAATCAATATTTTCAAACAATATAAGTTTCATAAGACTTTATGTAAAACTATGTAAAAAAAAAGTGTATTTAATCATCTACTCAATCAAAAGATTAAACACAGTTACAAGCCAAGTATACTTTGAATACTTAATTATAATTTTCAGTATATCTCGATCAAAAGATTGCGTACAAGTATAGGCCAAATATACTAAAATATAATAGCCGTTTAAGTCAAGTATACTTAAGCAGAATTTTAAGTATATTTCTTAGAAGTACATATTTCTGAGAAGTATATAAAAAGTATACTGAAATTATACTTTCTTATTTTTAGGTTAAAAGAAGTATACTACTAGACCACTTGAATAAACTTATTTTTTGTAAGGGTTGGTATAATTTGTTTTTCAAAAAAGTATGTTAAGCTCACCAAGGCTGCATTTATTTGTATATTGTCAATACAATATTACAATTTAAAATAACTCTTTTTTATTTCAGTATATTTTAAAATCTAATTTATTCCTGGTATGGCAAAGCTACATTTTGAGCAGCCATTACTCCAGTGTTCAATCATATAGTGCATTATTTTTTAATAGAAGCATCCTGTTGAATAGAAGAAAGAAAAATTGTGAAAACTTTTAAATAGTAGTGTATGTCTGCATCTGTGTATTTAACATTCTGTGTTTGCGTAGTTGCCAGTAATCACAGACCTGCGTAACCCATGTCTGAAAGCTCGTCATTGGGAAATTCTGGAGGAAATTGTTGAAGCCAAACTACTGGAAGAGCCACTGACTCTCGCCTGCCTGCAAGAACTCAACATCTTCAACTTTGGACCACAAATACAGGAGGTGAGAGAAACACTGAGGCTCTCAAAACCTATGATTTACTTTCCTAGACAACATTTTTGGGCATCATAGACATTCTACATTTCCATAACATGCTGTAGTATGCAGCTCACTAGGTTTTGGGGCACAACCTGAAAGGAAGGAGTAAATCGTAAATTAAAGGAGGAAACTAAATGCATAGTTGCTAAAGATTCTTCTTTTAACCTCATGAATCCTCTCAAACTCTCAGGTGTCAGCACAAGCCTCGGGAGAAGCATCTCTGGAGAACATTCTGAGAAAGGTGATGCCTATGTTTATAATTCTCTTTTAACAACATTTATACACGTCTTTATATTCAGCTTCACACACACATACTATTGATAGATTGAGGAATCCTGGAAGACAACAGAGTTTGTGGTGCTGTCTCATCGGGACTCCAAGGATGTGTTTATCCTCGGAGGAACTGATGATATTCAGGTAAGAATGTGTTGTCACCATTGTTCACAGAGTTTTCCGATTGTTAAACCATAAGATTCATGTGTAATTATCATTTAAATCAAAACCTTGCCAGAGTTTAATAAAGAATATACTTTTTCCTAACTTATTAGTAATAGTTGTATTCTGTCTGTGTGAATGTACATTTTACAGGTGCTTCTCGATGACAGTATAGTCAATGTGGCCACAATTGCTTCATCCCGTTACGCAGGCTCCATCAAGGCCAGAGTAGACAAGTGGCAGAGACAGCTCTCTCTTTTCAGCCAGACCCTGGTAATCAAAAACAAAACCACATTCAAGTTTTGTCCAGTTTCTGTTTGTTTTGTGTTGTTGTGTTAAATCAAATATTCTCTATCTGACTTATCTTCTACTGTGTTTCAAGGAGGAGTGGTTGGTATGTCAGAGAAGCTGGCTTTATCTTGAGAGTATTTTCAGTGCTCCTGACATCCAGAGGCAGTTGCCTGCTGAGTCTAAGATGTTCCTGCAAGTGGACAAGTCCTGGAAAGAGATTATGAGGAAGGTCAACCGCATACCCAATGCCTTTCGCGCTGCCACACAAACAGGTCTGACAAGATGTAGCTCAGGAAACACACATAAAGCATAGGCAATTTAATATCTACAACTTAAACATTAGATTAACACATTTACATTCAAAAATAAAATTATTGTCCATTGTCAAAGAGTTTGTATCTGCAAAATGGTTCATGGTCTAAATGAAAGCTGTAGGTAAAATGCAACAATGAAAAATGGTGTAAATTATAAATGACTTTCACCAGTGTTACCCTCTACTCTGTCTCTCCAGGGCTTTTGGATATTTTCCAGAATAATAACGCACTCCTGGAGCGGATACAGAAGTGCCTTGAGGCTTACTTGGAGTCCAAAAGAGTTATCTTCCCAAGGTGTCTATGCACACTCACACACACACAGCAGTTTCTCATCAGAATGCTGATTTCTCTTGATACTGTGCCATGACTTTACTCACTTCTCTGGGTGGCTCAGGTTCTACTTCCTCTCTAATGATGAACTGTTGGAGATTTTGGCTCAGACGCGGAACCCTCAAGCTGTGCAGCCTCACCTGAGGAAGTGTTTTGATGCAATATCACAGCTGGAGTTCGGCCTGCTTACCCCTACTACAGGAGAGGGCGAGACTGGCGAAAAAATACAATACAATAATGACATTTTAGCCATGGTGTCACCTGAGGGAGAAAAGGTCTTTCTTTTCTTTTTTTTCTTTTTTTTTCTTCTTCAGTGATTTATAAAATGAAACAGGATAGAAATATATATGTGTGTGTCTGTGCTGTAGGTGGCACTGGGGAAAGGGCTGAAGGCTCGTGGAAACGTAGAGGACTGGTTAGGAAAAGTGGAGGAGGCCATGTTCTCCTCTCTTAGGAGACTCAGTAAGGCTGCAATTGCTGACTACCAGAGTAAAGCCAGAGTAGAGTGGGTTGTGGCTGGGCATCCCTCACAGGTTTGTTCTCTAGGTGATATTTCTTATGTGTGTCTTTCTTATATGTGAGTGTATGAGCGATTCTCACTTGTGCTTTTCTGCAGGTTGTGTTGACCATCTCCCAGCTCATGTGGTGCAGAGACATGGACAACTGTCTAGAGGGAGATCATGACCACTATAAGGCATTACAAGAATTTGAGCTCACCAACTTTGAGGTGACAACCTATAGCTTTCATTGACCAAATTATGTATCTTTATATGAATGTGTCAGCTCCTTTGAAGTTTCCTTGCAAGTCATTTACAGTTTAGGTGAATATTTTTGTAGTACATGTATGTGGTTTTTGCTTTTGTGTGTGTGTGGCTGTCTGTATTTATCTTTGGGTGTGTGAATAAACAGAGACTCAATTCTCTTGCTGCTCTGGTCCGTGGGAATTTGCCTAGTCTTCATCGGAACATCATCACAGCTCTCATCACCACAGATGTGCATGCCAGAGATATCGTCACAGAGCTTGTCAAAGAGAAGGTTTGTGTATTTGCTTTGTCTTATCACAGGCCTGGAGAAAACGTGGCCTGTTTGCAATAGATTCTCAACATAGTTTGCAAAGTGACAGAATAAACAACAGCATTTTGTGCTCTGTTTTAGAAGTTGATATGCATATTTATCAATATTATTTGATCAATTTTAACCCTGTTGTCCATAACCATCAGAACAGACTTGTAGTTGTATCAGAATAGACCTGTGACCAAGCAGTTGAGAACCACTGCCATACATAAAATAAATGGCAATTATTTACCTATTATGTATGATAGTTCAAGAGGTTTTGGCATGTGTGTTTATGTTTGTAGGTGGACTCCAATGATAATTTCGAGTGGCAGAGGCAGTTGCGGTATTATTGGGATGTGGACTTGGATGACTGTGTGGCTCGGATGGCTCTCTCTCAATATGTCTATGGATATGAATATTTGGGAGCGTGTCCTCGACTGGTGATCACTCCGCTGACGGTATATAGATTCACTTTTTTACTAAGGGGAACAATTATTTTCATTCCTCCACTTATTTATGATTGATTTTATACATATGCTCTCTATGAGTTTTGTCCAATTATATCAAATAATGTAAATAAATGTGCAATTTGAACAATGGTGGCTTTAACTTATTAAATAAAATCAATCAGTTTTGGTGGCATTTCTGCCCTTATGGTCAATATCAGTTTGCGTCTTTTCACGGCATGCATAATAAATACAAGTTTAACTACTTATACTACTTATAAGTGCTTGTAACAAATAAAAGTATAATTTTATGCATGAATGGAAAGTTCAGATCTATGCCAGTGTGGTGTGTGTGATTTATCAGGAGCATGATTGTACTAATAATGTGTGTGTGAACTGCAAATCTGTTTACTTTTTTCATGTTAGGATCGATGTTACCTCTGCCTAATGGGGGCACTGCAGCTGGATCTGGGAGGAGCTCCTGCAGGTCCAGCTGGCACAGGCAAAACTGAGACCACTAAAGACCTTGCGAAAGCTCTGGCAATCCAGTGTGTGGTCTTTAACTGCTCAGATGGACTTGACTATAAGGTGCTAATCTGTCTCTCTTACAGTCCAACTTCTATTTTCATTTTTTCCTCATCAATTTGTGAAAGAGCTAGACAACTAATATGACCCAGAGATGCTTGTTTTCCTGTTATATTAAAGTGAATTCATTGCATTTGTCACTAGGAGGCAGCAGAGTTCCAACTGAAGTTCTCTGTACAGTACATAAAAACAACTGGAGACATATTTCTGATAGCTTTACCCAGCAGGCTGTCCTTATTTATGGCCAGTGTTTAGTGTTTGCTGGAGGAGTCATATGTCACAAAGACGCGTAAGATTCGGACTAGGCCTCCTTACTTTCCTTTGATGGGCTGGGGATAGTTATTGCTGTAGTTCAGTACATAGGTGGCATGTGAGAATGACAGCATGTGAGATTTTTTCCACAGCATTATAAAACACTAACCAACCCAACCAGTATACAAATACATATATACAAATATCTAAGTATTTTGACAGCATAGTGAGACAGATTCAATTACGTAATTTATGGTGCATTATGGGAGTGGGTGTTCCCTGCAAACTCTCACACAATTTGTTCACTGCTACTCTTAGCAGAATTTTCTGGACACTATAATGGGTAATGTAGTTCCCTATCTGTCATTCACTTCAATGTGGTGTCGAAGAATGACACGAAGAATGGTCATACTTGGGAGCCTCAATCACCCAAAAGGCCCATGAGAATTGGCAAGTGGAATTTGCATGCGCCACTCACCCGGACATACGGGTATATAAGGAGCTGGCATGCATTTACTCTTTGGGGTCATTCCGAAGCAATTAATTGCTTTGTTGCTCTACAATTTCACCTCTAAAGAAGTGGCTGCTGGAAAGAAATATGGAGCAACACAACAGTCTCTCTAAACAAGCATAGATAAGTGCAGAGAGCTTCCCTTGGGTGCTTCAGCTAAAAGAGCAGTTTCCTCTAAAAGAGCAAACACAGATGGAGAGCATCTTTTTAAAAATGTGTGGGTGCGGTCGATATCTGTCATCCACGGATGGCCTGGTCTGAGTGGAACGCTGAGTTGTTCTGCATCACTGTTGAGGATTTTTCCTGGCAGTTCTCAGCAATAAAGTAGCAGACCAAGGCGATTAAACACTTCCTGCCTCGGATTGATGCCACCAGGCCGCTGAGATCCACTGAAACAATTTCAGAGTGTCCTGTGGTGTATGACGTCCATATGAGACTGCTTCAGCACTAGCTTCAGACTCGAGTCCCGAGATGGGCATGGTGCCGCAGTAGGCATCACGTGGCTGTCATGGCAATCTGTCACCACACGTTCAGCCCCCGGACAGACCTTACATTTCTATGGACAGGGCTTCCACTAGAACAAGTGTCCAGGTATGTTGTTGTCACAACGGATGTATCCAAGACAGGCTGGGGTGTTGTATGCCACAGGCACACAGTTCCTGGACAGGACCTTCACTGAGCTGGCATATAAATTGCCTTGAGTTGCTGGCAGTGTTGCTGGCTCCGCAGAGGTTTCGACCATTGATCACGTGTTGGTCTGGATGGATAACACAGTGACGGTTGTGTGCATAAACCGGTTTAACGTTCATGTTGCGTATTGTGACTCACTCTCCATCTCCTCTTTTGGAGTCAGCAGGGACTGTGGTCCACTCACATCCCAGGTGAGCGCAATTGTGCAGCGGCTGGGTCGGCTGTGCCCTTCCACCTTGAAAGTGCGTGTGGCTGCCACAGCGGCACATCATAAAGCAGTGGATGGTAAGTCTTTAGGGAAGCGTGGCCCGATCATCAGGTTCCTCAGAGGCGCCGGGAGGTTTAATTTTTCCTAGGCCATGTCTTATTCCCTCATGGGATTTATCTGTAGTCTTGCTGGGCCTACAGAGAGCTCCTTTTTAGCCACTGGAGTCAGTAGAGTCAAGTGGTGAACTTCATCCAAGCAAGTGGAATCCCCGGCTCCACCTCAAGCTGTTGATCCCATCACTCCACCTTGGTCCGTTAACCTGTTGGCTTCACATTGGCTCCTCCCTTGGCTCCACCAGATACCATCATCCTTACGGCTTCACTTGGTACTCTGGCTCCACCTCAGACACTCAATGCTGAGGCTCCACTTTGGTCTCCAGAACCATCGTTGTATCTGCTCTCCATCTGCACCCAAGGCTACACTTCCAATGGTGTCATCTCTGTCAGTTGTCCCCCGGGTGTCATCAACCAAGTTCCAAGGCTCTTCCCTCCGTTGACTCCACTGTGGGCTATCAACCCAGCTGCTCTCTGGTTCCACACCTGGTTACCTCTGCTCCTGGTTCCTCCCTGGCCGCCTTAGTCTTTTCTGCCACCATAACCTCTAGTTTCCAGTGCTACACCAACCCCTCTAGCTGATTAATCAATCTTGAAACGGTCAAACATCAGCTGATTAATCAACCGTACATATGCATATGGCAGTTTAACTCTTATGCATTATCTTTAATTTATATATGTAAAAATATTCACTCTGAAGCAGTGTTTTTCAACCATTTTTTAATAACTACTTTAGCTATGTAGTATTTTATGCTACAGTATGTACAACTATATTTTTATTCTAAGCCCTTAGGGAGTTCAGTATTCAGCTTGCTACAAGTGTTATATGGCGTTTGTGTGTTTAGATGATGGGGACGTTCTTCAGTGGTTTGGCTCAGTCAGGTGCCTGGTGCTGCTTTGATGAGTTCAATCGCATCAACATTGAGGTACTGTCAGTCATCGCTCAACAACTCATCACTATCAGAAATGCCAAGGCAGCCAAGGTAAAGTACATACGCACTCACATATGCATATACAGTATCATA
The DNA here is from genome assembly GCA_023566225.1 of Romanogobio albipinnatus. Taxonomy (NCBI): domain Eukaryota; kingdom Metazoa; phylum Chordata; class Actinopteri; order Cypriniformes; family Gobionidae; genus Romanogobio; species Romanogobio albipinnatus. Next base: position 28,580,099 of record CM042241.1, read on the forward strand.
TACTCATAAACATACTTATACAGGAATTTTCTGCAACTGCATGTGTCTGGATTGTGTTTGTTTTCTGCAGCTACCTCGGTTCATGTTTGAGGGAAGAGAGATAAAATTGGTGATGACCTGTGCTGCCTTCATCACTATGAACCCCGGTTACGCTGGCAGGACTGAACTTCCTGACAACCTGAAAGCCCTTTTCCGACCCATAGCCATGATGGTGCCCAACTATGCTCTTATCGCTGAGGTGTGTGATTAAACCACCTGATCTGATCTCAGTAATGATGATAAACCCCACTAGGTGAAGGGGTCAGAGATGGCACTGCTCACCTAATGTGTGTACTCATTAAAAGCTTTTGTCTGTTCATGTGTGTGTGAGTGTTAAGGCTACTTCACACTGCACTGCCAGTCTAACGGCAACAGACACATTCGTCAGACTGATGAAACAAAGATCCAACAAATCCTGTGTCTGTTGCCATTGTTCAGCGCTTGTTTTCGCAGATTAAAAATTGTCGGGTAGTGGAATGTTTGAGAAGTGACGTGCTATAAGTAATCTGATGTCGGCTATATTCTATGTCTGTTGGTGCAGTGAGAATTACCCTTTATGGAGATGTAACTGGTGTCATATCACTGTGATTTCCTATTTGTATAGAAAATGTGCTTTAACTTCACTACACACTTTATTCCCTGTGTAAAATGACAAAATAATTCAATAATTTGGAGCATTTAAAGCAGAGGTGCCCAAACCGTTTACTGCAAAAGCCAAAAATCAAACTTGATCAAGTGCTTTAGGCCAAAAGTAAATGTTGCATTATAATCACTTATATTCTCTATATTTCAATTAAAAAGTAAAAAAGAATTATTACAAAAAGATACATTTTAAATAAAGATATCAATAGCATTTTTCTCCCCTATTTTCCCCCCTCTTGTGATATAGCATGGCAGGCCATATCAAAAAGGGTCGTGGGCCAACTAGCTCACAGGTGCTGGTTTTGGCGCCCTTAATAATATTAAATAGTAGTAGTAGTAATAATAATAATTAGCCTGACGTCGTCATACTCAATTCTAGTCAGAATATGAGTCTGATACTGCTCTGTTGGGCTGTGATTATGGGGCGTGTTTCAACCGAACCAGGAAAGACCTCAATTGGACAGACCTACAACCAATCAGAGCAATGGAGCAACGCGTAACGTTAGTTGTCAAATGTCAACAGAACTGAACTGCACTGTGTTGCCAAGTCCGCGGGTTGAAGCGACCCCAATTTTTTGATATACAGACCCAGGAATGCAAATTTTAGCAGGCAGCCCTGCCAAAATAACACACATTTTACCCCCCAAATACCTTTTTTTGCCAGAGAACCCCCCCGGAAAGCTATTGGGCTTGTTTTTGGCTAGTTTTGAGTAACGGTAGCAATTTGGCGGGTTTTGTTGTAAAAACTTGGCAACCCTGTCTGCACGCATGCTGGAATAAGTAGCCTAACGTTAGAAGAAAAAGATGACGATCTTTGCCGGCGTTGTAAAAAAAGAATTTAGGGATACACAGAGTACTTACCAACACGTTCATCATTTCTGAGAGAAATAGTAAAGGTGAATGCATATACGAACAAGTTCTCCGTTTAGGATTAGAACAAATTCAACACAAGCACCTTTGATGACGTGGATGATTACGTTACTGTTTATCATCTGTCAATCATCGTATAAAGCCCGCCCTGACAATTTGATTGGTCCGAACAGCTTCTGTTCGGTCATAATTCCTTCCCAATGGATCAAGTCCAGACCGAACTGCCCGTGCAAAAAAAATAGTGGGCGGGGCTAAGTTCGTCTGGCATCCAGGCTAAATAATAATAATAATAAATATAGGTATTATTTTTTTTAAATCACCAGATTTTGTCCAAATCAAACAAACTCTTTTACACAAAGGAACTAACCATTTTAGGGAACTTGGGAAATCTCCTCAGAAACCACAGCTAAGAAACTCAATATTAGCATGTCTTATCTGACAACCCAGGCAGTTCTACAGTATCTTTAACCTTAAAACCTCTCTTTCTCTGTAGGTGATCCTGTACTCTGAGGGCTTTGAGTCTAGTAAGACTCTTGCGAGAAAGATGACTCAGATGTACAAACTCTGCAGTGAGCAGCTCTCTCAGCAGGATCACTATGACTTCGGCATGAGAGCTGTCAAATCTGTGCTGGTCATGGCAGGGTGAGGCATTCAGGGTTGATCTCTGCTCTTTTTCTACAGCACTATACACTACTGTTCAAAAGTTTGGGGTTGGTACAATTAAAAATTTTTTTTTAAATCAAACTCTGCACAAAATCTGTATTTTTTTTAATTATGAAATATTAATACAACTTAATATAACTGTTTTCTATTTTCATATAATTTAAAATGTAATTTATTCCTGTGATGGCAAAGCCATTGCTCCAGGGTCAGTGTCACATGATCCTTCAGAAATCATTCTAATATAATGATTTGGAAATATTTCTCAATTATAATTATCAATATTGAAAATTGTTGTGCTGCTTAATATTTTTGTGGAAACCATGATACATTTTTTCAAGATTTTCTTACTTATGTACAGTACATGTCTTTTCTGTCACTTTTGATTAATTTTAATGGTCTTTCAACGATGAACGGTGCATAAATAACGTAAACCAGTCTTGGAAAGTGTTTGTTTAGGGTTTTTCTAGGCCACTCTTGCCTTCTCACACTTTTATTGCATTTGCTTTATAAACGAATTTGATTGCGAATTAATATGCACATGCTCAGTAACAGTTAGTGATGCGTTTGGGGTAAAGGCCAATAAAATACAGCTATGCAAGAAACCGGATCATGGCCAACAGCAAAGTCTTTAGTGTGTGTGTTGACCTCCCTTTATTTCATTGTGTTCTTCAGTGGTTCAAAAGGTATCTCTTTAAATGAATGTGATTTAGTCTACTAAACTATTAACAAGAATATATGAACAACTGTAGGCAAGTGTTTAAAAAGTGAGAGTAAATTAGAGCACCGTATTCTGTGTAATTACTGATATGGAATTAATACAGGCTGTTTAATAGCTTGGATGTCTTTTATGATTCCCACAGTACTAATTAGTGGTGCTTATTAAGGCATGAATGACACCTCAAATCATGTGGCTTGTTGAGGAGAGGTGTGAAGTGATCATTAAAACATTAAAATATGTGAAAAAATCCCCTAAGCCAGGAAGCAGCCACATAGCAACCATCTAGAAATTACCTAGCAACCACCCTAGCAAAACCACCTACAACATCCTAATATTGTGGTGGGCAAGCACCACTTAGGCTACCTCATATTTTCCACCCTAGCAACCACATAGCAATGCACTAAAAGCACTTACACAGAGCATTCACAGTGCATCACTCCCATTTTCTTTAGAAAATGTAAAACTCTTGTTTAATTTGTGAACGCCATCTATAATAAGATCTATTGTGCGATGTCCTGTGGAGTGTAAAAATACTGAGAGAATTCAATGTTTTTGTGCTGCAAGTTCCTGCTCACATTTTCTAAACAACTGTTAATATATTATGTATTATGTGTGTGTGGTGTTCAGGTCATTAAAAAGAGAAAACCCTCACTTGAGCGAGGATGTTGTGCTGATCAGAGCTCTGCGAGATTCAAACCTGCCAAAGTTCCTCAAAGATGATGCAGTGCTTTTCAGGTGACCACTCATGTTTTTAATATCACACACTAAGCATGTAAAAAAAAACACATTAAAAACAGTAATATTGTGAAAATTGTATTTATTCCTCTGATGGCAGAGCTGAATTTTCAGCAGCCATTACTCCAGACTTCCAAGTCACATGATTCCTCTGAAATCATTGTAATATACTGATTTGGTGCTCAAGTAGTGTTACTTTTTATAATCAATGTTAAAAATAGTTATCCCTATAAAACAACCAACTTGTGTGACTGTGTGTGGTCCAAGTATTCCTGTTGAGGGTACCAGATGTCTTAACAAGACATTATTTTTTTTATATTGTGGGAACAACATTTCAGTCCCCATGAGGAAAACGTTTTATAAATTATACTAAATGATTGTATTTTTTTGGAAAATGTAAAGTGCAGAATTTTTTCTGTGAAGTTTATACAGTTTACAAACCATAAAACACATAAACCAACATACTTACAGTTTGTGTGTGTGTGTGTGTGTGAGAGAGAGAGAGAGAGAGAGAGAGAGAGAGAGAGAGAGAGAGAGAGAGAGAGAGAGAGAGAGAGAGAGAGAGAGATTTATTGACCATGGCATCCACCATAAGGGGGAGCCACCATAATGTAGAATAAAGTAGCTTTTTCCATCTCATGTGAGTGTACATCTTTTTACGCATATTCAGAAGTAGCATTCACTTCATTAGATATAAAGATTTTTTTTTTTCTTGTAGTAATTCAGTGAAATTACGTGTAGCTTAAAAGTCCAAGAACTTCTTGGGGGCACTGTATTTGTGTGTGAATACTTAATTCTCACTCTTTTTTTCCCTTAGTGGCATCCTGTCAGACCTTTTCCCTGGCGTCACCATCCCAGAGCATGACTATGGTGTCCTGCAGACCACCATTCACTCATCTCTGTGCCAACGCTCCCTCCAGCCCCTCCCAAGCATCATAAGCAAGGTCATCCAGCTCTACGAGACCATGCTGGTTCGCCATGGGGTAATGCTCGTGGGGCCCACCGGGAGTGGCAAGACTACTGTCTACCGTGTGCTGGCAGACACTTTGGATACCCTGCATCACGCTGGCCACCAAAATCCCTTCTACCGCCCGGTTAAGACTTATGTGCTCAACCCAAAGTCAGTGAGCATGGGCGAGCTTTACGGGGAAGTGAACCCGCTGACGCTGGAATGGCGGGATGGTCTGATGGCGCTTTGTGTGCGGGCAGCAGTTCAGGACTTCAGTGATGACCACAAATGGGTGATCAGTGATGGCCCGGTGGACGCACTGTGGATTGAGAATATGAACACAGTGCTAGATGATAATAAGATGCTCTGCTTGGCCAACAGTGAAAGGATTAAGCTCACACCTTCCATACACATGATGTTTGAGGTGAGATGCACAAATGTGCACATGCTCCACGTTTGTTTAATTCCACATGCACTTCCCTCTTTTAACTAGAGGCTAGTCACGCACGCTTACATGCCACACTTTTTTCAATCAGGTTCAAGACCTCGCTGTGGCGTCTCCTGCCACAGTAAGCCGTTGTGGGATGGTGTACATTGACCCAGAGGAGCTTAAGTGGATGCCGTATGTTCAGACGTGGCTGACAGGTTTAGCCGAGAAGGTGAAGCCTTTAAAACTCTCTCAGGACTCACAAAGCAGCTCACATTGTTTTACAGTCACTGATACATTAGAAAGTGTCTTAATTAACAGTTTTATAGGCAAACATTAAAGTTTTAGTTTGGTTTTTAGACCTGTAGACCTTTTACCATCTGGGTAATATGTTTTTTTATTTTTATTTAGATTACAGAGCCTGTACGTGAATATCTGATGGAGCTGTTTCAACAATATGTGGAGAAGGGCCTGCAGTTTGTTTCAAAGCACTGTGTGCAGGCCATTGGACAGGTGGACATTAGTAAAGTCACAACCCTCTGCTGCCTATTGGAAGCGTTACTGTTCAGCGATGGAGCCCCAAACCTCAGAATGGTATAATGCATCTTAGCTATCATCAAAATTAATCAAACAAGGCATTCTAACATATTTTAGAAAGTTTCTACAGGATGTCTAATTGATAATGTGGTTAAAGACACAAAAGAAAACCCAGTAGATCTACACTAGCCATCTAACTTACTGGTCAAGGTTTTTTTTTTTTTTTAATTATAATTTTATTTAGCTAGTGTTTTGTAGATTTAATTGAGGACTGTATTTGTACTGGAAGAGGTGTCTTTGCATCCGCATCGGTGTGTCGGCAAGAACACACAAGACTCAGTTGAATCAAAGTTGGAGTTTATGATTCAGTTGAATGGGTACAGTGAGTGGTTACAGTGAGTGGTCTGAAATAATCAAAGAATAACAATAAAAATTAAATATAAATAATTAGTAACATTCACATAAGCAATAAACTGGTTACATTATTCAAGTTGATGCAGTACTTAGTTAGTCCACAAGATGGCGCCTACAGTCCACATGTGAAGTGAGTTCTTAAAGGTCCCGTTCTTCGTGTTTTTTTGAAGCTTTGATTGTGTTTACAGTGGGCAATATAACATGTGTTCATGTTTCGCGTGTAAAAAAAAAACAGTATTTTTAACACAATTTACTTATCTGTATACCGCTGTTTTCACTGTCCTAAAAACGGCTGATGACTTCCTTTATTCTATGAAGTCCCTCCTTCAGAAATACGTAAAGAGTTCTGATTGTGCCAGCGGTACCCGTGTTGGGATTCGACAGCAGCTTAGCAAACGTGGCACGGTTCCTGTGTTGTGATTCGACAGCAGCTTAGCGTACGTGGAAAGGTCACGCCTCTTAACGGGAGATATATATGCGCTTAATGATCTCTACAGCGTCCCTGGGAAAGCCAAACAAAGGTGATTTGACTCCGGGATGAAAATAACAGCGTCTCGACGACATGGTGACAAACACACTCAAACGCAACAATTACTTTTCTCCACGCCACGTCCTCTTCTCCACGTGGGACAGCAACAAGACCACTCCCCCTTTTTTCGCGTATTCTTGTGGGCGGAGGTTAGTCTGTTCTACTGTTCTACTGACGTCATTTTTGAAGGAAGTACCAGGATGTAGTCCAAGCCAGCCGTTCACTGTAGGCTTTGAAAGGGAACTTCTGTTAAATAAAATATCTCGCTTGGCATTGAACTTTGAGCTTTATAATTTTACAGGTATTATTTATGCTCTAACAGCAACATTACACACTAACTAAAGTTTGAACAATGGGATCACGAAGAACGGGACCTTTAAATAAATTCACTCGTGGTAAGCATAAGAGACTTCTTTCGACAACAACATTAAAAAAATCTTACCAAACCCAAATTTTTGAAATCGTGACCCATGGTACTTTAAAATACAACAGATACCCCATACCTAAAATATAAAGGCTATATATTCTTATGTACAAAGACCCATTTATATTGTGTGTGAAAAAGGGCTAACTATAAAGACGTGTTATTTGCTCATTTAAATGTCTTTTATACTGCTATTGTACTGAAGCCAAAGCAAATAAAAAACAACATTATTTTGAAAATATTTACTTGCATGAAGTTGACTTATCAGTTTTACCCACTAGTAGTGTTAAATTAATAAACCTGAAGAGAAATTCCGATTTATTTGTTCATTTACACTTCTCTCTGTATGTTTGATTTATCGCCTTTGCAAGAGAAATGCAGAAATATAAGGATTGAGTTGCAAGTTGAACACCACTAATCAAAACCCTGGAGATTTAGACCCCAAAACTGCTGCATACTTGTAACACACTGATATCGATATACAGTAGTGCTGCAGTATAAGCTAAGAGTAACAATTTCAAGTTGCTTGAAATTGCAGTATGGTGGTATTCAACTGTTTGCTTTGTTATGTGCTTTTTGTTTATGTATTTGCAGGAGTCCAGCAAGTTGAACAGTATGTTGTGTCAGACATTTGTGTTCTGCTACCTGTGGGCAGTGGGGGGGAATTTGGTTGACAGCCACTGGGACACATTCGACACCTTCATCAGGCAGCAGTTTGAGGACAACAGTAACACAAAGGTAAATTAATAAATGTGTAATGTAATGTAATGCATAAGTACATTTCATATACTCTGAAATAATCTCAGATCATTTTGATTAAACTGTGAAGTATGTTTATACTTATGGATAAATTTATCAATGAACATAACTGGGAATTTCTGTTTTATTGCCTTAATTTATGGCAATCATATAAGCGTTCTAATAGCATTTTGTTCAGGACAAGTATGTGCTACAAGATTTGGAGGAACATGTTTAGTTCTTTACAGACCTGCAGCCATGCATTTTCATTTCATTCATTTTTTTTCTCTAGTCATCCCATCATAATGTTTTCTCAATGGCCACATGCTAGCTATTCCTGTTAAATAACTGATGTGGAACATTGAAGACACTGCAAACCTTCTCTAGGCTTTGACCCTGAAAAGAGCACATTAACCTGACTGAGAGGTTATTGTAAATTATATATAGCACCTGACTGGTTCAATTCTTTTTATATAGACAGCTATGTCTAGTCTCGTGTCTGTCACATTAATAAATGTGACCTCAGGAATATTTAATGAGAAATAGATCGAAGAAAAACAATATGCCCTAGACATTTGTATAAAGAAGGATTAAGGGAAGGTGTGGTATTTATTTCAGAAGGTCAGAATGCAGTGGAGAGTATCATTATTAGTATTCCACAGAGCAATACAGAAGGATCCAGGGAGAAGGGGAGGGAGGAGGGGAGAGCAGAAGAAAAGGAAATGGTCAATTTGAGATGAACAAGGGTGCTAGAACCTGCCCTTATAATACTATCTTGGTATTACTGTTATATTTATTTATCTAAACAAACCCCCTTATGATAATCAAATCATCCAAGCCAAATTTACAGACCAGAATATCATAGAGTGATCTATCCGTCTGTCAAAAATGTGAGTGGTTCTTGCATCCTCAAAATTGTTTCTATTGAGAAAACCTGAAATATAGTGCACAATTCATATGGACTACTTGTATTGTGTTTTATGTTGTCGTTTTAGGAACTTGACATATCTTTCCCCATTTACTTTCATTTCATGAAAAATAGAATGCATTCTAAATGGAATATATATTAGAGTAAACTCTCTCTCTCTCAATAACAGTTGCCCAGTGGAGGTGATTTATGGAGCGTGTATATGAACTTTGATACAAAATGTTTGGAGCCATGGGAGAGGATCATTCCTCCCTTTAGCTATAACAGTGAGATGCCCTTCTTTGAGATGCTGGTACCCACCACAGACACGGTGAGGTATGGATACCTGATGGAAAAACTGCTATCTGTCAATCACTCTGTCCTCTTTACTGGCATCACTGGAGTGGGAAAGGTAAGGCGGGCATGTGTTTAATGTGATGTAAGTGTGTGTGAAGCAGTAAAGTTTTATATGTTCCGTATATGTTCGTCACCAGAAATCGCTTATTAGGCTTATTGTGTGTTTTAGTCTGTTGTGGCACGGGCAATGTTGAACAGTGTGCAGGAAAAGGCAGGTTATGTCCCCATCTACATCAACTTCTCTGCCCAAACTTCATCAACCAGAACCCAAGAGATCATTGAGTCAAAACTGGAAAAGAAGAGAAAGAATATACTTGGTGAGGGGCATTTAAATACAGTTTTGGTGGCTCTGTAAACTGCCATACTGAAAATCATCATCTGTGTGCTTTTGTATCTTAGGCGCTCCTGCTAATAAAAAGATTGTGGTGTTTGTGGATGATCTGAACATGCCAAAGTTGGACACGTATGGATCTCAGCCCCCTATAGAGCTGCTCAGACAGTTCCAGGACTTCCACGGATTCTATGACAGAGAAAAGTTCTTCTGGAAGGAAATACACGTAAGCAACATCATTGGGCCATTACAAGTAACTTGAGTTACGTAATCAGATTACTTTTTTCAAGTAACCATTAAAGCTACACATTACTTTTAAATTTACAACAAAATATCTGAGTTACTTTTTCAAATAAGTAACTTGTTACTAGGGCTGCAACGACGCGTCGACGTCGTCGATGACGTCGACTACGAAAATACGTCGACGTGCGTGAAATGCGTCGACGGCACATTATTTACGTTCTAGAATGGAACAGAAGATCTAGAATAATGGCAGCTTCTGCTCCCGGGCATAGTGAAAATGATCATTTATCATATAAAGCCAGACCGCGACATTCAAAAGTGTGGGAGTACTTTAAACAGAAGCCGAATAAAACTGTGCTTTGTTCGCTCTGTAACGCCGGTTTCACACTGCACGCGGTGGCAGAGCAGGAGCTGTGCGCGTGGAGAGCGGGAGCTTTCACACTGCAGTCACTGCAAGTCCGCTTTTTTCCGCGGAATTGGGCTACTTCTACACTGTTGCCGCGGGCTGTGTCTCATGTCCGCGGGTTGAAGCAAAAAAACACACATATTTAACCCCCCGAACGCGATGTTTACCAGAGAACCTCCCCGAAACGCGATTGGGCTTGTTTTGAGTAACGAATGGGTGGGTTTTGTTGTGTAAACCTGGCAACCCTGCTACCAGTGTTCTCTCGCGCAGCTGAACGCGCCACGCGTGTATTGCAACAGACGGTCACATTTTCAGGGTTCTTCTCCGACCCCAGTACGTCTCGTGCTTTTATTTATTATGGGCTGCATATATCTCCTGTATATGCGACCTGGTCCCGCTCTGTCCCAAATACATATGCATAATAACTTGCTGTATATAGGTAGTTTACATGATTAAAGTAACATTACAGTTAAGATATGCCTCTAGCTTTAATCATTTAAATGTGTCTTTGAAGTTTGGGCAAAAACTTCTTGCAGCTTTAGTCGTTGTTTATGCACATGTATCTTCAAAATAGACGACTAGTTATACATTAACACTATGCTGAAAGCTCCTGTATGTGAACCTTTTGCAGATAAAAGTGCATTTTCGTTTACTACTGACACAAATCAATAAGTAAATCATACTCGACTATTATAGTAAACAACTTTTCCTAATTAGGCCTACTCTGTATACATTTTATGATGAATAGTATCATTATATATTATGTTTAAAAAGCTTCTTGTGTTCATATATTTCATTATAAAATGGCATACTATGTACACTACCCTTCCTGAAATACAATTAATATTGTCATCATTCATTGATTTCATGTTAAAATAATATACAAATTCACTACCCTCTTTGAAATACAAAACTCAGTAAAAAAGAATAATAAGATTAATCTGGAAAAATAATCGTTAGATTAGTCGACTAATCGGAAAAATAATCGTTAGATTAGTCGACCGAAAAAATAATCGTTAGTTGCAGCTCTACTTGTTACTTTGTTTTCTCATTTATTGACTGATGATGTTGAGAGAAATTGGCAGTAAGTGCAGAGGCGTTGTGTGCGCGCTGTGTGAACATAAATGTGAGCAGGCATTTACTCATCTCACTTGCGATTCAGTATTACTCAAAATTAATAAAAACAGTGAAATGCAATCTCAGAATATTACTCAAACCTGCAATAATTTAATATATTACAGTTTTTCTTCATTGGTTTGGCTCATTTCTTGAAACAGAAATTACATTCTCAAAACAACATGGACAAACCTCCAAACCACTCTGCAATTTTTAGCAAACAGAATAGCATTTCTCATTCATTTCATCAATTTGCAAATGTCTAAGTACATGTCTCAATGTCTCAGTACATCTTTGCAAATGATTAAGTATAGGTAGCCTTCATTTAGCACAATTTCCAAGTGAATAGATCTTGTTGATCTAATCTGATTGTTGATTCTCAGTTTAATGGTTGTTCGCTCCAAAACGTGTCAGCGTCATTTAATTGTATAAGTCATCACATGCACAATAGTCTGTTCAATTGTCAAAATTAGTCAAGAACATAATACCATGAATATCATATATGAATCCCTGGGAACTTTTGATAAATTTATTACAGCAATTGACAGTCAGGTGAAACTAGAACTTGACTAACGAAGGAGGACCTTCACACATCTCAGATGACCAATCAAACAGTATGTTTACAGGTGTTGTCCTTGACTGCGAATGCTGCCAAACATGTATGTAAAGAGCTTGACCATGCAGGACCAGTATAATTTCTGAACATGGAGGCACCTGGCCAAGTAAATGAACATGGGCAACTGCCTGCTCGAGGGTAGAGAGGGGAAGAGAGTGGAAGAGAGGGGAAAGGGGGATAAGAGGGGAAGAGAGGGAAAGTGAGTAGAGAGGGGTAGAGAGGTGAAGAGAGGGGAAAAGGTCAGAGAGGGGAATAGGGGTAGAGAGGGGTAGACAGGGGAAGGGGGTAGAGAGGGGAAGAGAGGGGAAAGGGTTAGAGAGGGGTAGAGAGGGGAAGAGAGGGGAAGGGGTTAGAGAGGGGAAGTGGGTAGAGAGGGGAAGAGAGTGGAAGGGGGTAGAGATGGGGAAGAGAGTGGAAGGGGGTAGAGATGGGGAAGAGAGTGGAAGGGGGTGGAGTTAGGGGTCGAGAGAGGAAGAGAGGGGAAGGGGGTAGAGAGGATGTATGGAAGTTACTTTATGTGTGTGAATGATAATGGTTACAATTTCCTTGGCAGTATAAGTGCAATGTGTGTCAAACCTTGGAGGCTACTCTTACCCTAAAATCCTATTTCTTTTTTTCAGTTTTATACACAATTGTATTCTGTTAGCTAGACAAAAAACAGTACAGTAACCATTGTCAATGAAGGACTGGGCTAAGACTGAAAGGTGGACATGAGGGATATTTCAATGGTCCTGTGCCATAGTGACAAAACATCTAAACATTTTGACTTGCAGTGCTTACACAATGCCAAAGGGATGAAACATTTTGGGGGCACTGACTGTTTACATGAGAAGGTATTGTAGTTTTGACACATGAGTGAACTGTTTTGGGAGCGGTATGAGCTTTTGCAGGTGAACCATGGTGTTGTGACGAACCATCCATGTTACTTTGGCTAAAGCGCCAAGAGTGTTGAGAACGTCCAGTCTGTTTCAAGAAATGAGCCAAGGCAATTGAGAATGATTTTTGCCTTTTTCGTGGCACTGACTATTTATATGGGAAAGAAATTTAGTTTTGTAGCATGAGTGAACAGTTTTGGGAGAGATATTAGCTTTTGCAAGTGAACTATAGTGTTGTGCTGAACTGTAAGACTGTTTGGCCAAATGATCTTACAATTTTGAGAATGTAATTTCTGTTTCAAGAAATGAGCCAAATCAATGGAGAAAAACTGTAAATGACACAAATATACTTTATGTATTTAATCTCACTTTATTAACCAATGTCACATTTGTGTCTCATTTTTAAAACTTTTATTGCTTAAGCGTGTTGAACTTTCTTCTCCTGCATTTGTTATTAAAAAACAAAAACAAGCAAGCCCAGCCCAGGTGAGAAAAAGTAATGCAAAAGTAACGTAACATTACTTTCCATAAAAAAGTAACTAAGTAACGCATTTAGTTACTTTTTTGGGGAGTAATGCAATACATTTAAAAGTAACTTTCCTCAACACTGGTAAGCAACACAGGCACTTACACATAAAAAAATAGAATCAAATGTAATGTTTCCTTGAGAAATATTAACAAATTTGTCCTTGTTTGACTCTATTGACCAGGGTTTGGAATTGAAAACACTTTCTTATTCATAACCGGTTTTGTTTTAAGGAAAAATAAATAAAAAATAAACAGAATGGTTTGTATGAAGTTCTGTTCTGTTGGATTCTTGAAGGTCAGCATTCTTCATGAGAATGCCGGACAGAACACTAAAAAGCTCACACAGTATTACCACGTAACAAACATACAACACAACCACTGTAGTCTAATTTGTGAAATAATGACTCTTATGAGCCACCTTTTTAATGAATCTTGCTCACAAATCCATCACAGTCTCACGACTCACTTGGACCTCTTGAATAGACAAAAACTTAGTCAAGATCCATTCTGATCACTGTTATGTGTATTTAATGTATTTTATGTGTATTTAATGAGACCAGTATTTTGCACAGAAACCTTAGGGACCACAATCCAATTTTATCAAGTGTTTTAATTGTTAAACATTGTCTCACTCCCTGCCTCTCTTTCTCTCTCTATCGGGATAGAAAATAATGTATGTTGTAATGTTTATCATATAATGAGTGGGGCTAATGCTTGATGTTTGAAGTAGCTGCTCTGATTTTATTGTTGTCTCATCTTGGGAATGGTGCTTAATTATGTATTTTTCACACACCAGCGTCAAGTAAACCCTCTGCTTGTTGAACACACACACTCATACACATGTACAAACAAAGATACAATTGCATAATATAAACAAGGACAATTATGCGATTTGGCAAGGTTACAGAGAAATATGGTGATCTGAGAAGTTGCAGTCAACCTCAGTACTCATCAATCTCAAATATGAGTTATGATAAAATAAAAGACAGAAATATGACAAGAGTAAAGAACCCGCTGAGGTTTAAAAGGTTGATTTGTGGTCCTCAAGTAAGCTTTGCCCTTGGAGAAACTGATTTTGGTTAGTGTAGCACTTTGGTGGCTGAATATGACACTGCTTTGACTTTGACACAGCAACATTTCCTGAATGATTTTTCTGTCATTTGAAGAGTAATTGGTCATTAACTTTCTAGCTGTCATGAATGCTCTCATTTTAATTTGGGTTGTAATCAATATTACATTAATTTCTTCTAGTAAAGGCATGAGATTAGTGGAGGTGTCAAAAAAGTTAAATAATGTCCCTTGGATATTTCATTCATATGCACTTATTCACCTTCTTCTCTCTCCTTCTCCTCCCTAAAGGATATGACTATAGCCGCAGCCTGTGCGCCTCCTGGTGGAGGCCGTAACCCTGTGACCCCTCGTTTCATCCGCCACTTCAGCATGCTGTGCCTCCCAACGCCCTCTGAGCACAGTCTCAAACAGATTTTTAAGGTCAGACATATGGTAGCACTCATTTTGAATGAACATTTTACTTTTAAAGTCAACATAAAATCAAAATTGGTCTTATTGTGCTTGAGTCACTGGTGCACATTATTCCAAATAAACTTGAAAAACTTTCCTTTTTTAGTTGTGATTATGATTTCCCCTCCAACCACCTGGCTCTATTCTGTATGTAACATGTCTGGATAAAATCCAGTCCTGTTCTACTTTTTTCTAATTGAATAACCTGTTTCATTCGGAAATATGTCACATATATGCATAACAGTCAATGGATAGCCAGCACTGTTTCATGTTGACTTTAAAGCTGTTGCATGCTGTGACTCTGAAGACATCAAAGTCTGAATCTGAAATTCTAAGACTGTTGAATTAGAAAAGGCAATGATCTTGAGCCAACTTAAGATGTGTTCCCAAACCTGGTGAGATGCCTACCAAGACAGCATATTAAAGCTGAAAGAATACTTCACAATTTACAGCTGTTTGAAAAGGTAGGCAACATACAGTGGTGGCCAAAATTATTAGAACACTTGGCATCTGGGAGTCGTCTTATTAGGGCCAGAGCACCGATGGTGTGAGGACCCTATTGGAATTGCTCAGGCTCAGTATCAGGATCAGATTCAGGCTCGGCGGGACGAGACTCTTGACGGGCAGACGTGACGTGAAGCTCAGTCTCTGGATCGGCTGACGTGACGTGAAGCTCAGTCTCTGGATCGGCTGACGTGACGTGAAGCTCAGTCTCTGGATCGGCTGACGTGACGTGAAGCTCAGTCTCTGGATCGGCAGAAGTGACGTGAAGCTCTGGCTCGCCAGGGCTGACGTGAAGCTCTGGCTCGGCAGGCAGGAAGTGAAGCGTCTCTGAGCTTGACGGGACCAGCAGTGGCGAGGGCTTTGAGCTGGGTAGGACCAGCGGCGAAGAGGGCTCTGAACTGGACGAGACCAGAGGTGAAGGCTCTAGCTTGGCGGGCATGTCGCTTGCTGTCTCAGGTGCGGACAAGAGACAACCAAAAGACAAGAAAACCAGGAGAATGCTCAGAAATGCAGTGTAACACTTTAACAAGACTTTGCGGTGAGTGAATGAATGAACATGGTATAAATAAACTGAGACTAACAGGATGATGAGACACAGGTGAATGCAATCAGTGAATGAGGTACAGGTGAATGTGATCAGTGATAAGTGTTGATGAGTCCGGGCAGTGAGTTATGGGAAATGTAGTTTGAGAGTGATAATAGTCTTAAGTGTGGAGTGCCCTCTGGTGGCTCTCAAGGGCACTCCAGCTGGTGACCGTTACACCCTCAAAGTCCGGACCTCAACCTCATGGACACATTTGGGACGAGTTGGAAAATAAACTGGACAGATCTATTGTACATTCAAAAAAAAAAAAGCCTTTGGCTTCAGTTGCAGAAGGCATGGGATAACATTAGTGTTAAAGTTCTCAGAGAAAATATATTGACACTATGCCAGAGAGATGTGCTGCTGTAATTGCTGCAAAAGGTAGACATACCAAATATTAAAGTTAAAAGTGGATAAATACAGTATGACTCACTTCATCTAATATTTGATGGTCAGAGCAACCATCTGCATGTTTCATGAACATAATGAAATGAAATTATGTTTTGGAGGCAAAAAAAGGTCAATATTTTCAGATCTGTCAGGTGTTCTAATAATTTTGGCCACCACTTTAATTAGTATTCTAAGATACTGATGCCATTTGTTGGATACAATTTAAAAGCAGAATTTTATATCCAGAGTGCGACAAACTCAATGACTCAATGTTCAAGATGACGGATGAGCTGAGAGAAATGTATTGTACTTAACACTCAAAAGTTCCGATAAAAAGTTTTTTCCATTGACTGTTTTGCCAAATATTTATTGTTATTTATTTTATGGTTACTAGAGTGTCGCATTAGCTTAGCAACATGCTGATTTCAAAGTCTATTGACATCTGTTGGACTGCCCGGACTAATGCTAAAATTCTATCTATCTCTAAACTCATTGAATTTAAAGCCCAACCATTACAACAATTAAAGCGCAAATTTTGTAACCCGGTTTTGTAACTGTCTTTCAACAATAAATTCAAGACAATTATTTTGTTTTTTAAGAACACATGTCAAGTTCTATTCTGTTCCATGATGTTGCATGTTTGTCTAGCTGTTATTGAATTTGCATTATGTGAACGTCCCTTGAGAATCCCTTAAGCGTCTGAATTGTGTTCAGTAGTCCTGACCCTTAACCTGCGTAATTGGGCTTCCTTATTAAGACAACCCACCGACTAGTTGATTATTAAAATATGCAGTTTTCCATATTTCTATAGCTTTCTATATAGAAAGTTGACAGCAGAGTAGCTCATTAGGAAATGGAGCTGTCCATAGTTCTGAAGCCAAAGTCTGAGAGCTGGAGTTGTCCATGGTTTTGAACTGACAGTCCATAGTGGTAAAGGTCTTTTGACAAACTATAGACTTAGAAATATTACTGTCTTAAACTCTACACTTGCGGTGCACACTGACTTCTGTTCTTATATGTGCATGTTTGTAGGCAATTTTAGGGGGTTTCCTCACTGAATTTGCAGTAGCAGTGAAGCAGGCTGCTGACAGCATTGTGGATGCTGCTGTTGAGATCTACCATCGTATGAGTGTAGACCTGCTGCCTACACCAGCAAAATCTCACTATGTTTTCAACCTTAGAGACCTCTCTAAATGTGTGCAAGGTAAGAGACACAGACAAGTGTAAAAACACACATCTATTGAGACATTTCAGACATTTGCAAACAATTTACCAAGGCTGGCATTTATATATTGCACACAAATCATTTAAAACCTTCAAAATCACAATGCATCTAAAGAATACAACTCATAGCCTTTTTATCCAGAGTATTTGGCATCTCTAGTGCTCAAATACACCAAGGGCTTGTAAAGAGCTTCTTTTGTTTTGTAGCTCCCAAATGACCAATAAAAATGCTCTCTCATAATTTGAAAGGTGACTTGGGGGCTGTTCTTAAAATAAAATTTTATTTTATCATTTAGGACCCATCCAGGGGCCGGATTGTAGTCTTTCAATAGGAACGCTGTCAATGTAAACTAAAATCAGTCAGCACAACCCCCATCTGATTATGTGTTTTATTTGTGTTTTTATTAACAATAGGTCACAGACAAGTTCATCTATTATGGTTCATTGATCTGTAGACACAGAATTGATTCTTTGCCAGAAGTCATTCTTGTTATAAAATGAAAGATATAATAAAGAATATGTATGATTCATTTTCTGCCTATGCATGTCTGTGTCTCTGTATAGGTATGTTGCAGTGTGAGCCAACTACAGTGAGAGATCAAACCCAGATCTTCCGTTTGTTCTGTCACGAGTGTCAACGTGTCTTCCACGATCGCCTCATCAACAATGAGGACAAGAGCTATTTCAATACCATGATCTCTGAGATAGCAAGTAAGCACCTTATAGTGGATTGACTGGGGTTTTGGGGTGCCAACTTGTAAGTCTACTTATAAGTAAATTTTATATTCTTAATATCAATCCTACATAGGATTCTGCTTGTTATTCTTTAACATCTGAACCCTGTTGAGCTACAGGCAATACAATAAAAGATAATGATAAATAAATTCCTTGTGACGTCAGTTTAAATAGATTAAGTTTGACTAATGCTTTGGCCGCTGACTTCACCAACCTGGTTGGTTCTGTGGACCAGGGCTACACATGCATTCCAGTGGTTGAGGACATGTTGGTCACTCACCATTCGCCTTATTCCACTCCTTTCTGGAAGTCCCGCCCTATTCTTCCTTATAAGCCCTGTAGGACCACTTTCGCCCTCGTAGGCAAATCCTACATGACGGCTGTGGCTAAATCTCACCGAAATCCGCAAAAAAGAGAAGGTCTTCCTTTTGGAAACCCTTATCCTATCACCCAGTCAGGTTTGTTTGGAGAGGCGGAGAGCCTCCCACTCCTGCCCCCGCACAGGCACCACGCTTCGCGCACTGGAAAGAGGCCTCTAGAAGGAGTGACGAGCCGAGACATCCCCTGCCTCACATGGTCTGGGGAGCTTGTGGCTGTCCGATGCCCTGCCAGTGCCCTCGTAGACGCCTCTCTCATGGCACATAAATTGCTGAGCGTTGCGAGCCGTCTTTCTGGCCCTGGATCACTTCCTTCCGGCCCTGATGGGCTGTCATGTGACATGGACCTGGACCTCTTAGAGGCGCTGTGGTTCTCCCTGTCTCATCTGACGCCTCTGGGGATAGATGCATTTGCTCATCCATGGCCAGATTTGAGACTGTATGCATTCCCTCCGGTCAATAGGCTAGTTAAACCCAGCCTGATCTGCCGGCAATTTGATTTTGCCCTGCAGCTCAGGCTGGAAACCTGTACATTAATTTATCCTGCTTCTGTCACACTTTTGCAGGAACCAATCACAGACTGGCTTATCCACCTGGCGCACTATTGGCAGGTTTAACACGATGACGGATAGAGAAGTGATGGATCGATGCCCGTTGATCACGCCTCTTGTGGTCTGATTGGTTGAAGGACTATCCAATTGCATACAGAGTCTTTTGAATTATGCTCATTGATCACACCTCTTGTGATCTGATTGGTTGAAGGACTATCCAATTGCGTACAGAGTTATTTGAATTGTGCTCATTTATCACGCTTCTTGTGCAGTAGAAAATACATAGCAGACTCCCCAGACCAATGTTCAATCTTAAATTGAGCTTGGTCTGGTAATAGCCAGACAATCTGGTCAAGCTAATCCCTGCAGTCCTTTGCAGAGTGAGGGAGTGTGGAATCCGCCTCCTTCTGGTAGCCCCATTTTGGTCATCCTAGATGTTTTTTTTGGAACCGAACTCCCTGGTGGAGGGGTCCCCTTGGCAGATTCCTATCAGGAGAAATCTGATAGGCTCCAGAGCAGGATTTGGCATCCTCGACCCGAGATATGGAGGTTGTGGCCGTTCAGGGGCAATCGTTAGCGACAGTGGCGTGTCTGGTCTTCCCACTAATGTTCGGGAGACCATTGATAACACTTGTGTGCCTTCTACTAAAAGGCTGTATTTTTCAAAGTGGAAGGCCTTTAAGTCTTGGTGTTCGACTCGTGCAGTCAGCTGCCCGGTTGGTTCAGTGCTGGAATTCCTGCAGGATAATTGTGTGGCTGGAGCGGCTGCAACTACCTTGAGAGTTTATGTCATGCTATCGCCGCCCATCAGGAGTCAGACATGGTCCCCCTTGGTAGACACCGTCTGGTGTCTTCATTTATGCATGGAGTTTGAGGCTTGAGGTCTGCATGTCCTATTAGTGTCCCCACCTGGGATTTATCGGATGTTTTGGAGGGGCTATTGAAGCCTCCCTTTGAAGCCTTGGAGTCAGCTCTGGACCAGATTCTGACTCTCAAGGTTGTTTCTGCCACCCAGACCTGGTTATGTCCCCAAAGTTTTGTCCACATCAGTCCGCTCCCAAGTGGTCGTGCTTCACTCTTTCTGTACCCCTCCTTTTTCCTCTGCTGAGGAGGAGAAGCTTCATTTGCTTTGCCCTGTTCTGGTTTTAAAGGCATATGTGGACCACTACAGCCAGTGGTACAAGTTGTTTGAATGCTTTGGTGCCAGCCACAGAGGGCTCGCCACCTCTAAGTACAGGATCTCTCACTGGTTGAGAGATGCAATTTCTTTGGCTTATGAGGGGCGGAAGCTTCCTCTGGCTCACCTCTGGGCATTAAAGCTCACTCTACTAGGAGTATCCCATAGTTCCCATTGCGCCATCACTACGCAGCATCGAGTGAACCTATGAAAGAGAATGTCTCGGATTACTGTAACCCATGTTCTCTGAATAGGGAATGAGATGCTGCATTCGCTGCCAAGCTCCTCTTGCTGCCGAAGGGGCTTCTTCTTCAATGCACCATCTGAGTAGCAGATGGTGCATTTACTGTATAAGAGTGAGTGACGTGGCGCCGCAGGGGAGGCGCCCGTGCAATCATCCAATGAATTGGCGCGATTCGATACGGGTTCAGACAATCAGCACCGCCACAAGGGCGTTCCCATTGAGCCATCGCTACACAACATCTCGTTCCCTATTCAGAGAATCCAAAGTGAACTGATTGAGTCAGGACTCAATCACTGTGTTGAACCTCCAGTTTTATTCCATTTTCCTAATCTTAGCTTCAGAAATCAGACGAAATTAGCATGTTCAGGGTGGTATGGCTGTAGGACTTGGGCCCTGTCCCAAATGGCACCCTAAACCCTCACGGTCTTCCTTTGAGTCTGCACTTTCACAACGTAATGCCGTTTTGATTGCCGGCAAGAAGTCCGTTACGTAGCTCGCACCAGTGCGGGCTCGGCACAAGTGTGCATCGAGGGCGCATATCGACCTCAAAGGGGGCGCTCGCAAGCACTCTTCTGAGACCTAAAATGACAAATGGGACACCCTGCAGTCTCGTGGACTTAATGGACACGCGCACGCAGTGGCCACAAGACCGAAAGTGCACATGAAGTGTGCCATTTGGGACAGGGCCTTGCTCTCTAGCTACCCACATTCCCTTTTATTTCTTCCCTTTTATACTCGGCAGCTCTCTAGGACAACATTGCCCTCCTGTGGACATCATATAATAATTTAGGTGACAACTTCTAGTTCGTCACAACCTGACCCTCAAATCCTTTTCACTGTTAATCTCCAGGAGCTCAGTCCAGACAACTGTGAAAGCATATATTCTCAATGGAATATTGCGATACAATATACGTTGAAATGTCTTACAGTAGGTGGGTAGAGGGAACATTTGACCACAAAGTCAATAAACATAAAAAAAAAAAAAAAGATTTATTTTGTATTTTTAAAGCTGTATAATGATGTATAAAAGCAGTTTTTTTGCAAATGCTTATATTGTAAAATGCTAACTGTAATGAATTCTTATAATTCAACTCATAATTGCAGCATTAAAAGGATTTTTCGAACATTCGTTTATGAAATTTTAATTCTTATAAAAATGCAAGTACGTCAGATTTAAGCAATATTATAATCCTTCTCATTTTGCAGTGACTTATCAGAATTATCTATTTATTCTTGTTTTGCCCCCAATCTGTCACACTTTTGCTAAAGTAAACTTTAGTGCACTAAACGGCTCCTTTTGTCCAACAGGTAAATATTTCAGCATAAACATAGAGCCAATGTACTTTGTGAATCAGCCCATCATTTTTGGAGATTTCATCAAGGTAAAAGTATTTTGGGGATTGTTCTGAACTGTTTTGTATTACTTTTATATTTTATTTGTATAATACTTTCTGTGTGTTTACATTTTACTGTTTTAAACTGCAGCATTTAGCTAGTTAGAGCAATCATTTTGATAAGGGTCCTTTAATGATGTTTAGATATCATATCTATTTTTTATTTAATTGTTGAATGCATATTGTGTAGGTTGGAGCAGACAAGGCTGACCGTATCTATGAGGATCTAACGGACATGGAGAAGATTCGCCAGGTTCTGCAGGACTACCTGGATGACTATAACACGACCTTTGCCAAGGAAACCAAGCTTGTGTTCTTCCAAGATGCCGTTGAACACGTGTCTCGGTAAGCAAGCCATTCAGCCTGGGCATCATGATCAGTTTACTAATAAAATGTTTTTTTCATTCTTTTCTTACCATTTATCTCTTGCTCTGTCAACAGAATCGCCCGCATGATTCGACAAGAACGTGGCAATGCCCTGTTGGTTGGTGTGGGGGGCACAGGAAAGCAATCTCTGACACGTCTGGCTGCTCACATGTGTGGTTACCGCTGCTTTCAGATTGAGTTGAGCCGTGGTTATAATTATGAGAGCTTCCATGAAGACCTGCGTAAACTTTACAAAATGGCAGGTGTGGAAGGCCAGGACATGGTCTTCCTCTTTACAGACACGCAGGTACAATCAAAAAGAGATCTGCCGATAAATGATTGATTACAACTTTTATTTGTCTAAATAAAAACTAAAATCAGTCATTTTAAATTCTACAAGGGAACTTGTGCATCACAATATAATAATGTACAGTATGAATATTCATTTTGAGATTTGCTAAAGATTACATTTCACTTTTAAATTATTAGTGTTTTTAAATATTAAATTGAATGACTGTAAAGGGAAACTAGCAATAATGTCCAATATTGTACAGTTTACTTTGAAAATGTATGTAAAATCAGCCTATAACTAAAATTTTACAAATACTGTATATTGTGCATACATATTGTCAAACCCAAACACTGACTTTACAAACAAAATATGTAGAGGAAAAGATGTGATATAAATATTGGCTCATTTTGGATTTGTTCCCCACAAAAGCATCTGCATCCATGACAATTTATTTTTCTTTTTTCTTTTTTGATTGATGTGAATTAAAATAAGGTTTTAGAAATTGGAATGTTTACCCCAGTCAAACACAAAACCTCAACTCTGCAAAAGCCTCCTGTATCCATTTCACAAGTTATGATTTATTGATATCCTGATATGAATCTGGATGCAGAGAGCTTTGGAGTAGACAGTAGGTCATCTCTGTTATGACTCCGGGCCCTCTGCCAGTACTGTAATATTGTCTCATGAAGGCAGATAATGCTACTGCTTTGTGATTCAGCATTCAGGCTCGGCAGAAATAATGACCCCCTAAATTATTTCATGAGCAGTTCCTAACGAGACACAGGCTGGTGCTATAGACATGAGATATATGTTTTGAGGTGTGTGTGTGTATGTGCTTGAGTGCCCATCTGTATGGCTATTTACTAATGGGAATCAATGGTGTTTGATTGTATAGGCCATTTTAAATGTAATTTATTCGAGTGTTTGAATAGACATAAGGTAGTAAATACTCTTCAGTGTTTTGATAGATAGTCACTCACTGTCAAAACATTGTTTTTCAAACTTGCCAAACATTCAGTTTAATTTCTATACCCGAAATACCCACGAGTTTGTGTGTGTGTGTATGCAGGCCTAAGTGTGATAGGTTTGAGTGAGGAACAGAATGAAAATTAAATCATCATTCATTGAAAATGTTCCTTTCTGCTTTAATATATAATTTGAAAATTAACATATTCAAACTCAGTGTTGACATGCCAGATTTGAAATCAGTGATGCGCATTAGTTCTTGATAGTGATGCACCAGATAGTGATGCACCAAACTCTTAGTTGGCCGAATTGTGTTGTTTGACCATGCAATTTGTTATTCTCATCTGCTTCAGATTGTGGTTGAAGAGTTCCTGGAGGACATTAATAACATGCTGAACTCTGGTGAAGTACCAAACCTCTTTGAGAAGGATGAACTAAAACAGGTGCTGGCTGCCATTAGCCCCAAGGCCAAAGAGGCCGGAATTTCTGATGGAAACAGGGATGAGGTACATGATACAACCAATAACCGTCCAATTTTGCAACATGACTTTAATCAAAACATTGCGCAGATCACCACTATTTATTCTCAACGGCTGTACGATTATGTTTAGAGGTCAGATGTCTAATCTCTGTTTATGTTTTTGTGTCTCAAGGTCTTCCAATTTTTTATCTCTCGTGTACGTGAGAAGCTGCATATAGTGCTGTGTATGAGCCCTGTGGGCGACTCCTTCCGTTCACGTTGCCGCATGTTCCCCTCACTAGTTAACTGTTGCACCATCGACTGGTTTGTACAGGTGAGAATCCATCGGCTCTCTTTTATCACCCCCTCTTCTTTTCAGACAGATTTAAACCAGAATCACTTAGCAGTGAATTCATTAAACAACTTCACCACTAAATCGTTGCGCCTGCGAAACCCTGTGTTCTATTCAGATACCACCCGCAACCACACTTAACCCACTGCTGTATGTACTGGAATATTGCTTCACTGTGCATATTTAAATTAAGTAAAGGGAGTACTGCTTCCTGCTTCGCTACTGTTCGGACGCTCTTGCTTACTGCTCCGCGCTTTGCTCTATCGCTTCTATATTTTATCTCATAATTTCAACTTCAGCAAATCAGCACAGGGCTCAAACGACAAAGCTTGACTCCAATGATAAAATTAGAAACTCTGGCGACTGGATTACTAAATAAAAAGCAGAATATTTCAACCGACCAGCCTCCCACTGCCTTCAGCTTACATTCCAGAGAAGGGAATACACAGCTGCCTACATTCAAAAGGATAAGAAAATGCCTCTTCTAGAATCTACTTGCTGCACAAACTGCCACAGACTTTTACAAAGGATTGCAGTTCTTGAAACAAAGTTATTTGCGGAACCATCCAACCAGACAAATCACACAGCAGAGCTTCATCATGAACGCCGTCTGCACACTGCCGGTGAGTCCCATAAATGTAGTGCTACTCAACAGGTAGAGAAACAAGTAACTGATCAACACACTAATCGATGGCACAAACAGGGAGCGAGACCCAAAGGCACTCGAGACATCAGATTGTCACGAGCATCACATATTGCCGCAGTAGCATGCTCTACCCCAGACACAAGGATTGCAAACACTAGTTTCCTACCACCAAATATACATCTTGAAAGCAGATTTGAAGTGTTAGTAAATGTGGGTGAGGAATCCCCAAACGTGATGAATGTGACCAAACACAGATCGAATCAGCCCGTAGCTAACACTGATGCTAACAGGCGCTCAAGGTCGAGCAGACAGCGGCCCTCAGCTCAGAGGGCAGCCGAGCCCCGGACTCTGATAGTGGGTGACTCCAAAGTCAGAAACAGTAGCAGCAGGGATACAACTACATGCTGCTTTCCACAAGCAACAGTTTCTGATGTCAACAGGGAACTTAAGAACATTCTGATGAAACATAAGACTGCAAATCGACTTATCATTCATGTGGGGAAGAACGATATTCAGAGAGAGCAGTGAGAAATCCTTAAGAGGGATTTCAATGAACTTTTTGAAACACTTAGAAAACTGAAAGTTCAGCCGTTCATCAGTGGACCACTTCCAGCAAGAGGAACAAATAGGTTCTCACGGCTACTTGGGCTTAATACATGACTGCAAAAAACCTGCAACATGAAGGGAGTGAACTTTATCGACAACTTTAATCTCTTCTGGAGTCAGAGACAACTGTTTACATCAAATGGCCTCCACCCAAACAAACTCGATGCAAGAGTGCTAAAGGACAATATTTATTTTTCCCTTCATCATCCTTCAGCTGTGTGTGCTAACCCACTCAACCTGGATGGCACACACACACCAGTACAGAGTATGGACGATCACAGGACTTCATTTCAGCATCTGAATGGACATGCGGTTGATACACCCCACAAGGACAATGATAACACCACGCAGCCACAACAACCACTTCTCATGGACACACTCCCAGCTGAGCTCCGCCCTCAGAGCTCACCACAGACACACTTTGACGGATTAGAACTGCTCCAAGTGACACAGATCGAGGCACTAAACAGTAATATCTCAGCCCAGACTGTGGAAACTGTGGAGGCACTGGTAAAAATGGGGACCATCGAGGGTCAGACTGGTGAACTTTTACACCTTATGTGTGGTCTGAGCAATAAGCTGGAAGAAATGTCTAAGTCACTCCATGAACCGGATGATAACATATTGCAGTTTCCGGTAACACCAGAGCAGCAGCCCCCCTCACCAGACATGTTATTCCTCTCTACAGCATCCCCGCTTCTGAGCTTCACAGAGAAAATGGATTTTGTTTATACTGGAACCAGACAATCACACTCGATCGCTGCGAGCCCCCAGATATCAACCAAAGAACGTCGAGCCCCACAACCACTAACTAACTAACCCCTCCTAACTTTACTTTTATGAGTGTCTGCAGGGCAGTCAGGGGGGGTCGCTGCTCTTTTTAAAGATGTCTATCAATGTAAGCAAGTATCATTTGGTGACTATTTGTCGTTAGAATATCTGAGAATATCTGGGCATTGTGCTAAAAGGTGCTCCACGCATCCTGCTTATTGCTGGGGATTTTAACATTCACATTGACAATGCTGAATCCAGTACAACAAAAGATCTCACGACTGTTCTTAATACTTTTGATTTGACACAACATGTACACGGACCCACACATGATCGTGGACACACTCTAGATTTACTTATCAGTAAGGGTCTAAACATTTCATCGATAGTTATTAAGGATGTGGCACTGTCTGATAATTTCTGTATTTTCTTTGATATATCAATCTCTCCTGCCATTGAAACTAGATCTGTCTCTGTCAAAAAGAGATGCTTAAATGAGAACACTAGTGTGCTGTTTATGAAGGCTATATCTCTAACAACAAGCATATCTGCGGACTCTGTTGATTTTCTCCTTGACTCTTTTAACTCAAAAGTTAAGAATGTAATTGATGATATTGCTCCTGTGAAAGTTGGAAAAAAGAGTGGCAAAAAAAGCACCTTGGAGAAACTCAACAGCAGTGCAATTAATGAAAAGACAATGCAGGAAAGATGAACGCATGTGGTGAAAGACAAAACTTGTAGTCCATTACAACATCTATAAAGACAGTCTTCGTGCTTTCAATGTGGAACTAGGTAAAGCTAGACAGTCCTTCTTTTCAAATATTATAAACAGAAACATAAACAACACACACACACTCTTTTTGCTACTGTAGAGAGACTAACAAACCCCCCGAGTCACATTCCCAATGAAATGCTCTCAGACAGCAAATGTAGTGAGTTTGCTTTCTTCTTCTCCGAGAAAATCAATAATATCAGAAATGCGATCAGCACATCCTTGAGTTGCTCTGGGGTGAGTCAGATCAGACCACAACCTCAGAAAGTTACTATGACTGATTTCGAAGCAATTGATGGTAAAATTTTAGAAGAAACGGTAAAGCACCTAAAAACATCAACCTGCGCCCTTGACACACTCCCCACTGTTTAGAAGCAGATCTCCTAGAAGTGGTAAACGCCTCACTTCTTTCTGGGACTTTTCCAAACTCCCTTAAAACCGCAGTAGTTAAGCCTCTCCTGAAAAAGAGAAATCTGGATAACTCCATACTGAGCAACTACAGACCAATCTCAAATCTCCCCTTCATAGGCAAGATCATTGAAAAAGTTGTTTTCAGAGTCCCACAAGGGTCAATTCTTGCACCACTCCTATTCAACCTGTACATGCTCCCACTGAGCCAAATAATGAAAAATAACAAAATGGCTTACCACAGCTATGCTGACGACACCCAGATCTACTTAGCCCTATCACCTAATGACTACAGCCCCATTGACTCTCTATGTAAATGCATTGATGAAGTTAACAGTTGGATGTGCCAAAACTTTCTTCAGTTAAACAAAGACAAAACTGAAATCACTACATTTGGAAACAAAGATGAAATTCTCAAGGTGAACGCATATCTTGAGGCTAAAGGTCTAATAACAAAAAATCAAGTCAGGAATCTTGGTGTGATTTTGGAGTCAGACCTGAGTTTCAGTCGTCATGTCAAAGCAATAACTAAATCAGCCTACTATCATCTCAAAAATATTGCAAGAATTAGATGCTTTGTTTCCGGGCAAGACTTAGAGAAACTCGTTCATGCTTTTATCACCAGTAGGGTGGACTATTGTAATGGTCTTCTCACTGGCCTTCCCAAAAAGACCATTAGACAGCTGCAGCTCATACAGAACGCTGCTGCCAGGATTCTGAGCAGAACCAGAAAATATGACCATATCACACCAGTTCTCAGGTCTTTACACTGGCTTCCAGTTACTTTTACGATTTTAAAGTACTATTACTTGTATATAAGTCACTCAATGACCTAGGACCTCAATACATTGCAGATATGCTGATTAAATACAAACCCAACAGATCACTCAGATCATCAGGATCAAGTCAATTAGAAATACCAAGGGTTCACTCAAAGCAAGGAGAGTCTGCTTTTTGCTTTTATGCCAGCCGTAGCTGGAACCAGCTTCCTGAACAGATCAGATGTGCTCCAACAGTAGCCACTTTCAAATCCAGACTCAAAACACATCTGTTCAGCTGTGCATTTACTGAATGAGCTGTGCCACTGTACGTCCCACTGATTGCACCTTATCTTATGCTTTTACTGAATGAGCTCTGTGCTCTGTCCGAACTGCTTGCACTTTAATTATGTTTCAATTTAACCCGGTTTTTATTTTTAGTGTTAATTATACTTTTTATTTATATATTTTTTCTTTTCTCTTAATTCCTATTATAACTGGTATAATATATATATATATATATATATATATATATATATATATATATATATACAGGTCCTTCTCAATAAATTAGCATATTGTGATAAAGTTCATTATTTTCCATAATGTAATGATAAAAATTAAACTTTCATATATTTTAGATTCATTGCACACCAACTGAAATATTTCAGGTCTTTTATTGTTTTAATACTGATGATTTTGGCATACAGCTCATGAAAACCCAAAATTCCTGTCTCAATAAATTAGCATATTTTATCCGACCAATAAAAGAAAAGTGTTTTTAATACAAAAAAAGTCAACCTTCAAATAATTATGTTCAGTTATGCACTCAATACTTGGTCGGGAATCCTTTTGCAGAAATGACTGCTTCAATGCGGCGTGGCATGGAGGCAATCAGCCTGTGGCACTGCTGAGGTGTTATGGAGGCCCAGGATGCTTCGATAGCGGCCTTAAGCTCATCCAGAGTGTTGGGTCTTGCGTCTCTCAACTTTCTCTTCACAATATACCACAGATTCTCTATGGGGTTCAGGTCAGGAGAGTTGGCAGGCCAATTGAGCACAGTAATACCATGGTACCATGGTTGTCAGTAAACAATTTACCAGTGGTTTTGGCACTGTGAGCAGGTGCCAGGTCGTGCTGAAAAATGAAATCATCTCCATAAAGCTTTTCAGCAGATGGAAGCATGAAGTGCTCCAAAATCTCCTGATAGCTAGCTTCATTGACCCTGCCCTTGATAAAACACAGTGGACCAACACCAGCAGCTGACATGGCACCCCAGACCATCACTGACTGTGGGTACTTGACACTGGACTTCAGGCATTTTGGCATTTCCTTCTCCCCAGTCTTCCTCCAGACTCTGACACCTTGATTTCCGAATGACATGCAAAATTTGCTTTCATCCGAAAAAAGTACTTTGGACCGCTGAGCAACAGTCCACTGCTGCTTCTCTGTAGCCCAGGTCAGGCGCTTCTGCCGCTGTTTCTGGGTCAAAAGTGGCTTGACCTGGGAAATGCGGCACCTGTAGCCCATTTCCTTCAGACGCCTGTGCACGGTGGCTCTGGATGTTTCTACTCCAGACTCAGTCCACTGCTTCCGCAGGTCCCCCAAGGTCTGGAATCGGTCCTTCTCCACAATCTTCCTCAGGGTCCGGTCACCTCTTCTCGTTGTGCAGTGTTTTTTGCCACACTTTTTCCTTCCCACAGACTTCCCACTGAGGTGCCTTGATACAGCACTCTGGGAACAGCCTATTCGTTCTGAAATGTCTTTCTGTGTCTTACCCTCTTGCTTGAGGGTGTCAATGATGGCCTTCTGGACAGCAGTCAGGTCGGCAGTCTTACCCATGATTGCGGTTTTGAGTAATGAACCAGGCTGGGAGTTTTTAAAAGCCTCAGGAATCTTTTGCAGGTGTAATTTTGATTCAGATGATTAGGTTAATAGCTCGTTTAGAGAACCTTTTCATGATATGCTAATTTATTGAGACAGGAATTTTGGGTTTTCATGAGCTGTATGCCAAAATCATCAGTATTAAAACAATAAAAGACCTTAAATATTTCAGTTGGTGTGCAATGAATCTAAAATATATGAAAGTTTAATTTTTATCATTACATTATGGAAAATAATGAACTTTATCACAATATGCTAATTTATTGAGAAGGACCTGTATATATATATATATATATATATATATATATATATATATATATATATATATATATATATTTTTTTTTTTTTTTTAATTTACTTATGAATATTTTAACTTCATTTCTGTGTAAAGCACTTTGAATTGCCACTGTGTATGAAATGTGCTAATAAACTAATAAACAAATAATCTTGCCTTGCCTTGCCAATTAATTGTTATTGTTTTTAGCACACATGTTTCCACTCTATAAGATTATAGGGACTTTAAGCAACATCTGCTGATGGAACAGCAATGGCGTTCTATTGCGCAGGCGCAACTTTAACTACTACTTTGCGACGTTCAACTGTAACCGTCTTCTGTACCAAGGAGAACATCTGATTTGTTTTATCTGTATATAATTTAATACCAAAAGCAACCCTTTTCTTATTTTCTAAATTTTTTTTGGGGGGGTGGGGTATTTTGTTAAATGATTAAATGATCCGTTACACCATACTCTCTGTTATTGCTTAGTGATTTTTGCGGTCTTTGGCTACGGCAGTTAAGTTCACTTCCATCGCTGTTGCCTTTCCATCAGCAGCTGTTGCTTAAAGTCCCTTATTTTCATAGAGAGGAGGCATGGGTGCACTAAAAGAATAACAATGACTTAATTTAAATATGCACAGGCACATCACATTACAGATAGTGCCTTATTCACAAAATCTGTGCTATTTACAAAAGCAGGTGGCAAGCAGAGTTTTTAACGGGTCGAAATTACATTTGGCACTCATTTTTGGTCTTGTTTGCAATGCTTAACTTGTTTAGTGTTTATTGAACATGCGGATAATAACAATATTGGGGAGGATCAAAATGGTTGATCAGGGTATATTTTAATGTGCACTACATTAACCCTACTTTACTGCAAATATCTGTGGTTATTTATTGCATTGCATTGCTAACTTACACCCACAAAGTACATATTGTGTTAACCAAATATTGTGAAATATTATTACAATTTAAAATAACTGTTTTCTATTTTTGATTGCAAAGTTTAATTTTCAGTATTACTCTAGACTTCAGAGATACATGATCCTTCAAAAATCATTCTACATAGCAAACTTGGTATGCAGGAATATTACTTATTATTATCAAGGTTGAAAACAGTTGTTCTGCTTAATATTTTTGTGGAAACCATGATGAATGTTAGTGTATCTCCTCAACCACTGTTCAAGCATTTTTTAAACAATTGTTCTTAAAAAAAATCTTAGAAAATGATTTTTTTTTTAGATCTCTTATAGCCATTTTTCCACTGTTGGGCCAAACAATTTTAAGAACGGTAAGGAATGGTTCCAGTCATGATTCAATGAAGTAAATTAAACAGCCAAAGATTGTTCTATCCTAGGCTAAATTAATAGACCTTAGTCAGATTACAGTATATGCCATATTGAATTTAATGCAGATAAAAACAAAACTGTGAGGGATATACTCACAGTCTTTGCAATGGCACACTCTGTATAAAGGTCCTAGATCATGTAATTTTCACAACTCACAACTTTTAAAACTGAATCATTGAATTTTTGTCTGCTGAAAGTTTTTTTCCGGAAAGAGATTTCCTTAGCTGAACAGTCGGTTGTTAAAGGTGCCCTAGAATGAAAAATTGAATTAACCTTGCCATAGTTAAATAACAGGAGTTCAGTACATGTAAATCACATACAGTGAGTCTCAAACACCATTGACTCCTCCTTCATATGTAAATCTTGTTTGTGAAAAACACCACGGAAAAATAGGCAAATCTCAACGTAACACGAGAATGATGCAATTGTCGGGATCATTAATATGTACGCCCCCCAACATTTGCATATGCAAGCACATGTTCACTGTCAGGCGGAACTGCGCAGCCGTATCATCTCTGCAGGTAAACAAGCGTCACGCAAGGATAGCGAACATGGCAGATCATGGAAACAAATGTTATGTTCCAGGCTGTGCAGGGGATGTGAAGACGTTTCATACTCTTCCCACAGATAAAACATGTCAACAGGCATGGTTGATGTTTATTTATAATCAGATACCGCAACAATTTATTTCAAAGTTGTTAGTTTGCTCAGCCCATTTCATCACGGACAGTTTTCAAACCCGGGACAATATCAAGCAGGCTTTGCTCAGCGTCGACACTAAGAAAGGGGCAATTCCAACCATATACCTGCAAGCAGTAAGTGATTTTATCCACTTCTTGACTGTCTAAACAATTTCTGATTAAATTGAAAGTTTCTTAGAGAGACAACATTAACGATAATATCCCTGTTGTTGTCTAGATCCAACGCAAGATGCTAGTACAATAACAATAGGATAATCCAAGTAGCTTACATAATGGCTAAATAAATCGACTTTTAAATCAGTACTCTACTGTCAAACTCAAACGTTACTGTACAAACAACATATTTAAGCGCTACCCAGTTCAGTTTGTGATTCAAAGTGAAGAAGCTATCATTGTAAAATCATACAGGGACACATTACAATAATTAAAATATTTTTACATTGCTAAAAAAGTTGTCACTGCTGATGTGTATATTTAATGCTAAATGCTAGTTATCGTTTAGGCTGAAGTTCTGGTATGGACGTAATGATTTTGCAGGTTCCTAATTAAAATAAAGACTTAACTTACCATTCAGAAGCGTCCATTTCCAATCTCAAAACATGTTGTTGTTCATCAAAATCTGCATCTTCGTCAGAAACAGGCTCAAACATATAAGGTTGAATGCCTAATCTCTCCATCGTCATGATGGTCAGTATAGATGTGCCTGCTATCATTGGGCCGCGCAGTGAAACAGCCAATCAGAGTAGAACTCTGCATTAATATTCATGACCCTTCCAAATAAGGCAAAAACAGACCATTTCATCCTGGGGAAGATTTCTAGAGTTGTAAATGGACCTGTAAGACCGTATCTGGACAATTATTGACCTTAAATAAGCCATATACCCTCTATGTAGATACCAGAGAACAATTTAAAATGTTGTTTCAAATCATTCTAGGGCACCTTTAAACAATGGTTCAATCTAAACACACTGTAATTCCATCCCTCACTGCCTCGTTTTCATTCTTGTCAAAAAATTAAATATGCCGCTACCCTGACTAAGGATTATAAAAAGGTATTATACAACAGTTAGTTCCTGTCCTTGAATCTGAATAGTTGATGGGGAATCAAAATTCAAAGGCATAAATAAATTGTCATATTTTAAAATTAATGGTTTTATAAAAATGTGATTGATCTAGGTTGAATGTAAAAACCAATATATATTTTCCAGCAAACTCTAAAATAAATATTTAAAAAATTGCCAAACTGGGGTGAGACCTGGTTGAGTTGCATTAGTAGTGTATTTAAACTTGCGGTTATGGTAAGGTCAAATATGTGAAAAATAAGGTTAAGCATGAAAAACTATTCTAATAGACTCCAAAAACAAAATCAATGCATAATATGGCCTCTTTAATATTAGATTATAGTGCGTTTCTTCAGATTTTGTGGACACAAATGGTACTTTGGACTCAGAGACAGTGATAGAAATCTGATTCTAAAAAAGGGAGGGGGCTTCACACACACACAGATGTTCTGCCCCCATCATTCAATATCTTTTTGGCTCCATACTTTTGTTTCATTCTATTATCTAACGAAACACATGTTGACTGACCTCTGTGGGCTGTTGGGTAGAACAAGGTGTTCTGCTAATTACTATAAAGTGTGAGTAGTGAGTTTGCATGTTGTGTTTGTTTTATTTGTTGTGTTGTCTGTTGTAGTGTTGTGTTTGTGGGTGTGATGAATGGCGCCGTGCTGGCCAACTGCAGCTGCTCATTAGCGTTAAGCAGCGAGGCCGTACGGCTGTTCACCCTGTTTTTATTTGTTTCCATCACTGTGTGTTTGTTTACTTGTGTATACACACACACACCTTACACTTGCCCCACATATATCAAGGTGACCTCTATGGTTCTTGCTGAATGAAATGAAAGAATAGTTTATTATTATGTCTTCAGTGCAATCTGCATGCTATTTTTGTACTTTGTTCGTGGAAGCCAATTTATTACAAAAAAAGTAAGGAAAAGCTTTCATCAGACATCTAAAAAGTCTGTCATTATTTACTCACCTTCATGTGAGTTTTTAAAGCATACCTTTTCAATCCAATGGCAGTTGTAAACCAGTTCTATGTGCAATTCACTCTGTGATATGTTAATACATTTGTGGCAGTCAGTTAGATGTTCTCTTTCTTTCCATGTTTATTTTTCAGTGGCCTCGTGAAGCTCTGCTTTCTGTGTCCCAGACCTTCTTCCAGAACGTGGAGTTTGGCAGTGAGGAGATGAAGCAGTGTTTTTCAGAGATGTGTGTGGAGATCCATGTTAGCGTGACTGACATGGCAGAACGTTTTTACTCTGAACTGCGCAGGCACTACTATACCACGCCCACCTCCTATTTAGAGCTCATTAACCTATACCTGAGCATGCTGGGAGAAAAGAGACAACAGCTGCAGGCGGTGAGGAGGCGGAGCTATGGATGAGTGATGCAAGATGCTTTTATGTTGTTACATCATTATTTAAAATTGTGAACGTATAACACTCTTTTCAAATAAATTACAAGACAAAAGATTGTTACCTTTTTAAATAGAGTGAAGGCCTCATCTGAGCTAGGCAAAGAAAGATATGTTTGGAATGTAACATGTATTTGTTTGCGTAGGCTCGAGATCGTGTGAAAAATGGTCTTACTAAATTACTTGAGACAAATGAGGTAGTTGAAAAGATGAAGCAAGACCTCTCTGCACTGGAGCCCGTGCTTGAACAGAAATCGATCGATGTCAATGCGCTGATGGAGAAGCTTGCTGTGGACCAAGAGAACGCTGACCAGGTGTATTAATAATAATACAACTATTCTCCTTCTCTTTTCACAGGATCTCTCAATTTCCTGTATATACTGTAATTCTATTTTTTCCACATGAAATGTTATGTCCACTTACAAAGTCCCAAAACAAATTATTACTTTATACATTGTATGATATGTACTCAATTATACTCTTAAAACGTATATCTTCTAACAGTTCAAATTTGTTTTCATTGACCTCTTTATTTGTAGGTGCGTAGGGTTGTGAAAGAGGATGAAGCTTTAGCTAAGGTAAAGGCAGAAGAGACTCAGGCCATCGCGGACGATGCACAGCGTGATCTGGATGAGGCTATGCCTGCGCTTGACAGTGCCAACAAGGCCCTGAATTCCCTGGATAAAGCTGACATTTCAGAGATCCGCGTCTT
The DNA here is from genome assembly GCA_023566225.1 of Romanogobio albipinnatus. Lineage (NCBI taxonomy): Eukaryota > Metazoa > Chordata > Actinopteri > Cypriniformes > Gobionidae > Romanogobio > Romanogobio albipinnatus. Next base: position 28,615,660 of record CM042241.1, read on the forward strand.
CACCAAACCACCAGACCTCGTCATGACTGTCATGGAGGCGGTGTGCATTCTGCTCAACAGCAAGTAAGTTTTATCTTTATATTAAATTATATTGTATTAAGTTTTGCAGGAGTCCTAAAACCCAGAAATGAGTTAACAGTAGCTTGGTTTCAACCCAAAGTTAGTTAATTGGAGAATTGGAGTATCGCATAAAATGTTTGAGAATAAAGCACCTTTTATCTCATGTGTTAATTTCACTGATGAATAAATTTAGTCATTTTCTTCAACAACATAATTTTCTCAAACCATAAAAAGCAGTTTTTGATGACAAAAATGTCGAAATCTGCTAAGTTATCAAACTTTGGATATTGCCTTAATCTTTTAAACAACTGAGAAGATAGTAATCAAACTACATTTGATAAAAATCACTTGTCAATATATAATATATATTACATATATAAAATATTCAAATCAGGTATTAGAATGTGTAGTTTGTGCATAAAAAATGTCATCAAAACCAACATGTTGAACGATGTTCACTAACCCGGAAACGTTTTTCAATTGTACTGGCATTTATTCTCTTTAGCATGCAGTGCAAAATATTTCACTCAGTTTCCTGATCATTCTGATTTAGTTTCAGCAAGTGAAGAACAAATGAATACTTGCGTGCATTATGTATTATGCACGTTATAGTCTCTAATTGTCTGTTGTCTGACAGACAGCATGTTGAAGCCACTCAGGCTGCCATTTCCTCCCTCTTCTCGGAAAGTCAAAACATTCGGTAGTGAGGGTTTTCTAGGAAAACCACGATGGCCCAGTTGAAGAACTAACAAAAAGTGTTCAGACCCCTGGCTCAAGTGGAAGCAACAAAACGAGGTACACACGTAAACCAAATTTAGGCTCAAAATATAAGGCTTTATTAATCACAAAAATATATTATCTTATTGAACAGAACAATTGAAGAAAATAACTGTAACTTCTGACGATGTCCCAAACCAAAGTCCCCATCTTGACTCAGTCTCTTTTTAAAAGGAGCATCTGAACCACAGCGACAGATGTACCCAATGTACTGCAGATTGTAGTAATTTGTGGGTGGAGCAACCAATCACAAAGTATCCCGAAACCAAATAGCAGGGGTCATCACAAAAGTTTATCATGCTTTTGCATGTGTTTTGCCAATTTAAACATTTAAAGCAATTTTTAAACTATTCAAGCAGTAGAAGACAAAGAAAACAATTTCTTTTATCTGAAACAAGCACTTTTCTGACAGCATACAAGTGCAGAATAGAGTCTTGTAGCGCTTGAAAGGACAAATACACAAAAACATATATGTTTTGGCGAGTATTCATTTAAACACAGTCGGTTATGTCTTAAGTGAAAGTAGACAGTAAGGAGAAAATTGGATGTGTATCATTGGATCTGTGCATTAGTTCTTAAAGTGGTTTAAGCAAACAAAATCATAACTTCCTGGGAAATTGCCACAAATGATCTAAGTTTCTACAATCTGGGAAGCGACTGTGGCTCTTTTTTCCTACATCGTAAATTACTGGAGCCACAGAGCAAGCAGATGAAACCAATAAATACTGTTGTGTTATCTTTGAGGTGGATGCCTGGTGTTTATACGTGTTGTGTTTATACTCGTGCTCTTGCAAACTATTCTCACTTTCCAACTTTTATCTTAAACAAAGGTTGAACGTGTTGTTGGAAGCTTAGTAAGGGTGGCGTTGAAGTCATTTTATTGAGGAATTAGCAGGAATTACCAGCAGGAAATTAATCCAAATTCTCAAGATTTTTGTGAGAAAAAGACACAGCGAGGCACAATTTCTTTCTTTTAATTTTTAATTTTTTTACTATTTAGGTACATTCAAAGTAAATATTGTGTAAAACAAGTGTTCAGGATCATACTTAATGGTAACACTTTACAATAAGGTTGTATTAGTTAGCATTAGTTAATGCATTAGTTAACATGAACTAACCATGAACAACACCTCTGTTCAGCCTTAGTTAATTTTTGGTAACATTAGTTAATAAAAATACAGCTGTTCATGGTTTGTTCATGTTAGTTCACAGTGCATTTACCAATGTTAACAAGATTTTAATAAAGTATTAGTAAATGTTGAAATTTAAGAACATTAACATTTAAGAAAGATTAATACATGCTTTAAAAGTGCAGTTCATTATTAGTTCATGTTAACTAATGTAGTACACGAGAAAGATGCAATCATCGGGATCATTAATATGTACGCCCCCCAACATTTGCATATACAAGCACATGTTCACTGTCAGGCGAAACTGCGCAGCCATATCATCTCTGCATGTAAACAAGCGTCACGCAAGGATAGCGAACATGGCAGATATCAAGCAGGCTTTGCTCAGCGTCGACACTAAGAAAGGGGCAATTCCAACCATATACCTGCAAGCAGTAAGTGATTTTATCCACTTCTTGACTGTCTAAACAATTTCTGATTAAAATTAAAGATTTCTTAAATACCATAAAATATACCATACCATAAAAATTTCTTAGAGAGACAACATTAACGATAATATCCCCGTTTTTGTCTAGATCCAACGCAAGATGCTAGTACAATAACAATAGGATAATCCAAGTAGCTTACATAATGGCTAAATAAATCGACTTTTAAATCAGTACTCTACTGTCAAACTCAAACGTTACTGTACAAACAACATATTTAAGCGCTACCCAGTTCAGTTTGTGATTCAAAATGAAGAAGCTATCATTGTGAAAATCATACAGGGACACATTACAATAATTAAAATGTTTTTACAATGCTAAAAAAGTTGTCACTGCTGATGTGTATATTTAATGCTAAATGCTAGTTATCGTTTAGGCTGAAGTTCTGGTATGGACGTAATGATTTTGCAGGTTCCTAATTAAAATAAAGACTTAACTTACCATTCAGAAGCGTCCATTTCCAATCTCAAAACATGTTGTTGTTCATCAAAATCTGCATCTTCGTCAGAAACAGGCTCAAACATATAAGGTTGAATGCCTAATCTCTCCATCGTCATGATGGTCAGTATAGATGTGCCTGCTATCATTGGGCCGCACAGTGAAACAGCCAATCAGAGTAGAACTCTGCATTAATATTCATGACCCTTCCAAATAAGGCAAAAACAGACCATTTCATCCTGGGGAAGATATCTAGAGTTGTAAATGGACCGGTAAAACCGTATCTGGACAATTATTGACCTTAAATAAACCATATACCCTCTATGTAGATACCAGAGAACAATTTAAAATGTTGTTTCAAATCATTCTAGGGCACCTTTAAAAAAATCATATTAATGATACCCCTATTTGTATTATGATGTAATGATTGTCATGATGTCTGAAAGCGATTCTGGTCCCCATCAGCCAATTAAACATCCAACAGCAAGCAACCAACTACCAGGTTGGCCTACAAAAATTTAATTACTGCATATTTATAGAAAATTTTTCTTTTGACAGCCTAGGTCTTCATCTCATGTGAGTGTACAGGATTTTAAACATGCATTAATAGTACTAGCATTTCTGCAGGGGTAGAACTTAAGTGATGAAAAAATTACTGCATTCACATTTAACCCCATGTTGCTCCAGGGGGACTGTGTGGAATCATATTTAATCCAAGATAATATGGTTGTGATCAGACACCTGTCTGCTTGCTGAGAAAAGAAAAAGCACTGAACTGCCATTGCATTGAGCTTGTGATAGATAACAGACAAGACTTATCTAAAGAAGCAGGAATGATTATTTGGACATTTACCTTTACAGTAGTCCACTATTTCTGGTATTTCATCAGGTGTAATGGCAGATATATTTTACAGCAGGTTCATGAAGTTTAGTATTGAATATTTGTATGTATCTAATCTAGCTGCAGAAAAACATGTCCTCACACATCATAAACCCCCTCTGGCTCTGAGACCCTCTATAGTGACTCAGTATGTGCTAGCCATATTAACGTCAGATACTCTGACTGTGCAGCATCTGTGCTCTTTTCATTCAATCATCAATCTCATCTCTCTCCATCTCCTTACTTTCAGCATCATTATCATCATCTGCAGCTGAGCTACTCATTATTAACTTCATAAGACAGCAATTTAATGGGTGTTTTAAAATGTCAACACAGATTGAACAATCTGTGCTTCTGTTCCCTCATTCCTCTCTCTGCAGTTCTTTTATCCTTCTAATTGTTCAATTTGCTCATGATATTAAACCTCTGCTGTATCTAAGCGGCAGATTAGTGGAGTTTAAACTCAACATGAAATCAAAATTGACCCCATTTACTTTCTTAATACATATTCCTGGTCTTCCTGTGAATTATTCATCCATATTTTTCAACCCTTCCCTTAAACCACCTGTCATATAGACCACTTTTCATGATACAATTCATTAACAATGGATAAAATCAAGGCATACTATACAATATTTAACATTATGGGACTAAAATATGTTACGAACAGCATTTCGTAATGACTTGTAATATTACTTACAAAACAGTGTGCAGTTAATTTGCGGTTTAATATGAGACTTTTAATTGCTCTAGATTAACATTTGATATGTACAGCATGAGTTTAAAATATTAACTCCAGTACATAATTAGACACTATTACTCTCTCTATATTGCCTGTTTTTTTTTTTTTTCAGGTGTTAAATATTTATGAATTAATTTCATGTGATTTGCTTTGGTGCAGCTGGAAATCACCTGCATTAAATCATCTGTTATTCTAATCGCCTTTGTTTTATATTTCCAGCTGCGTACTCATCCAGCTGATGTTAAATCTAATCATGTAATTAAGGGTTGGTGGAACGGATGTGGGGGTGTTGTAATATGTTGACCATTCAGATATACCAGTCATAATCATTTGTCAAAATAAAATAACAAAATACACTTGAAAACACATCTTGAGTCTTGTAGGATTTGAACACTTACTGTACATCAACTTTACCTTTTGGCACAGGACATTCATCATTTTATTCAAGTTATTACAAATAAGGCAGTTGTCTGAATCACAGTATCTAAATTTTGGTAGTATAGATTCCATTTCCTAGCTACCCAATTCTACATTTTATAGTGACAAACTGCTTTGAGAAACCTATTGATTTAGTTGCTACAGTAGCGGTAGTCTATGTCCCATCATTTCCTTGTTTCCCCCCAACTAGGACAGACTGGGCCAGTGCAAAGCAGGTCCTGGGTGACGGCAACTTCCTGAAAAAGCTGATGGACTACGATAAGGACAATATCAAACCTCAGATTCTTCAGAAGTTACAGAAATATATTAATAATCCAGACTTTGTGCCTGATAAGGTGGAAAAAGTGTCTAAGGCCTGCAAGTCCATGTGTATGTGGGTGAGAGCCATGGATCTGTACTCAAGAGTTGTGAAGGAGGTTGGGCCTAAACGTGAAAAACTGGCTGCTGCTCAGGTGAATCTAATTGTGTGTGTGTGTGTGTGTGTGTGTGTGTGTGTGTGTGTGTGTGTGTGTGTGTGTGTGTGTGTGTGTGTGTGTGTGTGTGTGTGTGTGTGTGTGTATTAGATGATAAAGATAATTAATCTTGCATTATAAGTGTCATTTACATTTTTCCATTATGATTGTCACTGTATTGTTTGCTGTTATTATTAATCTGATTTGTTTTTATCAGGCTGAGTTGGACGTAACAATGTCCACCTTGAAAGAAAAGCAAGAGAAACTACAAGAGGTGGAGAACCAAATCAAAGTTTTACAGGAGCAGTTTGAGTCCAGCGTGGCTGAAAAAGATGCGCTAGGTAAGAGAGAGAAAGAGAGAGATGAAGAGACAGAGAGTGTTCAAGCTTTCACAACTTTATAATTATTTAATTTAGTTAAATGTGTCACTGAGGGCACTAAAAGATAATACTGCAATAACAGAAAGCAAGAAATTGTGTTGGAGCCAAATAAAGGGAATTAGGAAAACAAGGATTATAGAATCAATATTGAAAGAAGGCTATTTTATGGTTAACTGTACAAAGTCGAGTGAATTAGATTAAATTAGTAACAAATAAGGGCATCATTATATCATAATAACTATCCTGCAGGGATTACATACTTTTGTTAAAAACTAGTTACCATTTTAGCACTTTCGTTTCCATCAGTGCATTTTTTTGAATGGGTTTTCGGTTAAAAGCTTGAAATACAGTCTTTAGTTAACCCAAGCTTAAGATATTTTAATATTTTATTCTATTACATATTACATCAGTAATACCCTATTGTGATTTTTTTTGTGGAAAGATGGGACTACAGAATCTGTTGTCTGAGACATAAAGTGTCATCACAACAAACCGGAAAACTCATCTACTCAATAGTCCACTTTCACAGCCTTCTTATGTTTTTAATCGCGCTCTTGCTAAAATATTTGGCACTCTCGCAAACTAACAATTGAAAGAGTTGTTGGAAGTGGTGGTGAAGTCATATGACAGTGGTGTAGTTCCTTTATATCCTATGTTTAGCTTTTTACTTCTGCCGATTGTATTTAGGCTCCAAAATTCACAAGTTGTTATTTTCTGCAATAATCCAACAGCCAATCCTATTGGGTTTTTGTTGAGGGAACCAGGGTGATTCTAACTCCTTAGTTAGCCTACAAAAAATATGCCATCAATGCAGTGCACTATATACGCTGTAGGTCCAGTAATAGTGGAATTTTGTGCATGTGTAATAAGAATATAATTTTTTTTATTAGCGATGTGCAAAACTACACATTTTCATGTCGACCAGTCAGGTTTATCGACATTATTAGTTTGCCAGTCTTATAGAAGCCTGGACCAGTTCAGATTAATTTCTTAAAGGAACATAACATTCTCAAACATATGGCACAACAGATTGCAGGGGTCTCTAGACACATAAAAAAAAATAGTGCCAGAGGGTTTTTTTGCCTTCCATTTTCATGTGTCTATATGAATTTGTGTGTATGTTTACTTGTGTTTGTATGTGGGTTGTAGCTAAAACCAGGGCTCTGACTGAAGCACGCCTGGGTCGGTCAGGAAAGTTGACATCTGCTCTGGGAGACGAGCAGGTGCGATGGCAGGAATGCATTACTCTGTTTGAGCAGGAGATCCACAACGTCATTGGAAATGTGTTCATCGCTGCAGCTTGTGTGGCTTATTATGGAGCCTTCACCTCCCATTACAGACAATTGGTAGTAAATTATTATCTTAATTATGTAATGCCACTGAGTATATAAGATTATCTAGCATGTCTTTAAAGTCAAGCCTGTCGTATCTTCTTTCTCCTGACCTATATCAGTCGCCCACCTTGCCAAACTATGACATCAAAACAGAGTTTCCCCTTCAGCATACTGAACACTAATACTTGTTTCTGGGAAATGCGCCTGTGTATAATAAACATTTTTCTTTGTACTGTAGCTTATAGATCACTGGATCACACGCTGTCAAAAGTTGGGGATTCCAATCAGTGACAACTTCAGTCTTGTCAGCATTCTAGGGGATCCCTACGAGATTCGACAGTGGAATGCCGAAGGGTTGCCACGGGATAATGTCTCCACAGAGAATGGAATCCTTGTGTTGCGGGGACGCCGCTGGCCACTCATGATTGACCCTCAAGATCAGGTGACCTCTAACATTTCCAAACCTTCCATCAGTGCTCTGTATTCCAATGCCTTGTTAATTTATTAGCAAGGCAAGTCACAAGAACAAATTCTAATTTAATAAGGAAATTTATAGCCCTTTTAAATGGTACTAAACAGTATAGATTCCAGTCAACAGTACCTCACATAAACATAACTCTTCATGAAAGGGTTAAGAAGGATCAGTGTATTTAAAAGCATCTTATTTTCAAAACAAAAGTAAGTTAATAAGTTATTTTTCTGGCAGCTGCCACATGCTGTTTTAGGATTACCATTATAGTTTACCCTATGCAAACTTGATGGTGGCATCAACATTTATGACACAGACTTTCCCCACTGCTGCGGCCAAGTCAATGCTACCGCGGTCTCATGACCAGCATGGATAGGCTCAGGAGGAACTACTTCCCTCGAGCACTCTGAATTCTTAATGAGGACTCTGCCAAGGGACTGCTTGATACCATAAACTCCCACATGACACCATACGCTACAATACATTCCATTACTATACAACAATGCCTATGCATATCTTGTCGCATTTGACCATCCTACATCAAAGACTATTGAAAATATATATTTTTAAATGCTTTGCACATTGGTAATTTGCATTATTTCACTATAGACACCCTATAGATGTGCACTATACAGTGTATATACTGTTATAAGTATATACATACTTATTTTATATTCATACTTATTTTGTTTCATATTCATTTATTCCTACAGTTGAAGTATGTACATTAATGCAGTATAAGCATTAACACATGGATTTGCATAAATGTCTTTGTTCGTTTAAGTTTTCAAAACGCTCCTTCTGTTTACACTTTTTGGAGAAATGAATCCATAAAAGGCTTACTTATAGCTATCTCTGTGTATTAAGCTGGAACAAATTGTATAGATAAAATATTTTAACATTGGAAAATGTACACACTACTGTCCAAAGGTTTGGGCTCTGTAAGATTTTTTTCAATGATTTAAAAAGAAGACTTTCTATTTTCATCTATTTTAAAATGTAATTTGTTTCTGTGATTGCAAAGCTGATTTTTCAGCAGCCATTACTCCAGTATTCAGAGTCACATGATTCTTCAGAAATAATTCTAATAGGATGAAAACAGTTGTGCTTCTTAACTGTAATCAGTTTTTTTTTTCAAGATTTTTATTTATTAAAAAGTACAAAAGAACAGAATTGATTTGAAATATAAATAATTTGTACAATATATCTTTACTTTACTTACTTTTTTTATCAGTGACAGTATTCTTTCTGAAAAATCTTACTGATCCAAAACATTAGTGTATAACAGTAGTGTGTTTGAATGAACATTTAAAACTTCACAGTTTATGCACTATGAGACAAATAAAAAACATTTATGATAGGATCAGTGTAGCACAGCAGGTAATTTGAAATGGTATACTGTAAAGAGTTTAGTCGTTAGCTGTATTATTCTCAATCTGTTTCATGAAAGTCTTAGGTTTAGGGACAAATTGAGGTAGTATGGAGCTAAACTTACACTGACTTGTTGAAAGATGCTTACGGAATAATTCTTGACACCTTAATAGATCTATTCCCATTGGATTCCCATTTTCCTCTGTGACATCAGGACATAAATTAACGCGTCAGGTAAAGGACGTCTTTAATAGCTGAGTGTTGTTCAATTGGTTGGAGATGTTGTCACACTGGTACGAAGAACAACCTTCAAAATGTAAATAGGAAAACAACCAGCCTCCCTGCATTACCATACAAATATCTTTCTCCCATTCCAGCCTCTCCATTTTCATTACTGTCCTCCAGTTTCAGCACATTTGGCTGTCGTTCTTCTTTTTTTCTCTGCTCTTTCTTGTCGTTTGTGTTTTGCTCTCTCTCCATCTGGCTGTCTCTCTTGGGAGAATCTGTCTTCTAGAGAGACTGAAACAGACATTCAAACATCAGTCTGTCTCGCATTTACATACACACAAATACCATGACACAAACACTCTACACTCAACTCAGCTCCACTCTGCTTAGTGGCACTGATGTCATGATGCTTAGATTCCACATGCACATCTCCCCCACACACACACACACACACTTCTATAAGCACATTACTCTTTTCATTTCAGCAGAATCTACTTCAGCCCAGACTTTTTATAAAGGGTCAACTGTCACATTCTTTCCATCTAATAAAGATACTTCTCTTTATATACCTCTCTTTCTCTCTGTGTGTCTCTCTGTCACACATACACACACATGATGATTATAAAAATGTATTAAGGGCATCTTTATGTCATCATCTTTATATTATGGTCAATGATGTGAAGCTATCTATTAAATTATTTAAATGAATAGATTATTGATTATTTTCATTAACTTTTAATTTATTTAAACTTATTAAAATGCATTTACAATGCAATTAATACATACAATACATACGCCTATTCTTGAATGAGCATGTCATTATTTTCTGATTTTGATATTTAATATTTTGGGGCATATAACTGTCCTAATGTCATAATGAAGAAAAAAAAATCTCTTAAGTAATTTGGCATCATTTTCAATATATTATTCTGATCTGGCATCTATTTATAAAGTTTTTGTTAATTATATTATTATTAAATATATATTTGCTAAATTATATTTCACAACCTGAACTAATCTTGAAATGCAAGCTTTTCCATTTTCTATTTGTCCATTTTATATCCAGGCAAACCGTTGGATACGATCTAAAGAGGCAAAGAACGGTCTAAAGGTGATCAAGCTAACTGACGCAGACTTCCTCCGAACACTTGAGAACGCCATCCGGCTGGGCATGCCTGTACTTCTGGAGGAGGTAACCATTGACAACTCTTTTACCTTTGACACTTTTTTCTCAACCTTAAATACGTAATCACTACTGAAAAAAAGTTGATATATATTTTTAATGATGAATTACAGTTGTGAGGAACTGATAACACTTTCAAACTGATCTGATTGACTTTGAATAGTTTAATTCAGTCTTACATTAGTGTGTTTATTAGTTCTGACTCTTGCCAGATGTGATTTTTCTGAATCTAGTTTCAGTCATGTTTGTTTTCACTTCTGACAACTGAAGCGTATAGTTTCCCCCTATGTTTAGGGCAATTTGTACCAAAACGAGATCTAACATGAAAATTAATGCTGAATGATATTAATCATAATTTAAAAATGAAGAAATATCATGAATATCATCAATTTCACTCATGTCTGTGTGTGCAGCTAAAAGAAACTCTAGACCCTGCTCTGGAGCCCATTCTTCTGAAGCAGACGTTTGTGTCAGGTGGCAGAACATTGATCCGACTGGGAGATTCTGACATTGACTATGATAAAAACTTCCGTTTCTACATGACCACCAAAATGGCCAATCCCCACTATCTTCCTGAGGTGTGTGTGTAAGGAAAAAAATATCTATCTATCTATCTATCTATCTATCTATCTATCTATCTATCTATCTATCTATCTATCTATCTATCTATCTATCTATCTATCTATCTATCTATCTATCTATCTATCTATCTATCTATCTATCTATCTATCTATCTATCTATCTATCTATCTATCTATCTATCTATCTATCTATCTATCTATCTATCTATCTATCTATCTATCTATCTATCTATCTATCTATCTATCTATCTATCTATCTATCTATCTATCTATCTATCTATCTATCTATCTATCTATCTATCTATCTATCTATCTATCTCTATCAATCTATTAATCTATCTATCAATCTATATATACTTTCCCAATTTCATTTAAATGTAAATTGTTGTATGGTGGACCCCTCAGTCACATGGATTCTTTGGTTACTGGAAGAGACAATAATAATTTATGCTTCCATTCAAATGTCTTACCCCTACAGGTTTTTTTGTTTTTTGTGTCATGTAATTATTGTCTGTTTCATTAGCAGCTCATTGTTTATTTTATTCTCTCAGACTATTGTGCAAATTGAGGGCGGGTGGGGATTTAGAAATGGGATTCTGGGGTCGAGGTTGACACCTGTTTAAGGTCAACTGGATTTGGCACTGTAGCAAAGTGGACACGGCTGGCACCAGCCCTTCACATATCTGTTCTGCCACCACCTTGTGCACCAATCCCTCTCTGGCTCCATGCTATATCAATTCTCGCTGCAAAATTCTGGGGTGGATACGGATCAGCGCCCACCTGCCAGAGACAATGCCCTAGCAATCATAACAGACAGGGCCACGGGCAACAGTGCTTGCAGCAGGCAGAGAGCACACTGCCAGATATGGTTGCCTGTCAAACGGGGCTGGGCCGTTGTAAACTCCAGCATTAGACAGACCTGTCATCTCAGTTTAAATAAGGGAGATGAGCTATGCTGACAGACTAGTTTGGACTAAAGAAACATTCTCAGACAGACAGAAAATACAAAACACACAGAGCCAATCAAAGTGTGCCTCTAGAGGATTTTAAGAGAGGAAAGGGACAACAGCAGCATCTCTTGGGGGATACATTTAGCAGATAATGTCAATCCTTATTGACATGCCCCTAAAGAATACATGTGTAATTTGTGCTATTTATTAAAGGTCCCGTTCTTCGTGATCCCATTGTTCAAACTTCAGTTAGTGTGTAATGTTGCTGTTAGAGCATAAATAATACCTGTAAAATTATAAAGCTCAAAGTTCAATGCCAAGCGAGATATTTTATTTAACAGAAGTTCCCTTTCAAAGCCTACAGCGAACGGCCGGCTTGGACTACATCCTGGTACTTCCTTCATAAATGACGTCAGTAGAACAGTAGAACAGACTAACCTCCGCCCACAAGAATACGCGAAAAAAGGGGGCGTGGTCTTGTTGCTGTCCCACGTGGAGAAGAGGACGGTCGCGTGGAGAAAAGGAAGTGCTGCGTTTCAGTGTGTTTGTCGCCATGTCGTCGAGACGCTGTTATTTTCATACCGGAGTCAAATCACCTTTGTTTGGCTTTCCCAGGGACTGTAGAGATCATTAAGCGCATATATCTCCCGTTAAGAGGCGTAACCTTTCCATGTGCGCTAAGCTGCTGTCGAATCACAACACAGGAACCGTGCCACGTTTGCTAAGATGCGGTCAAATCACAACACGGGAACCGCTGGCACAATCAGAACTCGTTACGTATTTCTGAAGGAGGGACTTCATAGAATAAAGGAAGTCATCAGCCGTTTTTAGGACAGTGAAAACAGCGGTATACAGATAAGTAAATTGTGTTAAAAATACTGTTTTTTTTTTACACGCGAAACATGAACAGATGTTATATTGCACACTGTAAACACAATCAAAGCTTCAAAAGAACACGAAGAACGGGACCTTTAATAATTTCATTTTTCATGACCATGTCCATCTTTCTCTGAGCCATCGTCCTTTGAATGAGACGTTAAACCGAGTCCTGACTCTCTGTGGTCATTAAAAATCCCAGGATGTCCTTCAGAAAAAGAGAAGGGGTTTAACCCCAGCATCCTGGCCAAATTTGCCCATTGGCCTCTGTTCATCATGGCCTCCTACTCCTTCCCCTATACTGATTGGCTTCATCACTCTGTCTCCTCTCCACCAATCAGCTGGTGTGTGGTGAGCGTTCTGGCGCAATATGGCTGCCGTTGCATCATCCAGGTGGATGCTGCACATTGGTGATGGTTGAGGAGATTCCCCCTTCTATATGTAAAGTGTTTTTGTAACGAATTATAAAATGATTATTATTATTATTATCATCATTGCATCATTAGCATCTAAATTAGAAAATTACAAAATGATGTTTATGTAGCTTGCTTTCAATTAATGTTTATACTGTACAAGTTAGGATAATGACCCCTTTAAGCTACACATCTATAATCATTTTGCAACCATTTTTCTGTCAGGTATGCATCAAAGTGACTATCATCAACTTCACTGTTACCAAGACTGGACTGGAAGATCAAATCCTCAGGTAATCCCCTGCTTGTACTATTCAGATTCAATATGAACACCAGAGGCACATGATGTTAAGTTTTACACTTTACGAGAAACGTTATTTAATATTTAGGGTTTTTTATTACTATATAGAAAAACCTAATAAAGTTAAATAAATAAATCCTAAATTTCAATCCTTCAAAGGTCTAAATATTTACCCAAAAGACAGTAGCTGATTCAGTGTTTTTTTTTTCTTCTATTAAATAGAAATTCACTTTGGCCTCTTTTCACCTTTTACTACAATCCATCCTAGGTGTTCCAGTCAAAACTGGTCAACAAGACACGTTACCATTTACAACTGCATTGCATGCATTTGGATCTCATGACATAAGATGCTGTCTAACAAAAAATAGTTTTTGATGTTGATTAACTGATTATTCTCTTGCCAATGCTCACTGTGTAAAATATTGGTTGACTTTGTTGTGAAGATTATTTCTGTCTGTGTCCAGTGATGTAGTCCGTCTGGAGCGTCCTGACTTGGAAGAACAAAGAAGCCAGCTGATAGTTTGCATCAATACAGACCGGAACCAGCTGAAAGCTATTGAGGACCGAATACTCAAACTGCTCTTCACCTCTGAGGGCAACATCCTTGACAATGTGGACCTTATAAAAACTTTACAAGAGTCAAAGGTCAGTGGTTTGGGGTCAGACGTTTAAAGAGAGGGAATGACAGTTGAGCAGAGTAGTAGATAAATCAGATCAATGATTATGTATAAAAGCGGGTGAAGATCTCATGGACTTTATACTGTGGTTATCGTGATCCCTTTTCCCCCCAACATTCTTTGATGTACTGTATAAATGCAGTAAAAAAAAAGGTGATGTTTACTTCAGAATCATTGCAAATGTCACAGTCAACTAAAAAGAAATTAGCCTCATTTGATAGTGATTACGTGTTTATTTGGGAATGAGTGCTGATACATACTTTAATCTACAGCTTTTCTTCTGTGAAATTGTTTTAGCACATTTCATTTTTAGCAAATTCCCTCTGCATAGTATGTTTGTGCCAAATTTGAGCAAGCACGTCACTGCCTGTCACCCTTCCACCCACAGACAGTTATGAAGGCCTGAATGGGAGGAACGGATAGATAGATAGTTGAACGAAAGGTTGGGCCGGTAATGAACAAAAAATCTGTCTTGAAGACAAAAACTTCCTCTCCCTCTGACACCTTTGCTACAGTCACATGTATCTCTGCAACACTTATAGTGCTGTCAATGTGGACGGCTTTATAGCTCCTTTTGCATTTCAAGAGCTCTTTATAAACACATCAAGCTGTCAAATCATTACATTTGTCTCTGTTTGGAATATAACACTTATACTTAATGTAAAGCAGATCTGCTCACAATGTATCTGCTTTTCTCTTGCACAGGTGACATCTCAGGCCATTAAGTCTCGGCTGGTGGAGGCGGAGACGACAGAGGAGATGATCAATGCAGCCAGAGAGAAGTATCGCCCTATTGCCACACGTGGCTCCATCATGTACTTTGTCATTGCCAGCCTGTCTGAGATTGACCCCATGTACCAATTCTCCCTAAAGTACTTTAAACAGGTAATTTCAATCTAGAGCAGTCATTCTATAATATTTTTTTCAGGATGTAATATAAAACCCAGCTACATTATTATTATATTATACTACCGGTTTGGGGTCAGTATGATTTTTTAATTCTCTCTTTAAGTCTCTTATGCTCACCAAGGCTGATCAGAAATTCAATAAAAAGCTAACTAGTAATATTGTGAAATATTATTACAATTTTAAATAACTATTTTCTGTTTTTATATATTTTAAATGTCAAATTTATGTAAAAATGTATCTTTTAGCAGCCATTATATCAGTCTTTGGTGTCACATGATCCTCCAGAAATCATTCTAATATGCTTATTTCTTATTATTATACTGTTGAAAATGTTTCAGGTTACGAATGTAACTATGGATCTCTGAGAAGGGGAATGGGCACTGCATATTAAATCGACACTATAGGGAATGGCATCAGTGTGACCGACCGAGGTCTGAAGCACGTACACACAACAATTTCATTGGCCAACAACAGTCCATGAAATCACTAAACTAGCCTGTGCATATAGACATCCTCAACTTTTTTGTCTGAATGAAATGTGCAGGCAAGCCCGAGGCATGGCAATGAGACGCAGTCATTCTCACGAATGCATCATAATGAGCACATCCAGCTTCCTTGAGGAGCCAAACGCACTCCATCTGTGGCGTTTTTTTTACACATGCATACAAACAAAAGCGTCTTCTGAAGACAAAAATAGTTCTTGGCGTCTATTGCAGGCGCCCTCTTACACGCGCGGGGGCTCCAGTAGTGACGTCATGGACTGTCGTCCACCAATGAAATTGACGTGTGTATACAAGTGCTTCAGATACTGGTCAAACTCATGGCGTTCCCCATAGAATAGATCCAAAATGCAGTGTTGAGTTCCACTTTGAAAGGGAACAGTTATGCTGCTTAATATTTTTGTGGAAACATGTTTTTCAGGATTCTTTGATGAATAGGAAGTTCAAAATAACATAATATATTTCAAATAGAAATCTTTTGTAATCATAAATGTCTTCAAGGTCTTATTTGATACATTTTTGAACAGTATTGTGTGTGTTTGTTTGTATATATATATATATATATATATATATATATATATATATATATATATACACCGATTAGGCATTACATTATGACAGGTGAAGTGAATAACACTGATTATCTCTTCATCACGGCTCTGTTATGTCAGAAGATAAGAATAGACAGAAGATCCAATAGCGAATCGAACAAGGTGGTTTATTCAACTCAGATACACAATAGTTCAAGACGTTCGGTGGCAGAGAATGAAACTCAGGATTCTCAGATACACAATAGTTCAGAACATTCAGTGGCAGTGAACGAAACTCAGGATTCTCAGATACACAATAGTTCGGCATGTTCAGTAGCAGCACCGAACACTGGATCAGACAGGAGCGGAAGCAGGGTGGCAGAAACCAGGACGCTGCACAGACGGTGACGCAGGGATACAGTGGGCAGACGAAGACGGAGATCTCCAGGAAACCGGAACAAAGGACATAAAAACCAGAACCCACGAGCAGACCGGTACCACCGGACAACTGCAAACAATCTGACAACAAGGCAGAGTGAGACACACGAATAAATAACCCTGGTGATTAGTGCAGCAGGTGGCCGTGATCAGAGTGATCGGTAATCAGATACCACGCCTCCAACACAACCACACACACACATAGAGGAAGGGAGACGGTGCATTCATGAACCGTGACAGGCACCTGTTAGTGGGTGGGATACATTAGGCAGCAAGGGAACATTTTGTCCTCAAAGTTGATGTATTAGAAACAGGATAAATGGGCATGTGTAAGAATTTGAGCATGTTTGACATGGGCTAAATTGTGATGGCTAGATGTCTGGGTCAGGGCATCTCCAAAACTGCAGTTCTGCGGGTGTTCTCGATCTGCAATGGTCAGTATCTATCAAAAGCGGTCCAAGGAAGGAACAGTGGTGAACCGGTGACAGGGCCAAGGCTCATTAATGCACGTGGGGAGCGAAGGCTGGCCCATGTGGTCTGATCAAACAGACAAGCTACTGTAGCTCAAATTGCTCAAGAAGTTGATGCTGGTTCTGATAGAAAGGTGTCAGAATACACAGTCAGTGCATCACAGTTTGTTGCATATGGGGCTGCATAGACCATGAAGCATGAAAGAAGGTGGCCTAGTCTGATGAATCACGTTTTCGTTTACATCACATGGATGGCCCGGTGCGTGTGCGTCACTTACCTGGGGAACATGTGCTGGGGAACCAGGATGCACTATGGGAAGAAGTCAAGCTGGCGGAAGGCAGTGTGATGATTTGGGCAATGTTCTGCTGGGAAACCATGTGAATGTTACTTTGACACGTACCACCTACCACCTAAGCATTGTTGCAGACCATGTACACCCTTTCATGGAAACAGTATTTCCTGTTGGCTGTGGCCTCTTTCAGCAGGATAATATGCCCTGCCACAAAGCA
The DNA here is from genome assembly GCA_023566225.1 of Romanogobio albipinnatus. Lineage (NCBI taxonomy): Eukaryota > Metazoa > Chordata > Actinopteri > Cypriniformes > Gobionidae > Romanogobio > Romanogobio albipinnatus. The sequence continues at coordinate 28,633,182 of CM042241.1, forward strand.
AAAATGGTTCAAGAATAGTTTGAGGAGCACGACAATGAGTTTGAGGTGTTTACTTGGTCTCCAAATTCCCCAGATCTCAATCCAGTCGTGCATCTGTGGGATGTGCTGAACAAACAAGTCAGATCCATGGAGGCCCCACCTCTCAACTTACAGGACTTGAAGGATCTGCTGCTAATATCTTGCTACCAGATACCACAGCACACCTTAAGGGGTCTAGTGGAGTCCATGCCTCGACGGGTCAGGGCTGTTTTGGCAGCAAAAGGGGGACCAATACAATATTAGGAAGGTGGTCATAATGCTAAGCCTGATCGGTGTATATGTATACTTTATATATCTATATAATCCAAAGCAACTTCCAGTGCATTTAAGGTGTACATTTTAACATTTCACGCATTCCTTGGAAATTCCTTCACAGTTGTTCAACAACACTATTGAGTCAGCAGAGAAACACAGAGATTTGAGTGTGAGACTACAGATCCTGTTGGATCAGACTCTGCTAAGTGCCTACACGAATGTGTCCCGTGGCCTTTTTGAGAAGCACAAGGCCATCTACAGCTTCATGCTGTGTGTGGAGATCATGATGCAGAGGGGGGAGATCTCCCAGCAGGAGTGGCAGTTCTTCCTGCGAGGGGCTGGAGGCATGGAGAAGGTCAGTGTTGTATGTGATGACACAAAGAAAGAGAGAACGTGTGTGTGTGTGTGTGTGTGTGTGTGTGTGTGTGTGTGTGTGTGTGTGTGTGTGTGTGTGTGTGTGTGTGTGTGTGTGTGTGTGTGTGTGTGTGTGTGTGTGTGAGTAAGTGCTTATGTATGTGTGAGTGAGTGAGTGAGTGAGTGAGTGAGTGTGAGTGCAAGTAAGTGCTTATGTATGTGTGTTCTTATTCTAATTATGTAGTAGGCAATTATCCTTCTACAAGTCATGAATGGGATTTAATTGTGTTAATTGTTAGATTGGAGAGCTTTTTTCTATTTTTTCCCTTTCCTCAGGGGCATGCACTCTATGCCCCATCAAAAAGGCATTTTGCTCACGCCGCACACTGTTATATTGTTTTACTGTGTTGATGCAGTACATTTTTGCTCGTATTCCAGTAAACCGAGTCCACTTCTGTTCTGTTGCTAAGGCAAGCATCTCTGTTGCTAGAGTTACAGTATATACACAACCCTACATATTAAACTTGATATCACATCCTGTACCATTAGAGACATGAATGATAGTCATGTGGCTTGTTGAGGAGAGGTGTTCTGTTACTTTTCTAAGTGATCAGACAATCTGCCTTTCAGGCAATCAAACAGGCAATACAAAAATCGTTTTGAATCATAGGCTACGACGCAAGTTAGTATAGAAGAATAAAACATCAGATGAATCACACTGGAAATTGTGTTTTTTATGTGCGCTGAATGAAAGAGGAAGCTAAAGAGTGTTTACATGTTACATATAATTTTTTTGTTGTGTTCCCTTTATTTACAAACCTCTTAGTATAGGATGTTAATAGTGTTTAGAAATTAAGAAAAAGGGAGAAGTTATTTTGGGAGAGAAATAAAAGATTTCAAGTGTAATCATCCAATATACTGTTTTTAGTTCATTCTTAATTAAACTAGAAATTATTAAAGTAAGTTCTTAATTTTGGTTGGTTTTATATTTCAGTCTACTCCAATGTTTGTCAACATTTTCATACACAAATCAATAATGACTTGTTGCTTGATCAAAGTCTTAAACCTTAATTCATGCTGTTTGATTGTTTTTGACATGTATCAGTATGATGAAATATTACTCTCAACCTTATGCACAAACACACAGACACTTTCTGTTCATAACACTCCCCTTTCCCACTGCAGGAATTGACAGAGAAGCCAGAAGTGCCGTGGTTGTCTGATTTTGCCTGGGAGACTTGTTGTAATTTAGAAGACCGACTGCCCTGCTTTAATGGCATTAAAAAAGAGATGATATCCACACCTATTTCTGTTAAACTGGGTATATTTTTTAATTTTCATTAAAAAGTCACTGGCTCATACTGTACTGTACTATACAATTTCTTGAAAATCATCAATCACTAAATAGAAATCATGCAGTAATTCCTATCTTAACACAATTTTTTTTCTTTCTGTAGGGCAACTGGAGGAAACAGTAAACCCGAAGCAGTGGGATGGGTATGTTACTGACCTTCCTCCTTTCTCAGAAGACATACCCCCTGAGAAACAGCCACAGGTCAGAGGTCACTGGAACCAGCGGCTTGGGCCCTTCCAGAAACTCATCCTCATCAAGAGTTTTATGGAGGAGAAGGTAAAAAAAAACCCCACTGTGATTTGAAAATGTCATTATTGTAATGTCCAAACAGTTACATTTTTAGTAACAGAGTAGAAAGTTTTGTTACTATGGAAGACTGTATACGATACAGAAAAAATCTATTTCTCTAAATCTATAATCATTTTCAAAAATCTTTTTGAAATTCAGCAGGACTCGACGTCAAGTGCGAGATATGTAGCTAAACTAAACATTTCATATTTGACAGCTGCTTCTTTAAGTCAGAAATGTTAAACAAATGACAAAAATATTCAGGTAAATTAATAAACTTTTGTCTAATTTTGCCATTTTGATTTGAAATAGGCCTGTGTAATGTCATTTATAATGTAATTAACAAACAATAAATATTAACAAAGTAATATTAGTAATAAATGTGTGCATATTGGGCGTTTCTAGGATTTTCATTTTAGGGGGACTCAGCCCCCAGTGAGGATATGAAAAAAAAATTTGTTTTGAGTCCAATTCTCACTATTAACTAGTAGCTTATTAGTATGCATATTAGGATATTGGCTGTTTATTATTACTTATACCTATAAAGCAAATATTAATGCCTCATTCTGCATGACCATATTGTACATCCCTTAATCATACAATGTAGGCAGGTTTATAATCAATGAGATCCCAAATGTGAGGTTAGGGGGGTTTGGGGGGCATAGCCCCTTGAGAAAATTTTGATTTCTATGATCTACATATGTGCATTTTAAAATGTTCACCAAAAAATTAGATAACAATAGCTTGAAAACCATGTCAGTGGGCAGATATGACTGATTAAGTTTTTCCATTTTTGTCAGTGAAGAAAGTAAACAACTGATATTTTATTTATTTTAACTGATATTTATATGTTTTATGAATCATTTTCGTAGACATGTTAATTTACTGAAGGCTAACAGGAAAGCTAGGTAGCCTAACTAAATATATTAAATTAATTCACAATATGCACACATTCATTACTAATCTTATGCCCAATACAGGCTGAAAAAGTTGAGCTTTTTTATTTACTGAGAGCTACACATGGAATTATTAAATGTACAATATGCACACATTTATTACTAATATTACTTCGTTAAACATATTTCTTGTTTGTTAATTAAATGGACCCACTTTATATTAGGTGGCCTTAACTACTATGTACTAACATTTTAATTAATAATTTGATACAATGCACTTATTGTGTACATACATGTTTTTACATTGTACTTACATTTAAAAAAATACCTGCATGTAATTACGTCTGTAATTAATTTATGTACTTACATTTGTAATTACACAGTTGACACTTCCCTTACACCTAACCCTACCCTTAAACTTACTCATACCACCACACCTGTCCCTAACCCTACCTGTATCCCACCTCAATATCAGCAAAGGTATTTTGCAATACAGTTTGAACACAGCAAGTACATTGCACTTATTTTTTTATGTAAGTACATAGTAGTTAAGGCCACCTAATATAAAGTGGGGCCAATTAAATGATAAATGACATTACACAGGCCTATTTCAAATCAAAATGGCAAAATTAGACAAGAGTTTATTAATTTGCCTGAATATTTTTGTCATTTGTTTAACATTTCTGACTTAAAGAAGCAGCTGTCAAATATGAAATGTTTAGTTTAGCTACATATCTCGCACTTGACGTCAAGTCCTGCTGCTAAAATTTGCGCTCAGCCTCAGTAGCTTCTGTGTGAGCATACAGCCCACCTACTCTGATTTGATTGGTTTTCTCAAATATTTTGACATTGACAAGTGGTGAGAGACCAATGAGGTTCAGATCAACACACACACCTCTGCTTCTGACGTGCGCTCTATTCGCCGCCATAGCGATACCATTGAAGAACACGCTGATTAAAGCAGATTAAAAGAACGAACGAAGCCGAAGCCTCCCACCAGTTTCATATGTTTGAAAGGTTAATCACACATTTTTTAGGGGGGCTGGACAGAAGTTTAGGGGGGGCTGAAGCCCCCCTAAAAAGGGCCTAGTGACGCCCATGCATATTGTAAATTTTATAATTACATGTGTAGCTCTCAGTAAATAAAAAAGCTCAACTTTTTTCAGCCTGTATTGGGCATAAGATTAGTAATGAATGTGTGCATATTGTGAATTAATTTAATACATTTAGTTAGGCTACCTAGCTTTCCTGTTAGCCTTCAGTAAATTAACATGTCTACGAAAATGATTCATAAAACATATAAATATCAGTTAAAATAAATAAAATATCAGTTGTTTACTTTCTTCACTGACAAAAATGGAAAAACTTAATCAGTCATATCTGCCCACTGACATGGTTTTCAAGCTATTGTTATCTAATTTTTTGGCGAACATTTTAAAATGCACATATGTAGATCATAGAAATCAAAAATTTTTCAAGGGGCCATGCCCCCCAAACCCCCCTAACCTCACATTTTGGATCTCATCAACCTGCCTACATTGTATGATTAAGGGATGTACAATATGGTCATGCAGAATGAGGCATTAATATTTTATACGTATATAAATATTTTATACGTATAGGTATAAGTAATAATAAACAGCCAATATCCTACTATGCATACTAATAAGCTACTAGTTAATAGTGAGAATTGGACACAAAACAATTTTTTTCATATCCTCACTGGGGGCTGATCCTAGAAACGCCCCTGGTTTTGTCTGTTTTGCAAGTTTAATTCATAAGTAAAAAAAAATGATGTATACTTGTTTGTAGCTTATACTGCCACTCAGACTGTGCTCAAATTTACCGGCATGTGGTTTTAATTTACTGGCTGTCGAGTCACAGAAATATGTACTTATTCAGCAATTCCCCTTCTCGTATCACCATATGACGAGCATTTATTTATGTATGTGTCAAGTTTCTTGTGAGTCTGCTTGAGTTATGTGTCATTATCAACTTTATACTTAAATATGGCATCATTGAAATGTATTTCAAGTCTCTGACTGTGTGTTCCAGGTTGTGTTTGCAGTGACTGAGTTTGTTATTATTGGTTTGGGACAACAATTTGTGGAGAATCCCCCAGTGGATCTTGCCACCCTTTACACAGACATGTCCCCATCCATTCCCCTAGTCTTCATTCTAAGCACGGGCTCAGATCCAATGGGAGCATTTCAGCGTTTTGCCAACGAGAGAGGATACCAGGATCGGTAATTATACATGCAGTGTGACATTTATACACCCTGTTTACTCACTCACTTCCTAATTAAGTGGCATATGTAAGTACATACTTACATGAATGAATACTCAGTGTTGTATATATGTGTTGATTATATCCATCCATCCATACAGGATGTGTGATACATGTTTCAGATGGCTTACAAACTGATCTTCTTAAAAAAAACGTATGGAGATAATTTCTTTGCTGCCCTGGTTTTCCTGCAAGAAATGCTTACGCTCTTTACATTGCACTCAAACTAGTGTACCACAGGGAGCAGTGTGATCAGTATCAAATCTATACTTGCTTCTTTTAGCACTGATGTACTGATGACATTCAGAAGTACCCCTATGAAAAAGAAGTTTATTCAAGTGTCCTATTAGTATACTTCTTTTAAACTAAAAAATAAGAAAGTATACTTTCAGTCTACTTTCTCAGAAATATACTTTATGTACTTCTCAGAAATATACTTAAAATTGCACTTAAGTATACTTGGCTAGTCCACTGGAAGTGTACATAGGAATTTACTTCAAATTTACTTTACTCTTTATTGACCCAGTTTATATACAAAGCTGAATGCTAAATCACTGAAGTAACCCCCCTTTAAGCGATCAGGTGTGACCCACCATTGACTGAATTTTCTGAATTATATTTATTGAATTTTCACAACAACAGAGACAAAATAATCATCAATAAAAAAACACCAACACATGGTCAAGTAACATGGTAGGAAAGTAAGCTTTAACTAGGTCCAAGAAGTTAAGGGGTCACTTAGTAAACAATGTGTGCTACTAACATGACAATACAAGTGCACAACCGGGATAAACAACAATGATAGTGCAGTGTAGATGGTCAGTCAGTCAATGGAGACTGTATCCATCTGATATCAGCTGTAATTGTGACGAGTTCCTCTTCCTCTCAGCCATGACATCCCTCACCAAATTCCCCTCTGTCTCATTCAGAGGTCATATAGTCATTGCCTCCTGGTATGTATCATCACATTGTGTCATAGTAAGATCGCCGCTGTCATAAGTGGTCCTTAAGAAAGAGCATGTCACCCAGCATGTTGGATTTGCCCATTTCTTTCTGGTCTATTATTATTGTTAATGACCACTGGTTTATTCAGCTCCTCATCCAGGTTCAGTTGATTTTATAGCTAGATGACTGGAATTCCTTTCTTGTTTGCCAACCAGCATCTGCTATACATCTGCTATATTCCTAGAGTGGGTCCAAAATCTTATCTCTCAAATGGTTTTTAGCCCTCTGTAATTTTTTCATGTCACTCCACTGCTCAGACAATTTTACCGGCTGCCAGAATACATTGCTGCCAATTTCATGCCCTCCCATTACTTTCAGTCATGCAATAAATCTTAAACCTGAACCTGAGCCCGTCACTTCTGCTTGCCAACTATAAGAAAAGCTAATTCAGTAGTAATATTCCAACAAAGCCATAAGAAATACATTTTCAAGGACTTGTACTATTTTTGGACAGCCATATTGTACTTTAAATAAAAATAGCATGGTATACTTTGTAGCTTATTCTGGCCAAGAACTACCCATTTAAGTAGGAAGAGACCCTGATATACTCACAGTGATTTTGTTCAAAATGACGCAACACCAGTTTGTTCTTTGATTCCGCTTGAAGTATGTCAGGGCCTTCAGACCTTTCAATGTAAAGTCGCCAAGTACAGTTTTATTTTTTGTATGTGTGTGTGTTAATGAGACATTTAGGCATGGGTGTATTTGAAATAGTTGTAGTAACAATAATTTACCAGAAAAAAGCACCTATGATAAACATGACAAAGCAAGACTTTTGCAGTTATTGTGGTTTTCTTGTATTACAGGGTGAAATCTATCTCGCTGGGTCAGGGTCAGGGTCCTATAGCAGAGAAGATGATTATGGAAGCTTTGAAGACTGGTAACTGGATCTTCCTGCAAAATTGCCACCTTGCTGTATCTTGGATGCTGGCAATGGAGGAGCTCATCAAAACCTTCACTGAACCTGGTTAGTTTGTATGTGTGTATGAGTGAGGTTTTGCTTCGGAACCTTAAGGCAGGGATCTTCAGCATTGATCCCTGCAATCCCTAGGGGTAATTTAAAATGTAATAAATCGAGTGTATTAAAAACGAGCCAATGAACATTGGCATGCGGTTCACGCATTCCACGCGCCGCCCCGCGTTGCGGGTATAAATACGGAAGTGGAAGAACCGCATATTGCTTTCAACTTCGGAGCCGAGCTTTCATGTTCCTACGAAGAGTGTGTTCTACGAACGAGTCTACGAGTTACGAGAGAAGATCTGCTTACCTGTTCCTGTGTCGGTGTGACGGTGCTATACAGCGGTGGCCGCGACCAGAAGTGAAATTGTCGGTTCGCTGGGCGTTTCCTCTGAGTGCTTACAGCGGGCTTGCACCTTTAAACCGCTGTAAGCCGCGGCTATTTCCCCTGTGTGCCTCGGCACGTTTCGGAGTGGTTTTTCTCTTCTCTCTGTCACTAAAAGAGCAACACGGTTTGACCCTGCGTCTTTTTCAAGATGTCATTCAAGCCGTGTGTTTCTGGATGCCGTCGGTATCTATCTCCAGTTGACGGGCACGATCGCTGTCTCTCGTGTTTGGGCGTTCAGCACGCAGAGGCGGCTTTCGTGGATGACTCATGTTCGCACTGCGCAAACATGACCATCACAGTGTTACGGTCTCGTCTCCAATACCTCAAACGGGGTGGAGTCCCATCGTGCATCCCCCGATCTAGTGGTCCTCCCGCTGCAAAGCAGAGGGCTGCTACTTTGGCTGATGCCTTTGGGGGAGATCTGAGGGTTACTGTGAGGGCACTCCCGCCGAGTCACCAGGCTCCTCGGGCCCCTCCCCCCTCAGCTGCGCCGGTTGAGCTACTGGAAGAGCGCGCTGGTCCTTTCCATGGGTGGCCAGCCGTTTCTTTCGGGGCTCCTTCTGAAGATATGTTATCGATAGCTGCATCGGGGGACGAGCTAATGGACTCCGGAGATGAAGATGAGGCTGCGTTACCCCCTTCGGGTGTGGTAGCGTTTCCCGTGTCGGATCCGGAGCTCACGGCTATGCTTTCCCGGGCCGCCGCGAGTGTCAGGCTCGAGTGGAACCCTCCACCGTGTCCCGAACCCTCGCGGATGGACGATTGGTATCTCGGGATGGACCATGCTGGTTCTCAGCTCCCCGCCCCAGTATATTTCTTTCCGGAAGTGCATCAGGAGCTTACGAAGTCGTGGACGGTGCCTTACAACGCTCGTGCACGATCGACTGATTCCTCCGTCCTCACTTCCCTCGATGGTGGCGCAGCTAAGGGTTACGTGGAGGTCCCCCCAGTCGAGCGGTCGGTTGCGATGCAACTGTGTCCTAAGACCGCTGCGGACTGGCGGGGTCACCCACGTCTCCCCTCCCGGGCGTGTAGGTTCTTGTCCAACCTATCGGGCAAGGCCTACACAGCCTTTGAGACCGACAAGGTGCGGTTCCTCAACGTCCCTGTCTGCCAGGCCGGCCTCTTCGGCGACGCCATCGAGAACTTCGCCCAGCAGTTCTCGGTGGCCCAGAAGCAGACGGAGGCCATCAAGAACATCCTGCCCCGACGACCCGCTGCTGCCTCCACCCAGTCGTCATCAGCAGCACCTCCGTCTGCTCGTCGCCGAGGGCATCCTCCTGCGGCTGCCTCCGCCCCTGCCAAGCCAAAGCAGCAGCCTCCACAACCGGCGAAGCAGGGTGCCAGTTGTAAGGGGGGCGCCCAACCCGCGTCAGGGCCCGCTAAGTCGGCAGGCAAGCGCAAGGGCAAGCGGCCCTGACGTGGGGAGTCCAGGGAGAAGCGGAGCTGCTCCAGGGGAGATGGTGTCCGCACCTCTCCTCCCCCCGGAGGAGGACCGGGGGGAGAATGTCAATATGGCTGGTTTTTTACATCTGCCGCTGGCCCTTCGGGGCCCAGCGGTACCCACATTCTCAATAAAAGAGCAGTTTCCTCCCTCCCTGAACTCAGAGAGGGACAGGTTGGCAGTGTGCGATGCCCCCGGGCCTTGCCACTCCTTTCCTCCCCTCTCACCCCTCGCCAGGGGGCAGCAGAGTGGGCACCGACGACGCCCCCGGCCCTCCTCACCCACACTCTGCCCCACCTGGAGTACTCAGACAACACTCCGGGCCGCCTCTGGGCCTCCCGAGTCGGGTCTGAGTGCTCCAACCCGCTGCCTCACCCCTGGTACGTCTGTGGTGCCGATGATCCCCCTTGTTCGGTCTCTGGGGGCCTGGCTTGGCCTCCCCAGACCGTCTCGCTGGCTCATCCGTACCATCAGACTCGGCTATGCGATTCAGTTCGCACGCCGGCCTCCGAAGTACAGGGGCATCCTCTTCACCTCTGTGCGGAGCAAGGATGCCCATGTCTTGCGGTCAGAGATCGATGTCCTGCTGGCAAAGGGCGCGATCGAGCCGGTTCCTCCAGCCGATATGAGGTCGGGGTTCTACAGCCCCTACTTCATTGTACCCAAGAAAGGGGGTGGGTTAAGACCAATCTTGGACCTGCGCATTTTGAATCGGGCCCTGCACAAGCTCCCGTTCAAAATGTTAACGCAGAAACGCATTTTCCAGTGCATCCGTCCCCAAGATTGGTTCGCAGCGATCGACCAGAAGGACGCGTACATTCATGTCTCTATCCTTCCTTGACACAGACCGTTCCTGCGCTTTATGTTCGAGGGGAAGGCATATCAGTACAAAGTCTTGCCCTTCGGGCTGTCCCTGTCGCCTCGCGTCTTCACGAAAGTCGTAGAGGCAGCCATTGTTCCGCTCAGAGAACGCGGCGTTCGCTTACTCAACTATCTCGACGACTGGCTTATTCTCGCCCAGTCTCGGGAGCAGTTGTGCGAACACAGGGACATGGTGCTCAGTCACCTCAGCCTGTTGGGACTTCGGGTCAACCGAGAGAAGAGCAAACTCTGTCCCACGCAGAGGATCTCTTATTTCGGTATGGAGTTGGATTCGGTCAACCGGACGGCGCGCCTCACTCCAGAGCGCGTCCGGTCAGTGTTGAACTGCTTGAATACGTTCAAAGGCAGGACAGCGGTCCCACTGAAGTTCTTTCAGAGGCTAACGCCGCTCGGATTGCTTCATATGAGGCCGCTGGTCGGCTGGGGGGCCACGTACAACGGGCACGTAGTTTCGGGTCGGTGGACGGGACCCCAAACTGCGTTAGCATATCAATTGCCTAGAGCTTCTGGCGTTACGTCTTGCCCTGGCCCGGTTCAAGAAACCACTCCAGGGCAAACACGTACTGGTCCGTTCGGACAGCACTGCGGCTGTTGCGTACATCAACCGACAGGGTGGTCTACGCTCCCGTTGCATGCTCCGGCTCGCCCGCCATCTCCTCCTGTGGAGTCAGAAGTTTGTGAGGTCACTTCGTGCCATTCACATCCCAGGTGCGCTGAACCAGACAGCCGACTAGCTCTCTCGTCAGTCGACACCTCCGGGCGAATGACGACTCCACCCCCGGAGCGTCCAGCTGATATGGGACCACTTCGGGGTTGCACAGGTAGACCTGTTCGCTTCCCCGGAGTCGACCCATTGCCAGTGGTACTACTCCCTGACCGGAGGTACCTTAGGCACAGATGCACTGGCGCACAGCTGGCCCCGGGACCTACGCAAATATGCGTTTCCCCCAGTGAGCCTTCTTGCACAGACTCTGTGCAAGGTCAGGGAGGACGAGGAGCAGGTCTTGTTAGTTGCGCCCTATTGGCCCAACCGGACCTGGTTCCCAGAACTAGCACTCCTCGTGACAGCCCCTCCCTGGCCGATTCCCCTGAGGAAGGACCTTCTTTCTCAGGGACGGGGCACTCTATGGCACCCGCGTCCAGACCTCTGGAAACTCCATGTCTGGTCCCTGGACGGGACGCGGAGGTTCTAGGTGGCTGCCGCAAGCTGTGGCAGACACCATCGCTTCAGCTAGAGCACCCTCTACGAGGCGCCTCTATGCTCTGAAGTGGAACCTGTTCGTCGACTGGTGCTCTTCCCACCGGGAAGACCCCCGGAAGTGTTCGATTAACGTCGTGCTTTCCTTCCTGCAGGATGGGTTGGAGCGACGGCTGTCTCCCTCCACCCTCAAAGTGTACGTCGCTGCAATAGCGGCGTATCACGATGCAGTAGACGGTAAATCCGTAGGTAAGCACGACTTAATCGTCAGGTTCCTCAGAGGTGCAAGGAGACTGAATCTTCCTCGTTCTACCTCGGTACCCTCTTGGGACTTAGCCCTGGTGCTTAGAGCTCTCCAGGGTCCTCCATTTGAGCCTTTGCAGTCAGTCGAGCTTAAAATCCTGTCCATGAAGACAGTCCTCCTGACCGCATTGGCCTCAATCAAGAGGGTAGGGGACCTGCATGCACTTTCGGTCGACGAATCGTGCCTAGAATTCGGGCCGGCCAACTCTCACGTTGTCCTGAGACCCCGGCCTGGATATCAAATCAAATCAAATCAAATCACTTTATTGTCACTCTACCATATGCACAAGTGCAACAGTAGGTGAAATTCTTAGGTGCAGTCCGAGCAAACATAGTAGTCATGACATGACATGTACAACATTTAAGCAACAACAGATTACACATCTGATGCGCACATAATTACTCACAGCACAGTATACACTACAATAAACAATAAATAATTTACACAATGTGAGTGTAGTTCTCACAGCTTTAAACAATATACACATACTTACAATATACATATACTTTAAACAATATACACTAAACATACACTAAACAATATACATTACGCTATAATAATAATAATAATAATAATATACAATGTATAGTATACAATATTATTCACAAATTGAAATCCAAAGTGCAATAGATGCTGTATGATAAATAAATGTGTATAAAATGTGTGTGTATCTACAGTGGGTTGTGCTGAGTGATATTCTGTCCAGTGTGTGTTATGATCCTGATGGATCAGGAGTTAAGTAGTCTAATTGCTTGTGGGAAGAAGCTGTTCTGGAGTCGGCTGGTGCGTGTTCTGATGCTGCGGTACCGTCTGCCTGATGGCAGCAGTGAGAGCAGCCCATGGTTCGGGTGGCTAGAGTCTCTGATGATCCTCTGAGCTCTCTTCACACACCGCCTGGCGTAAATGTCCTGGAGGGAGGGAAGCTCACCTCCGATGATGCAGCTGGCCGTGCGCACTACCCTTTGCAGGGCTTTGCGGCTGCGGGCGGTACTGTTGCCGTACCAGGTGGTGATGCAGCCAGTCAGCAGGCTCTCTATGGTGCTGGTGTAGAAGCGTGTGAGGATGTGGCGGTTCATTCCAAACCTCCTCAGCCGTCGCAGGAAGAAAAGGCGCTGATGAGCCTTCTTCACAACGGCCTCAGTGTGGACGGACCATGAGAGTTCCTCTGTGATGTGGACACCGAGGAACTTGAAGCTGCTGACTCTCTCCACCGGTGCTCCATCGATGGTGATGGGGCGGTGTTCTCTCTCATTCCTCCTGAAGTCGACCACCAGCTCCTTGGTCTTGCTGATGTTGAGGGAGAGGTTGTGCTCCTGACACCACCGTGTCAGAGTGTGCACCTCCTCTCTGTAGGCCGTTTCATCATTGTCAGTGATGAGACCTACCACCGTCGTATCGTCAGCAAACTTGATGATGGTATTGGAGCTGTGGGTTGCCACACAGTCATGTGTGTACAAGGAGTACAGGAGTGGGCTGAGAACACAGCCCTGAGGGGCTCCAGTGTTGAGAGTCAGTGATGAGATGTTACTGCCCATTCTGACCACCTGGCGTCTGTTTGACAGGAAGTCCAGGATCCAGCTGCATAACAAGCTGTTTAAGCCTAGAGCCCGGAGTTTCCCGTCAAGTATGGAGGGCACAATGGTGTTGAATGCTGAGCTGTAGTCTACAAACAGCATTCTCACATATGTGTTCCTCTTTTCCAGGTGGGAGAGAGCAGTGTGAATTGTAGATGAAATGGCATCACCAGTGGAGCGGTTTGTGCGGTATGCAAACTGCAGTGGGTCCAGTGAGGGGGGGAGAACAGAGCAAATGTGGTTTCTGATTAGTCTCTCAAAGCATTTGCTGATGATGGGGGTCAGAGCAACAGGACGCCAGTCGTTTAAGCAGAGTGTTTTTGATTGCTTCGGTACAGGAACAATGGTGGACGTTTTGAAGCATGTGGCGAGCACAGACAGGAAGAGGGACAGGTTAAAGATGTCAGTGAAAACTCCAGCCAGTTGGTGCGCGCATGCTCTGATGACGCGGCCCGGAATGCCGTCTGGACCCGCGGCTTTACGGACGTTCACCCGCCGGAAGGATCGGGTTACATCCGCTACAGATACGGAGAGTGAACTAACCTCTGTATCTTCAGCCACGAGCTCTCTCTCCGCGAGGACGGTGTTAGTTCCCTCAAAGCGAGCATAGAAGGTGTTGAGCTCATCCGGGAGAGAGGCAGCATTGTTCACGGTGGAGTTTGTGTTCCCTTTATAGTCCGTGATGGTGTTAATTCCCCGCCACATGCTTCTGGAGTCGGTGGTGTTGAACTGTCCTTCAATCTTGTCCCTGTACTGGCGTTTTGCTGCTCTGATGGTTTTCCGGAGGGCATAACTTGCTTGTTTATGCTCCTCCGCATTACCGGAGTTAAAAGTGAAGGTCCGCGCATTGAGTGCCGCGCGAACATCCCCATTTAGCCACGGCTTCTGGTTTGGGTACAGCCGAATTGTTTTGGTCGGAACAACGTCTTCTACGCACTTCCTGATGAAACACGTTACGCTATCAGCGTAGACCTCGATGTCGTCATCAGAGGCCGACCGGAACATCTCCCAGTCCGCGTGATCAAAACAGTCCTGTAGCATAGAATCTGATTGGTCCAATTGGTCGGGTGCTTCCTGTTTCAGCCTCTGCCTGTAAGCGGGCAAAAGTAGAATGGAAGCGTGATCTGATTTGCCAAATGGTGGGCGCGGGAGGGACTTGTAACCATCCTTGAAGGGAGAGTAGCAGTGGTCCAGAACTCGGTTCCCTCGCGTGTTGAAGCTAACATGTTGGTGGTATTTAGGTGCAATGCGTTTGAAGTTGGCTTTGTTAAAGTCCCCAGTCACAATAAACGCAGCCTCAGGATGCGCGGTTTCCTGCTCACTCACTGTCCTATACAGTTCCTTTAGTGCCCGGTCTGTGTCGGCTTGTGGGGGAATATACACAGCTGTGATGATGACCGCTGTGAATTCCCTCGGTAGCCAGAATGGTCGGCACAGAACCATGAGAAGTTCCAGATCAGGAGAACATAAAGACTTGATAGAATGTACGTTCCTCTGATCACACCAGGATCTGTTGATCATAAAACATACACCCCCGCCTTTTCTTTTCCCTGAGAGATCTTTTTCTCTGTCCATTCGGTGCACGGAGAACCCCGCGGTTTCGATGGCCGAATCTGGAATCTCAGCAGACGTTTCTGTAAGGAAAAGTTAAAAGCAGATAATGCAGCAGTCCCTCGTCTCTCGTTGGAAAGAGATCCGTGCTCTCAGCTCGCAGAGTTTATTGTCCAGAGACTGAACATTTGCTAGTAAAATACTGGGAAGCGGGGGTCGGTTTGCGCGGCGTCTTACTCTGATGAGCACGCCAGCTCTCTTCCCCCTTCTCCGGCCGCGTTTCCGCGGTCGGGCCGCCCACACAAAAGGTTCCGCTGCCGTGTTTGTAAACAGCGTGTCGTCGTTGAAGAATTTAAAGTCCGGTTTTCGGTGTGCGATTGCCGAACCAATGTCCAAAAGTGTCTGTCTGTCGTACGTAGTAAGGCAGACAACATCCAAGACAAAAAATACAAAAACTGTAAACCGAACAAACAAAAAACTACAATGATTCATCGGAGCTCGCAACGCAGCGGCCATCCTCGGCGCCATCTTGACCATATATCCTTGGGATATGTGCCCAAGGTTCCTACCACTCCCTTCCGGGACCAGGTAGTGAACCTGCAAGCGCTGCCTTCGGAGGAGGCAGACCCAGCCCTAGCTTTATGTCCCGTCCACGCTCTTCGCGCTTACGTTGACCGGACTCAAAGCTTTAGATCCTCACAACAGCTCTTCGTCTGTTACGGAGGTCAGCAGAAGGGAAAGGCTGTCTCCAAGCAGAGGTTGGCCCACTGGATAGTGGATGCCATTGTCTTGGCTTACCAGTCCCAAGACGTACCTTGCCCGTTCGGGGTGCGGGCACACTCAACAAGGAGTGTTGCTTCATCCTGGGCGCTTGCTCAAGGTGCCTCGCTGCCAGACATTTTTAGAGCTGCGGGCTGGGCGACACCTAACACGTTCGCTAGATTTTATAGCCTCCGTGTAGAGCCGGTATCTTCCCACATCCTCGCCCCCCGGGGCCAGTAGCGCTAAGTACCCGTTCTAGCGTCGGCTTGCAACGCCACTCCCGCCTACGGGCCGGATACGTGCGTCTATTTTGCTCCAGTTGTGTTCCCCGGAAACGGCTAAACCTGGGAGTTCCTCCGTCACCCCCGCGGTGTCAGACGTTGTGGACCGTCTGATGCCAGGCCTGCACCCGTATGCTTGTGGAACGTGTGTGTAGGCTGGGTTCCATATGTTGCGGTCCCCTAACGGCTACCCCATATGTATATTCTCCACGGTATCTGCTACCCTACTGGCTAGCCCCGTGTCTTTCCCACACTTCTCGGCTCCTCAGTTGAAAACAATATGCGGTTCTTCCACTTTCGTATTTATACCCGCAACGCGGGGCGGCGCGTGGAATGCGTGAACCGCATGCCAATGTTCATTGGCTCGTTTTTAATACACTCGAAGTAGATTGGTCTCTGAAACAGATCCCAATTCGTCGGTCAGTTCCGACGTACGTCTCCGTTCCCTCCTTCAGGGAACGAGGGTTACATACGTAACCGAGACGTTATTATTATTATCAGTGTTAAAAACAGTTCTGTTCTTAATATTTTTGTTTAAACTGTAATACATGTTTCTCGGGATTCACAAAAAAGTTTTATTTTAAAGAGTAAAGACTTTTACATTGTTACAAAAATGTTTCAATCATTTTAATAGCCTTGCTGAATAAAAATATCATTTATTTTAAAAATATATATATTACTGACCACAAACTTTTGAACAGTAGTGTACTGTATATGTTTGATTGTCTTTCCCGAGTTAATAAACATATCAAGTAAATGTTAAAAATAAGTGGGCACATGAAAAAGTTTGAAGACCCATGCTTATAGAATTAAAAGACAGACATGTGATCTTGCTTTTAGTGCTTTTTTAGTACATCAAAACGTTATGAATATTATATATACACACTTGATATGTGGTCAACTGAAGCTGAAACTGTTAGATTAGTATGATAGTCTTCCAAATAAACATTTCAAATGAATGACTCATTTTATGATTTATGTTTATATTTGTGTCTGTGTACATGTTTGTATGGTTCAGTGAAAATATTATTGTTCTGTTTTAACCATACTCACCTGTTTTGCACCTGCTACCTTATATTGCAGACTGTGTGTTGCACATGTGAATCCACTACAAAGCTATTTTTGTTAGCCTGTTTTATGCTGTTCTGTTCTTGTATGACCTTTGCAGACACTGTTATCCATGAGGACTTCAGACTATTCCTTAGTTCCATGCCTACCAATGTGTTTCCTGTCACCGTATTACAAAACTCTGTCAAGGTAACACAAGGACACAAACTTGCTACATACATAGTATGAAGTACATACATACATAAAAGCTTCATAAATAAACTGATAGTCACTGATAGTTCAATGAGTGCTCATACACGAATACTAATTCTTCAGGAAAGTATGCACATGCCTTTATCTCATTTTTTTATCTTTCGGAGATGAAACATGCATCAATGTAGAACGAAGTTTCACATGTCAATGGCATCCATATGCTAATGACATGCACATATTTTTACATTTACATGTCATTCATCCTTCCAGCACTTGGATATGTCTGCATGTATATGAAATTAAAATTTTAGTCACAGTAACGCAGTCACACACTCCTGCAAGAAGAAGATAACACTTCACATGGAGTAGCGCTTTCATATTTTATTCACTCTCTAACTAATACATTATCACCCCTGTGCTCGCATCCCTATCAGTTAAACCCCAGCTTTACCCCCAATCACTGGAACCGATAGTAGTTTATAAGACCTTAAACAATGTTTTATTGTAATGAAAGTGCTGTGACATGGATGTCTATAAGTGGTCAGACTGTTCGTAACTTAGTTTTATTAATTTTAGCAAATCTATTTTGTCTTTGGCTCTGATTTTTGTTTTATTGCTAATATGTTTATGTTGCCAGGGAACTAATGAGCCTTTGTTAATGTGATGGTAGGTTACTAACGAGCCGCCAAAGGGTCTCCGTGCCAATGTGAGACGCGCCTTTACTGAGATCAGCAGTACGTTCTTTGAGGAACACGTCCTTGGCAGGAAATGGAGGAAGATCATTTTTGGAGTGTGTTTCTTCCACGCCATCATTCAGGTCAGGTCTCAAGGGTTGAAAATTCTGTATTTTATTCAATTTACTCAAGTCTCTAGAGATTGTAAGGTTTAAAAGCACGAATGCAGTTTTTATGGTTGAATAAAAACAATTAGATGGAAACAGCTTTTATGGTAAATTTGTTTTTAAGTAACTTTAAATTGTTTGTTTCTCTTTGTGAAGTTAGGTGGTTGATAGGTGGTGGACAATATACAGTATAAGCTATGAGTCTGATGCATATATATATATATATATATATATATATATATATATATATATATATATATATATATATATATATATATATATATATATATATATATAATTTTTATTTATTTATTTATTTATTTATTTTAGCAGCCATTACTTGTCTTGGGCTGGATTTCCCGAAACCTTCTTAACACTACGTCGTTCTTAATACGTGTTTCCCGAAGGGATCTTATTTAAGAATACCTTCTGTAAGACATTCGTTCGTAAGGTTGGTCTGGAGCACTCTTAGCTATACCTTCACTATTGACAGTTCATTCCGATAGTGGCCACCATTCCGATAGTTTCTTTACATCTCAGTCTAAGTGTTTTCATGCAAATAATACTATTGTCATTACACTGATGGCTGTTTGCTTTTTAATTAGCCTATATTATCCAAAGGTATATATCAGCTGGCAAACCATTATGGAGTCTATTTAAAAGGAATGATTGTAGAGGGGAGTTTGGTCAAACTATGGCAGCGATACAGAAAATAGTTGTAAATCAAAGACGGCGCCGTCCGCGGAGCCATTTCTATGTTGATCTTCTCCCAGTTGACCCGAAGGCCCAGACGGGCTAAGTGCTGGAGCACCAGGTCTCTGTGTTCGCAAACCTGCACTCGAGAGTGACTCATTATGAGCCAGTCGTCGAGGTAGTTCAGGATGCGAACCCCGTGCTGCCGGAGAGGCACTCGAAGTAGCAGCCATTAGCAGCCATTACTTGTCTTGGGCTGGATTTCCCGAAACCTTCTTAACACTACGTCGTTCTTAATACGTGTTTCCCGAAGGGATCTTATTTAAGAATACCTTCTGTAAGACATTCGTTCGTAAGGTTGGTCTGGAGCACTCTTAGCTATACCTTCACTATTGACAGTTCATTCCGATAGTGGCCACCATTCCGATAGTTTCTTTACATCTCAGTCTAAGTGTTTTCATGCAAATAATACTATTGTCATTACACTGATGGCTGTTTGCTTTTTAATTAGCCTATATTATCCAAAGGTATATATCAGCTGGCAAACCATTATGGAGTCTATTTAAAAGGAATGATTGTAGAGGGGAGTTTGGTCAAACTATGGCAGCGATACAGAAAATAGTTGTAAATCAAAGACGGCGCCGTCCGCGGAGCCATTTCTATGTTGATCTTCTCCCAGTTGACCCGAAGGCCCAGACGGGCTAAGTGCTGGAGCACCAGGTCTCTGTGTTCGCAAACCTGCACTCGAGAGTGACTCATTATGAGCCAGTCGTCGAGGTAGTTCAGGATGCGAACCCCGTGCTGCCGGAGAGGCGCAAGGGCTGCCTCAACTGGGCGCCTACACCGCCCCCCCCCCCCCCTCCCCCCCCCCCCCCCTCCCCCCCCCCCCCCCTGCGCATCTCGTTTGGCGCTCCGGAGGATGATGCGATGTCGGTCACCGCATCACAAGGTGGGCTCGAGTCCTCCGAGGATGATGACTCGGCTGTGCTGCCGCCTTCGGGCGTGCCAGCATTACCCGAGTCGGACCCGGAGCTGACAGCCATGCTGTCTCGGGCAGCCGCGGGATAGAGTGGAACCCTCCGCCCTGTCCCGAGCGCTCGCGGCTCGATGATTGGTTTTTGGGGGCGCGCGCTGACACCCGTAAGTCCCCGCCCCCAATACCTTTCTTTCCTGAGCTGCATGAGGAGGCCTCCTCGGCGGCCTCCTCCGCCTTCTCCACTCTCGATGGGGCCGCGGCCAATGGGTACACTGGGGTCCCCCCAGTCAAACGTTCTGTTGCGTTACAACTGTGTCCTCAGAGCGCTTCGACTTGGCGTGGTGATCCTAAGCACCCCTCCAAAGCCTGTCGATTCACATCAACCTTGGTGTCGAAATCATACAGAGCTGCAGGGCAGGCTGCCGCCTCTTTGCATGCCATGGCAATCCTTCAGGTCTACCAGGCCAGGTTGCTCAGGGACATGCACGAGGGTGGAGTTGATCCAGGGCTCGTGGATGAGCTGCGTGCCGCCACCGACCATGGCCCTCCGGGCGACGAAGGTGACCGCACGCTCCCTGGGTCAGGTGATGTCCACAGCTGTGGTCCATGAGCGACATCTGTGGCTAAACCTGGCCGATATGTGGGACAGCGAGTCTTGCTCGCCGCCGAGGGCGCCCTCCTAAGGCTCCCGCCCCTCCCGCCCGGCCCCATCAGCAGCCTTCACCTGGGCCGGGTCGTGGAGGACGCCGTAGGAAGGCGCCCCAGTCCGCTCAGCCCGCCCCGCTAAACGCCAGGCCAAGCGGCGCTCCTGAGACGGACGTCTCAGGGATGGGAAATTCTTTCCAGGAGATAGCAGCAGGGCCACTCCTTCCCCCGGTGGAGGGCCGGGGGAGAATCTTTTGTTCAGCTGCTGGCCCCCGGGTCAGCAGCACCCTAATGTGGTTAAAGAAAGAATTAACATTCCCATCCCTGAGCCACCAGAGACTGGTGACGGCAGTGTGCACACGCCACTCTCGTCCCTCTCTGTCACCAGCCTTCTGTCAGAGCAGACCCCAGTGGAACGTGCGTCCTTCCCTGGTCTCCTCTGTCAGGACGCAGCCGTTAACCGTGCCCCCACACCGGGACGCCCAAATGCCTCCCACGTCCGGACTGGTTACGCTGCCTTACCCTGGGTACGTCTGTGGCCCGAATGACCCTGCTGGTGCAGTTCCTGGGAGCCTGGCTTCAGCTTCCGGGACTGTCCCGCTGGGTCGTGAAGACCATCAGGCGTGGCTACACGATACAGTTTGCGCAGGCTCCTCCCTGCTTCCGGGGAGTCCGCTGCACTATGGTCGAGGGGAATGCCCCTGTCATGCGTGCGGAGATTGCCACCCAACTGGCGAAGGGTGCGATCGAGCCAATCCCTCCAGCCGAGATGAAGTCCGGGTTCAACAGCCCCTACTTCATTGTATCCAAGAAAACCGGTGGGTTACGACCAATCCTGGATCTGCGCATCTTGAACCGATACCTTCACAGGTTTCCGTTCAAGATGTTGACAGCGAAACGCCTTTTCGAATGCGTTTGTCCGGACGATTGGTTTGCAGCGATTGACCTGAAGGATGAAGGACCATGAAGGACCATGTCTCCATCCTACCTCGACACAGACCGTTCCTACGGTTTGCTTTCGAGGGGCAGGCATATCAGTATGCGGTCCTCCCATTCGGGCTAGCTTTGTCCCCTCGCGTCTTTACGAAGATTGTCGAGGCAGCCCTTGCGCCTCTCCGGCAGCACGGGGTTCGCATCCTGAACTACCTCGACGACTGGCTCATAATGAGTCACTCTCGAGTGCAGGTTTGCGAACACAGAGACCTGGTGCTCCAGCACTTAGCCCGTCTGGGCCTTCGGGTCAACTGGGAGAAGAGCAAACTTTGCCCCGTGCAGAGGATCTCTTTTCTCGGTATGGATATCGACTCGGTCGCCATGTGCGCGCAGCTTACAAGCGAGCACGCGCAGTCTCTGCTGACTTGCCTCCGTCAAATCAAGAGCAAGAGTGCGGTTCCACTGAAACTATTTCAGAGGCTCCTGGGGCATATGGCATCTGCAGCCGCGGTGACGCCGCTCGGATTGCTACATATGAGACCGCTTCAGCACTGGCTTCGCGATCGAGTCCTGAGATGGGCATGGCGGACTGGCACGCTTCGGGTCCTAGTCACTCGGGCCTGCCTTCAGACCTACGGGCAGGTGTGCCCGGGTTGGGGTGCCATGTGCAATGGACATGCTGCCGCGGACTCCTGGACAGGACCCCAGCACCGCTTGCATGTCAATTGCCTTGAGTTGCTGGCAGTACGGTTCGCCCTGCACCGAGTGTTGCTGAAGGGTCAACATGTACTAGTCCGGTCAGACAACACTGCCACAGTAGTGTACATCAACCACCAGGGTGGTCTACACTCCCGCCGAATGTCTCAACTCGCCCGCCATCTCGTTCTATGGAGTCAGAAGCATCTGAGGTCCCTTCGTGCTGTCCATATCCTCGGGAGAACTGAACCGTGCAGCCGACGAGCTCTCACGGTCTCAGCCACTTCCTGGAGAATGGAGATTCCATCCCCAGACGGTCCAGCTGATTTGGGAACAGTTTGGCGACGCACAGGTAGATCTGTTTGCCTCCCACGACTCTTCCCATTGCAGCCTGTTCTATTCCCTGACCGAGGGCACGCTCGGCACGGATGCACTGGCGCACAGCTGGCCGCGGGGCCTACGCAAATATGCGTTCCCCCCAGTGAGCCTTCTCGCACGAGTACTGTGCAAGATCAGGGAGGACAAGGAGCAGGTCATGTTGGTCGCCCCGTATTGGCATGGCCAGACCTGGTTCTCAGAACTGCTACTCCTTGCGACAGCCCCTCCCTGGCCTATCCCTCTGAGGAAGGACCTCCTCACTCAGAGACGGGGCACCCTTTGGCACCTACGGTGGTGGCTACCATCACTTCCGCTAGGGCAGAGTCCACGCGGCATGCCTATGCGTTGAAGTGGAACCTCTTCGTCACCTGGTGTTCTTCCCACCAAGAAGACCCCTGGAAATGCCCAATCGGGTCCGTGCTCTCGTTCCTCCAAGAAGGGCTTGAGCGAAGGCTGTCTCCCTCCACCCTTAAAGTTTATGTGGCCGCAATATCTGCCCACCACAATCTCTTGGGGGACAAAAAAGTAAATCAGCACGACCTGGTCATCAGGTTCCTGAGGGGAGCCAGGAGACTACATCCTTCTCGCTCTCCCCTCGTACCCTCTTGGGACCTCTCAGTAGTCTTAGATGCTCCGCAGAGGTCCCCCTTCGAGCCTTTGCAGTCAGTAGATCTTAAGTTCTTGTCTATGAGGACAGCTCTCCTGACTGCATTGGCCTCCATCAAGAGGGTAGGGGACCTGCAGGCATTTTCGGTTGACGAAGCGTGCCTGGAGTTCGGGCTGGCCAACTCTCACGTGATCCTGAGACATGGATATGTGCCCAAGGTTCCCACCACTCCGTTCAGAGACCAGGTGGTGAACCTGCAAGTGCTGCCCGTGGAGGGGGCAGACCCAGCCTTGACACTGCTCTGTCCAGTACGCACTCTCCGCGCTTACTTAGACAGGACGCAGTGTTTTAGGACCTCAGACCAGCTCTTTGTCTGTTATGGTGGAGAGCGGAAGGGAAGAGCTCTCTCAAAGCAGAGGTTGTCTCACTGGATAGTGGACACCATTGTTTTGGCTTACCAGCAGCAAGGTCGATCATGTCCCCTTGGGGTTAGGGCCCACTCCACCCGGAGTGTGGTCTCCTCTTGGGCTCTAGCGCATGGCGCCTCGCTAACAGACATCTGCAGAGCTGCAGGCTGGGCGACACCGAACACATTCAACAGATTCTACAATCTCTGAGTGGAGCCAGTGTCCGACTATGTACTCGCCTCTACTAGTGGCTGGTAATGGACCAGCCTCAGGTGTCTTCGCTTGCTCGCCATTCCACTGGATACTGGATACGTGCGATATTCTCCCCATTCTTCCCGGAAGCCCTGAGCTCCTCCAGCACTGTCGATGCCGACATCAGTAAATCTGCCCTTTCGAACCCAGACCCTCATGTCCGGCCAGGTGCCCCGTGTGCATGGTTCCCCTCCGCCGACCCCCACACGTGTATTTCCGCCATAAGCCTCCTCAGTGAGCAGGTGTCTTTCCCTTGGCAAGTCCCTGCCACCCTGGGGTTAAAAAGCCACCTTCGGCTGGTACCCCAGAGTTTCCCATATGCAGCCCGTAGCGGGTCATATGTGTACTCTCTAAGTCCTCCCTACGGGTAGGCATTCTGGCATATCTCCACTGGAATATGCTTCCCAGTATACCTTGGTAATCCTGTGATAAGTGGGAGTCCTTCGTCCGTACTAGTCTTACGACAGGGTACTCACACTTACACAGGACACTGGAAGACAGCCGAGTGGTGTCACTGTATTGGGACCCCCATTCGTTAGTCACTAACGTTACGTCGTAGTGACTGAACGAAAGGGAACGTCACGGTTACGTATGTAACCCTCGTTCCCTGAGGAGGGAACGGAGACATAACGTCTCTTTGCCACCTCTGCTGTGCTGCTGGAACGCGGAGTTCAGTCTTGGCTCCACTGCAGTAACATAATGCGATGTTGCCAGCGTACTTCCTTATATACCCACGTTGTGGGGCGGAGTTACGTATGCAAATTCCGCATGCCCATGGCATTGGCACTGCCATTGGGCACTGTTAAATTCCTAGGTAATTGCCTTCTAAGCGAAACCCCCATTCGTTAGTCACTAATGTTACGTCTCCGTTCCCTCCTCAGGGAACGAGGGTTACATACGTAAGCGAGACGTTGGCGCTCTTCTCTTTCTTTCTTTTTTCTCCGCTGTAGCTGTTGATTATCTTTCGCGTGTTGCGCCTTTATTGAGTAGGTCATCCAATAACAGAAATAAGTGATTTACCAAAAATGTGATGTGGGCAATCAACTCTGCTTGTGGAGTAAATGAAGACTATGGCAAAATATATTATGATAATATAAATGGCATACTGCCAGTGTAGTGGGTTGATACGTATGGGCATGAGAGGTTGCGGGTTCGCACAATCATTTCAAAATTATTTACAATATCCACGGTTGGATTTAGTTTGCAATTTGGATTATATTTATACGATCTCACGAGTCCTGATAAATGGAATTTCAACTATTTCTGAAGTGCTTCTATTATAAAGAACACCACTTTCTCACATAATGCTGTTAAACAGCCCCTGCATAGAGTGAATAATCGATTTTTGAGCCATTGATAAACTAATTCAGCACCACCGCCACGAACAGCGCCTGTTAACGTCACACTTAAGAAGGTATACCTTAAGCAACCTCCTAAGGTTTAGTTAGGGGAACACGCCTAGAAATGGTATACCTTTAGTTAAGTTATACCTTTAGAGTCTTCGTAGCGTGATAAGAGACAACGTTATCGGGAAATGCAGCCCTGATCCTTAACATGATCCTTCAGAAATCATTCTAATATCATTTTAATTATTAACATTTATTATTATTATAAATGTTTAAAATGGTTGTGCTGCTTAATATTTTTGTGTTAACTGTGACACATTTTTTTCAAGATAGAAAAACATAAAAAGATAGACAGTTCAAAAGTAAAGCATTTATTTGATAAAGATATCATTTGTTAATTTTGACATGAATCTAGGTAACATGTTTGAAAGAAAAATGTCCAATTATTTGCAGGAGTGCTTTACTTATTCACATCCTCTAAATCCTTCTCTTATGTGTCTATATATATATATATATATATATATAGGAGAGGAAGAAATTTGGTCCTCTGGGCTGGAACATCCGTTATGAATTCAATGACAGCGACAGAGAGTGTGCTCTTCTTAACCTAAACCTCTACTGCCAGACAGGACATATCCCCTGGGATGCTCTTGTATACATAACAGGTACATGTGTGTGTTTATTGCAGAAGTATTTAAAGAATCAGTCATTAGCCCCTTTCACACAGCAATCCCTGAAAAATTACAGAAAAAATGACAGAACATTTTTTTTCGGTAAATACACAAATGTGAAGTTATTAAACGTAATTTCGGGAGGAGTACGCCCATCTAATCTTCCAATTAATACCAAGGTATAAAACCAGCAACTTACCTCTTCCCGTTGCTAGTTCTTGCAGCATCCCTCCTCCTCCCCTGCTCCTCCTTTTTGTACAATTTTGCCTGTTATAGGGGGAGGCAATCGGAGCTTGGGTATAATAGCCCCTCTGTA
This sequence comes from Romanogobio albipinnatus, assembly GCA_023566225.1. NCBI lineage: Eukaryota > Metazoa > Chordata > Actinopteri > Cypriniformes > Gobionidae > Romanogobio > Romanogobio albipinnatus. Next base: position 28,659,023 of record CM042241.1, read on the forward strand.
GCAGACAGCAAGCCAAATCTGTTTACCACTTTCACTAAGATTATATGGGCACACAAACTTGTGAAATGCTGTCCATACAAGCAACAGAGTTCAGTCTTTTTACCGGTAAGATACCATTCACACATCAGAACCAAAATACAGGTAAACTTCTGGTATGAGGAGAAGCCCTTTAGTTTCATTTTAGTTACTTTTTTTTTTTTTTTTACTTCTGAGTGACATTCGTAAAGGGATGCTCACACAGAACATGTTTTTGCTCGAGATGCATAAAAGTTACTATATAGTATTGCAGTTACTATAGTATGCAATAACTGCAGAGCTGCAGCGCTAATGCATGTAAAACAAGCCACGAACGAGAGAGTCAGCTGCCCGTTTCTCACATGTTTATATAGAAAACATTGAAAGCAGTTTAAAAAAAAAAGTTAAAAGAGCTCTGACTGAGCTTTTTGATTGGCCCAAAGTAAACATCTTACTTCACCGCGTTCTGACCTTGTACATGCTCATACCAGTAATATTCATTCTTTGTTTACACACAGTATCATGCCGGTCATTTACTGGTAATGTTACAACTTCTCATACTGGTAAAATGCCAGAACCGATTTACCAGTATTTTAGTCCTGCTTACACATGATCTCTTAATGGTATTTTACCTGTAAAGATCGTATGTGTGAAAGGGGCTGATCCACACTTTCACATGTTCCTCTTATCTGCTAGTGTTTTTCTGTGTATGTGTTTGTCTGTTAAATAAATTAAATAAATATGAATATTTGTGTGATATTTTTGACATTTCTCAGAAAATCTTTTGGATTCTTCCACTAAAATTTCCAAAATGTTTTATAATTGTTACGAATGCATTGCTGTTATGTAGGCATCATTTTACAGATCATTAGTTAGTGACAATAAATGATATTACATTTGGTGCAGCTTGTGGCGTGCGGGGACTATGAGGGAGTGTTCCAGTAATTTTGTTATGAGAGGCTTTGGGAAAGACTCATTAAGGAAGCTTCAAACAATGTCAAACTGTCTCATTAATTCTTGGCAAGGTGTCAGTCAGTAATGCAATGAATTGAAATGTGTTTGTGTATGTGTGTTTTATTGTCTCTGTAGGTGAGATAACGTATGGAGGCAGGGTGACGGATGCCTGGGATCAGCGATGCTTGCACACCATACTCAAGAGTTTCTTCTCCCCAGCCACATTAGAGGATGGCTATACCTACTCAAAATCAGGTATACACATACACACACGTTTACTTTGCTAAATGGGGAAATTCTAATAGACTTCTGGGCTGATGTACTTACTGTGTTCAAATTGTATTACAAAACACCTTTGCTGATATTGAGGTGGGATACAGGTAGGGTTAGGGACAGGTGTGGGGTTATGGGTAAGTTTAAGGGTAGGGTTAGGTGTAAGGGAAGTGTCAACTGTGTAATTACAAATGTAAGTACAGAAATTAATTACAGACGTAATTACATGCAGGTATTTTTAAAAATGTAAGTACAATATAAAAACATGTATGTACACAATAAGTGCATTGTATCAAATTATTAATTAAATTGTTAGTACATAGTAGTTAAGGCCACCTAATATAAAGTGGGTCCGACTTCTGTTGTTTTTATATACTGCAAGTTCTAAATACTATAATCTTACCCTAACCCCAACAGAAAACATTATGAATTTTTACAAATAAAAAACAAAACAAAAAAGGAGGTTTTGACAGATTTCGCTTACTTCTAGGTACAAATTTGTCCCTAAAATATGATTAAAGGCGATTAAACATCTGGTTTACTATCTTTGTGGGGACTGTCCATAGATGTATTGTTTTTATACTGCACAAACTGCATATTGTATCGCCTTACTCTAACCCTACCCCTAAACCTACCCATCACACAAAACTTTCTGCATTTTTACTCTTTCAAAAAAAGTAATTCTGTATGATTTATAAGCTTGTTTCTTTATGGGGACCTCAATTTAGGTCCCCACGATAACATGAGTCCCCACCGGGATAGAAACACACACGCACGCACGCACGCACGCACGCACGCACGCACACACACACACACACACACACACACACACACACACACACACATACACAAGAGAGACATACTCTCTCTTAATTGGTAAATAATAGACATGCATTCAACTTCACTCTTTCAAATACCAAATCTGGTATTCAGACTTGCAAATTATGTAAATTAAAAATGGAGTGTGTATTTTTCCAGCACTGAAATACTTTGTGCTGTCCCAGTTTTTAATGTGCAGTACTCGTATATTGACTTCCCTATTGGTTACCTTTGCTTTTAAGACATTTCAAATCGTTTTTACTCGCTAGGTAGCTTTTTACATTTTGATTCATACCTCTGGAGTCCTTTGTATACTGTACAAAGCCGTTTAGAGTGGAGGAGCATGAGGGGAGGGGGGAGTATTACGTTTATTATATTTTGTTTAGTTCTACACTTTATTACAGACCTCAATTTAGTGCCATTAGATCATTAAACACTTCAACTTTAAATAACAAAGGCTCTCTTTCCTTTTGTGCAGGGATTTATTTTGCTCCTGATTCAGACAGCTTGACTGAGTATAAGCATTATATCGAGGATCTACCTCTTAATGATGATGCAGAGGTCTTTGGCATGCATGAAAACGCTAATCTGGCTTTCCAGGTAACTCTCACCTCTTCTTGCTCTACACAAAATAACAAAAAATCTTTAGATAAAGAAAAACCTGACTCAACACACGTGGGTCTCCTTTCCATCTTTGAAAACAGAGGCAGGAGACAATGAAACTAATCTGCACAATTCTGGAAGTCCAGCCCCGTTCTTCAGCAGCTGGTGGAGGGAAGAGCAATGATGAGGTGGTCCATGAGCTGGCTGACTCCATCTTAGCAAAGATCCCTGGTTAGTCTCAAACCCCGGTATCTCCCTGCACACAAGTCTACTGTCACTTCATTGGATTTATAATGAGTTTTTTGGACCTGTCTGTGTGTGTGTGTCTCTATGCATGATGTGTGTGTATCTGAGCAGAGAAATTAGATATGGATGCAGCAGTGGAGAGTCTGTTCTTGCAAGACCCGAATGGTAGAGTTAACTCCCTAACCACTGTGCTCGGACAGGAAGTAGACCGCTTTAACTTCCTGTTGCGTGTGCTGAAGGCAAGAGACCTTTTTTTGTTAAAGATTTTTGATCGTAAACTACAGATGATGAATTGATAACAGCAGCTAATCAAACAAGAATTAATTAATTATTGATCACACTAATCTCCCCACTGTTGATTGTTTGTATTTGTGTGTGCATGCATTTCCTGCAGACTTCGCTACATACTCTGCAGAAGGCAATAGCAGGTCTAGTGGTGATGTCTGAAGAAATGGAGAAGATTTATAACAGTTTCCTGAATAACCAAGTTCCTGTTCACTGGTCTAATGCAGCTTACCCATCTCTCAAACCTCTCGGCAGCTGGGTTAGAGATCTCACCCTGCGCACCGCATTTATAGAGGTATGACTATGTCACCAGTGTTTCCCATTAATTCCCAAGATGTGGCAGCCAAATCATTTATCCCACCACAGTTTCATAAAGAACCAAACATATTTTACACTTTTCATAATAACATAAATTATGTTTAACAGTGATTGATGCATTGCCAAAGTAATGGTGCAAAACACAGTCAACTAAAATCGAAATTGCATATGGGTTTGGCAAAAAATTTTGTGGAGAAATGTACAGAAATATATACTTCACTTGTAATGAGAACATTTATAAACTAAAGAAGTGTAAAGGTCTCCATAAGATTTTCCATCACATATAAAGCTCAAGGTTCTAACTCTTGAAAAATAAATAAGTATTGTAATTTTACTTCTGTAGTTTAAAGTAAAATTATTAATATAATTATTATTAAAATGCCATTTTTATTTTTTACTGTGCAGTTATACTGAATTAATATTATTATTATGATTATATTCAAATTGTTAGGCTTCCTACATTATGAGTGTACTGAATCTACTTTAAAGTCCAGGTACAAGTCAATGTTTTTTTTAAAGCTTACTTAGAATACATCTTGGGGCATCATGGCTCACAGGCTTGAAGCCAATCTGTAAATCTGTACTATCGTATTCCAAAAAGACAAGGCATTAAAAATAGTCTCAGTTTTAAGACTCCACTTTCAAGCGTGTGCGCAGACACACACTTTTTTCCTCTGTATTCAGGAGGTTCACTCTCATTGTACATGGACAATTTCCCTAGGGTTGGGGATTCCAGTAAAGGCCAGTGATATATGAGCTTTGTGCTGTTGTTATTAAAGTTCATGAATGGAGCCAGAGGGGCTCACAGCCATTCTCAAAGAAGCTACAACTACAATTTCTTTACTATGTATCCTTGCTTCACTGTCTGGCATGCACATATGGCGATAGCTGTCTTGCACGGGTTGATGGGCACACCCAAACTGTTATCTCTGACTGGATGTGCTGTTCCGTGTGGCTGGTCTGAGTGCTCTGTTATATAACACACAGACACACACAATAAGCTCATGTTAATATGGATGAATTGCAGAAGATTTTGAGTTTCTGAGCAAACAGGCTCAGCATATGTAACTGGACTAGTTTAAATTTCAGCAGTGAAGTAAGAAATTTCCTCTACAACATCATTAATAGACTGAGGTACACTGCATAGTACACTGCATAATAATATAAGCCCACCATTATATATGAGAGAGAAACCCCAATTATCCACTGCTGTTATTCTTCTCAAATGAAAAATGTAAATTCTGTCATTATTTTCTCACTGTCATGACGTTTCAAACGCATACACTACCATTCCAAAGTTTGTCGTTAGTAAGGTTTTTTAATGATTTTGAAGTCTATTATGCTCACAAAAGCCACATTTATTAAATCAATAAAAACAATATTAATTCAATATTAATCAAATTATTCAATATTTTTGTGAAAAAATATTTTTTGTGGAAACTGTTATGCATTTTTTAAGGGTTCTTTGATAAATAGAACAGCAAAATCTTTTGTAGCATTATAAATGGTTTTTACTGTCACTTTTTATCAATTGAATGCTTCTTGCTAAATCAACATATTCATTTATTTAAAACAAAGATCCTAAACTTTCTGAATGGTTGTGTACAGCAAAAAAAAAAAAAAAAAAAATCATTTGTGAAACATAAAAGGAGATATTTAACAAAATGTCCAATCTGCTCTTTTCCACATAATGGATGTACATGGGAAATGGGGCTGTCAAAAATAACAATAAGTAAACTAGTCTACATATGACTCATGTACGGTGCTATACTAAATGCCTTGCAGAATTATATGATGAAAAGCAGGGGAAGAAGGAGGTGGAGAAGAACATCCATGCACACACATCTCATTGTCATTCTTGCCTTGTTTCTTGTGAAGCAGCAAGTTTAAATGTTTGGAGGGTGAATGAGATTTGAGAGCTAAGCCAGAGGGCAAGATTTTCCGTGAATAAATAAAATTTCATGTTTTTTTCAAGTATTTATCTACAAAGACTGGCACACTAATATATGCATTTATTATTTTTCAGCTTAGAAATATCCTTATATCCTTTCTAAGCTGTATGATTATTTGCTAAGGTTATGCATATGTAGTTCATCAACTACAACCTTCAACCCTCTAGTTACTTATTTTTGACATGTTCTGAAATCGAAATTATCCAAGACTGTCGGCTTTACCTTTGAACTGACTTTGTTTGCCCTCAGGAGGGAAAAGTTTAATAGTTTTGCCTTTTTTTAATGACCTTTGTTTGTTTGTTTTTAATTCACAAGATTGTAAAGTACCCATTTGTTGTGTGTGTGTGTGTGTGTGTGTGTGTGTGTGTGTGTGTGTGTGTGTGTGTGTGTGTGTGTGTGTGTGTGTGTGTGTGTGTGTGTGTGTGTGTGTGTGTGTGTGTGTGTGTGTGTGTGTGTGTGTGTGTGTGTGTGTGTGTGTGTGTGTGTGTGTGTGTGTGTGTGTGTGTGTGGTTGTGTGAGCAGAGTTGGATCACAAGTGGTCAGCCGAAGTCTTTTTGGATTTCTGGATTCTTTTTTCCTCAAGGATTCCTCACAGGTAAGAAACAAGTTTGAATTTATACCTGCTCTGGAAAAAATAAATCTCTAACAAAATTAGGCCCTGGAAAATAGGGGGAATCTATTTATGTAGATTTCTCAAATGTTTTTTGTTCAATAAAGAGTTGGTTCATGTGTCTCATAGGTGCACTGCAGAATCATGCACGTAAATACAACCTGCCCATTGATGAGCTGAATTTTCGTTTCAACGTGGTACCAGTGTACAGAGACCAGACCCTTGTCACTGAAGCTCTGAAAAGCCTTAAGCCAGGGAAGGAACTTGACATGGACAAGGAGGTCAGCCTGGAAACAAGCAGGGATATTTTAACATACTGTATATTTTTGGATATGATAACAAAAATGTACTGTAAACATAAACATAAACATCATGAACCCACTTTTTAAGCACCCATAACAGTCGTTCAGATGTTTGGGTTTGGCTTATGCTCACCAAGGCTGCATTTATTTGATAAAAAAATACAGTAAAAACTGTATTAATATTGTAAAATATGATTTTTTTTGTAGAAACAGTGACATTTTTCAGGATTCTTTGAATAGAAAGTTGTTATTTGAAATACAGCATTTATATGCTACATCATAAATGTCTTTACTTTTGATCAATTTAATGCATTCTTGTGGAACAAAAGTATAATGGCTTTCAAAAAAATCGTACTGACTCTATAAATGGGTGTGCCAAGTGTCTTGTGCCAAGTGTCTATGTGGTGTGCCACATAATAGGTGGTGTTGTCCTATATTTCGAAGGAAAATATTGTCATGGTTAAATCTCGCATCATTAATGTAGTCAATACTTTGTGGTCTGCTTCTTTAGCTTCCCACCATGGAAGATGGTGTGTTGGTTCATGGGATGTTCATGGATGCTTGTCGCTGGGATGACATAAACATGGTTATTGAAGACGCGCTGTCAAGGGTGATGAATCCCATGCTGCCTGTGGTGCATTTTGAACCTCAGCAAAACTATGTTCCTGAGCCCACCCTCTACAACGCACCACTGTACAAGACCTCCGCTCGTGCTGGAACTCTTTCAACTACAGGTCATTTTACTATTACTACTGCTACTACAGGTCTTGTGAAGTTTAAACAGTTATCCTGTTCCCGTCACAGAGTAAAATAAAAGGATAAATAAGTTCATATAAATCTCACAATTGCCTTTGTCTACAATGTCGGTACTTACCTCACAATTACCTTTTTTTAATTCTGAGGCAGAAACATTCTTCCATTTATTTACCTCCATTAGGTTATTGTGAAGGGGGAAAAAAACACAAAATCTTTTAAAAACCATTTTTATCAGAATTTATCTTTGAACTGTAATCTTATGACATTTTTATGTTACTTTTTCTTTTATTAAATTGAATGTTTTTGTTCTGTCTATTAGGACACTCTACAAATTTTGTGGTGACTGTGATGTTGCCATCCAATCGGCCCAGTGACTACTGGATCTCAAAAGCCTCTGCACTACTCTGCCAACTCAATGAATAATCAAAGCTTTACTTCTTTACTTCTCACTTTTGATCCTTTCCTTTTTAGTGTTTTTGAGCACAAGTAACAGTAAAGAATAAAAAAAAAAGAAACATTAAAAATGAACTACAAATGAACTGTAATGTTGATTTTTTTTTTTTTTTTTACCACAAAACAAAACAAGCATTTCAAAGTGAACCGTAAAGCCGTGGATGCCTGTTTGCAGCTCTAAAATGAATGCATGCACCTACAATACATGTATAGTAGTAGAAATACTGGTTGTAAGCGAAACTGGTAAACATAACACAGCTACATACACAATGGGTCTCATTCAATAAGCATGTGTACGCACAAATGTGTGCGTGAAATGTGTGTATGGATGATTTTAAGAACAAATCACGATTTACCCAAAAAACAATATAGGAACAACTGAAACCACATGTATGGCCTTATAATCGTGTTAAGAAGTTATAATTCATCCTAACACGACTATAATTATATTGAAGTATGTTGCATTAATTGTTTTATATAATTGTATTATATAATCCATATTTAAATTATATGATACAATTATTAAATACAATTTAATTTCATGTTAAATACATTCCAGTGTAACAGAGGCAAGCTAGTATTTGCTGTGCGAGTAAACCTCACTCCTCTGATCTCAAGAGATGCTCTAGCGACTGTCGCTGGGGTTGCAGCCTTTAGCCTCCTTGTTAGGGCGCCTGACTGTTGTGCCAGCGAACGAGTCCCACTTGGAGCGGATGGTTCGAACAGGAGGGGTTACACCAGCATATACAGTTAAAAAGTAAGAAAAGCTGCGTTATAGCTTCAGCTGCGAGGTTTCTCTGAATAACGCAGATATATAAGTATATGCACAGCTTCCTAAAGAGAGCTCTGTAATCTGGGTCAGGTGTTTATTGTGAGAACTAGTGAGAATGGCTCACTGGGCATTGCTCGACGATCGGGCAAGAGCGCGTCTGCAAGCAGAAGCGATTTTGACGAGAGTGACGAAATGCTCTAAGAAAAGCGTGTGGAAAGCCCTTATATGGAGATGGTTTGGCCGAACAAATTCATGCTCATACGAATGTGTTTGTGAATTAGACTGAGATTTTTTGACATGCAAAATATTAGTGAATGAGACCCATTATTCTAATGAAATGCAACAAATACTTCTGCAAAATACATAGATTCACCTGGAACTTTAAATTGTTTTATTTATTTTTTTTATCTATATTTTCTAACAAAATTACTTATATCCACAGTGTTTACATGGTATTTTACATAATACAACAGAGCACAGGGTCAGAATGAAGTCACAAAATAATGACACTCTGAATACGTGGACAAACTGGACACAAGTGAGAGATTTGAACACACTAATAACTGTAATATTTATATAAAAATGTCAAAAATGATGACAGTTATAGAGCTTATTAATTCTACAGTTAACGTAGGTTATTGTTGCTTTGGTAAAGAAACATTTGCTATAAATTTACGATTTGTATTACAGTTCAGTGATAACTTTTAATTCTAACAATATTAAATGATGCCAAAAGTATTACTAAAGCCAAGAAATGAAAAGATTATGGGATTGAAACTGTGATTTCCAAAGGGATTATAGGACTGATTATGTTTATATTTTAGCACATAAACTTCACAGACGCAGCTGCTGTGACTAAAAGTGTTAACACACTGAGAACACATCTTTACATAAACCAACCCTCAAGTGCTCAGTCCAAATACAGAATATAAAGACATACAATATCACCCAAACAGCTTGTCCAAGTGCCTGTATGTTTGTTCGAAAAGTTCAAAAATACACAGCTTTTTTATTTATCTGAATTATTGTAATGGTAGTTCACGTTGATCTCGATGAACGATGAGAAGAGGAAGGACTCTACTTTGGTGGTAGACACTTCTCACACTCAATCGCGTGTTTTTCTTAAAAAAAAAAAAGAAAGAAAGGAAAATGCAATGCTTTTGCAATTATGTGAAGTCTTTAGAGACTGCCTCAATGAAGTTTGGTGCTGACATGAGAATGGTAAAGGTGCAGATGATGGAGAAAAGTGAAAACGCCACCAGACAGAGCCGATCCACGACTGCTGCCGCAAACTTCCACTCGCTGCAGATAGCCTCGGCCTCATCCTGGTCACGGAATCGTTGAGCGATGTACATCACTTCCGCCAGGATGTGATGGATCTCCTGTTCGCCTGAAAACACCCTCACTGTCTCCCGCTGCTCTTCATTTGGCGACCCGCCGACTCGACCACCGCTGCAAGACACGCCGGAGTCGCTGCTGGGTGGGCAGCAAGCACTGTCAATGGAGTGGTAGCCGAAGTACAAGTTCATGTGACCATTGGTGGTTGAGTTGGTAGAGGACGGCTGACCGGGCATTACCCCCATCTGAATGCTGCTGGCGCTGGCATGGTGCGTTGGAGAGTGGTCATATTTGTAGTTGGCTTTGCGTTCCTCGCCTGGCTTCTTCATGCGCAAGAACCAGGCACACCAGTTGAGCAGGATCACGCGCACCTAAGAAGAACAGGAAAAATCTGCTTAAGATGAAGCACTCAGATGGGTGAACAAGACATTCCTCCCTTTATGATGATGATGATATGCTGTGTGAAGTCTGTATATTTTTTTTAGATTATGGGAGAAAGTGTCCACTGAAGGTTTGTGTGTTTAAAAATTCAGATATGCTTCAAGCGGCAGGTGCGCGTCCCTGTGGACATGAACCAAATAAGAAACACCAGACAGCTTTTCTTCTCATTTGAGTAGCTGAGGATACATTAAAGTTTAATACAAATAGACCTCATTACCTCTCCAGTGGGAGACCGCAATGCCAACTGCACTAGAGTCATTCTACAACTAACCCACATATTGCGTATATTCGGGATTCAGGAGGATTTCTTCGATTTTTGTCAGAAGCAATTTTTCCAGTTGGATTTTGGTAACACTTTAATAACGTTAAGTTATGTCACTAAAAAAACTAAACATTTACAAAAAACAGGACTAAATGATTAAAAAGTGATATGCTAACATTTAGTTAATTCAGTTATAAGTAACTTATAAGCTATTTGTTAATGATGAATTAATAATTTCAGTAAATTGACTAACTAATCATACCAGTAAATTGACTAGCACAATAAATCACCTTGAATGATTCATTTAAATACTAGCACAAGCTGTTAGTGAATCTGGCCCATATTGTTTTCATTTATCATGTATCTCCTAGCAACGAATGTTTTCTGCATGAGTTTGTGTCCGGAGTGACTTGAATGTCTGGTGGATCCTCACAAGTTTTATGTCTGGATTGTGATCCTCACAAGTTGTATGATGCCCAGTTTTTCCTCTGTAACAATTTACAAAGTCTGCAATTGTATGATGCCTAGTGTAAAATCTGTTAAGATTTTAAATGTTGTGCAATGTATTCCAGCCTTAGCTCTAGATATCCACTGGTGTGGAGTGAGCGGACGTTGCAAATACATTCTCTGTGGGAGGGGAGAAACACACATGTGCAGTAAATTGTGGCAATGGCCGAAAATCATCAAAAGGTTGAGGAAAATGCTGGGCAGAAGCCAGTTACAGTTTGACCAGTGATGTTTGCAATTAAGTTTTTTAGGGAACTGCAAGAATAATTATCCACTATCCAAGTCCTAAAAACTGAGACCCCTAAGGAGCCACAGGGGAGCTTCAGCTCTACTATCCCAGAGTGATCGGCGGAAAGCGCTCATGCCCTGCCTGGACACGTCCAGGATCCAAAGACTCTCAGTACTCCCGAAGGTGCCCGGTAACAAGAAGGGATGCTATAAGTCAAATTACCTCTACTTGTTAGGTTCTACATGGATCTGGAAAGGCTCCAACAGGGAGCGGAGGACCCTGCTTTAAAACCCCTGACAATGACCCCTGAGGGTTAAATTCTCCACTTAAAGACAGCCTACCAGCGAAAGCATGCTAAGCGCTAGCTACCGCCTTCAATACTGCTGCTCTTCTAAAAAGGAGGGGAGCCACTGGGTAGCTATTCTACTTAAAGACCCTAGAGTCCTGGGGGCTAGCCCGTACTTGGTTAAATTAGCACTAGCCATAGTCAGTGAGAGAGAAAAAAACCCAGGCAAACATCCTTAACTCGTTAGCGTTGTCTACTACCAAGGTCAACTAGAAAGGTTTATTCCTCTAAAGGGAAGCAATATCCCTACTGTGGTTGGGGAGGGAGGCAAATTAAGAAGATGGAATAAATGCACTACAATCCAAGTTCACCTTTCCTCTACCTAGAGGAAGTACTCTTAAGGGTAGAAGGGCCCTTCTTCATAATCCAACTAACGTTGGAGAGAGTGAAGCTTGGTCTCACTAGTTTAGCTAACCTAGCTCAAGCCTGAATTGAGGTTATATTGAGGGGATACCACCCCTATGGTCACTGTCTGGAAGTTTCGATTGACTGCTTCAGGAGACAGTCCCTGCCCCTAATTCAAATCTTGCAGAATCTATGCAGAATCTATGCCGATCTGCTTGGTATGCCTGCAGCACGTACATCGTGATAGCCCAAAAGCATCTCACATATCCCACTCACGCAATCCATCCACATTCAAATAATTTGAATGCTGAAAGGGATAGATGCAAGCTGAATATGGCTTCATCCATGACTTCACCTCGGCATGAAGTTTGGGAAGAAACGGAAGGTTCATTGGCGCAGGACTGTTATGGCCTGGTAACAACCCCTCGTTGAGTCTCATTGACTCTGCCACGAGCAACTTCCTGTCTTTCACGTCCCTTCACTTCCAACAACCTCTCATATGTGGGGCTGGCAGGTTGAGAGGGTTATCCTCGCCCTCCTCAACCACATCCGCCTCATCCTGGCTGGATGGTGCCAGCAACATGCTATCTGCTGGATCAAGAGATTCAAGAAGACAGTATATCCTGATCCAGCAGGTCACTCAAGCCAGTGACTGAGGAACACGAGAGAGCCTTACCTTTCTCAAACTCCTCAGCCAGCTCGGCCCCACAACTTCAGTCTCAGCTGTGCCACGGCTACCATGGGGTCCGAGCCGCGGGGCGCAGACGCTTGTCCCACGTCCGTTGAAAATAGGGCCAATTTTGTGAAATTGTGAATTTCTCACAATGAGCGCATTCAAATCTCCCGAGAACTGAACACACATGCTCCTCACCCAAACACAATGCAGAGGTTGTGTGTGTCCTCAGGACACGGAGGCACACACTTCCTGAAGTGCTTGCTAGAGTGTTTATCCATGCTAATACAAACAAACGCCTCTTATACTCGCGGGCGCTCGGATAATGACGTTATGGACTATTGTTGGCCAATAAAATTGTCGTGTTTACACACATGCTTCAGACACTAGTCACGCTGATGACGTAGTGTTGAGTTTTACATCAAATGGGAACTGCTCAATTTAAAGAGTTTTAACTCACCCATCTTGGCATCTTTCCCCCTTGTGGATCATGATGATGAAACTGCAGAACGAGGACAGTGACAACAACTGACAAACCCACGATCATCATGGTGCTGGCAAAGTACTGAGCTACGGAGCCAAAGAAGACACAACTGTTTAATTCTGCAAGCTGTACTGTCTAAAACATCAGTGAAGATGAAGTTCTTCATGAGATTCAGTACATATGAAAATTGAGCAATTTGGATGTAGCCCTTAACTTACCTATGAGAGGAACTGAGTCAGAGGTGGCCGGCATGATCTCAGCCACCAGCAGCATGAAGACCGTTAATGACAAGAGGACAGTGATACCTGACAAACAGGAAAGAGGAAAAAGTAAGTATAAAATAAAATAATGTAATTCCTTCATGCATAAAAGTGCATAATTATGCATATATGGTCATTATGATAAAAAAGAGAAAGCTTTAATTCATGTTTATTTTACCTAGTGATATCTTCTCTCCAGAATCAGCTGGCAGCAGGAAAACGAGCAGAGCAAGGCCAGAAATGAGCACACAGGGAATGAGCAGATTCAGACCATAGTACAATGTTCGCCTACGCATTGTTACTGTAAATGTCACGTCAGGGTAAGGCTCCTTACAGCACTCATAATACAGCTCATTACGCTTCCCAGGGACCCCTGACAAAACACAAAGGAACACATTCAGGTTTATGTTGTATAACAGTAGGCATTTTCCACAAATACAGTACACTCTGGTGTCCCATTACTTTTTATGAAGCAGTAAAGGCAGAAATCCCATGTTTTTTGTTGTGAGATTAGATATTGTCTAACACACAATAGCATGAACTTCTTCTTTTCAAATTTTTACATCATATTAATTCATAATTATGAGAAAGTCATTATTATGAGAATTTTTCTCAATATTTCTCAAAGGCAGTCAGTCACTGAATTAAATGTCATAAGAACAATTACATCTCTTAAACCATCTAGAGCAAAGGATATATTTGGTATGGATGTAGTAATGCTTAAAGAGATCAGTGAGTCACTAGTTAATGCTGTCACCAAAATGATCAACCTTTCAATTTCTCAGGAGACATTCCCATGTGCTTGGAAGTCACCTGCTGTAATGCCTATAATTAAAATTGGAGATTCTCATTATGTCAGTAATTACAGACCTATTAGTATTTTACTTATAGTCTCAAAGGTTGCAGAAAAATTGATGGCTGTGCAAATCACTAATTATCTGAATACTAGTTCATTTGCTATGCATCTGATATATGCATCCCATTGGCTCCCTTTTAGAAGAGCATCTATAGCACTATTCAACTGAGATAGCCATGTGTTACTTCACTGAAAAAGTGAAGTCTCTATTAGACAAAGGTGAGGTTGTCAGCCCGGTGTTTCTTGACCCCACAAAGGCTTTTGACAGTGTAAACCAAATAATTCTTATGTCTAAATGATAGGTTTTCCTTTTTCTCCAGAGACTTTCAGGTGGATAGAATCATATTTGTCCAGTCCCACACAGTATGTCTGAGTACATAATTGTAAATCAGCCCCCTTAAGTATGTCCACAGGTGTTCCCCAAGGATCTATTCTGGGTCCATTGCTATTTATGTTGAATATCATTGATCTTCTATCCGTTTGTCCTGACACTAACATCCAAATATATGCATATGACACTTTTATTTATAAACTGGAGCAGCATGTAACAAGTTGCAAATTAACTTACAAAATCTTTGGTTAATGTCACAGCTTGGCTAGAACAATACTGTTTTCATCATTACTCAATACTAAACAAAATTCAATTTGCTAAGTTAGGATAACGTGATCAAATATGTAGATGTTTGTCTTATGTTTAACTCTAAACATGTCTTTTTCCTGTTAAAACAGTATGTAACATTAGAATAACTGCACATCGGTCCACAAGGGGTGGAGAAAGAGGGGACTGTATTAATTTGAAAATGTAAATTTAGTCAGTCTGTATTAATTCAGTCAAAGCCACAAGGAAATAGAACTCCATCTCGTCAACAATTAGAAGGCTGGATACATATGGTTCTTTTAAGTTTCATCTTAAAAAATGGTTACTTACTACTCAACACTGTCAATATTAATTCATAATTGCTCTTGGTTAGTTGCTTTCTCCTGTCACTATCTCTCTTACCTCTTATGTAGCACAATATATATTTAGATAACATTTTCTATTAATGTATTTTAGCATGATTTCCACCTGGAATCATGTACTTGTATTTTATATTTTATAATGTGAATGTTTTTCTTTATTTCTCTTTTGTGTGTGAGTGTGTGTGTGTGTGTATTAATATAACATGCTTTGTGGTGACTGGGACTGGGACAGGGTCCACAGATGAAAACTAGCCTTTTTGGCTAATTCTGGCACATTTACAGCCATGTTTATAAA
This sequence comes from Romanogobio albipinnatus, assembly GCA_023566225.1. Taxonomy (NCBI): domain Eukaryota; kingdom Metazoa; phylum Chordata; class Actinopteri; order Cypriniformes; family Gobionidae; genus Romanogobio; species Romanogobio albipinnatus. The sequence goes on from CM042241.1 coordinate 28,674,377, forward strand.
TGTGCACTGTAAACAAATAAACTTAAACTTAATATAATGAGATGCAATGACATGACATGTTGGAAAATGAGACAGCCTTGATCTGTCCGGGTCAGACAACCCTCCTCTCCGATTGATTAAAAATTAAATCAAAATTGTAATTAATCAAACTAGGCAGGCGGAGGAAGAGCTTTCATCAGGATTTCACGCTGGTCAGAATTGTTATGGTGTTCAGAGACAATCACATCAAAGCAAATGGCTGGTTTGAGTCATTTAACTGATTACAAAAGACATACCTGAGTGATGTGGTTTGTGAGTGTGTTTGAAGGGGGATGGAACTTCCATTTACAATTATAGTTATGCAAATTTGTCAGGTAAATGGAAAGACAGGAAAAACAACCTGATAACATACATAAAGATGTCGAAAGATTCTTGTTATATTTCATATGTTTACAGAGAGATCAGTAGGTTGCGTCTGTGTGTGCAAATGTGTGGCTCCCTGCGGTGTTAAAGATGCCCATTCACAGACTGGCCGTGTCACTGCGCAACCTTGGCACCCAATTGGTCATTGGTGCCAGCCAGAATCAGTGCCAAAGCACTGCCAACTACCATCAGGTCCCCATCTGTCGAACAGACCCTGGGTCACATTGGTAATAAAAGCGTAAAAATGAAAGACTGAGACCAAAATAGAGAGATTAAACATCCAAACACGATCATATTATGAGATTAGAAAACCTGCATGCAAACATTCATTGCCAATAATAATATTTCTAATATTAGTGCAAAACATCCTATGGTGTTGCACAATATTAATGTTTATCCTGTGATAATGTAAAACCACATAGAAAAGTAAATGTTAAAATTCTGTCTGTGCTGCCCCAATCCATAGGAATAACAAGAGATGCTCTCATGAGGGTATGAGAGTCAAGACATTCTCCATATTATCCACTCAGCATTCAGAAGAGCCAACAACACTTTATACACTTTTCCAATGAAAGAGGTGCAAGGAGTAAAGTATCAATAGTGTCCCTCCAGGCAAAGAAAACCATTCAAACACACATGACCCATACAGAGCACACAATAATACACTACTGACTTGAAACCCAAAATGTGTGAAAAGCAAACAGATCTATACCATTAAAGAGAGAATGTGTGTGTCACAAGTTAGAAGGGATGTGTTTGTACTTGGTGCTTTCTTAAAAATTTATTTAGATCCTCACAAAAAAATATTTATCTCACTCTCTTAAATCTCTCAGCCCTTAGCTTGTCATGTTCAAATTGCAAATTGCAAAACTTACGATGGTTTCAAAACAGGGTCCCCAAATACAACTTTATGGACACACAAGTAGTTTTTAAGTCCATTTAGTAATATTTTTTTGTTGTTGTTGTTTATTTCAAGGAATATAATACTTTAATGATTTAAAATGATTTATGGGAACAAAGAAAAGGAGAAATTTTTTATAAAAAGGAACAAGTAGTCCATTTAAACTTGTTACAAATATTTTTATTTTAAAATATGCACACATCCACTCTTAATCTTTTGCCTAATATGCAGAAAATGGCAGAGTTAACATTTCATCACTCATCACTTTCAATAATTTATTACATGAATCGCATAAATGATAGCCTGTATTTTGAGTTTGACAAAAATTTGCATAATTATATCACTGTCTTTTAACATTTCTGTTGTGAAACAGTTGTCAAATATTAAATGTTCAGCTACTTACATTTCACATTGCACAGTTAAAACTGAAGAGCCATGCTGTAATTTGTAATTTGGCTTCTGTGAACAGTTTTTGATTGGCCATCTCAATCATTTTGACATTGATGCTCGCTTGTAGGCTGCTGAGGCAGACCAGCCTAAAACTTAAATTTTTTTACTTTCAAGTGCCACCAATGATGATATTTTAAAGGCTCCTAATTTTGTTCTGGAGGTCTCCTACAATAGGTATACATGTATCTAATGTAAAAAAAAAAAGAAAAAAAAAGTAATATATACGTTGCACATCACCTTATAACTTAAGTCTGAAAATGTTACGTTCAAAGATTCAATCTCTCTAAACCCCTCCATACCCTACTCTATTGGTCAGACTGCTCGGTCTAATGTTATTGGTTATATTATTTTTTTTACACTGCTTTTAATGATAACGGGTATTATCATGTACACTCAAAAAAAAAAAAAGTTTCTATATGGCACCAAAAATGGTTATTGGCTCGTAATCATAGGGGAACCTTTTTTAGTGCTATATAGCACCAATTTTGGTGCTTCAGCGGTTCTTCAGAGGTTCTTCACCGGTTCTTTGACTAAGGTGCTATATTTGGTGCTATATAGCACTAAAAAAGGTTCCCCTATGATTACGAGCCAAGAACCATTTTTGGTGCCATATAGAACCTTTTTTTTTTTGAGTGTAGAGTCTTTCGGTGCGTGTCTCTGTGGCTCAACATTACGGGATCGGTAATATTGCTTTTTGACTGGGACTAGACGCTGTGGCAGCCTGTGTGATAGGCTATTTGTACTGCAACAACGTGTTTGGATTTTACTTCATCATTTAGGATATTACTGTTCCTATCATGTGGATTTCCTTGCTACCCATTGTCCTTGTTATTTTGGGCTTTGTGGAGAGCTGGTCCTTCAACATTTGAACTTCATCTTGATAAAGAACTCTTTCTCTGATCTTCTATCATTTAGCTTCTACATTGTTTCAGCTTCTACGTCAGCTGAAATATTTACACAGAGGATCAGGCATTAAAGTTCTTGCTTTATGGACTCAGAACCACATAATTGTTCTATATGTGGCGTTTGCCTTGCTAACTAACTCTATCCACAAGTGACTCCTAAGAGAGTCCGACTTGAATCTGCAAGATTTTCTTAATGCTTGCTCATTGAACAATGCTTTACTCTGTGACAATATTAAACAATACACTTGTTTTTTCTGAGTGTATTGGGACTGGAAAAATATGATTCTATCCACCTGGAGAAAAATTAAAACCTGTGGTTTACACTGTCAAAAGCCTTTGTGGGGTCAAGAAACACCGGCCTGACAACCTCAGTTGAATCTCAGTTGAATAGTGCTAAAAAAAACTGATCTCAGAGCACCCAACAGTAGAAACCGTTGATCACTATAATTCTATTTTATCATCTATTTTGAACGTGTAGGAGAGAAAGTGTTGTTTGATTTATCAAATCATCCCCTTGGTACACCAGTGAGCTTATGGCTCTTATGATGAAACGTAGACAGCTTGAACGCCTTTACAAGTAATCAGGCTTAACTGTCCATAAGCTCATGTATGATGAACGTCTCGGTTACCTATGTAACCCTTATTCCCTGAAGGAGGAAATGGAGACGTCACGTCGGAACGTGAACGACTTAAAGGGAACACTTGAGTCAATACACTGAAGCACTCAAAGCTGCAAGAACAATCATTAGTGATGGCGCTGCAAACCCCAACAAGATTTTTAAGACAATCAACAAAATCCAAAAAAGCCAATTTGGATTTTTCCCCTCTGTACAGGAGAGTAAAAAGTTTCTCAATTTCTTTATGAAAATTGAGGACATTCAGTTTGGCACCTTTTTCTGCAATTCCTGAGATATATCCATTTAGTTTTTCTGAAACTACATTCTCTAGCTTTAAACCATATCATTATTATTGGTTTTGGAATACTTCTTTTTGGCACAACTCAATTCACACTTGTTAGTCAACAAGTAAACTTTTGGAACCATTTTAATCTGGTTTTAGAAAGAGACACAGTACAGAGACTGCCTAGGTTTGAGTTATGAATGACCTGCTTGTCTCAGCTGACTCTGGAGCCTCTACCATCTTGGTGTTGTTAGATCTGAGTGCAGCATTTGACACAATGTTCCACTCCATTCTACTCAAAAGGCTTGAGAGTTGGCTTATTATATCTGGTACTGTGCTTAAATTGTTTAAATCCTACCTTACTGATCGTTCCGTTCCCAGTTTGTCTTGGGAAACAATACATTTGACATTGGACAGGTCTGTCATGGTGTTCCCCAGAGCAAATCACTAGGAAATACGGCTTGCATCACTTTTATGCTGATAATACCCAAAATTACATCAGCTCCAAATCCAATATCTTGAGTGTGTGGAGGAAATAAAAATGTGGATACACCATCATTTTTTAAAACTGAATCGTTCCAAGACAGAGGTTCTTCTTTTTGGCAAAGGTAGCATTTTTTATTTGATTATGGGTGATGGTGACGTATTGCCATGTTTTGTGATATTATTGCAATGCACAATTTGTTGGTTTACCTGCTAAATCAAACGACTGCAGTACATCCAGAATTCAGCAGCACTGGCTCTCACCTATACTCCATCACGTCACCCCATCAGAGGTGTGTTTTATATAGTGCATTGGCTTCCTGTTCAGTCGCATATTGATTTTAAAACTCTCATACAAAGCTGTGCATGGAACAGAACCCCTTCTTATATCTGACTTAGTCACCCTACACACGCCTGCTGATTCTTTTACTCTTCAGCAGCCTCCTTGTAGATTAAAATCTATGGGGAAGAGAATGCACTTCTTCTTATTGTTAGAAATGCTTCCACATTAACAAGTTTCAAGAAGATGTTAAAACGGCATCTTTTTAAAAATTGCTTACATAGATTCACAAATTCACATTTACATCAAATTAAATAGAGTAAAGTTTATGCATATTTGGCGTGCTGTCCGGGGGAGGGCTCCAGGCTCGGAATTTTGGCCCGAACCCAGAGTATTCCAACTAGATTGCGTTGTATTATGGATTGCGTTGACGTCTAATTAGAGTTTATTAAATCAAAGTGAGAAGATGGGGTGGTGGAGGGATGCTAAAAAACTGTCAATGAATGGAGGTAAATCTGCTGTATATATACACCTCTTATCGTTGATTAAATTAGTTACTGAATGTGCTCCACTCATGTTTAATTAGGTTTAATTATATGAACGTGCTCCTCCTGAAATTTGTTAAAGGGGTGGTAAACCACGATTTCACTTTTCTAACTTTAGCTAGTGTGTAATGTTGCTGTTTGAGCATAAACAACATCTGCAAAGTTCAAAGTTTAAAGCAAAGGGAGATATTTGCTTTTAAAGAAATCAATTTCTAAGGACTACAGCAAACAGCCGCTAGGGACTACTACACATTCCTCCAGGGTTGCTGACATCACCAGCCCCAATATTTACATAAACCCCTCCTCAGAGAATATTAAATAAGGTGGGGTGAGGCCATTTTGTATCGCCGTGGGAAATAGTTGTTGTGGTATAGTTAGTAGGCTGGAGTGTTGTTGCCAATGCCGACGAAACGCTGTTATTTTCATCCGGATTGCAGGTCCACTTTGTTTAGCCTTCCTAGGGACGGGGGTGCGTTGCAGTGCGTTTAACATACAACGTTATATGAATGCGTGTATGAGACAGAGGGGAACACGGTCGCATTTGCAGCAGATATATGCTGCCCATCATAAATCAAAGCACGAGACAGACAGGGGTCGGAGGAGAAGACCGGAAAATGTGACATAATGGACAATATTCGTCTGTATTTGCAATACATGAGCCTTCAGCTGCATGAGACAAACGCTGCCAGTTTGAGTGCCCGACGGGTGCGTACGGCTCCCGCTGCACATTTCACGGAGGAAAGCTTCCACAATCTTCACGAGTTCAATGAAGGATTCTTACAACGGCTTGTCCTGAAAGATGGATTTAAAAACAGAAGCTGTTTACGGGCCACAACCTGTAAGTATGGTTTATTTTTCGTCGATGTGTTTTCCTGTAATAGTTCGTATTGTTAATTGTACGTTGTAGCAAAGAAGTACACAGATGACAACGCTCATTTGGCTCTGCAAACCAGTTTGTTAAATGCTCATTTATACTTAACGTTATTCGACAAACACCTAACGTTACAAACCTTTTTTTTAAAATCTCAACAGCGAACTTGGCATTAGTGTAAATTATTCTTTGATTAGAGCTTTTATGTATTGTTTATCTACAGGCATGCTAAACATGCTTCTGTGTTTGATTTGGATACTATAGTAAAGCCAATGTTTAGTGTTTGTTCTTGCGACAGATATTTGGCAAATCGTTCTAAAAATATAATACTAATGGTGCCATTCAGTAGAGATCACTATAGATCCGCAGTCTTTACTCTTGAGGACTGAACAGGTTCTGCTCGATCATCTTCACTAAAATTGTCTGGATCTGATTCGGGCTCATGGGTATGGTTTTATTGACGCCATTGTACTACCCAAAGCACAGGCTATCGGTAAAGGTAAGGGGCGTGACGTTTCCGACAAACGTGCACTAGGCGGTTAGCCAATCACAACACACTGGGCCAGCTAACCAATCTGAGCCCATTGCGTATTTTTGAGGGACTGGCTTCATACAACCCGGAAACCATGAGACCGTTTTTACAAGGAGGGACAGAGCAGTGTAGAACAAAGATCAAATATATGAAAAATAATGCAATTTTTTAAAAATGAAGCATGAACACGTTACAGTGCACCCCACAAACACAATCAAGCCTTCGAAAGAATGTGTTTTACCACCCCTTTAATAAAACATAAATTATGATTAGTATTTTATTTGAATAGTTTTTTTTTTCTTTTCTTTGTATTGTATTATTTCTGTACTTCTGTATTTTATTTGTTTTATTTGCTACTGTTTGTAGTGCTTTCCTAGAAAAGCACATTAATAATAAAATATATTATTACTATTAAGTTAATAGGTGGAAATGTTTTTTTTTTTTTTTTTTTTTTTTTTACAGTGAGTGACACAATTCGTGCCGTCAGACTATATATCTTGGAACGCCACCATACCAATCAAATTCGAGGACTAGAACTAACTTTTAAAATATGAACACATTTCCAGGGACTCTTACCCACTAAATCCCACTCTCCATTGGGGATGTATGTAGAGATGTCCACTGCCTGCATCTGTAGGTCCAGCAGCCACCCGTTATGAGTCCAGGAGCCAAATTTAAGGTCACATTTCTGTATATCGAATGGGAACCAGCGCACATCTATGTAACATGTACTCTTCAGAATACCTGCGTGGTTACACACAAACATACACAATGCAGCATATAAACATGGCCTGGTTTCACAGACAGGGCTTAGATTTAGCCAGGATTAAACCTTAGTTCAATTAGAACATTTAGTTAGCTTTTATAAATGTGCCTTAGAAAAAGAAAAAGAAAAAAACATTACTGGTGTGCATCTTGAGACAAAACAATAAAGCTTAAGCCTTCTCTGTGAAACTGGGGGTATGTATCACACTTGTTAAACCTGCAAAACTAACTGAAGCCAAACATAGAACAACCATAAACTGATGAACCAATTTGGTTAATTCACAAGTGATTTAACAAAATTAGGGTTCAAATTCTGATATTAAAATTAGCTAATACGATAAGCCAATAATTATTTTCATGTTAGCTGAAACATGACAGATATTAAAATGTATGCACTACTTTGTTTGAATAAACAAAAATATGTATATTTTAAATGAGTTGCCAGGGCAACATTTCTCATTTTCATTTAGTTTAAGTAATAATGTAACTTAAACTAAATAAACTAAAGCCAAAAATTAAAACATGATAAAAATGCTATAGAAAAAAATACAACAATACAATAAAATTGCTAAAACTTTAACTAAAATTAAATGAAAACAGAAAATATAAAATCTAACTCAAAAAAGGTAATGTAAATGTAGAAATGGAAAATGAGCACACACAATTAAATATTAACCAATACCGATTTTAAAAAACGAATATCGGCAAAATATCAAAATGGTACAGATTTACTGTGCATCCCTAACTTAAAGCTGTCAGTCGAAGACAAGTTTTAAGACAAATTTGTGTGGTTGGATGATTAAAAGTAGTAAGGATAATTCATACCTGGTGGTATGTACTGACAGGCACCTGATGCATTAACCAGGACATTCGTATGGAAGGTGGCATCAAACCTCTCATCAGCACTGCAGAGAAGATTGTAAGAAGAAAAAAAAGTACAGAATAAACTTTCATTCAAATATTTTTGCAACTGCGTGACTGGAATTGTTCCTGAAATGTTAGCTGCCCTGTAATCCGCACAAACTGACACACAGGTTAAACAATACAATTCCAGTTATTGTTTTCATACAATGCAATGGGTCATTATGCAACTTAAAATAGTTTCTATGCCAGTAGCTCTCTGTAGAATAATATATGCGTCCTTGTCCTTTTGCGTTTTATCCTACCTCCCAGAAGAATAATATTCCTTAGATTAAAATGTCCAATTCAATTGACATTGTGGTTACTAGGAGGCAATCCAGCAGTTGTATTATTCAAAAACCTATTCATAATTAATCATGCATACCAAAGCACCATTAGCAATATGATTAATAAATGAAATTCAGGTAAAATTGATAATACCGTCATAAAACAATGTCATAAATCCTCAGTGACATTTATGGCTTATTAGTATGTAGGAGGTACACAATATGGTTCAAAATATGTCATTGTAATTATAAACATGTCCTGACCATTTATTTGGCACATAAATCAAATTAATTAGTATTTGAATAGTTTGCACATGTATGTGTCGAGAGGCGGATGAAAGGAGGACTCAAGTTGCGGTGAAAAATGAAAACAAGTTTATTCAGGGCCAACCTGAGACACCAAAAACAAAACAAAGTGACTGGTGACAGTTTGAGGAAACTGTATGGTGGCTCCCGCTGTATCTGCACACACAACTGCAGACACACTGGTTGGAGAGACCACCGGGGAACACAGGAGGCAGGATGACCCAGTAGTAGACGATACCGAGCCAGCAAGGGAAACAGGGCTTGCTACAACTCCTCGTCTAAGGGTCCTGAGCACAAAGTCAAACAGGTAAGACACAAAACACAGCGCAGACATAAAACATCAACGCGAAGTGAAGTGATCAACTGACAACAAGAGGTAGACACAGCTGGGCATATAAAGGGTAAAGGGAACGAGCGACAGGTGCGGAGATCAGCTTGTGATCAAACTGATAATCCAATCACGAGCTGCAGAAAAATGACAGGACAAACAACAGGAAGAGCCGGTGTCACACCCTGAACCTGTGACAGTATGTGCATGTGTGTGTTCATGTTTTTCTTCGACCTGAATGCACACAGACTTATGGGTACTCATGTCACCGTGATAACCTATATTGAGGTCCCCATGAGGAAACAAGCTTATAAATTATACAGAATACGTTTTTTTTGAAAATGTAAAAATGAAAGTTCCCTTTCAGTCGGTCACGTTCGACATACATCGGAACTGACCGACGAATTGGGATCTGTGGCCCCTCTCGAGGGGTTCCAGTCGTTACTTTCGGGGCTCCGGCTGAGGATATGATGTCGGTTGCAGCATCGGGGGACAAGCTAATGGGCTCTGAGGATGAAGATTCGGCTGCGCTGCCCCCTTCGGGTGTGACAGCGTTTCCTAAGTCCAACTCAGAGCTAACGGCTATGCTTTCCCGGGCCGCCGCGAGTGTCGGGCTCGAGTGGAACCCTCCACCGTGTCCCGAACCCTCGTGGTTGGATGATTGGTATCTCAAGACGGCCCGTGCTGGTTCTCAGCACGCCGCCCCAGTGCCCTTCTTCCCGGAAGTGCATCAGGAGATCATGACATCGTGGACAGCGCCTTACAACGCTCGAAACCGATCGACTGACTTCTCCGTCCTCACTACGCTCGATGATGGTGCGGCAAAGGGTTACGCGGGAATCCCCCCAGTCGAGCGGTCTGTGGCGATGCAGCTGTGTCCCAAGACCGCTGCGGACTGGCGGGGTGCCCCGCGTCTCCCCTCCTGGGCGTGTAAGTTCTCGTCCGCACTAACGTGCAAGGCTTACACCGCCTGTGGGGAAGCTGCATCATCTCTGCATGCCATGGTGCTCCTGCAGGTCCACCAGGCCAAGACGCTAAAGGAATTGCACGAGGGTAGTTCCGATTAGGGCGTTATGCAGGAACTGTGTGCGGCGACGGACCTCGCTCTCCGGGCGACGAAAGTCACTGCACGCTCCCTGGGTCGGGCGATGTCCACCTTAGTGGTCCAGGAACGCCACCTGTGGCTGAACCTGGCAGACATGCGTGATTCTGACATGGTCCGGTTTCTCAACGCCCCTGTCTGTCAGGCTGGCCTCTTCGGCGATGCCATCGAGAGCTTCGCCCAGCAGTTCTCGGTGGCCCAGAAGCAGACGGAGGCCATCAAAAATATCCTGCCCCAACGACCTGCTGCTGCCTCCACCCAGTCGTCGCCGGCAGCACCTCCGCTTACTCGTCACAGAGGGCGTCCCCCTGCGTCCGCTTCCGCCCCTGCGAAACCCAAGCAGCAGCCTCCATCGGGGAAGCAGGGTGCCGGAAATCGGCAGGCAAGCGCAGGGGCAAGCGGCCCTGAGACGGCCCCAAGAGGGCCAGGTTGGCAGTGTGCGACACCTCCGGACTTCTTTCCTCCCCTCCCCGAGTCGGGTCTGTCTATTCCGCCTCGCTGCCCCACCCCAGGTACGTCTGTTGTGCCGTTGGTCCCGCTTGTGCGGTCTCTGGGGGCTTGGCTACAGCTCCCCAGACCGTCTTGTTGGCTCATCCGTACCATCAAACTCGGCTACGCGATTCAGTTCGCTCACCGGCCTCCCAAATACAAGGGCATCCTCTTCACCTCCGTGTGAAGCAGCGATGCTCAGGTCTTGCGTCAGAGATCGATGTCCTACTGTCGAAGGACGCGGTCAAGCCGGTTCCTCCAGCCAATATGAAGGCGGGGTTCTACAGCCCCTACTTCATTGTACCCAAGAAAGGTGGTGGGTTACGGCCAATCTTGGACCTGCGTATCCTGAATCGGGCCCTGCACAAGCTCCTGTTCCGGATGCTAACGCAGAAACGCATTTTCGAATGCATCCGTCCCCAAGATTGGTTCGCAGCGATCGACCTGAAGGATGCGTACTTTCATGTCTCTATCCTTCCTCGACACAGACCGTTCCTACAATTTGCGTTCGAGAGGAAGGCATATCAGTACAAAGTCCTGACCATCACAATAAAGTGCTACCGAAAATGTAAGCAGTATGTTCCAGTATGTTATGCATCAGTCTGGTTGAAAATGGAAAAGTCAGCATTGAAATATATAGTATTTATTAATATTTTGATTAGCTTTCTTTTCATTTTAGTTAAAGTTTTAGCAATTTATTTGCTTTTGTCATTTGTATTATTTTTTATACAGTATGTGTTTCTGTTTAGCTTTAATTTATATATATTACAGTTTCAGTAATGTTAGTACTTCATCTTAAACTTGAAAGTTTTTCATCTAATAGTTATATTTAATTTTATTTCAGCTTTCAATTAACGAAAACTAATTTTCATAGTTTTAGATTAGCAGTCACTTACAAAGTCTCTTTTAGTCTTTTACTTATTCGGCACACTTTTTAAATATTTGGAATTAAAACACAAATACCATTATGTAACATAAGACAGCAAGATACTGTCCACATGCTCTTATGACATTCCTTTCAGTCTTGAAACTTGTCTTAAAAGTTTTGTTTTCAATGTCACAGAGGACAAATCCCATCCCATGAGATTATAACTTGTCACTGCTCTTTGCTGTCGGACATCAAGGATGACCTTTCAGCAACACTGGCAAGGTAATAATGTCTCTAATACTTTTTTATGGTGGTTTGGCAGATTACAACCTGCCAAACTGAAAGGAGGGTGTCTGGTTAAAATCCATGGAACAGGAGTAGATGGTAAAAAGTGGAAAAAAGCAATATCTCACATTATGACAGAATAATTATTTTGACAGCAATTAGCTCAAGAACTAGCCTGCAAATTATCACTTTGCTATACAAATCAATCACCTGTCATGCTCACATTGATGCCTTTGCTTACCATAAAATATGCATTGCATGCCTGTAAATAAAAAGGAGGATCATTGGTACATCCCTCCCCACTCTACAAAACCTGTACTCATCCAGAGTTAGTAAAAGGGCTGGCAAAATTACTCAGGACTGGACCCCTCACATCCAGACCACTTTCTCTTTGAACTGTGCAGTCTGGTCGATGCTACAGAGCACTGAGCACCAGAACAGCCAGGCACAAGAAAGGTTTATTTCCTCAGGCCATCTACCTCATGAACAGTTGGACAATAAACATTTGCAATACACAAAACTATTTATACATGTATTTAATTAGCATACCATACCTCTTATTCATATTCCCTTGCATTTGTATATAACATACCTGTACATACATATATTGTCTATTTTGTATATTGTGTATTTTTATATATTTATTTTGATTTACGTATTTTATTTTTATTATCTGACTTGTCACTGCTATTCTGTCTGTGCACTGGAAAGACCAAGACAAATTCCTTTTATTTTTAAGCATATTTGGCAATAAAGCTCATTTTGATTCTGATTCTTGTAAAAGAGTAACTAAATGGTTGATCAGTCAAGCAAACAAGTCAAAACCATGGAAAATTAATCCATTATTAATAATAATTGACAATCAAATACTTGTTACTTGCAACACTATTAATTATTCACCTGGACAAGTCAAATAGGATAGTTTGTCTTAATATGTTTTTATAGCTTTTGTTATACTTTTGTGCTAAGTTTATGCCTCATGTCAGAGTTTGGTTACCATTGATATGGAGACGCATATCAGATTTGTCTTGTTTTATGTTCCACAGACAGCTCAAATTTTGCCTTGTTTTAGCCTAGATGTCAGGGCTGTGTTTGGACGGCTATTTTACGTCTTTTAAACACAAAATTTGAGAGCAGTCACCATGAAATCAAAATGGGCAATTGTTTTTTCTTTTTATGGAATGCAGTATTTATTATAAATAATTTATCCGTGCACATCATTTAAAAAAATAAAATAAGATAAAATGTTTACCCTCGTAATATCTAATCAAAATAACTTGCATTTCCCCTCTTCTGTTCTCTGATGATGTTTATTGTTGTGAAGATAAGACTACGTCACTGACATGAGATCACAGCAATAGCAAAACTTAATCCAATCAATTTCCAATGGACAAAATCAAGTCCCACCCTACATTTGTTCTTGCTTGGAAGCTGTTTCACTCGGATATATACATCACAATAGGGAAGAAAACACTATCGAGACTTTCGTTTCATGCTGACTTTAAAGAATGAATGCTCTTTTGTCGATGAGTTAGTAGCTGGCGTCATATATTCTGTTTTAGTGTTGAAGTGGACAACAGGTGGTTCATTGTTAAGCTGAGAAAAAAAAGCATCTCTTTGACCCTATCCTCTTGCCTCACTGTGATAAGGTGAAGTTGACAACTTTCCATTGTGCACAGAAGCATTCTCCATCAATCTTCCTGCTAAAACAATGCATTGTTCTCCTGTGAAATAACACAGACACATACTAAAAAATCAGATTAATCAAAGTTACTTTAAGTATTCCAATCTATTCTAAAACAAAAATAACAGAATCAATAGATGATCACATGTTTGCATTAGCTTTTGTCCTGCACATTTACTTTATATTGCTTAATTGGCACATATTTCTTCAGTTTAATGCACCACACATCATCTAAATGCATCCTAGGTTTACACTCTTTTGACTCCTCCTCAGAGCCAGTCAGCAAAGTCAGCATCTCTTTTGGGTGTTCTCTTAATACATTCATCTTAAAATGGCATGATGTTTTAGCTAATGTCTTCTGCCAAGAGGATCGCTATAATTGGCTGAGTGATATAAGTGGCCATGAGCGATACTTTAAGGTATGCATGATCTGGCAGAATTTGGAGGATGTAGCTCTCTACATCATTTCCTTTAACAGCAAGTTGTTATAATACAGCTTTAGGAAGAGGTGACAACTGTCAAGCCTCAACAAAAGAAATTTGCATAATGCAGATTTATGAAGCCAAGCCATAGAGAAGGCAATTACTGCTGTCAGTCACTGACACAAAACACAGCTCCCCTTTCTCTATATCATGCAGAAACATTTAGTTGCAATATTAATTATCCATGACAAATGTGGTAAATTAACAAACAAAACATACTACAAATGACAAACTAAAACCAAATTATTGTAGAGAATTTGATGTTATAGTTAGTGGTATTATTAATATGGTGGAAATAAACAGTTTTGAGCACATAGACCTGGACAGAGCCCACTGCCCTGCAAAGTTTATATTCGACCTTCTTCAGCTTCTGATTTTCAAGCGTTCCAGAAGAGCTTGACATTTTTAAAAATTTGAGGCTTTGAGCGCTGTTGAGCAGAATCGTAACGCCTCTGATTGGCCATTGTGTTCACATGCTCTTCGGGTATGTCTGTAATTGGCTACAATGATCAACGCATGGAAGTGTTTGAAAGCATAAAGTGTTTGAAAGTGTTTCGAAACTGGGTCCGCTGATAGGCGCTTGTTTCAAACGCTCCTGTGTGTATCTGTGTAAGCGCTCGATGAAGAGCGTCACTGATGTATATTTCCAACATGTTTTTGAAGCACTGATCATTGTAGCCAATCACAGACATATTTGATGAGCCTGTGAGCACAATGGCCAATCAGAGTTGTTTACGATTCCGCTCAACATGCTCAAAGCATCCCTTTTTTTTATTTCAGTACTGACTTGGTACCGAAGTGGGTAATTTTGACAACAGTAATCCTTACCTATTTTAATTGAATAATTTAATAATCATTACATATTTTTACATAAGGATTATTAAATTCAATTTGACATTTTAATATTATTTGAAATGTGTAAATCATGAAAACAGGCTTAATTTTTTTGAGTATATCTGATATTCCGATTTTCAGATATGTGTAAGTGAATTTGATCAGATATCAGATATGTGTAATCAGATATATGTAAGTGTTTCAAAAGTTTTGTCATTTAAAACCCTTTTTGAGTGATGTGTGCCGCCATGTTAGTTTGCGCCACAGTTCAGAAAATCAGATCTGTCGGATTTACGTCACGTAAATTCATCCACTTCTCACGAAATACATGAAAGTAACTGACCGGTGAACTGTGAGAAGAATAGTGTAAACTATATAGTTAACTATACAACGTGTATCTAATACGAATAAAAAAAGTAGTCAATTATAATTTAAAGGTTTATTATTGCCGTTTCCATAGACATCAGTGTGTATTTAACAAACTATAAATGTTTTTTGTTTTTTTTTGCTAGTACTTATGTGCATTTAAATGTCTGAAACCTAAAATAAACATTGTGATTGAAAACACTGATTAGTTGTGATGTGTGACAAGCGCTGTGCACATGTCTCTGGCTCGATGCCAGCCAAAGCGTGAAGGCATTTTTGAATTTAGCAGTTGATCACATGATCACTGACTATTTCAATCGACAGCTTAAATGGCACCGAAATGAGGCACCACAATCAGCTCTCTGATTCGGTCCGGTTACATACCGGATATATACGTTTCGGTATCCAACCGTAATGATAAGCTGGTTTAGGTGTGTTTGTTTAGAGTTGGAGCTAATCTCTGCATGGCAGTGCTCTACAGGAGCAGGGATAAAGACCCATGCATTAGTGTACAAAGAAGATACTAGTCAATACATTTCCTTCCTTCAACTAACTTTATGCCCCTTGAGTCAAGCCAAACAGTTCCCTTTCAAAGTGGAACTTTGACACTGTGTCTTAGTATTGACGCTGTGGCGAACGCCATCAGCATGACTGGTGTCTGAGCATGTGGACATGAACACATCGAATCATAGCATGTTCGTTCAGCTCTTGAGTGAGCTGGATGTGCTCACTGTGACAAATTTACAGTAAGGAAGCTCTGCTCACACTTTCTTTTTACAAGGGGAGAGGGACAAGAATCTGACCGCCATTTTTTAAATAGCAGCTAATGGAGCTAATAGCTGCTGCTCGTTTGTAATCTCCGTCTATACAAATCACGGCGAGCTGCACGGATGCGTTGGATTCGCTGTGTTTTGATGCCGATGTAGGATCGTAAAGCCATGTGCATCAATAGTAACACAACGTTTGCCATTGTTGATGGAAGGCTTGTTCGAGATACAGCGGCACTGTGCAGACCGATCGCCGGTTGACAACGAGTCCAACGAGAGCATATGACTCCTTATGCTTTTGATTCACTCATGCTGTGTTTTGATATCATACGTGGATTGGTTTCCGCAACGCCGATGCATCTCGAACAAGCCTGGTGTGTTTGTGTTTCCCGCTGTCTCGCTAGCGTTGCTGAGAAAGATGAGACGTATACATACCCCTTTTCCACCAATGCAGTGCTAGAGCTAGATCAGAGCCAGAGCCTAGTTTCAAATCGGTTCTTTGTGTTTCCACACCCAAAGCCCCAGCTCCGAGCCAGGTTGCTATAGAAACAGGCAGTGTTCTGATTGCGCATGATCTGATCTGAGATGAAATGAGGAATTCCTTATACTTATTTTGATTTCTTCCTCCAGTACTTTTAGAGGGCTAAATATAGTCGACTGTGAGTCAAAAAAGTCCATGCGTATGTCATTCATGGCCCCTCTTGGGAGGATGTGTCTATCTCTGTTAGCAACTATTACTTAAGAAACAATGGGAATAAAGTTGTTCTTTTTTTTGGACTGCTCTCTTTGTTTCGTGTATAGTGCACTGATAGAGTGCAAATATTACTGTCATGCGATGCAGAGACTTTCCATGGTGTTAGTGGTCGTTGTAGCCTATATCCAAGGGCATCCCACTCTCTTCACTTGGTAAGAGAGTGGACTCATCCTTCTGTTGGTCCAGGTCAGCTATTCTGCTTAAATTTCTAGAGGCTCTTCCCAGGGGAGAGCTAATGAGGAAGATAGTAATTAGGGATGCACTGAAAAAAAATTCTGGGGTGCAACCGAAAATTCTGGATGCACTTGGCCGATAAACGAAACTTAAAAAGAAAATAACTTTTTCTTAATTATTATTTTCTTCTTCTTCTTCTTCTTCTTATTATTATTATTATTATTATAAATAAAGCTGCAAACAGCCATTATCGGGGCCAAGCGCAAAGAAGAAGACAAGACATGCCAAAATGGCTGGCAATGTCAGATTAACTGCAGCAATGAGCAATTAAAGACCTATTAAGGTGATTTTAGTCAAAATAGCTGTAAAATGATAAATACAGTCAATAACAAGTGCAAAGAAGAAGTCAAGATGTGCCAAAATGGCTGGCTGTGTCAGATCAACCGCAGCAATGAGCAATTAAAGACCTATTAAGGTGATTTTAGGCAAAATAGCTGTAAAATGATAAATACAGTCACCAAGTGGCACAATCCTACCATTTTTTACATACATGTCTGTGTCAATTTTGGTGAAAAGATCTTGTTTCGTTTTGGAGTTATAGACATTTATATGAAAAAACACATGAAAAATGACTGACACCTGACTTTGATTGGATTTTACACCCCCTTACTATCAATATTTTGACATTTGGGCATTAGCGTATAGCTATCGACCTATGTTTTCGAACTTCTGACTGCTTACTCATTTCTCTTATGGTTTGTTTGTGGTTGGGATATATGCTCCCATTTGGATGATGGTGATACTAAGGTTGTAGCTATGGGCAGAGTAGAGTTGGATTTATCGGTTTCTGTCCACTCCTCAACTGGCACCTTTATCAGTAACCTCAGCTTGGAGGTACTGACTGCTAGTATGCTCCCTTGATGGACTGCTCCCTATGAGCTTCTCAGGCTTAGCATAACAAAGCTGAAGCTTTGTTGTTTATTCCCCTTATAGCCTTGATTCCGGGGTTTCAGCCTAAGACCTGTCTGGTGCCAGGATTGGGCTGTTTAAATCTGTACAGTACTTCCCTCATCTGAAGTCAAAAGTTTTAAGGGTTATTCCCTAAACACTTGTGGATACTGGCTTGGGGAGCAGAGCCACTGTGCATCTCTTGCTTAAGTCACATAGGATGTGCCCTTGGGTGTTGACACGCTCTTCTGACTCCGTAGTGTCACTAAAGTGCTATGCCACTCTGTTTGTGCATACTCGCAACCTAGTGGGGCAGGCATTTCTTTAGCATTGCGTAGTGGGTATTGTGTTCATCATAGCGTCAACACCAAGAGGAGGCATTGAAGTTCCACTTTGAAAAAGAATGTCTCAGGTTGCGAATGCAACCCATTTCCCTGAGAAGGGGAACGAGTTGCTCTGTCTCATTGCCATGCTTCAAGACATGCCTGCATGTCTCCATCAGACAAAAGAGTTGATGATGTGTAACTTTTATACTCTCAGGTGCTTCGCGTGTGACGTCATAGACTGCTATCTGCCAATGATTATTGTTGCTTGTTTACATGTGCTCAGACACCAGTCAAGCCTATTCTGTTCCCCATAGTGTCAACACCAAGGCGCAGTATCTCGTTCCACTTCTCAAGGAACTGGTTTGAATTAGCAGCCTGAGACACTTTCTTGTGAACGGCAGATGTTGTAAAGCACCTTGCCATAGTTTCTCCATGTATTTCTGCTGTTGTGCGATACGTTTATGAAGGATGTTCAAATATACTTTTTCAGTCATATGAACAAGAGGCTTTGGTAAATTTGCAATACTAATTCAGTTGAATATCCAGTTAACACAAAAAATGCTTATTATGCATCTCATTCATCTTACCATCAGTTTTTGGTGATTTGATTGGAAATATGTACAATTCTGAATGGATTTAACACTGTCGATCACATCCGGTGCACATATAAAAATCAGCTTCTTTCACTATTTTACATATTCCTCTGGCATATTATTCAAGTTAGATTTGTTTGTCCTTATCAATTTATTTTCTTTTACCACTTTCAAGGACGCAAACAAGTGAAAGGTTTTTAGTGAAGCACAGTTTTTCTTTATTACATTGTCTTTCAAGCCCAGTAATTTTTGTCACTAATAAAATCATCCAGCTGCAATCTGCTCTATAAATAAGTGTTACACACACAATCTGGCACACAATATGTAGTTGCAGTTCTGCAACAAAATTAAAGCTCTTTTTAATTATTGTTGCACACAATCCAAATATAATAACCCCGGATCATTTTCACAGGCATACTCTGATAAAACAGCCAAGATAAACAGATTATCTCAAGGAAAGCAAAGTATATGAGTTGATTGCAAATTTACCTTTTACTTCGTGTCATGAATCCAAGCCTTTTACTGACTATCCTGTAATGTGAAAGGCCCATCAAAACAAAATGAAGCCCTGGTTGGATTTTTATTTTATTTGAACTATAATACAATTAAATGCTTGTGATTTAAATAATGCTTGGAATAAACATATAATATTTAGTTGGTCAAAATACACAAATATTCTCAAATGGTAATCATTAGAGACATTAGGGGGAACTAAAGGGCAACACTGAACAATGACACATTTGAAGTAATCATGCATTCCTGCTGAATTCCACAAAGGACTGTGATGAAAGAAGAGAAAATAAAGAAATTGGGGGTGGAAGTCTTGTAATCAGTGTAGTCCATTATATAAAGAGAGGGTGGTGGTAGGGAAAGTGAAGCTGACCTCCAAGCTCTGTCTAAATAATATATAACACTGCATCTGTCTTCTCTCAGTGCACACAAACACAGCCAATGCACAAACTCACAGCATGTTTTACAATACAGATGAGAGGGCAATAAGTGTGAAGTGAGAGGGTGTTTACACAGGAGTTTACACTGGACTGCTAAGCATAATACATTAATATGTTATGTATGTAGTATAGTGAACATCGGCACACACTGAGTTGCCATCTGTTCTGGGTTCAAACGTACACGTATCCCACCTCAATAGCAGCAAAAGTGTTTTGCCATACCACATGAAAACAATTAGTACATTTTACCAAACATTTTTTGGATGTAAGTACATTATAGTTAAAGAGACCCTAATATAAAGTGAGGTATAGAACTTTTCGTTCAGATGTGGAATGAATTTAAAATGAATCTCTTTTATCGTTCATTTATTTTCAAATGAGTGACATTGCCATCATCAGGAGTTGATGATCTATGTGTAAGGAGCTTAATGGTGTGTGTAATTCTTTTCTCACATCACTAACTTCTGGTCTTCTCTTTTCTTTTTTCTTTTACTGGTGGTATTCAACTTAAGGTGTTTGTTTGCTGTACACTTTGTTCTAATCACATCTACATCAAGATCTGAACATCTGCTGTCCAAGAAGAGAATAATTTGTGATTTATTGGACAAAGCCACATACAATACATTAAATTAAAGATGAGATATTAAATAAAAAAACTAAATGCAGTGGCACAAAATAGTTTTTTTTACATTAGCCTCTTTTCCACCATTGGGCCAAACTGTTCTCTCGGCTTAATCATTCCATTTCGTGTCGATTTTTACCGATTTGTGAGTAATCGGTAATATATATTTTAAAAATGTAACAATTGCCTCTGGTGTCCCCTAATGCCTGACGTGTTTGTGTAAACTGATGTTTCACTGCTTGTCTTCACTGCCTGAGGTTTCAATTCTGTCTAAGAGCAACTATAAAGTATGATGTTATAAAACTGAGTGCATCACAGATCAGTTGAGACTTACATTCAGAAGGAACAGAGGGCAACTCAAATCTACTTTGTGTAACACAAGGCTTTTTTAAAAGTTCTACATGAGAAAGAAAGTCATACCGGCTTGGTGGATGAGTAAATGTTGACAATGAAAACATCATCGATTTTGTAAATCATTACTGGTGGTCACCCTTTATATCTGTTTGTGGGTTTTACAAATATTTAACCAGTAAAAAATATTTAAAAAGCTTGTGACTAAATTTCTTAACTCGATGGATCCTCAAACTGTCTGTAAAACCTCATAACTCCACTCCGCCTCAATCTTGAATAAAGTGCTGCGCACATTTTAGACTATCTTTGATTGTTTTCAATGCAAGAGTAAATTAAGAACTGGTTGTTTGAATAAGTACAACATTTTATACTCAGGAAAGACTACATATAAAGGCTAATGTTTTATGTTATGAGGAGCTAAGAAGAATGACTTAGCCTAGCACATGTCATTGAGTCATTGCCAATAGAGCTCCGGGGGTCACGTGACCCATTCTGTTTACAACGGCATTTTGGCAGGCAGGAACAGCTGGCGCCAGCATGAGTTTCAAAGTAACGGAGTTCACTTTTCACTTTAATTCAAAATACATTGAGTTGTACATAGCAAAACTTAAAAGATTAAACATAACAGATCCCTATAATGCCCCCGGGGTGCTTTTCATGTGTATCGATAAATGAATGGATAGCTTTCCTTTCAGGACACCTGTTGCACCAGCTGTGCGCAAGTTACAAATGGGCACTAAGTTACAACTTATGCACTACTAAATATTTTTGCGTTGCGCCATTAAACTTAGTTGAAGCCTAAATCTACGTATAAACTAAATATTTACAGAAGCCTCTGATCAGGAGTAACATTTCAAATAGAATAGCAGGCAGACTGAATTCTTTTCATGTATATGATTATGCTAACATATAGGCCTACATGCGTTTAAATTTTAAGAGAGAAAATATGTGAATAGATTAACGTTATATGTTAGCGGTTAACACGAACCCGTCTAAAATAGTGTGCTGCTGTGTGCATCTGTCCCATATGTACGTGTTGTGCATGTCAAATAAAATCAGTCATAATCAATAAATGCCATTTCTTTCTTTTTTTTGTTTCAGTATTTATTTATTAATCCTTAATTTCATTTCAAATAGCCTACAGTTTCTGAATGTTATTTGTATATAAAAGCACTTATGTTATTCATGATTAATTATCGTATTTAATGGGAACTTATTTTTATCATTAGTTACGTGAGGCATAATTAGTTAAAAATGAAGAATAAACTGAAGTTCACTGTATTCCACACGGCAACTTACAACAATAAAATGATTTTCGCCTTTGCTTTTCCCTGCCTGTTGTGGCATCCTGGCACACATCAGCTGTCCATCATGTTGAAATAGTCTAAACAGTCTGGTTTTAAATGATTTTATAGATATCAATGCTACAGCCTCTCTAGCGCTCCCCTGATTGCCTGACAAAATGGCAGAGTTTAGGCTGCGTGACGTCAAGCTCCGGAGCTCTATAGTCATCTTAAATAGCCTCTGCGATGCACTTAATCTTTTATAACGTAATATTTTGGCCAAATGTCAGGAAAAAAGTGCCCACATAGTAACAATAAACTTTATAACCTGTAAGTTGATGAAAAAAACGTAACGAGGCAATTACTGCTTCAGTTGCAGACATTCTAATTAGGCAAAACATGTGACATACGCTGGTCAAAAACCTTGCAAATCCTTTAAAGCTTGATTTTGGAAACAGTGTTTGCTGAAAAGTAGCGGTTTCCTCCCGACAGCAATGATATAGATGATTACCTGTTTCAAGATGCACCAAGAAAGTTTACGCTACTTAATGACTAGTTACCATTAAAAAAATAAAACGCGGCACCATATCCTCATAGTTATGAGGAACATTAAAATGTTATACTAGCTTGATAAACCTCTAAATTAGTTTTTTCTGGCTTTCTCCTGTCGTACTGAGATCAGAGCTCCTGTATTATTAAACAGTCTCTGTCCCCGTTGGCCATCATTCAACACAGCAGAAATACAAATCTTGCACTTCATGTGTATTGATTGATCAAACTGAAATCTAATTGTCTGCACATTTCATTTACACATAGTCACATAAATGTAGTTAGCATAGGATGGACTATTACAAAGCACAACTGCATATCCAGAAAACAGTTTGAATTAAATCTGGAGTACATACATACACATCACATAAATTACTTATTAATCAAAACATGTAAAGGTGTTAGATTGTTTGTGCACAATCTAATGAATATTTATGAGCCCCCACACACCAATTGCTGACACCACTATTTATGAACATTTTTGATCACATCCAATATACATGTACCCAGTTGCTACTGTGTGTTTCTTGGTTACTGAAAATAGGCTCTTGTGGCTTATTGCTTAGTTATGCTAAGGCAGTTTATTAAGCATATTTAAGACGAAACACAATATTGTAGGCTAAAAGCAAATAGAATATGTAAATGTAACTGTGTCAGTTACCTGTTATAAAGCAAAATATCTGGTGTCCAGATTTGATTTGATGGGAAACGCAGGGTCTGAACACCAGGATGGTTATCAGGGTTCCAGCTCAAATAGACATCCGTCCATGCCTGAACACACAAAACATACATCAGATGCAGCAACATTAAAATGCTTGATTGCTAAAGAGACAAACATATTATACACACACAGCCAGTGAACACGATAACACAATCACACAGCTGGGGTCTGCCAGGGGTACACACATGTACATTTACAACAATGAAGAGAGAACATTCAACACAGAGCAAAGTCACATATGCTATACTCTTAAGTTGAATATGACATAATGTGCTTAAACAGTCTTTAAACAATAATTAAAAGTTAAATTAGGTCATTGTGAGTCAACCTTTTTAGTATGAGTAGTGTGTGTTGACATCTCACTTTGTGCATCAACACCACCTGATCCCTCTTCAGAGGTGTAGATCACCCTCGACTATATATTTTCTAGCCCAAAGTTGCTTCTCTGCTGTATTATAGGGTAGGTTAATATGTGGTGCCACAACAGATTTAGAGTAATATTATATATTTTTAAGCTATATTAAGCAGCACATTTCTTTCTTTAAACAGAAATGTTGTTATTAGCTATGTTATTAGTCACATTGAAATCAAATGGAATTTTGCAGCACAATATATGTACTTATGGAATGTTTCCCTCCCACTTGCAGCAGGCATCTCTTCTCTGATGCGTTTACTGGCGTGAGGGCGGAACAACCTGTCATTCACATGAGAGCACCACAACGATCCAATCAATTTCCAATGGACAAAATCAAGTCCCGTCCTGCATTTTTTCTTGTTCAAGAAGCCATTTCACTCGGATATACACTCACCTAAAGGATTATTAGGAACACCATACTAATACTGTGTTTGACCCCCTTTCGCCTTCAGAACTGCCTTAATTCTATGTGGCATTGATTCAACAAGGTGCTGAAAGCATTCTTTAGAAATGTTGGCCCATATTGATAGGATAGCATCTTGCAGTTGATGGAGATTTGTGGGATGCACATCCAGGGCACGAAGCTCCCGTTCCACCACATCCCAAAGATGCTCTATTGGGTTGAGATCTGGTGACTGTGGGGGCCATTTTAGTACAGTGAACTCATTGTCATGTTCAAGAAAAATTATTCGAGCTTTGTGACATGGTGCATTATCCTGCTGGAAGTAGCCATCAGAGGATGGGTACATGGTAGTCATAAAGGGATGGACATGGTCAGAAACAATGCTCAGGTAGGCCTTGGCATTTAAACATTGAGGGGCCTAAAGTGTGCCAAGAAAACATCTCCACACAATTACACCACCACCAGCAGCCTGCACAGTGGTAACAAGACATGATGGATCCATGTTCTCATTCTGTTTACGCCAAATTCTGACTCTGCCAGTCTTCAATTGTCCAATTTTGGTGAGCTCGTGCAAATTGTAGCCTCTTTTTCCTATTTGTAGTGGAGATGAGTGGTACCCGGTGGGGTCTTCTGCTGTTGTAGCCCATCCGCCTCAAGGTTGTGCGTGTTGTGGCTTCACAAATGCTTTGCTGCATACCTCGGTTGTAACGAGTGGTTATTTCAGTCAAAGTTGCTCTTCTATCAGCTTGAATCAGTCGGCCCATTCTCCTCTGACCTCTAGCATCAACAAGGCATTTTCGCCCACAGGACTGCCGCATACTGGATGTTTTTCGCTTTTCACACTATTCTTTGTAAACCCTAGAAATGGTTGTGTGTGAAAATCCCAGTAACTGAGCAGATTGTGAAATACTCAGACCGGCCCGTCTGGCACCAACAACCATGCCACGCTCAAAATTGCTTAAATCACCTTTCTTTCCCATTCTGACATTCAGTTTGGAGTTCAGGAGATTGTCTTGACCAGGACCACACCCCTAAATGCATTGAAGCAACTGCCATGTGATTGGTTGATCAGATAATTGCATTAATGAGAAATTGAACAGGTGTTCCTAATAATACTTTAGGTGAGTGTACATCACATTAGGGAAGAAAAGACTATCATTAACTGGCAAAAGGCAAACAAGATATTGCAATAACCAGTAGGCTGAAATCAGACTTGCTGCATTGATAATTAGAACAAATGTTTTCATTGTTTGACACCATTTATTTGTTAATTCCTAGCACTTTAGTACTGCACTTCTATTATGTTAATTATAATATGTTTGTTGTTGATAATCCTCATTAGGGAAAATGTAAAAATAGTTCATTCAGAGTTTAAACTCAGCCACAACTGTTTTTACTCAGCCACAAAGCTGTGTAGAATTATAAATATTTAAGCATATATTATACCTAAACATAAACACAGCTTCAAAACCTATAATTAGCCACGTTTCCACTTTAGGGTCAAAAGTGAGAGTGCAAGTGCGTGCCAGGGCCAGTCACGCTTCCACTGTCACTTCCAGAGCTTGATCTGGCCTCCTTGGCACCAATGCCAGCAGGGTGTTTAGGCCCGCCAAATACCTGAGACAGGGATAGCTGCAGGTCAAAATAATAAAGGGTAGGGGTGTGCCGAAAGTTGAAATGCTGCAACAGAAACTAACCACTAACCCTACCCGACACCCTAATAGGCAGCTTTCACAACCGATTGTAAAGACCTTTTAGCATGACCCTTCCTTTCGTCAACTCCATTACGCCAACCTGCAGATCCCCACACCAAGAATACCTTGGTCCAAAGTGGGCCAACTGGGGCTTGAGGCGTGAACATGAACAAAAGTGTTTTTTCTGAGTCAGGAGATACCAGAGACTCCTTGAAGAACTTAGACAAATCATGTATGATTATAATTATACTCAGGGGTGTAACATCATTGCCCAGCATCCTGGCCAAATTTGTCTATCCATCGTGGCCTCCTAATCATACCCATATCATCCTGTCTCCTCTCCACCAGTAAGCTGGTGCGTGGTGAGCGTTCTGGAGCAATATGGCTGCTGTCACATCATCCAGGTGGATGCTGCACATTGGTGGTGGTTGAGGAGACCCCCCCCCCCCCATCTATATGGAAAGTGCTTTGAGTAACCAGAAAAGCGCTAATAAATGTAACAAATTATTATTATTATTATGAACACAAATGAAGATCTTTTTAATGAAATCTGAGCTTTCTGTCCCTCCATTGACAGTCTATGCAACTACTACTTTCAAGCCCCAGAATGGTAGTAAAGACAACATAAAAATAATCCATGTGACGCTAGTGGTTTAACTTTCCTTTTATGAAGCAATGCGAGTGCTTTGTTTGCACAAAGATATATAATGTACCACTTTATTTACAAAATATTAATCTCCAATCGTTTAGGATGCCAAGGCTTTTTACGTTGAGTACAATCTGCAATCTCTGAACCATTTCTTTTGCTGGCTTCCATGGCTGCAATACACTGTGTTTTCCGCCAAATGGTGTCGAAATACTAGTGGGTAAATTGGTAGTGTCAGTCATCACAGACAAAAACAGACATTTGCAAAACATATTTCAAAGTAAAATAACTGTCTGTAGCATTGTTTTCCATAGAAATAAGTAAGTGAAGTTTGCATGCTTCCTAAATATCTGCAAACATATTATGGTATTTTTATGCTTTGTTACAATCAAAAATGAGTCATTTTGTGCATTAAATGGAAGCAGTGGTGACTGAAAAAGTATGCTTGTTCTCTTTTTATGTGAGATGATAAATACCAGTTTGATTCAGAATGATATGAATCTCCTGACACAAATTGATAAATTACTGTCACTGTATTTTTTTATTAATCATAAATCATTGGTGCTGGAGTCTTAAGTCTTTAAGTAAAGACCAAACATCCGCTTCTGTCATGTTCGTTTTGCGATCTACCTTGTCTATAGTCAGCTAGATCCATGCTTTTCACACTGTTACGGGTAGCCAGACTCAGAAAAGAGATACAGATGTAATCTAATGTAAACAGTTTCATTGCAGCAAAAGGAATTGAGCAAAACAGGCAAGTTGAAATTATAATATTGTAACTTGAGGAGCAATATAGGAGAATGAACAGAGTCTTTGTTGTTTTGCAGATAGTGAAAGGAGATCATGACTGGTGAATCCTGAGTGATGGAAAGCACACACCTCAGTGGCTAGTGACAGAGAGAATCCAGGTGCATTAGAGATCTTGACCCACAGAAAGGGGACAAGGGAGTGCATATCACTAGAGGAGCGCAGGAGAGGATCACAAGGATCAACGGAGATGGGTTCCCTGGAGGTAAGGATCTCAGGTAAGTAAATCTGGCGATTAGTACTCTGGTGACTGGGAACGTAGTGAGGGAGTGACGGTGGAGCCTGGTACCGTGACCAGTACAACATTTAGCAAGTTCACAATTTTCACATTTTGCAAGCACAATTTGAAACAGCAATAACTGAATGAAAAAGAAAGATTGAAATTAAAATTAAAGGGCATCACAAGCATATGTTGAATTCAAAAGAGAGAATTAACAGAGACAGTTCTTTTGGATTTTTAAGAACATGGAGGCTATGGAGGCTTGTTAAGAGCAGGTTTTAGAGTTGTGCTGCGTGGATACTGGTTCAACAGTGGAAACATAGTCTCAGTCGCAGACATCACGCCCAAGGACCATTGGCTGAACGTCTGATGCTTCGGGAGTTTCGAAGTCGTCATCTGATTGGTGGAATTCTGATTGGATTTATGGGAGATGTATGTGTTGCGTTCTTTAACGGTTAGCCTGGAAACAAACCGTTGTGACACCAAAGCCCCTTATGGAAGAATAAAGTTGTTATGTTTACAACTGTGACAATGAGCGATTATCAGGATCAATTAAACTCTGGATTTTAAAAAGTATGCGAAGTTCACAGCACCATTGTTGTGCCATTTTTGCAGCAAACTTGCAAGCATGACATTCTTGAATGAATTGTTATAATGGGAACATCAACTTTACATTTATGAACTTTGATTGGTTGCTTTACGTGTCGGTTAGACTTCCTCTTGGGCGGTCCTTTGCCAATGAAAGCAGCTATGGAGTCGAAACCTTCTGCCGTAAGTCTGACGGTTTTGCTGGAGATTAAGGTGTGTGGAAACGCAGCTTTATCTTGGCTGCGCAACCAAGTAGATATAGCTGCAGACTAGAGAACTCCAAAAGTTACCTCCAAAAGGGGGCGAAGTCTTCACATGCAAAGACTTTCGCTTTTGCTAAATTCCGTTGACTTTCATTGAAAAAAGTTTGTTAATTAAACACTGTTAAACACTCGCTGAAAAATGTATTGATCTTACATAAAGTTTAAACATGTTAAATAAAATTATAAACATGCCATATAAATAAATATGCCTAAAATCTATATTTATTTATCATCGAGATTATCAACCGTATGAACTTTAATCTTTGAGGAGAAAATGCACCGTAAGAGAACTCGTGGCCCGTCTATGGCTTATGAATGGGTCCGAGGGGACCTCTCATCCCCCCCGAGTATGAAGATATTGAGATATTTTTTTAATATTCTCTCATCATTTTGTCCATCGAAAGTCTACGTAATCAACATTTTCAACCTTCAAAAAGTACATAAAGACATCATAAAAGTAATCCATATGAATCGACTGGTTTAATCCAAGTCTTCTGAAGAGATCACTTTAAAATATAAAATAACTTTATATTCATATAAATACTGATCAATGCATATACTGTACTGTACATAGAGAACATCGAATATGGTCAACAGAAGGGCAAATGTGTTTTTGATTGGTGAGAGCCAATGAGGTTTGTTCTGACATGTCAAGCATGTTTGAGACAGAATATTAAAAATATCTTAACTTGGGTTCCCATTCAGTCAGTCACTATCGACGCCACGTCGGAGTACCGACGAATAGGAATCTCGCTCGCAAGAGCCAATCTACTTCTAGTGAAACTAAACGAGCCAATGCACATTGGCATGCAATGATTGCACCAGGTGTTCATGCCACGCAGCGCGGGTATAAATGAGACAGGTGCTTGCATCAAATCAACCTTTTGCTTCGGAGCCGAGTGGTATCTGGTTATGCTAGATATCACTCACTACTTCGCAGTCCTGACTGGAAGCCTGCCCTTCTGGAAGCGCTCTTCAGTCGGTGTTGGTGTGACGGCACAGCAGCGGGTTGTGTGGTCTTACGATCATCTCTCTTTTTTGCTCGTGAGAGCAAACACAAAGGCTGTTCTCACAGCTGGTTCGGTGCGCCTGGTGGAGAGCGCTAAAAAAACGTTCTTATGGCTGGTAGAGAGCGTCTGGTGAGAGAGAGCGCGCAAGTCAGGCTGCACTATTTCCCTGACTGTGTCTCCGCGACCCTTCCCCCTGTGTGCTTCAGCACCAAGGAGAGCGATCCTCTAAAAGAGCAACACAGAAAGAGCTTGTGTCTTTTTCAAGATGACATTCTTTCTGTGCGTTTCTGGATGTGGTGGTTACCTGTCACCGAGGGATGGTCACCAGTGCTGTACCTCGTGTTTGGGCATTCAGCACGCTGAGGCAGCGCTGGTGGATGACTCATGTTCTCACTGCGGGAAGTGCAATGTGCGATGTCCACTATGGTGGTCCAGGAGCGCCATCTCTGGCTGTGTCTGGCTGACATGTGGGAAACCGACAAGATCAGGTTCCTTAATTCCCCCGTGTCCCAGAACGGCCTCTTCGGCGACGCGGTCCAGAACTTCACCCAACAGTTCACGGCCGCACAGAAGCAGACTGAGGCGATCAGTCACATCCTGCCACGGCGGTCAGCTACTGTCTCCACCCCGCTGCCGGCAGCACCTCAGTCTGCTCGTCGCCGAGGGCGGCCGCCTGCGTCTGTCTCCGCTCCCGCAGCAGCAGCCTCCACCCAAGCGATGTCGTGGAGCCGGACGCAAGCAGGCCGCAACCACCCGTCCAGGCCCATGCCAAGAAGAGGGGTGGCAAGGGTAAGGGCAAGCGGCCCTGAGACGGGCAATCTGGAGATGGGGAGGATTGCTCTTCAGGAGACGGTGATTGCACCGCTCCATCCCCCGGAGGAGGGCCGGGTGGAGAATCTTGTGTTCCGTTTTTTTTTTTGTTCTGCTATCAGTCGATGCTGAACTGCCTGAACACGTTTCAGGGCAGGATGGCGGTTCCACTGAAACGGTTTCAGAGGCTCCTGGGGCATATGGCAGCCACTGCGGCAGTAACTCCGCTCGGCCTGCTTCATATGAGACCGCTTCAGCATTGGCTACACGGCCGAGTCCTGAGATGGGCGTGGCAACGCGGCACTCACCGGGTGAGCACCACACCAGCCTGCCGCCAGTCCTTCAGCACATGGTCAGACCCCTCGTTCCTTCGGGCCGGAGTACCCCTGGAACAGGTGTCCAGGCATGCGGTGGTTTTCACGGATGCCTCTGCCATGGGCTGGGGAGCCACGTACAAAGGGCATGCAGTGTCAGGGGTTTGGACGGCCCTGCATTGGCACATCAACTGCCTCGAGTTGCTAGCGGTGCATCTTGCTCTGAGCCACCTCAAAGGACGGTTACGGGGCAAAGATGTACTGGTCCGCACGGACAACACTGCGACCGTTGCGTATATCAACCGACAAGGTGGTCTGCGCTCCCGTCGCATGTCGCAACTCGCCCGCCATCTCCTCTTTTGGAGTCAGAAGTGTCTGAGGTTGCTTCGGGCCATTCATGTCCCTAGTGTGCGCAACCGTGTGGCCGACCAGCTGTGCTCCCAGGGGAGTGGCGACTCCACCCCCAGGTGGTCCAGCTGATTTGGAGACAGTTCGGGATGGCACAGGTCGACCTGTTTGCCTCTCCAGAAACATCCCATTGCCAGTGGTTCTATTCGCTGACCGAGGGCACACTCTGCACGGATGCACTGGCGCACAGCTGGCCCCAGGGGCTGCGCAAATATGCGTTCCCCCCAGTGAGCCTACTCGCACTGACACTGTGCAAGGTCAGGAAGGATGAGGAGCAGGTCCTGCTAGTGGCGCCGTACTGGCCCACCCGGACCTGGTTCCCAGAACTTATGCTCCTCATGACAGCCCCTCCTTGGCCGATTCCTCTGAGGAAGGATCTTCTAACTCAGAGACGGGGCACCCTGTGGCACCCGCATCCAGACCTGTGGAAGCTTCATGTTTGGCCCCTGGACGGGACGCGGAGGTTCTAGGTGACTTACCCCAGGGGGTAGTTAACACCATCACTTTGGTGTGAGCACCGTCTACAAGACAGGCCTACGCCCTGAAGTGGAACATGTTCGTCGAGTGGTGTTCTTTTCGCAGAGAAGACCCCCGAAGATGCTCGATCGCGTCTGTGCTTTCCTTCCTGCGGCAAGGATTGGAGCGTAGGCTGTCCCCCTCCACCCTCAAAGTCTATGTTGCTGCGATATCCGCCTATCATGACCACGTAGATGGTAAGACGGTTGGTAAGCACGACCTGGTCGTCAGGTTCCTTAGGGGGGCGAGACGGTTAAATCCTCCTCGTCCCCCCTCCATACCCTCTTGGGGTCTTGCTCTGGTGCTCCGAGCACTTCAGAATGCCCCATTTGAGCCTTTGCAGTCAGCAGAGCTAAAGCTTCTCTCTATGAAGACTTTGCTGTTGGCTGCATTGGCCTCCATCAAGAGGGTAGGGGACCTGCAGGCTTTTTCAGTCGACGATTCGTGCCTAGAGTTCGGGCCAGGCGACACCCACGTGGGACTAAGACCCCGGCCTGGCTATGTGCCCAAGGTTCCTACCACTCCCTTCAGGGACCAGGTGGTGACCCTGCAAGCGCTGCCCCCGGAGGAGGCAGACCCAGCCCTAGCTTTGCTCTGTCCCGTCCGTGCCCTGCGGATCTACGTGGATAGAACTCAAAGCTTTAGGACCTCAGATCAGCTCTTTGTCTGTCACGGAGGCCAGCAGAAGGGAAAGGCTGTCTCCAAGCAGAGGATGGCCCACTGGATAGTGGATGCCATCACCTTGGCTTACCAAGCACAAGGTGTGCTCTGTCCGCTCAGGGTAGGAGCACACTCTACTAGAAGTGTTGCATCCTCCTGGGCGCTGGCACGTGGCGCCTCGCTGTAAGACATCTGTAGAGCTCCGGGCTGGGCGACACCTAACACGTTCGCTAGATTCTATAGCCTACGTGTAGAGCCGGTTTCCTCCTGTGTTCTCACCTCAAACGGGTAGAAACACTGAGGGGCCCCGGCTCTTGTCGGCTTGCTGCACTACAGCGTTATTCTCTCCAGAAGCAAACTCTGTGAGTCCTCCATCACCCTCGGTGCCAGACGTGGCGGAGCATCTGGCATCAGGCCCCTTGCCACTGAATCCTTGAGAACCGGTATTGGGCTTGGGTTATATGAGTGACCCTGCAGGGATCCCATATATCTGTCCACGGTCGCTCCTACAGGAAGCCTGTGTCTTTCCCTTGGGAGAGCCTTCCCATCCATGGGATTGAGCCTCCTCTCTCTGTCGCGGGCTACGGCTCAACCTGTACTCCTACATAACTCCTTCGGGGTACTATGTGGGCTCTGCAGCATTCCCCTTCAGTAGGGCACGCTTTCCCAGTGTTATCCAATAATCACTGAGCGGGTCATGCGGAACAGCAGTGATGGTCTTCCTGGTGTGAGCCCCGTCTCATCAGGTAAAGAGCTCAGGCGGCTCACACAGGGCACTTGAAGGGGGCAGTGGCCATGGCGCTTTGGTAGGGATTCCTATTCGTCGGTACTCCGACGTGGTGTCGAGAGTGACCGACTGAATGGGAACGTCTCAGTTACGTATGTAACCCTCGTTCCCTGAAGGAGGGAACGGAGACGCCACGTCCCGTCGCCATGTCCTCTGTACCCTGCTGGGGTGCCGGCTACCTACTTGGCTCCTTAGCAAGAGGCTGATTTTATGCAAGCACCTGTGTCTCATTTATACCCGCGCTGCGTGGCATGAACACCTGGTGCAATCATTGCACGCCAATGTGCATTGGCTCGTTTAGATTCACTCGAAGTAGATTGGCTCTCACGAGTGAGATTCCTATTCGTTGGTGTTCCGACGTGGCGTCTCCGTTCCCTCCTTCAGGGAACGAGGGTTACATACGTAACCGAGACTTTCTGAAGATGAATGAAAGATACATGGGTTTGAAGCGACATGAAGGTGAATAAATGATGCAATATTTTTTTGGGGTGAACTATCCCCTCTCTGAAATATTTTTTTATTTTGGTAGTAGACCCTGAGAATTAAAAAAAAACGGAGAAAAAAATGTGGGTTAGGCACAACTATTATACATTTAATTTGTCCCTCTTTAACTCTTGTATTGCCACTTTTCAGATTTACAGACGGCTATTATTATAATACGACCTTTCAACTATTTCTGATAACTTGTGTGTGTGTGTTTTCACTGATGCACAATTAATTCAAAATAAATTATGTTTGTTTCATCCTCACAGATCACATCAGATCAGTCAGGAGGAAAGAGGAGTTTCTGTCCCACACATCTCTATGTGGCTCAGATGTCTCAGTGTGCTTTAGTGAGCGTATTCCCTGGGGCACTGCCTCTCTCTGTGGACACAATGGCTTGCTCCACACTGACATCATGATAGGATCAGGGAATGTGCGCTGCACATTTATGTACTGGAACACATATTTTGAACATACTATTCCTCCATGTCCAAGAAAAGAACAGATCCTCTTTGTTCCCAATGTCACGTGCAGTTTCATGTTTTTAAGCAACACTAAAGAATTTAGAACCAAAAAAGATGAGGTGAGAAAGCAAATTTTGAACCAAATTTATATTTATATATTTGTATGATTTGTTTAAAAAAAATATTTTAAAATGTTTTATGATTTATCTTTTATAATTATTTATTAATAATGTAATATATTTTTATTATTTTATTTTATACATTTATTTTATACTAAACATATATGAAAAAGCCTTTCAAGCATGTTTTGATGATTTAATATTTTTTAATAATGCATTCCATTCTAAAGTATAACAGCCCACAATGTAATAGCTGGAGTAAATGCAAAGACTATATTTTTCAACAACCCCAAATTAGTTTTCCTCTTTTGTTATTGATTTAAAAAAAAATTTTTAATTATGACTGGACACTAGAATAATAGACAGACAGAGGATTTAATCAGAGAAACGGCTGCAGTTAAGTTAATAAGTCTTGTTGGAATAGGCTGTAACAATGGAACTCTTTTTCAAAATCAATTATTGAAGTCTGCTTTATAATGACATATATTAAAGTAACTGGGGTTTGTAGAAAACAGATGTAGCTACTTTATGCTAAAATTGGAGAGATCTTAGTGGTGCAAAACTCCCTGGAGGGCCACAGTCCTGCAGAGTTTAGCTTCAAGTCCTTCAGGATTATTTGAAAACTACAGGTATGTGTGTTGGAGCAGGGTTGGAACTAAACTCTGCAGGACTGTGGCCTTCCAGGAGCTGAGTTCGGCACCCTTGATCTAGGAACAAAATCCCATCGCTCTCAGCCTTTATCTAAAACTTGTGTGTGTTTCACGCTACCTATAATATGCGATGTCCATCTGTGGGCCATACCTTACAACACCAACTAATCTTTTTAAAGCTTTTGTTGACCCAAAAATGAAAATGTTCCCTTTCGTTCAGTCACTGCGACGTAACGTTAGTGACACTGAAGTTATTTCAGAGGCTCCTGGGGGCATATGGCATCTGCAGCCGCAGTAACGCCGCTCGGATTGCTTCATATGAGACCGCATCAGCACTGGCTTTGCGATCGTGCAGCCGAGCTCTCACGGTCTCAGCCACTTCCGGGCGAATGGAGACTCCTTCCCCAGACGGTCCAGCTGATTTGGGAACAGTTCGGCGACGCACAGATAAATCTGTTTGCCTCCCACGACTCTTCCCATTGCAGCCTGTTTTATTCCCTGACCGAGGGCATGCTCTGCACGGATGGCCGCGGGGCCTGCGCAAATATGCGTTCCCCCCAGTGAGCCTTCTCGCACAGCTTTTGTGCAAGATCACCATTGTTTTGGTTTACCAGCAGCAAGGTCGACCATGTCCCCTTGTGGTTAGGGCCCACTCCACTCTACAATCTCCGAGTGGAGCCAGTGTCCGACTATGTACTCGCCTCTACTAGTGGCCGGTAATGGGCTAGGCTCAGGTTTCTTCGCTTGCTCGCCATTCCACTCCACGGACTGGATACGTGCGAATATTCTCCTCAGGTGAGCTTCCCGAAAGCCCTGAGTTCCTCCAGTACTGTCGACTCCGACACCAGTAAGTCTGCCCTCTCGAGCCCAGACCCTTGTGTCCGGCCAGGTGCCCCGTGTGCATGGTTCCCCTCCAGCGACCCCCACACGTGTATTTCCACCGTAAGCCTCCTCAGTGAGCAGGTGTCTCTCCCTTGGCAAGTCCCTGCTACCCCTGGGGTTAAAAATCTACCTTCGGCTGGTACCCCAGACTTCTCTATATGCAGCCCTTAGAGGGTCATATGTGTACTCTCTAAGTCCTCCCTATGGTTGGCATCCTGGCATATCTCCACCTGGGTTATGCTTCCCAGTGTACCTTGGTATTCCTGTGATAAGTGGGAGTCCTTCGTCCGTACTAGTCTTACGACAGGGTACTCACATTTACGCAGGGCACTGGAAGACAGCCGAGTGGCGTGATTTTATTGGGACCCCCATTCGTTAGTCACTAACGTTACATCGTAGTGACTGAACGAAAGGGAACGTCTCGGTTACATATGTAACCCTCGTTCCCTGAGCAAGGAACAGAGACGTAACGTCCCTTTGCCACTCTGCTGTGCCGCTGCAACAGCCAGGAGTTCAGTCTTGGCTCCTCAGCAGATAACGTAAAGCGATATTGCCATGTACTTCCTTTTATACTCACGCGGTGAGGCGGAGTTACGTATGCAAATTCTGCATGCCCATGGCATTGGCACTGCCATTGGGCGTTTTCTAAGATCTCGAAGATGATAGGCTTCTAAGCAAAACCCCCATTCGTTAGTCACTAACGTTACGTCTCTGTTCCCTCCTCAGGGAACGAGGGTTACATACGTAACCGAGACGTTGTCATTATTTACTTACCCTCATGTTGTTCCAAAGCCGTAAGACTTTTGTTCATCTTCAGCACACAAATTAAGATATTTTATTAAAATCTGAGAGATTTCTGTCACTCCATTGGCATTCCATGCAACTACCGCTTTGGCGCTTCAAAAAGTTCATAAAGAGATCATAAAACGAATCCATATGAATTGAGCAGTTTAGTCACGATAAGCAGGTCCGGTTAAGCTTCTATTTATGTTCACTGATCAATGTTTATATGTGAATAAAAGCCAAAATTACATCTGTTTATCATAAAGCGATCAAGTCTCAAAAATTTAACTAAACTGCTCAATTCAAATGAATTTGTTTTACGATCTCTTTATGAACTTTTTGATGTGACAAAGTGGTAGTTGCGTGGACTCTCAATGGTTGGGCAGAAATCTCTCTTAATTTAAAATATCTTAATTTGTCTTGGAACGACATGAAAGTGAGTATTTGATACCATTTTATTTCTTTTTTTTGTTTTTTTGGGATGAACTAATCCTTTAAGTCAATCTGTGGGTGCTCATCTGTGCAAGGTCAGTCTCTAAACCAGCTTAGCACTTTGGAAAGCAACTGGTCTGAATGTTGGGTTCATAATCAGAGCAGCTCCTTTGTGGAAAATTTCTTATCCAGCTTAATTTCATGGTTAAGTGCTCAGTTGGCTAAACTCATGCATTATGCCTAATGGGGTCAATAAAGGTGAATTAGAGCTGAGGAATGTTTCAGACAGATAGAAACACCTTTTAACAACTAAAACTCATTGTTGGCTCCAGCCAATTGGTGCCAATTGTGATATACACATTTACGAACATGGCTTTCATGAAATGTCACACTTTCCTGCTTTTAAGCTGATTATGTGCTCACCAAATATATTTAATATGCGTATGTTTTGCATTCTTATTGGGCCTGGGCATTTTTGCAATTAATTTGGTTTGTAATGTTTCTCAGCATGGAAGCTTTCACTCAAGTAAATAATATCCAGATGAGTTTTGATTGCATATTCAAATTCTGACATCATTGGTCATCTTAGAGCACTCTTGGGTGCTGGAAACAGTTTATCAACCTCATGGCAATTTTCATATGCTTCTTTTAATGATGTTCATTTAAATCCTGGCGTGAAATGAATAAACATATAGGTGGTGTATGCAGCTGTTTTAATAATATAATAAATATAATTAATATAATATGAGATAATATAATGTTTTTCATACATTCTCCTTCTGAATTTTGCTTAGAACTCCATTGTATTGTTTAAAGTGGCACATTTTGTTATGTTACAGCCTTATTCCAAAATGGATTAAATTAATGATTTTCCTCAAAATCTTACAAACAGTCCCCCATAATGACAACATTAAATCTTTGCAAATGTATAAACATGTATTTATTTTTTTTATTTATTTTTTAAATCACATGTACATAAGTATTCACAACCTTTGCTCAATACTTTGTTGAAGCATCTTTGGCACCAATTACAGCCTCAAGTCTGTTTTGAGTATGACGCTACAAGCTCAGCACACCTTTTCTGGGCAGTTTCTCCCATTCTTCTTTGCAGGACCTCTCAAGCTCCATCAGGTTGGATGGGGAATGTCAGTGCACAGCCATTTTTAGATCTCTCCAGAGATCTAAAAATTCATGGTTCATGTCTGGCCTCTGGCTGGGCCACTCAAGGACATTCACAGAGTTGTCCCATAGCCACTCCTTTGTTATCTTGGATGTGTGGAAGATAAACCTTTGCCCCAGTCTGAGGTCCAGAGCGCTCTGGACCAGATATCTCTGTACATTTCTGCATTCAGTTTTCCCTTGATCCTGACTAGTCTCCCAGTTCCTGCTGCTGAAAAACATCCCCACAGCATGATGCTGCCACCGCTATGCTTCTGCTGGTTTTCTCCAGACATGACACTTGCCATTCAGGGCAAAGAGCTCAATCTTTGTTTTATCATTTTGTTTCGCATGGTCTGAGAGTCCTTCAGGTGCCTTTTGGCAAGCTCCAGGAAAGCTGTCATGTGCCTTTTACTGAGGAGTGGCCTCTGTCTAGCCACTCTACCATACAGGCCTGATTGGTGGAGTGCTGCAGATATGATTATTCTTATGGAAGGTTCTCCACAGCTCTAGGAAGAGTCCTGGTGGTTCCAAACTTATTTCATTTACAGATGATGGAGGCCACTTTGCTCATTGGGACCTTCAATCCTGCAGACATTTTTTGTACCCTTCCCCAGATCTGTGCCTTGATACAATCCTGTCTCTGAGGTCTACAGACAATTCCTTGGACTTTATGGCTTGATGCATGCACTGTTAACTGTGGGACCTTATAAATACAGGTGTGTGCCTTTCCAAAACTGAATTTACCACAGGTGGACAAGTTGTAGAAACATCTCAAGGATGATCAGTGGAAACAGTGAACAGTCAATTTTGAGCGTCATGGCAATAGCTTTGAATATTTATGTGATTTTTTTTGTTTTTTTATTTTTAATACATTTGCAAGGATTTCAAACAAACTTCTTTGATGTTGTCATTATGGGGTATTGTTTGTAGAATTTTGAGGAAAATAATTAATTTAATCCATTTTGGAATAATGCTGTGACATAAAATGTGGAAAAAGTGAAGCGTTGTGAATACTTTTCGGATGCGTATGTTACTATGTTAAAAAAATGAAGTCTGAAGGAGTGCACCAGAGGATGGCATCCTTGAACAGATAGTTCCAAATGCAAACAGCTTAATGTAAGTTATCAAGTCACAAAGGCCATTATAAGTCAAACTCCCAAACATAAACCTGCTTCTGCTCCACTTCATTTTAGTTGTAAATCTGCCTGATGTGACATTAAACCTAGAAGCCATTGAAATGTTGTTATCTTGTTGCTCTGAGGTCTGAAAGCTTTGTTAGCGTCACCTGCAAGTCATGCGACTGGAACAACCCTATTTAAATTTCAAATAATTCTGCTGTTGTTTTTGCGTTCCAGGGTGATGTCTGAACAATGAGCACTTGAGGAAGATGTGCCACTGAGCGGCATAACTGAGCAGGACAGGAGTACGTGTACTGTCATGTTTAAATCAAGCCAAATTGCTATTAGACTTTCAAAAATTATGGTGTGAAAGTTTAAAGGAGATGAGATTAACTACTTAGAAGGGAATGAAGGAGAGAAATCATATTGTTCAATTTATGATGACTGTAGGAATGAGAGGTTTTCCTTTCATATAGCATTCATATGAAGCGTTGTGAATACTTTTCGGATGCGTATGTTACTATGTTAAAAAAATGAAGTCTGAAGGAGTGCACCAGAGGATGGCGTCCACCATTGTGCCTGTACCGAAGCAGTCAAAAACCACCTGCTTAAACGACTGGCGTCCTGTTGCTCTGACCCCCATCATCAGCAAATGCTTTGAGAGACTAATCAGAAACCACATCTGCTCTGATCTCCCCCCCTCACTGGACCCACTGCAGTTTGCATACCGCAAAAAACGCTCCACTGATGATGTCATTTCATCCACAATACACACTGCTCTCTCCCACCTGGAAAAGAGGAACACATATGTGAGAATGCTGTTTGTAGACTACAGCTCAGCATTCAACACCATTGTGCCCTCCATTCTTGACGGGAAACTCCGGGCTCTAGGCTTAAACAGCTTGCTATGCAGCTGGATCCTGGACTTCCTGTCAAACAGACGCCAGGTGGTCAGAATGGGCAGCAACATCTCCTCATCACTGACTCTCAACACTGGAGCCCCTCAGGGCTGTGTTCTCAGCCCACTCCTGTACTCCTTGTACACACATGACTGTGTGGCAACCCACAGCTCCAATACCATCATCAAGTTTGCTGACGATACGACGGTGGTAGGTCTTATCACCGACAATGATGAAACGGCCTACAGAGAGGAGGTGCACACTCTGACACGGTGGTGTCAGGAGCACAACCTCTCCCTCAACGTCAGCAAGACCAAGGAGCTGGTGGTCGACTTCAGGAGGAATGAGAGAGAACACCGCCCCATCACCATCAATGGAGCACCGGTGGAGAGAGTCAGCAGCTTCAAGTTCCTCGGTGTCCACATCACAGAGGAACTCTCATGGTCCGTCCACACCGAGGCCGTTGTGAAGAAGGCTCATCAGCGCCTTTTCTTCCTGTGACGGCTGAGGAGGTTTGGAATGAACCACATCCTCACACGCTTCTACACCAGCACCATCGAGAGCCTGCTGACTGGCTGCATCACCACCTGGTACAGCAACAGTACCGCCCGCAACCGCAAAGCCCTGCAAAGGGTAGTGCGCACTGCCAGCTGCATCATCGGAGGTGAGCTTCCCTCCCTCCAGGACATTTATGCCAGGCAGTGTGTGAAGAGAGCTCAGAGGATCATCAGAGACTCTAGCCACCCGAACCATGGGCTGCTCTCACTGCTGCCATCAGGCAGACGGTACCGCAGCATTAGAACACGCACCAGCCGACTCCAGAACAGCTTCTTCCCACAAGCAATTAGACTCCTTAACTCTTGATCCATCAGTTCATAACACACACTGGACAGAATATCACTCAGCACAACCCACTGTAGATACACACACATTATATACACATTTATTTATCATATAGCATCTATTGTACATTGGATCTCTATTGTGATTAATATTGTATACTGTACATCGTATATTATTATTATAGCTTAATGTATATTGTTTAATGTATGTTTATTGTATATTGTTTAAAGTATATGTATATTGTAAGTATGTGTATATTGTTTAAAGCTGTGAGAACTACACTCGCATTGTGTAAATTATTTATTGTTTATTGTAGAGTTTACTGTGCTGTGAGTAATTGTGGGCGCATCAGATGTGTAATCTGATGTTGCTTTAAATGTTGTACATGTCATGTCATGACTACTATGTTGCTCGGAACTGCACCTAAGAATTTCACCTGCTGTTGCACTTGTGCATATGGTAGAGTGACAATAAAGTGATTTGATTTGATTTGATTTTGATTTGATATAGTTAATATAGCATCTTTCACGGCACAATTTTCTATGAAACAGATAAACATCAGCGTTGGGAAGGTTACTTTGTAAATGCAATGGGTTACAGATTACAAGTTACCCTATTTAAAATGTAATATGTAGTGTAACTATTTAAATTACTTTATTAAAGTAATGTAACTGATTACAATTGATTACTTTTCAAAATTTCTAATGAATGTTTTCAACTGGTAATCATTTTTAAACATTTAAACCTGGCAGGTAACCTTAGAGTAGTACGAGTAGTAGTAACAGTTAACCTTAAAGTAGTACTCAACACGGATTACTGTCAGACTTTCAAAATCCTTCAATTATCAGTAATCTTTGAATTAAGATTATAATCATTTATTTTTAAAGCACAACCACTCCAAAATCAAACTTTAGCACCTGAATTGCATTGCATGTATAAGTACCTTTTGTTTTTTTGAGTTTTACTTTTTTTTTTTTTTTTTCAATCAGCCTATTTTGGATTTTTTTTTTCTGATTTACATTTGTTATTGAAATGTAATCTTGACAAATAGTTAAAACAAATGTGGTCATTTCAAAGAGTAGCTGTGACTAAATAGTAAGGAGTTGCCTGGGACATTGAGGAGGGTCCAGCTGCGGCTTGGGCGTTCCCGTCATGAAACAAGAACGCCTATTGGGCGTTCCTGGTAGCGTTTCATCGCCAATCGCGATGAGTTTTGCAAGGCACACTGGGTATGATGTTATTTCCCCTTCCATTCGATGAGAGATCATGTCAGTAAGTAGACTATTGTTTATTTCGTCAACAAGAGCTCGTAAACGAGCAACTTTGGACCACGTCGCAATGAACCGAAGCTCAGCAAACTTTTTTCTTTCGTTTTGTTAATGTAGCGGACCCTGTCCGAATGATGGCCAGACTTTACTGATGTTTCAGGAGTTTATTGAAACCGTTTATCTCCAAAAATCACCGTAAGAGCTGAACAAAAAACAAAGTAGTGCGCATAAACACCTCGTACACAAACTCTCTCCATAGCATTATCAATAACACAATACACAAACATACCCATTACAAATGACAGTAAACAAGCACATACACACCGTATGCCTTTTCGGGGGGTGCTAAACAAACTGTAAACTTTAAATCTGCTTAAACCCACTGAATGATGAACCGCGAGCTCTCACGAGCGCTCACTCTTTCATTTTGCTCCGTAGACTGCAACACCCGTCAAAATAAAAGTCCCTACTTATTAACACAGATAATGAGGAAGAAGAAGGGGGCGTTCCAGTCTGCGAAAACGGTAACCCCCACCAGCGCGATAACGCCCATTTGTGGCCGCAGTTGGATGATATTGGGGACATTACCAAAATCCCTTAAAGGGACTTTTGGCCACACACACTTACACATACATGCACAATGCATGAATACAAAAGGAAATAAGTAGAAACTCACCAGCTGTAGCCAGGCATTGGTTATTAATACCTGATTTTTTTCATCCTGGGGCATGGAAAAGAGAGAGAAAAAGAGAATCAGTATCAAATGTGGACATAAATGAAGGATTACTTCAAATTGAACAAATCTCCTTTCTGCTTCTATAATCCCAACCCTTTTTATGAACAAAGACTTTTATTCTTGTTTTTGGCCTCTGTGTACCATTCGCTCTCTCGCTTTCTCACACACATAAATGCAGGCTTTGCCATTTGGAGCATTTGAGATAAGGCCAAAAGAGACCAGCTATGACACTCAGTGAATAGGAGCAATCAAACCTTAAAGCAGTTTCACTATGTGACGATCACCATTACAATACAGATCTCATAGTAATCCTCTTGGGATTTAAAGCTTCACTTCAACATGCATCGATCTGTGTCAGAATCTCTCTGTGTTTATGTGAGCCCAAGAACATTCAGCTTTGAATGATCAAA
The DNA here is from genome assembly GCA_023566225.1 of Romanogobio albipinnatus. Classification (NCBI taxonomy): domain Eukaryota; kingdom Metazoa; phylum Chordata; class Actinopteri; order Cypriniformes; family Gobionidae; genus Romanogobio; species Romanogobio albipinnatus. Next base: position 28,717,169 of record CM042241.1, read on the forward strand.
GATATTTGTTTCGTTCAGAGAAGTGTCAGCTGTGATTTCTTCACATTCCATTCAGTTTGGACCAGGGATGATCTACAGTGTTATCAATTTGTCATGTTATTTACTCTTAGATATTCTTGTTTCTGGCTTCAGCTATAGTTCAATAAGTAACTGACCGATAAGAACAGAGAGCATTAGCTTTAGATACACAACATCAAAGATATAGAATAAACAAGATTTGAGGAAAAAAAAGAGAGATCTCCTTTTAAGTGAGTTTATAGAGTGAGTTTCATTAACAAAAAAGTACTGTGGTATTACCATGTATATTTTTAGTAATACCATGGATTTTGGTACTACCATGTAAAGATGATGGTATATGAATATGTTAATCCTACAGTACCATGGTATATATCAAAGTACCATCTGATCATGACTATATCATGGTGTGATATTTGAACTATAGTGATCTCAATATGTCTTATGCTATACATTACCATTCAAAATTTTGGGGTTCAGTACAATTTTTTTTAAAAACATTTTTATTCAGCAAGGATACATTAAACTGATCAGACTGTTACACTGTTCCAAAAAAATCTATTTCAAATAAATGCTGTTCTTCTGGAATTTCTATTCAGGAAAGAAACCTGAAAAAAAAAAAAAAAAAAAAAGAATCTTGAAAATATTGAGCAGCACAATAATTTTAAACATTGATAATATTTCAATATGGTTGAATTTGTTAACATTAATTAATTAACATGAACTAACAATGAATATTACCTCTACAGAGAAGTAATTAATTAACATTAACAAAGGTTAATAAAAGCTGTAAGCATATATTGCTCATTGTTAATGTTAGTTAATGCTTTAATTAATGTTAGAAAATGATACCTTATTGACTGGAGTAATGGCAGCTTATCAGAGGAATAAATTAAATTAAAATATATTAAAATAAAAACAGTTAATTATTACAACAGTTCAATTATAATATTTCAAAATATAACTGTTTTTAATGTATTTTGTGATCAAGTCTTTTGAAGGAAAGTACAGCTGAAAAGGAACTATTATATTCAGGAAGTTAGTTTAGAGTTGATATAAACAGTTTTGTTGCAATTGATCTTGAATTTCAGTTCAAATATTTCCCTTAAGGCAGCAATGATAAATCAGGCTGAAGAGGAACCCGTCCTTGCTTTCTGTCTCCAGTCCCTCTGTCAATGAGCTTTCTGTTTAATGTGCAAAGATGTCTCTTTTGGCAACTACAGAATGGGCGCATTTACCATTTGGTTGACATTCCAGCATGAACAGAGAAGGTTATTAAAGCGATAGTTCACCCAAAATTTTAAATGACCCCCTGATTTACTTATCCTCAAGCCATCCTAAGTGTATATGACATTCTTCTTTCAGATGAATACAATCAGTTAAGTTATATTTAAAAAATGTCCTGGCTAATCCAAGCATTATAATGGCAGTCCAAAATTTGAAGCCCAAAAAAGTGCATCCATCCATTATAAAAGTAATCCACACGGCTCCGGGGTTAATAAAGGCCTTCTGAAGCGAAGCGATGCGTTTGTGTAAGAAAATAATCCATATTTAACACATTATAAAGTAAAATATCTAGCTTCCTCCAGACCGCCATCCATATTTACATTTACAACGGCTTGGGGGTGAGTAAATTATGGGATAATTACAATTTTTGGGTGAACTATCCCTTTAAATTGGGACAAAATACACCAACTGAAACCTCAAACATGTTTTAAAAAAAAAAAGGGTTTCGAATTGTGGTTCAGGGACCCCAGAAGATGACAAAGGAGTACTAGAGTGTCTGCATTTCGCAAAAAAAATAAAAAAATAAAAAAGATGACAGCCTTGTTTTTCACAAAAATATTTTAATAAAGATAAAATCTGCATGTGTACTTGCACAATATAAACTCGCAATTGTGATAAATAAAGCTAAAATTGTGAGATATAAACAAGAGACAAAGCAAGAGACAAAGTCCGAATTGCACAAAATAAACTCGCAATTGTGAGAAAAAAGTCAGAATCAAGAATTTATATCTCAAGATTTTTAAGAATCAAGAATGTTTTAATTCTTCCCAATTCCAGGTTTATAACTCAGAATTCTGAGAGAAAAAAACCCAGAATTGTGAGATATAAACTCTCAAATGTGAGAAATAACATCAGAATTGTGAGATAAAAAGTATACCTAAAGATAAAAAGTTTACCTAAAGATTTTCATTCTGTCGCGGGTACAAGCTTACAAGCTTATATGTCAGAAAAAGTAGCCTACTTTTGCTAAAGGTTTTGTTAAAACCACAGATTGAACTTTTGTATTCCTGCCCACACAAGGTCAGATCAATGCCAAAATCATAAGAACATTATGGGAGTTTAAGTTTTTGGCAAAAGGGAACACCACAGCCCCTTATCGGTTTTCTTTAGTCATGTAGCACACATTTTAATGGTTTCCTTATAGAAAGACTTGTTTCTCCTTTATAGAAAGACAAGTTTTATTAAAAGCCCATCTTGTCAGCAGTTATTTTCCCCCTTTAAAGTAGAAAGACTTGTATCATCACATGAAATATTAATTGGCCATTTTCAGTCACTCAACCTTTTAGATATTAGTATAATAATTTCATTCAGCTTTAGTGCTATGCCGACATAAAAGGCAATTTTTCTGTTTATTTCAGGGCCATTGAATGTCATGTATTTTTACTATTTTTGTTTATGATGTCGATGAGTATGAGTCAAATTCTCACTCGTGAGAACAATGCTTTTGCCCTTCTTTTTCTTTATTATTAAATTATGAAATACTATTCTTGGCCTGTCTGCTGAAACTCTGTCACTTGAAAGAATTAATGCCTCTTGCTCTTGGGTTCAGCAAGTAAAAGACTCTTTGTTAAGCCATCGTGATATAAGGTCCCCATACAAGGTTCATATCCTCCGTATGTGTCAAAACCTGACAGAGAGAGAAAATTTACACCCGTAAGCATGACACATCAGTTGCCTGTTTTATCTTTTTTTTTCCGCTGCTGAGTATCTATCATTTACTTTTTTTTAAATCTTGTTCTCGCTCCCTGTCTCTTCTTATTTTCCTTCCTTCTGTCTCTTCCTTTGTCACACTAAAGTCCCTGTTGTTTTCTGCTCCTGCAGAAGAAAGTGAATGTAACGTGCTGTCTGTGAAGGATAAACTGAGGGCTTGTGACATGCAATCAACATCAGACAGGGAAGAAGATGAGAGTGTTATAAGAGTGCCATCACAATCCTGACCAAAATTTCATCTGTACGGCTCTGGTCTCACATATCGAGACTTTTAACTTAGTGACACACTATAAATACTAATAGCTTTTTCAAATTGAGTTAAATTGCCAATAAAGGTTTTGTTTTTGTTACAATGAATCCTTATTATATTTAAAGTTTAACTTTAAATCCCAAAAAAGTTTTAAACATCAATTACTGAAAATAATTGAGAGTATACAAAATTAAAGCTGAAGGAATACAGATAAGTGTATATACAGTTGTGGTAAAAATGATTAGCACCCCTGGTAAATATGATCAAAGATGGCTGTTTCACAAAATAGAAAGTGGCTGTAAGAAAATAGCTAAAGCATTGAAAATTCCCATTTCTACCATCAGGGCAATAATTAAGAAGTTCCAATCAACTAAAGATGTTACGAATCTGCTTGGAAGAGGACGTGTGTCTATATTGTCTTAATGCATGACGAGGAGTAGAGGTTGAGTGGCCAAAGACTCTCCAAGGATCACATCTGGAGAATTGCAGAGATTAGGTTGAGTCTTGTGATCAAAAAGCCTAAAAATAAATAAAAAAATCAAACAACCCCTACATCATCACATGGGAGGGTTTCAAAAAAAATCCTTCTTGCTCATTCAGAAACAAACTCCAGCATATTCAGTTGTTAGACACGACTGGAACTTCAAAAGGGACCTGGTTCTATGGTCAGATGAAAATATAAAAAGAGCGTTTTGGCAACAAACCCACCAGATGGGTTTGGTGCAAACAGGGATAAAAAGTACCCCATGCCCATGGTTAAAAAATATAGCAGGATCTTTAATGTTGTGGGCCTATTTTTTAGCTGGAGGTTTTTTATCATGAATTCTAGCAAATAGCGCCAGATAAAAAAATAAAAAATTCTGGCGGCGTCTGAAATCTTATAATGGGCCGTGGTTGGATCTTTCATCAGGACAACGATCCAAAACAAACATCAAAATCAACACACAAATGTGTCACTGACCACAAAATGAAGCTTCTGCCATGACCATCCCATTTCCCTGACCTGAATCCGATAGAAAATGAGCGGAATGAACTGAAGAGAAGAAGCACCAATATAGAACTGGGAATCTGAAGGATCTGGAGAGATTCTGTATGGAGGAATGGTCTCTGATCTTGTCAGGCGTTCTCCAAACTCATCAGGCAATGTCGGAGAAGACTCAGGGGTGTTATCTTGGCAAAATTTATGGCCAAAGTGTTTTGTAGAAAAGCATTTATTTCATAATGTGAGTGATTACCCCCCACTTTCAATTATTTTACTTGAATGAAAGGTTAGATTTTTGTGATTTTTTTTTTATTTTTTATTTTTATAAAAGCTAAAAAGGATAAACGATGTAGATTTATTTTTACAGCCACCTTTGATCATAGGGGTGCCAATAATTCTGACCACAACTGTATATACAGTATATTGCCAAAAGTATTGGGACACCCCTCCAATCATTGGATTCAGGTGTTCCAATCACTTCCATGGCCACAGGTGTATAAAATCAAGCACCTAGGCATGCAGACTGCTTCTACAAACATTTTTGAAAGAATGGGTCACTCTCAGGAGCTCAGTGAATTCAAGTGTGGTACCATGATAGGTTGCCAGTCTATTTGTGAAATTTAAACAACAGCAACTCAGCCCCGAAGTGGTAGGCTACGTAAAAATCACAGAGCGGGCTCAGCTCATGCTGAGTTCATTGTAGCTAGCTGCCCAGTACATTGTAAACAGGAGTGTGTTTCCTGGCAAACTGGTAAATATACACAATGACTTTCCAGTGTTCCAGCTAGCCAATCAGATTTGAACTGCACATTTTTGTGAGATGGTCATTAGATGGTCATTAAACATGGGCTGCCAAAAGGCAAACACAGGGGACAGCATACATATTAATGCATTTATGGATTAGAGCTTAATGGCTAAGTTTTTCCAAGCATATTTTCCTGCATATATATGGCAGTTGTCATAAAATCGCAGTTCCATTCCAATATCTAACTGAAACCCACTGAAACATGAATACAGCCTCAAGCAGCTGCCAATACTGTATGAGCATCAAATAAGTTTGCCTAAATGTCTAAAACAATGTAATGGGAATAGTCAGGAACTCACAGTGCCTTTAAATTAGTCCAAATGAGGTGCGTAGACAAACAATTCCAAATAGAAGAGCCCTTCAAAAGAATCTGTTACATTGTAAATTAGGCATTGAAAAAGGTCACATGTGACCCAAAATGTTTGCCTTTTATTTTTTCTTTCAGTAAGGCATTGATTTTATCTTGTGTCCAATTATTTTTTCTTGGTAGAGTGTGCAGAGTCTTTTGAAGTGCTCTTCTAAAACAATAAAATACTGTCTAAATGATATTAATCTTGATTTCTCTCAACATGTGTGTTTTTTCTGGGCGAGTCACAGTGAACTGCGAGTCTCACGAATGCGCAATCGTGCATGGAAGACGAACGGCCAAGGTCAGGACTTAATACTATGGATTTTACATATTAGATTGAATTTCATTTTGTTTTACACCAATCCACCGTATACCCACATAGCTCCAGTGTTTATTTTGTGGAGAGAGGAGAACCTTCCAGAAGAACAACCATCTCTGCAGCACTCCACCAATCAGGCCTGTATGATTGAGTGGCCAGACGGCACATGACAGCCTGCCTGAAGTTTGCCAAAAGGCACTGGAAGGACTCTCAGACCATGAGAAACACAATTCTCTGGTCTGAACTATTTGGCCTGAATGGCAAGTGTCATGTCTGGAGGAAACCAGGCACTGCTCATCACCTGGCCAATACCATCCCTACAGTGAAGCATGGTGATGGCAGCATCATGCTGTGGGGATATTTTTCAGCGGCAGGAACTGGGAGACTAGTCAGGATCGAGGTAAAGGTGAGCACTCTGGACCTCAGACTGGGGCGAAGGTTCCTCTTCCAACAGGACAACGACCCTAAGCACACAGCCAAGATAACAAAGGAGTGGCTATGGGACAACTCTGTGAATGTGCTTGAGTGGCCCAGCCAGAGCCCAGACATGAACCCGATTGAACATCTCTGGAGAGATCTGAAAATGGCTGTGCACTGACGCCCCCCATCCAACCTGAGAGGTCCTGCAAAGAAGAATGGGAGAAACTGCCCAAAAAGAGGTGTGCCAAGCTTGAAGCATCATACTTGAAGACCTGAGGCTGTAATTGGTGCCAAAGGTGCTTGAACAAAGTATTGAGCAAAGGCAGTGAAAACTTATGTAACTTATGTGATTTTTAATAAATTTCAAACAAACCTCTTTCAAGTTGTCATTATGGGGTATTTGTAGAATTGAAGAAAAAAATAATGCATTTAATCCATTTTGGAATAAGGCTGTAACATAACAAAATGCGGAAAAAGTGCTGTGAATACTTTCCGGATGCACTGTATATTCATGTAACATTGCATGCTGGGAAACTTCTGTAAGTGCCAGCACATTTCTGTGAACACTATTACAGTTAATCAGTCAATACACAAGAGATCACTGTCTTGCACAGAATCACTGTGATTCTACCGCAGTCATACCTCTTACGAAAAATAAGTTTATTCAAGTGTGGTATACTTCTTTTCAACTAAAAATAAGAAAGTATACTTTTAGTCTACTTTCTACCCAGATAGCATGGTGACATTGATACAATGTTAAGTTTTGATCCAAACCATCATTTTGGTTGAGATTGACATTTCAGTGTTTAAAGACATTGGTGTTTAAATGAAGCACAAACTCTCTTTTCTTCAAAATCTCACTTTTCTTCTCTCCCTGCTTTAGTGTATTCTTCCTTACCTTTGAAAGCTTCTCGATTCACATCCAACCCTGCGATACTTTCTACTCTCAAGAACTTTTATCAGTTTCGTTGTCATTATAAATTCACATCAGCATCCGTTTTGGGTCCTATTTACAAAAATAATTTATTCCCTCCCTCTACACTGGACTTATCATTTAGACAGTGGGTAGTTTCCAGGTTGATTTGCATCAGGGATTTATATACTGAAGGTTTATTTAACAGTTTCGAGAACCTCTGTAGATTGTATGACCTCCCACAAAACCTTTTTTTTTTAGATATCTTCAGATTCGCAATTTTGTAAAGAACAAATCTCCACTCTTCCCTGACCTTCCTCCTTCCTCACCCTTAGATAGTCTTACTCTCAATTTGAATAATAAAGGATTGATTTCCATATTATACTCCCAGCTCATGTCTTTGAAAGGGTACAATCTGGATTAAATTAAATCCAGGTGGGAAGATAAAGTTATCTGAGGCTTTTTGGAGGGAGGCACTTAAAAAGGCCCACTCATCATCATCCTCTGTTTGGGCTCAAACAATTCAAAGTGATACACAGGGTTCACTTGAGCAAGGCATGGTTAGTTGTAATATATCCTGTGTTAGATCCAAACTTTCTACCATGCCAGTCTGATGCACACGTTTTGGTCTTGTTGCACCTCTCTAAATAACTACTGGGCAGTGGTTTTTGGGGTGTCACTGTTTTTCAATAGCTATTTTCGGAACTCCCAGTGACGCTATAACCATTACTTTAACTGCAACCCAGAGGGACATTATTGCTTACACTTCTTTATTGGCCCGTAGAAGAATTTTGTTGGAAATCCCCTCTTCCTTCTACAACAGCTTGGATGGAAGATGTGATGTTCTTTTTAAAATTAGAAAAGATCAAATTAACACTAAGGGGATCTGTGGACAGGTTATATTCAAAATGGGAACATATTTAAAAATTCTGTCATATTTAAAAATCTGAAAGAATTACTCAGTTGTTAACTTTTACTTTCCCTATATGTATTTCTCTTTTTACCCTTGTTGTGATGCTGTATTTGATGTATTGACCTTAGTGTAATTTGTCTGTCAGAATGGCTATATTTTTTTCTTTTTTCTAAATGTATGTATTTATACTGTAATATTATTACTGTAATAATTATACTATTATTATAATAATTAGTATGTATTGCTATGCATGGGTCCATGCCTTGAAAAGGTGTAATGACATAATAATTGTTCTATTTTGCCTTTGTAACCAGACATTGTTATTTTGTTGTACCTACACTGCCTGGGGAAGGAATGTTTGGGACTTGGGGTGGGCGCCTGTTATAGCAAAAATAGAAGGAAAGAAAATGTAACTTTCATTGTTTTACTGTATGTTGACTTACTTCTTCAGTAAAAAAAAAAAAAGTATATTTATTTTCAGTAAGGGACATTGCTGTTTACAGTATGCATACTATAAACTTGTTGGGTTTTCTTTTATGTCTGCATATCAAGAAAGTCAGCATATTAAATATGAGTTCATCATGAGTTCATAAGGTTCTTATTTAGTGATCATTTTGTAGATTGTTGTAGAGTAACATCATGACATTCAGGCTTCATGAAACTTCATCAAAGTCAATAACCAACTATGAGTTTAACTAGTCAGGTCTGTTTTTCTGCATCTGCTTTTGGAAAATGCAACTGGCTAATACAATTCTGTGAATGAGCACTTCTACAGTACTTAGAGGAAATGAGACATGAAAACCTGCCTGTGGTAATGAGCAGTGAATGACTATTGTGATCGTATAGATAAGGAGGTGAATGAGCGTTTTCGCTCTGTGAACCGATAAATTGAATCTTTCATATGGAAAAGCTGTGGAATGAACACGCATTGCAGATGACAGGAGATTATCCATAAGTCTATAAGGCTCTTTAAATGAAGAATATGATTTGATAAAAAGAGGATGTGACTAACAATATGCACTCGATATGAACGAGAAGTGAACAATGGAGCGGGGAGAATTGGAGCTACTATTCTAGGCCATATCTATCTACACTCTCTCTCTCTCTCTCTCTCTCTCTCTCTCTCTCTCTCTCTCTCTCTCTCTCTCTCTCTCTCTCTCTCTCTCTCTCTCTTCTCTCTCTCTCTCTCTCTCTCTCTCTCTCTCTCTCTCTCTCTCTCTCTCTCTCTCTCTCTCTCTCTCTCTCTCTCTCTCTCTCTCTCTCTCTCTCTCTCTCTCTCTCTCTCTCTCTCTCTCTCTCTCTCTCTCTCTCTCTCTCTCTGTGAACCCAGAGTACTGTATGTGAGCAAAGTGTGTATGAATTTTGCCTGGAGCTAGGGATATTTTGAACATTTACTAGCTCATTTCAAAATTGTACCAATTATGAGCATAACATGTTAGTGGCCCATGATGCAATTAGATGTCTGCAAGAATTCCCCATGTGTTAATGTCAGAGGTGTAGTCCAGTGGGCTGTGCACATGCTCTGACACTAAAATACACAACTGTATTTGTAAAGATAGAGTAACTGGAACATGCCAACACCAGTAGCACATAAAAATGTGGTACTGGCTGTCTTGTGGTTTGAGGATAGCAGACGGTGAGTGAGAGAAGCCTGTACAGCATGGAGACCTGGAGGACAGAAGGATGGAGGTCACAGAGGGGTTACTGGTTCTCTGGCCAGACGGTGAATGTGAGAGTTTCCTACCCTGAACTGAACCTTCACTCTGACACTGCTGTTTGTGTTTCCAGAATTCACTTTAGGTGTTTGCTAAACCATTATGTGGTATGTATACACATACTCAAGGGGTCAAATGTAGTACATGGTTTTGACCTCCACAATGGTTCTCTTAAAGGAATGTTTTGCATTCAAAACAAGTATAGTGTTATCATGTTGCATCTTGATTACCACAGAAAATGATCTCACTATGTCCTTTAGGTTCTATTTATTTTATTATTATTATTATTTTTTTTTTTTTGGCAGACGATAACTGTGGCTACAGTAATGCTCTTACAATGCAAGTAAACCGGGCCAGTGCTTCAGGAGATTTAAAAGCAGAAATGTGAACACTTACATACATTATTTAATATAAAGCTGTTTATTATTTGAGCTGTACATTTGCCTAAAATTGTCATTTTTGAAGTGGGAACACTGTTCGAGCTGGATTCTGACTCATGCTAACATGTATAATGTTTAATTATTGAAACTGTGTTTTAAAAAAAAAAAAGTTTATTGCCTGACCCCATGCACTATGATTGTTAGTTTCTTACCGCAAAAACAGTTTTGCTTTCAAAAGTTTCTAGTCAAAATAATTTGATGTGGTAAACAATACAATCTTAAAATTGGTTGTAGGATATAATAGGTAATTTGCTCAGTTGTTCATTGACCAACGCTGCCTGGGCTTGAACTTGATTCTAGATAATTAACTAGGCTTCCAATCTCCCATCAGCCAACATTAATTCCAAACTACTGTATTGTCTCCTAAAACTACAAGCTGCTTCCATTTAAGCCACTTCTGATACATTTGTGTAAAGTTTTTATTGGACATAATCATACAATTCTATGCCATGTTTAATGTAATGGACACACTGCATTGCAAATCAAACAGAGGCCTTTTCAATGCCAAGTATTTTTCAGCTTTTGTTTCTCACAGTCCACCTATCCTCACACTCATAACCCTCCCGGCACTGCGGTGATGTAGAATGGTGTGGCAGCTGCCACCCCAGCCCCCCTTAGCTGATTGTGAACAACTCATGCGTTCACGGTTTCACAGCATCCCAGTCATAGCCTATGGGCCTCTCGCCATCTGCGGCCGCGCAAGAGCCACACCACGCCACAGCAGCCATGATTTAACACACAGGATAAACAGATATTTCATAATTCACACGGTTAGATGGGTGAATGGAGATAGATTTCAGCCAGGTGACGGGTCCTATGGGACAGCAGAAATGGGACAATCAGGCATGCATACTTTTATTTTTTTTATTTAATTAGATTTGTACGTTTTTGTATTGTTTGCATACAGTAAATGGTTAAAATATAAAAAGCAATATTCAAATTCAAAGAAAACTTGAACAAAACCTATTTGAACCTGTTATGTTATTAGTTTTTCCATTCTTTTTGGTGCCTCTACAGTATGTTCATAGACATTATGCACTTTAAATCTGATAATTGCTCCGCATATACATTTAATGGTGATAAGACATTATACAGGATAATCTGACATGCAAACATGTTGCATTGGATGATAAAGCTAAATAAAAATGCTAAAAATTCAAGACTCTTGTAAATGCAAGGATGGTATTCAATGCCTTCTATGGCCTTCAGCGGATCTAAACATTATTAGGGGAAAATCTAAAGCACAAAGTACAGTATGCATTTTTACTAACATTATACACAGTTTAGGTTTTATATGTCAAGAAGAGCCGGATTAACCATATGGCCATTTGGGCTCCATCAAATTAAAGGGGATATCAAGCAGAAAGGGGATATCAAGCAGGGCTGTATAATGGGAATGTTTTCAACCTGAGAGGACTTGAGACTGAACTAAAATAGTTTTGAAGACAAAATGTACCAAATCTCCTAAATAATCCCTTGATAGCAATCTATTGTTCCCTTTCGAGGGAACATCAATGCTGCGCCATTGTGTTGACGCTATGGAAGTGCCTTCAGCGTGAGCCGGTGACCAGGAGTTTGGCTAAAAATGAGCAAGAAGTTTACGTGATGTGTTCCACCTTGCCCCACTCTATTCACATGCATAATAGTCACGTGTATCAGTTGTAAACAGACTAACAAGCTATGTCGAAGGCTATTTGAATGAAAGTCCAATAATCAGTAATTTGATGCATTCCAATATGTAACATTTTCTGGGAGTTTGCTTGGAGTTTTAGCTGTGTCACGTGGAGTTCATTTAACGGTCATTGAAAAGACAGAGATCTGGTTTGTTTCTTTTGTCACTTTGATTCGTTTTGTTGTTGACGTTGTATCCGAAGTTCGTGTAAAGGAACCGCTGGAAAAGGGGACAGGGAGCAGTAGCTCATTTGCATTTAATGGGACACAACGCATTTTTGCTCACACCCAAATTGGAGCAAATTTGACAAGCTATAATAAATTATCTGAGGGGTATTTTGAGCTGAAACTTCACAGACACATTTTGGAGACACCGGAGATTTATATTACATCTTGTGAAAAGGGGCATAATATGTCCCCTTTAAGACACTTCCTCCCAGATCTCAGAGGCTACCATGTGTTACAACACATCTGTAGTCTCCTACATAAAATGCCAGGGAGAGCTGTGTTCATGCCCCCTGTTTGGGCTGGGCAGATGACAAACTCCTCTCCCTGAGGGCAGTTTACATCCCGGGACACCTAGCCTGACGTCGTCATACTCAATTCTAGTCAGAATTTGAGTCTGATACTGCTCCGTTGGGCTGTGATTATGGGGCGTGTTTAAACCGAACCAGGAAAGACCTCAATTGGATTTACCTACAACCAATCAGAGCAACGGAGCGACGCATAACGTTAGTTGTCAAATGTCAACAGAACTCAACTGCACTGTGTTGCCAAGTCTGTGGGTTGAAGCGACCCCAATTATGTGATATACAGACCCAGGAATGCGAAATTTAGCAGGCAGTCCAGCCAAAATAACATATTTTACCCCCCAAATGCCTATTTTCCCAGAGAACCCCCCCCACCCGGAAAGCTATTGGGCTTGTTATTAGCTAGTTTTGAGTAGCAATTGGACGAGTTTTGCTGTAAAAACTTGGCAACCCTGTCTGTACGCACGCAAGTGTAAACGATCTTTGCCGGCGTTGTAAAAAAAGAATTTAAGGATACACAGAGTACTTACCAACACGATCATCATTTCTGAGAGAAATAGTAAAGGTGAATGCATATACGAACAAGTTCTCCGTTTAGGATTAGAACAAATTCAACCCAAGCGCCTTTGATGACGTGGATGATTACGTTACTGTTTATCATCTGTCCATCATCGTCTAAAGCCCGCCCTGACAATTTCATTGGTCCGAACAGTTTCTGTTCGGGCATAATTACTTCTCTATGGATCAAGTCCAGACCGAACTGCCCGTGCAAAAAAAATTGTGGGCGGGGCTAAGTTCGTCTGGCATCCAGGCTACGGGACACCTGAATATGGGAACAAGTAGTACACCCATTGTTAAAACCCATTGTCCCCTCTGGTCTGCCATCCTGAAGATTCTGACCAGGAGGGACCCTCTGTCCCAGGATTGGTGACAATCTTTCACCCCAACCAGAGATTTGGAAACTGTGGGTCTTGCACCTGAGGGGTACCAGCTCATAGATTCTGGTCTCTCGATCAAGGTCATTGATACCATTCTTAACGCTGGGGTTCCCTCTACCAGAAAAATGTATGCTCTTAAGCCTCTGGGGTTGACAAATATGCCAGTGTGTTTTGGTGGATTTTTTTCCACATAGCAGCTTCACTGCCTTCAAATAATCCTTCATTTGTACCAATGAGAGGTATAATCTTTAGCATATTAGCTCATTATTTTTAATGTGGCCACACCCACACACTGCACAAGCTATTCATACAGTAATCGTCCATGTGAGCCACACAAACCTCTAAATGCCCACATCACCTCGATAAAAAAAAGAATCCATCTTCATCAGATTCCTCTGCTTTTCATCGAGTTCGGAATAAGGCATGCTGTGCGGAATAAGCATTGAATTTACCACAGAAGAAGGCACATTTAGCGCCCTCCAGCTTTCAGTATGAATGAAACATAGATATCGTGTTTTTAGTGCTCAATAATGCTCACACCACCCTATTTTGGGTAAAGTAAACATATGATAATCCATATATTTTTCTCTACTTAAGCATTCCTTTCTAATTATTTAGTTATAGGTCGCCTGCATTTTCCCCATAAAATAAAGGTTTTCTGTAAAGTAAAATGATTATTATTTGAATTACTGTATTATTATATTTATTCTTAAATATTGTATTTAGATTTTCATCAATAAATAGTGTTATTACTAGATTAGTCATTCTTATTTTTTATATTTTTATTTAGTACTACTACTAATTATTAGTATTATTATTATTATTATAAATCATATTGATTTATAAGCACCACATTTTTGGGCTAAATTGTGCAGTCCTGCAAGTAGGCACAACAAAGTTGGTGTTCTTTATAAAAAAAAATAGTGAATATTCTGTTTATTATGCAAATCACAATTTTTTTCCAATTCCGCTGCTATCAAGCAGACTATATCTCACTGGCTTTCGGATGTGGTTTTTCTTGTCTATATTATGTGTCACTTCGTCTCTAGGCGTCAGGGTCCATTCTACCCGGAGTGTGGCTGCCTCAAAGGCGCTAGCAAAAGGAGCATTCTCTGCACACATTCATCAGGTTTAACACATTCATCAGGCGTGGATGTGGGCACAACCCCAGGATCTCAAGTCATTTCATGTTGTCATTCCTGCATTTACAGTTTTGTGCTTGGGTATACTTTTCACAATCTGTGGTGCAGGCATCCTCTCAGTATGGTGGTGTGGGTATTGTGTTCCAATAGCATCATAGCAATGATGCAGCGTTGATGTCCCCTCAAAAAGGAATATATCAGTGCAGGTGCCTTTTATAGACTTAGACGCTCTATGTAGACACCTGGCCAATGTCCGTGGCCAATGGCAATGGCATGTATTACACGTGATTCAGACATTTGATGTTCCCATAACTTCAATGCAGTGATGCAGCATCTCATTCCTATCTCAGGGAACCGGGTTACATACGTAACCCTGAGACATTTTCCATTTATTTCGCCCACCTAATTCATTGCCCACATATGTGATTGATATTTATGCACTGTCAAGTGCAACAGCTACTGAGCCAAAAAGTTATCTTATTAATGTTTCATGTGGATCTTTTCATGCTCAGGGACTCCCGCTGTGATGAAACATCAACATATGTATTCGTCCGGCATATAAAAAGGGAAAGAAAAAAAGAAAATGTGTCAGGGTCTTTAACAAGACTTTCTAGGGGAAAAAAACCTAGAAAAAAAACCTTGTCACCTGGATTCACAACAAAAATTAAAATAAATCTTCTTAACTGTTTTTCCTTCTCATTTTCAAAAAAAAAAAAAAACAGAAGTTATGGTTATTTTGTATGCCCAAAAATACTTAGAATAACCTCCAATTTGTCTCAATTTTGTCAATTTGTTTCAAATTAATTATCGTGAATTAATCTACATATAATACAAATTAGTACTACTAGGGATGTGCAAAAGTATCAATGATCGGTAATGATTATGTGTGATGCAACATTGTGCTGAATTCAAAGCTCAGTAAGAAATCTACAAAAACAAGTTAATCATATCTTTTAACCAACTGTTCTCAAGGTGATTTTTAAGTCAGATGCTCTCATGATCTCCAAGTAGAGTGACCACAAGTGCAGTTCATCACATTTACTGTGGACATGCTTCCACTAAAGTTTGGGGAACACTTTAGTATGGGGAACACGTATTCACTATGACTCAATAAACTCCTAATTTACTGCTTATTAGTAGTTAGTAAGGTAGTTATTGTAGCGTTTTAAGTTCAGTTATTGGGTAGGATGTAGAATACTGTTATGCATAATAAAGCATTAATATGTGCTTTATAAGTATTAATAAACAGCCAATATCCTAGTAATATGCATGCTAATAAGTACTATTAACTAGTATTAACTAGTTAATAGCAATGGTGTCAAAAGTATTCACATTCATTACTCAGGTAGAAGTATAGATATAGGGTTTAAAAAGACTCAAGCTTTTTACTCAAGTAAAAGTGTAAAAGTACTAATTTCAAAACTACTTAAAGTATAAAAGTAAAAGTAATGTAAGGAAAAAAAGGCCATTAAGGACAAAAGTTTAAGCCGCACCACAGGGTCCTATAGTGCACTACCCCACCTCCTCAAAAAAACATTTTTCTAAAGGCCATAATGACTATAATGTTATATTAAAATGCTAATGTTGAAAAATTTGGAATGCACTAGGCTACCTGTTTCGGCCGCGTATATGCTCATTGAAAATGAACACATTTTAGTACAATGAAAATACATTAAAGAACCATATATGTGTACTACTGAGCATTTACATGTGTTTCATGGAGCGGAAGATATGATGACTAGTTGCCTAATATTTGTGTCATGTGCAGGTGCGTGTCATGGTGGGTTCCACAGGAACAGGCAGTAGACTATCCAAATATAACATAAACTTTAATGTAAACTCTCAGGAATAACACGGAACAACACTGAAACCGTCTCGGTTACGGATGTAACCCTCGTTCCCTAAGGAGGAAACGGAGACGTACGTTAGTGACTAACGAATGGGGGTTTCGCTTAGAAGCCTATCATCTTCGAGCACTTAGAAAACGCCCAATGGCGTGCCAATGCCATGGGCATGCAGAATTTGCATACGTAACTCCGCCTCACCGCGTGAGTATAAAAGGAAGTACGTGGCAATATCACATTATGTTACCTGCTGAGGAGCCAAGACTGAACTCCTGCGTTCCAGGTAGCACAGCTGAAGCGGCAACGGGATGTACGTCTCCGTTCCCTCCTCAGGGAACGAGGGTTACATCCGTAACCGAGACGTTCCCTTTCGTTCAGTCACTACGACGTATGTTAGTGACTAACGAATGGGGGTCCCAATATAATCATGCCACTCAGCCGTCTTCCAGTGCCCTGCGTAAAAATTGTAGAATCTGGCGAATGTGTTCGGTGTCGCCCAGCCTGCAGCTCTGCAGATGTCTGTTAGCAAGGCGCCTTGCGCTAAAGCCCAAGAGGAGGCCACACTCCGAGTGGAGTGTGCCCTAACCCCAAGGGGACATGGTCGGCCTTGCTGCTGGTAAGCCAAAACAATGGTATCCACTATCCAGTGAGACAGCCTTTGCTTTGAGAGAGCTCTTCCCTTCCGCTCTCCACCATAACAGACAAAGAGCTGGTCTGAGGTCCTGAAACATTGCGTCCTGTCTACGTAAGCGCGGAGAGCGCGTACTGGACAGAGCAATGCCAAGGCTGGATCTGCCCCCTCCATAGGCTGCGCTTGCAGGTTCACCACCTGACTCACTGAACGGAGTGGTGGGAACCTTGGGCACATATCCAGGCCGGGGTCTCAAGATCATGTGCGAGTAGGCCGGCCCGAATTCCAGGCACGCTTCGTCAACCGAAAATGCCTGCAGGTCCCCGACCCTCTTAAAGGAGGCCAATGCAGTCAGGATCGCTGTCTTCATTGACATATTTAAGATCCACTGACTGCAAAGGCTCAAAGGGAGGCCTCTGCAGAGCATCTAAAACTACTGAGAGGTCCCAAGAGGGTACAAGAGGAGAGTGAGGAGGATTCAGTCTCCTCGCCCCCCTCAGGAACCTGATGATCAGGTCGTGCTGACTTACCTTTTTGTTCTCCAAGAGATCGTGGTGGGCAGATATTGCGGCCACATAAACTTTGAGGGTGGAGGGAGACAGCCTTCGCTCCAACCCTACTTGGAGGAACGAGAGCACAGACCCGATCGGGCATTTCCAGGGGTCTTCTTGGCGGGAAGAGCACCAGGTGACGAAGAGGTTCCACTTCAACGCATAGGCATGCCGAGAGGACTCTGCCCTAGCGGAAGTGATGGTAGCGACCACCGCAGGTGGTAGGCTACTCAAACCTGCCGCGTCCCAACCAGGAGCCACACGTGGAGGTTCCACAGATCGGGACGCGGGTGCCAAAGGTGCCCTGTCTCTGAGTAAGGAGGTCTCAGAGGAATAGGCCAGGGAGGGGCTGTCGCAAGGAGTACGAGTTCGGGGAACCAGGTCCGGCCGTGCCAATATGGGACGACCAGAAGGACCTGCTCCTTGACCTCTCTGAGCCACGTTCGACGTACGTCGGAACTGACCGACGAATTGGGATCCCTAGAAAAACGCCAGGGTGCTGGCCCTTCCAGCGCCCTGCTTAAGCACACTGGCTGCTCCCATTTGGAGCAGCAGACAGGGCTTAAGGCAGGGAGGTCCGACACTGCTGTTTCTACAAGACCCACTCAGCATGACTATTGGATAATGCTGGGAAAGTGTGCCCGTCTCGGGAGATGGTACGCTGCGGAGCCACGTCCTCGGGAGGAGGAGAGGTGGAGAATACACATACGGACTAACCTATCTGGGTAGTAACTACATATGGCAGTCTCTGGGGTGGATCCAACCTGGTCCCAGGGGGGAAAGAACACACCCAGAGACGACAGAGCGGGCTCTGTCAAGGGAAAGACACAGGGCTAGCCGAGTAGGGTAGCTGTTACCGTGGAGAATACACATATGGGGTCGCCTTGAGGGAACCGCTACATATGGACCCAGCCTAACACACACGTTCCACAAGCATACGGGTGCAGGCCTGGCGTCAGACGGCCGCAACGTCTGACACCGCAGGGGTGACGGAGGAGCTCGACAGGGTTCACCATTTCTGGGGAACACAACTGGAGAAGATAAACGCACGTATCCGGCCATAGGCGGGAGTGGCGTAGCAAGCCGACACAGGAACAGGTACTTCACGTCTACCGGCCGTTGGAGGCGAGTACACGGGAAGAAACCGGTTCCACACGGAGATAATAAAATCTAGCGAACGTGTTAGGTGTCGCCCAGCCCGCAGCTCTACAGATGTCTGTCAGCGAGGCGCCTTGAGCCAGCGCCCAGGAGGAAGCAACACTTCTTGTGGAGTGTGCTCGCAACCCGAACAGGCAAGGCACGTCTTGCGATTGGTACGCTAAGACGATAGCATCCACTATCCAGTGGGCTAACCTCTGCTTGGAGACAGCCTTTCCCTTCTGCTGGCCTCCGTAACAGATGAAGAGCTGCTCTGAGGTCCTAAAGCTTTGTGTCCGGTCAACGTAAGCGCGAAGAGCGCAGACGGGACATAACAAAGCCAGGGCTGGGTCTGCCTCCTCCGGGGGCAGCGCTTGCAGGTTCACCACCTGGTCCCGAAAGGGAGTGGTAGGAACCTTGGGCACGTATCCGGGCTGGGGTCTCAGGATGACGTGAGAGTTACCGGGCCCAAATTCTAGGCACGATTCGTTGACCGAAAATGCATGCAGGTCCCCCACCCTCTTGATTGAGGCCAATGCAGTCAGGAGAACCGTCTTCATAGACAGGATTTTTAACTCAACGGACTGCAAAGGCTCAAAAGGAGGACCCTGAAGTGCTCTGAGCTCTAAGTCCCAAGAGGGTAACGAGATAGAACAAGAAGGATTTAGTCTCCTCGCACCTCTGAGGAACCTGACGATTAAGTCGTGCTTCCCTAAAGACTTACCTTCAACTACATCGCGATACGCCGCTATTGCTGCGACGTACACCTTCAGGGTGGAGGGAGACAGCCTTCGCTCCAACTCATCTTGTAGGAAAGAAAGCACGACATTAATCAAACACTTTCAGGGGTCTTCTCGGCGAGAAGAACACCATCCAACGAACAGGTTCCACTTCAAAGCATAGAGGCGCCTCGTAGAGGGGGCTCTAGCTGAAGCGATGGTGTCTACCACAGCTTGTGGCAGGCCACCTAGAACCTCTGCGTCCCGTCCAGGGACCAGACATGGAGTTTCCAGAGGTCTGGACGCGGGTGCCATAGAGTGCCCCCTCCCTGAGAAAGAAGGTCCTTCCTCAGGGGAATCGGCCAGGGTGGGGCTGTCGCGAGGAGTGTGAGTTCGGCGAACCAGGTCCGGTTGGCAAAACCTGCTCCTCGTCCTCCCTGACCTTGCACAGAGTCTGTGCTAGAAGGCTCACTGGGGGAAACGCATATTTAATTAGGTCCCGGGGCCAGCTGTGCGCCAGTGCATCTGTGCAGAGGGTACCCCCGTTCTGGGTATAGTACCACTGGCAATGGGACGAGTCCGGAGTGGCAAACAGGTCGACCTGCGCGGCTCCGAAGAGGTCCCATATCAGCTGGACAGACTGGGGGTGGAGTCGCCACTCTCCCGGAAGTGGACACTGACAAGAGAGCTTGTCGGCTGTCTGGTTCAGCGCACCAGGGATATGAATGGCACGAAGCGACCTCAGATGCTTCTGACTCCACAGGAGGAGGTGGCGGGCGAGTTGGAGCATGTGACGGGAGCGTAGACCACCCTGACGGTTGATGTACGCAACGGCCGCAGTGCTGTCCGTGCGGACCAGTATGTGCTTGTGCTGAAGTAGCTTCTTGAAGCGACTTAGCACAAGACGTACTGCCATTAACTCCAGGCAATTGATATGCCAATGCAGCTGGGGCCCCGTCCACAGACCCGAGACTGCATACCCGTTGTACGTGGCCCCCCAACACCAACCCGAGACTGAGGCATCCGTGAATACCACAACATGCCTGGACACCTGTCTTAAGGGCACTCCGGCCCGTAAGAACGAGGGGTCGGACCAAGGGTTGAAGGTTTGGCGACAGTACGGAGTAACTGAGACCCGGTACTGGCCGCTCTGCCACGCCCACCTCGGGAATCGGTCGTGTAGCCAGTGTTGAAGCGGTCTCATATGAAGCAATCCGAGCGGCGTTACCGAGGCTGCAGATGCCATATGCCTCAGGAGCCTCTGAAAGAATTTCAGTGGGACCGCCGTCCTGCTCTTGAAAGTATTCAAGCAGTTCAACACTGACTGGACTCGTTCCTCTGTGAGGCGCGCAGTCCGGTTGACCGAATCCAGCTCCATACCGAGATAAGAGATCCTCTGCGTGGGACAGAGTTTGCTCTTCTCTCGGTTGACCCGAAGGCCCAACAGGCTGAGGTGACAGAGCACCAGGTCCCTGTGTTCGCACCACTGCTCTCGAGACTGGGCGAGAATAAGCCAGTCGCCGAGATAGTTGAGAATACGAACACCGCGTTCTCAGAGTGGAACAATGGCTGCCTCCGCGACTTTCGTGAAGACACGGGGTGACAGGGACAGCCCGAAGGGCAGGAGGGCAGGCACTGGCCCTTCGCCAGTAGGACATCGATCTCCGCCCGCAATACATGGGCATCGCTATTCCGCACTGTGGCGAGTCTGTAGGTACGGATGAGCCAGCGAGACAGCCCCAGGAGCTCCCAGAGACTGAGCAAGCGGGACCAACGGCACCACAGACGTACCCAGGGTGAGGCAGCGAGGTGGAATGTTCAGACCTGACTCGGACGGCCCGGAGGCGACCCGGAGAAGGGTCTGAACATTCCGAGGTGGGGAAGTGTTGGGGAGAGAAGGCCCGGAGGCGTCCTCCAGCCCCAGACTTCCCCCTGGCGAGAAGAGGGGAAGACTGGAGTGGCAAGGCCCGGGGGCGTCGCGCACAACGATCTTGGCCCTCTTGGGAGATGTAATTTTCATGTTGTTGGCCCCCCGGTCCTGGTGTGCGGACACCATCTCCCTCAGAG
The DNA here is from genome assembly GCA_023566225.1 of Romanogobio albipinnatus. NCBI lineage: Eukaryota > Metazoa > Chordata > Actinopteri > Cypriniformes > Gobionidae > Romanogobio > Romanogobio albipinnatus. The sequence continues at coordinate 28,738,517 of CM042241.1, forward strand.
CAGCTCCCTCCGTCCCTGGGCTGCCCGTATCAGGGTCGCTTACCCTTACGCTTCCCTCCAGACTTAGCGGGGCCCTGAGCGGGTTGGGCGGCCCCCTTGCGTCCGGCGCCCTGCTTCCCGGGTGGAGGCTGCTGCTTGGGTTTAGCAGGAGCGGAGGCGGACGCAGGAGGTCGCCCTCGGCGACGAGCAGGAGGAGGCGCTGCAACCGGCGGAGGGGTGAAGGCAGCAGCGGTCCGCTGGGGCAGGATGTTCTTAATCACCTCCGTCTGCTTCTGTGCCACCGAGAACTGTTGGACGAAGCTCTTGATGGCGTCGCCGAAGAGGCCGGCCTGACTGACAGGGGCGTCGAAGAACCGCACTTTGTCGGCTTCGCACATATCAGCCAGGTTCAGCCACAGGTGGCGTTCCTGGACCACCATGGTGGACATCGCCCGACACAGGGAGCGGGCAGCGACCCGGAGGGCGTGGTCCGTCGCTGTCCGCAGTTCCTGCGTTATCCCTGGGTCGGCACTACCCTCGTGCATCTCCTTGAGAACCAGCACGGGCCGCCCCGAGATACCAGTCATCCAACCGCGAGGGTTCGGGACATGGTGGAGGGTTCCACTCGAGCCCGACACTCGCGGCGGCTCGGGAGAGCATAGCCGTAAGCTCTGGATCCGGCTCGGACAATGCTACCACACCCGAAGGGGGCAACGCAGCCGGGTCATCATCTCCGGAGCCCATTAGCTCATCCTCCGATGCAGCCTACGAAATGAAATCATATCCTCAGTCGGAGCCCCGAAGGAAACGGCTGGCCCCCCATGAGAAGGACCAGCGCGCTCCTCCGAAAACTCCACCGGCGCAGCGGAGGGTGGGAGGGGCCCAAGGGGCTTTTGGCCCGTCGGGGAAGCCCTGACCGTCACCCTCAGATCTCCACCAAAGGCATCAGCCAAAGTAGTAGCCCTCTGCTTTGCAGCGGGAGGACCACTAGATCAAGGGATGCTCAATGGGACCCCACCCCTTTTGTGGTAGTGGAGCCTAGATCTAAGCACTGCGATGGTCATGTTCCCGCAGTGGGAACATGAGTCATCCATGAACGCTGCCTCAGCGTGCTGAACGCCCAAACACGTGAGGCAACGATCATGACCGTCAACTGGGGACAGAAAACGCCGGAACCCAGAAACACACGGTTTGAATGACATCTTGAAAAAGACGCAGGGTCAAACCGTGTAGCTCTTTTAGGAGTGGAAAAACTGCTCTTTTAGTGCTGAAGCACTCAGGGAGATGGCCGCGGCTCCCTGCGGTCCGATTGTGCAAGCCCGCGGGTGAGCACTCAAAGGGAAACGCCCAACGAACCAACACTGGAACTCTTTTGTTTCTGCAGCCACTCGCTGAATCGCGCTGTCACGCCAACACCTGAAGAACAGCCTCGCCGACTCGTCTCACGAACACTCACTTGCAGAAAACAGTCTTGTGTAGAGAACAACAAAACCATCGGCTCCGAAGTTGAAAGTGGTATGCGTTGTTCACTTCCGTGTTTTATAACCGCGCTGCGGGGCGGTGCGTGAACCGCATGCCAATGTTTATTGGCTCGTTTCTATACACTCGAAGCAGATTGGTCTCTGAAAATAGATCCCAATTCGTCGGTCAGTTCCGACGTACGTCGAACGTGACCGACTGAAAGGGAACACACTTTACCATAACAGATACCAGAGTAAGGAACAGGGAAGAACTTAAATAGCAAACTGAAACGAGATAATTAACTGAACACAGCTGAAACGAACATAACTAACGAGGGTAACTATGTTGACAAACTAGTGGCGGGAAACTAAGACAAAGGAACATGTGACAGGATGAAAACACAACTTAAAGATAAACTAAACAGACAGACATGTTACAGTGCGATGGATCGCATCCAAATCGCGTTCAAACAAGGGTGTCTGAATGGTATATGTTTATACTTCTCATCCAACCCCAATCAAAATCACTCTATCTGGATGGCGCGGTTTATCTGAATAGGTTTTTTTTTATTTTTTTTAACGATGACAATCTGGGATGAAATTGGAGTAACAAGGCTATTTTTTAAATGTAAGGAGTAGAAGTAAAAAGTCGGTTAAAAAATATTTACTCCAGTAAAGTATAGATACCCAAAATTTCTACTCAAGTAAGGTAACAAAGTATTTGTACTTTATTACTTGACAGCTGTGGTTAATAGCGATAATTGAACACTAAAATAAAGTGTTAACAAAGTTTGATATCCAGAAAGTGTCCAAATCCAATCAGAAAATGTCTGAGTCTTAATAAAAAAAATAAAATAAAATTGGTTTGATATTTTGTTGCATAATGCATATACTGTATATTTTGGGGTCAATATGTATCCTATTACGCTAGTACGGAATAAATCAGCTTTGTGTGTCGGGACCATGTATGTTCCACCACATGTAAGCTACCACTAAATACCATTTTTGAACCAGGACAGTCCAGGGATATGGTAGAAGGTAGGTAAGTAATGCACTTAGGTGGACCTACAGATACTATAATAGAAGAATTTGAAACATACTGGTAATTAGAGTGTATTTTGTTCACTTAGGGATTATATACTAGTTTGTATAGTATAAATAGATACATCCTTTGCCCCATTTCAATTCAAGAACTTTCAAGGAAAGTCTCACACTTTTTATTTGAGTTTGATGCTGAAACCTAACACAATGACCTTCATTATATTCCATATAAAGTCTTATCAATCAAGCTGAAATCAACTGATGCAATAGTAAAGAGATGGATCAAACTGCAAATCACTATTGAAAACACTGGGAAGTGGAATATGCATGGTGTGATGCAAACCAGCCTAAAGGAAGATCACATAAAAGAGAAGCAGACGCAGACACTCACCACGTCTATGATCTGAAGCAGTGTGAGTCCCAGCTCCACCACTATGGGTGCAGAATCATTGAGCACAGGCCTTTCCAGTCTGTTATAGTTGTCCATCAATTCCTTATACAACTTCCGCTGATATTCCCCTTGTAACGAGTCTATAGAAAGAAAGAAAGAAAGAAAGAAAGAAAGAAAGAAAGAAAGAAAGAAAGAAAGAAAGAAAGAAAGAAAGAAAGAAAGATTAGAATTCTGTCATATTTTACTGGCCCTCATGTAGTTACAAATCTATATGCAGGGCCGTTACAAGCTTGGGGATGGGACCAGTGCGAGGTAGCAGAAACGAGACACTCCACCTCGGTCCTAAGGGCAGCCCTGTCTGTATTTCTTTTTTTTTTTATTAATGGAACACAAAATTTATGTACTGGTCTATTACAATTACAACTTTGAAAAGGAGGCAAAAGAAAGCATGAAACAGAAATTGTGATAGTCTTTTTGTTTTTAAGAAAATGGCTTGTAGGCTGGGACTTGATTTTGACCATCTGGAATTAATTGGATAGTTGGATTGTTTAATGATGTGCACAAATAAATCTTTTATAATAAATACTGCAATATTTAATTAAAAAAACCCAAACAAGAATTGTCCATTTTGATTTCATGGTGACTTTTAAACTATAATAAAAATTATCCATATGAAATGTGTGTTTATGAGTAGCGATGTTGTATTTGTGAATACATTATTTTCAGTTAGAAATTTTCAACAAAATGTTTTGTTTGTGATCCAGTTCACAACCCTGGTCTGAATCGTTTGTTCACAAAATCACAACTCACTGACTCAACGATTTGCATCAGTTTAAACATCAGCTCAACTTAAAGCAAATGTATCAGTGAATAATAACATAGACTTTGGACTGTTAATATAGCATAAATATAACACACAAATCCTTCAAACTACTCTTATGATCCTTTCTTGAGGCTTGACAGTAATTGCATGGTAAAAAAAATATATATTTTTGCTGCATAATGTTTTGAAACAATAAGTAATGACAGAATTTTGTGAATGAGCTTATCAAGACTGAATGCACAAGAGATGGTTCAGAGTTAAATTTTTAATTAATTATTAGATTTGATTTCCACAGGCTCTGATAGGAGACTCAGTAACACAGAGACTAATTCCCTGAGGGACATTGCTGTTGTTCTGTAGATAAAAACGCATAGAGGGGACAGTTTGGGAGAAGAAAAGAATTTGTAAAACTGCAGTGTATCAGCAGTATAAAATATTCGGCCCCACTATAGGTGGCCTTAACTACTATGTACTTACATAAAAAAATAAGTACAATATAATTACTGTGTTCAAATTGTATTGCAAAACACCTTTGCTGAAATTGAGGTGGGATACGGGTAGGGTTAGGGACAGGTGTGGTGGTGTGGGTCAGTTTAAGAGTAGGGTTTGGTGTAAGGGAATTGTCAACTGTGTAATTACAAATGTAACTACAGAAATTAACTACAGATGTTATTACATGCAGGTATTTATTTAAATGTAAGTACAATGTAAAACATGTATGTACACAATAAGTGCGATGTATCAAATGATTAATTAAAATGTTAGTACATAATAGTTAAGGCCACCTAATATAAAGTGGGTCCAAATATTCATACACATTCCTTAGAAAAATGGACTAAAGCCCCTTAATTTGTACAAATGGGATTTGCTTAAATGTAAAAAACACGATGAGATGGAGAGATGAAACGGAAAATTTCAACAAACTAATGAATGACATAATATTAGCAGTCCAGGATAATTCAATGTGGATAATTGAATATTCTTGGAACATATGTGATGATGTCTATGTTTAGATATAGTATGGTTACACTGTTTTAAGCTGAATTTCCTTCATAAATCAAAGGAACCCATTCACATTCTAAGCAAGAGGCATCATTCACACTCTCCTGACTCATAATGTATACGAGGAAATTAAAAGGAGCGTATGTTCTGTGTATCTGTGCGTGAGATTGTAGCTGTGACAGAGAGAGATGCAGCTCACATAAATCCTATTCAACATGAATCAAGTTTTGAATGAATGCACTGATGCAAACTTGCAGCATTTTGATGCAAGATATGCATCACATCAGTGTTAAACCTGCCAATCAACAAGCATTCGTTGCCTTTAATCTCTGGGTAGATCTAAAACATCACTGTTGTTATCGAAAATTGATTCCTTTTCTTTATTAATTCAATAAAAACAAATGTGTACTATTTTGTCCAAAAAAAGATCAAAGTGTAACATTTAATGCTGGCTCTTATCAATTAGTATCCTTTAGTTATTTTAGTTTTTATTTCTCTTTGTTGTTGAAGCATATGTTTTGTTTTTGTTTTTTTACTTATCCTCTCTAAACGCTGGAATTTTTGCTAATACAAAGTAATGTCAACGTTCACTTCATGTTTAATTTCAATGTGCACATTTCTGACTTCTATCCATCCATCCATCCATCTTCTTCCGCTTATCCGGGGCCGGGTCGCGGGGGCAGCAGTCTAAGCAGAGATGCCCAGACTTCCCTCTCCCTAGACACTTCCTCTAGCTCTTCCGGGGGGACACCGAGGCGTTCCAAGGCCAGCCGGGAGACATAGTCCCTCCAGCGTGTCCTCGGTCTTCCCTGGGGCCTCCTCCCGGTTGGACATGCCCGAAACACCTTCCCGGGAAGGCGTTCAGGAGGCATCCGGAACAGATGCCCGAGCCACCTCAGCTGTCCCCTCTCGATGTGGAGGAGCAGCGGCTCTACTCCGAGTTCCTCCCGAGTGACTGAGCTTCTCACCCTATCTCTAAGGGAGCGCCCAGCCACCCTGCGGAGAAAGCTCATTTCAGCCGCCTGTATCCGGGATCTTGTCCTTTCGGTCATGACCCAAAGCTCATGACCATAGGTGAGAGTAGGAACGTAGATTGACCGGTAAATCGAGAGCTTCGCCTTACGGCTTAGCTCTTTCTTCACCACGACAGACCGGTACATCGACCGCATTACTGCAGAAGCTGCACCGATCCGTCTGTCAATCTCCCGTTCCATCCTCCCCTCACTCGTGAACAAGACCCCTAGATACTTGAACTCCTCCACTTGGGGCAGGAACTCTCCACCAACCTGAAGTGGGCAAGCCACCCTTTTCCGACTGAGGACCATGGCCTCGGATTTGGAGGTGCTGATCCCCATCCCAGCCGCTTCACACTCGGCTGCAAACCGTCCCAGTGCATGCTGAAGGTCCTGGTTAGAAGGGGCCAACACGACAACGTCATCCGCAAAGAGCAGAGACGAAACCGTGTGGTCCCCAAACCTGACACCCGCCGGCCCTTGGCTGCGCCTAGAAATTCTGTCCATAAAAATTATGAACAGAACCGGCGACAAAGGGCAGCCCTGCCGGAGTCCAACATGCACCGGGAACAAGTCTGACTTACTGCCGGCAATGCGGACCAAACTCCTGCTTCGGTCATACAGGGACCGGACAGCCCTCAGCAAAGGACCCCGGACCCCATATTCCCCCAGCACCCTCCACAGGACGCCGCGAGGGACACAGTCGAATGCCTTCTCCAAATCCACAAAACAAATGTGGACTGGTTGGGCAAACTCCCATGAACCCTCCAGCACCCTGTAGAGGGTATAGAGCTGGTCCAGTGTTCCACGACCAGGACGAAAACCACACTGTTCCTCCTGAATCCGAGGTTCCACTATCGGCCGAATTCTCCTCTCCAGTACCCTGGCATAGACTTTCCCGGGGAGGCTGAGAAGTGTGATCCCCCTATAGTTGGAACACACCCTCCGGTCCCCCTTCTTAAAAAGAGGGACCACCACCCCGGTCTGCCATACCAGAGGCACTGTCCCCGACCGCCACGCGATGCTGCAGAGGCGTGTCAGCCAAGACAGCCCCACAACATCCAGAGACTTGAGGTACTCAGGGCGGATCTCATCCACCCCCGGTGCCTTGCCACCGAGGAGTTTCTTGACCACCTCGGTGACTTCAGCTTGGGTGATGGACGAGTCCTCCTCTGAGCCCCCAGCCTCTGCTTCCCCAATGGAAGACGTGACGGCGGGATTGAGGAGATCCTCTAAGTATTCCTTCCACCGTCCGACAACATCCCCAGTTGAGGTCAACAGCCGCCCATCGCCACTGTAAACAGCGTTGGTAGGGCACTGCTTCCCCCTCCTGAGGCGCCGGACGGTTTGCCAGAATCTCTTCGAGGCCAGCCGATAGTCCTTTTCCATGGCCTCACTGAACTCCTCCCAGGCCCGAGTTTTTGCCTCCACAACCACCCGTGCTGCAGTCCGTTTAGCCTGCCGGTACCTGTCAGCTGCCTCAGGAGTCCCACAAGCCAGCCAGGCCCGATAGGACTCCTTCTTCAGCTTGACGGCATCCCTTACTTCCGGTGTCCACCACCGGGTTCGGGGATTGCCGCCTCGACAGGCACCGGAGACCTTGCGTCCACAGCTCCGAGCAGCCGCTTTGACAATGGAGGTGGAGAACATGGTCCACTCGGACTCAATATCTCCAGCCTCCCTCGGGATCTGGTCGAAGCTCTGCCGGAGGCAGGAGTTGAAGATCTCTCTGACAGGAGACTCGGCCAAACGTTCCCAGCAGACCCTCACAGTACGTTTGGGTCTACCGAGTCTATCCAGCTTCCTCCCCCGCCATCGGATCCAACTCACCACCAGGTGGTGATCAGTTGACAGCTCCGCCCCTCTCTTCACCCGAGTGTCCAAGACATACGGCCGCAGGTCAGATGAAACGACCACAAAGTCGATCATTGACCTACGACCTAGGGTGTCCTGGTGCCATGTGCACTGATGGACACCCTTATGCTTGAACATGGTGTTCGTTATGGACAAACTGTAACTAGCACAGAAGTCCAATAACTGAACACCACTCGGGTTCAGATCAGGGGGGCCGTTCCTCCCAATCACGCCCCTCCAGGTTTCACTGTCATTGCCCACGTGGGCGTTGAAGTCCCCCAGTAGAACGACGGAGTCCCCAGTCGGAGCACTCTCCAGCACCCCTCCCAGGGACACCAAGAAGGTCGGGTACTCTGCACTGCTGTTTGGCCCGTAGGCACACACAACAGTGAGAGACCTATCCCCGAGCCGAAGCCGCAGGGAAACGACCCTCTCGTTCACCGGGGTAAACTCCAACACATGGCGGCAGAGCTGGGGGGCTATAAGCAAACCCACACCAGCCCGCCGCCTCTCACCATGGGCAACTCCAGAGTGGTGAAGAGTCCATCCCCTCTCGAGGAGTGTGGTTCCAGAGCCCAAGCCATGCGTGGAGGTGATTCCGACTATCTCTAGTCGGAACCTCTCAACCTCACGCACAATCTCAGGCTCTTTCCCCGCCAGCGAGGTGACATTCCATGTCCCAAGAGCCAGATTCTGTGTCCAGGGATCGGGTCGTCTAGGCCCCTGCCTTCGACTGCTGCCCGATTTTCTTTGCACCGGCCCCTTACGGTCCCTCCTGCGAGTGGTGGGCCCACGGGAAGGTGTCCCCACGTCGCTCCTTTGGGCTGAGCCCGGCCGGACCCCGTGGGGGAAGGCCCGGCCACCAGGCGCTCGCATACGAGCCCCAACCCCAGGCCTGGCTCCAGGGTGGGGCCCCGGCTGCGCCGTACCGGGCGACGTCACGGTCCTCGTTTTACTTGTCATCATAAGGGTTTTTGAACTGCTCTTAGTCTGACCCGTCACCTAGGACCTGTTTGCCTTGGGAGACCCTACCAGGGGCATATAGCCCCGGACAACATAGCTCCTAGGGTCATTCGGGTACTCAAACCCCTCCACCACGTTAAGGTGGCAGTTCATGGAGGAGTTTCTGACTTCTACTTCATCCCAAATGCTCTTGGAATTCAAACTGAAAGCTATAAGTTAAACGGATTCACTTTATTTTGATGGTCCCTTTAACACATTCTGTTGACTTTAAGTAACATTTTACCTACATGTCTACTATCTCTCATTAAAGTGTTTGTAGAGTATTAGTAGAAGAGAATTAGTAGACTGGTATGGCTAGGGTTATAAAAAGTTGTACTTGTAAAAAGTTACTTGTAGTCAGTAATGTCTGTTGGAGAAGCATCACAATAAAGAGATATTAAGCAGACAGTCAAGTACTCTAATGAGAGTTAGTTGCAAAATTATTTATAGTCAACAGAATGTATAAAAGTGACCAAAAGTGACCATCACAATAAAGTGTTATTAGTAAAACTTCAAATTAAAATTAAATAAGATTTTTACTATAATAATATAATGATATATAATAATTCAATAAAGCCGTGAACTAAAAATCTCACGTCTTGCTGATCAGAATCTCAGTAATGAGTGACTGAAGCTCTAATCTTCAAAGAATGTGCTTTTTTAATAAACCAAGTAAGGTTACGTTATCAAAACATTTTGCCAGCACTAACTGAGACTTTTTTTCATAGGCAGACCTGGTCTATTCAGACAAACATAAATGGGCAGAGAAGTTTAACACAGGAAGTCACCTGATATAGATATCTCCTACTTTAGGACACATATTAAGTTCAATAAGAGGGCACATGATCTTAATTACCAATAAACCATATCATTTTTTTTCTTGATTCAATATGGTGGTCTTTTGTCCTGGCATTTCTAACAGCTGATACTTGCAGATAATTATTCTATTTCTAAGTCATAGCCATACCTCTGCCGCACACACTGGTGTATTATTGAAATCCTTTCCATTTAAGGAAATGTCAGGCATGCATTTCAATGAATGGGTATTTGGTAAAGAATGAGACTTAAATCTCTTGCTTTCTTGTCTGAATCAACCCGCACATAACAGTGATAGCTGCTGGATTCATGCCGAGCAGCAGGGTACAGCCTGGGCTTGTAAACTATCCTAAAAAACCATAATTGAAAGTTACTTTGAAAGTTTCCTTTCTAAAAAATTGGTTCAGCAATAGTGTCACACGCACATACACACACCAAACACAGCATGGAGCACTGACAACAGAGGAAGCAAATGACACTAAATGATGACTGCTCATGACGAGAATGACTGACACTCTTAACGAGGTCCCTACAGAGAGTAAATTATAGTTTATTTTTTGTTCTCTTACATAACCAGAGTAATCTGACTCTGAGCCATTTTTGCACTTGCTATTTCTGCAATTTAATATGATGTTTTTAATATGATGTCTTCCAACACCTCTTCACACCAAGAATGATAACTATAAACATAACTATAACGAAAAATATATTAGGGTCCACACCAACGAACGATATCGTTCTGTTTATTCTAAGCGTGTGCTTGTCTACCGCTTTAAATGCTTGAGCTTTTTACTGCAAAATGGATTCTGATTGGCTGTCAATGTTTTTTATCATTTATCAGCTGGAAAATAAATGATTCCAATGATATTGTTTTTTCTGTGCTGTAACGTTGTAGCTGTGGTGTGAACTATTGTTTAATACTGAGAACGATTTTTAGAACTATATCTTTATTGTTAGAGTACACAAGAAGTACACAATAGCATACTTTTAAAAAGAGTACTTCTTACGGAAATAATATACTTTAAAATAATATACTTAAGTACAAATTGAATGTATTTTATTCAGACTCTTAATTAAGTTAATTGCAATTAAATGAAAATTATAGTTTAAATTTATATTAAATGCAATTAACCGACTTAAGTAGGACTTGTGTAATGTAATTTCATAATTTCTTCTATTGTCTTTGAATTACAGTTAAAGCGTATAATGCAGAATGTACTGACAAGCACTTACGGTAAACTAAAAAACGTTTCTCTATTGAAACATGAATGTCATGTATTTAAATATATTTGTATTAATTAAGTTGCAATTAATGCAATTATGTACAAAATATTATTTGTAATATTGAATAGCACAATACTGTTAAAATGATAACCAAGTACTTTACATAATGCTTTAGTATGTTAGTCATCAAAACTCATCAAAATAAATGTTCTTCTTTAAAGCATGACAAAACTTTAATGAAACATAATGATTAAAAATGTCCTTTAAAGTAAAACTTTTTATTTGATTTTATTACAAAGTGCATGTTCAGAAATATAGTCTCTGAAACTCTGAGTACTTTCTGAGAATTACCTTTTATTTTATTATTATTTGCAAGTGCAGTTTTTTAAAAATATACTTTGATGTACACTACAAGAGTCACGGAACGCTCAGCAACGCCTCCTCCTGGTTTCACCAGATCCCTCTCTCCTGCGTATTAGGACTGCATTTCCCATCCTTCCTCCTCTGCTCATTATCATTGTATTATTATCACCTGTGGACCCTCAACATTATTATCACCTGTGGACCCTCAGCTCACCTTTATCTGGACTGCTCTGCTTATTGTTCATTTGTGAAGTCTTGATTTACTCTTACTCTCGCTTATTTCTCGTGTTTTATGCCTGTTTGACTTTCGTTCCCTGGATTGCCCTTCATGTGTTCTGTTTGATCTTTATGATTACCTTTCTCTGTTGGCTTACCAGTGTTAATAAATTACTGCAAATGGATCCGAACGCTTCCGCCTCTTCATCACAACAAGTGGATGTTCAATATACAATTAAGCAAACTTCTTTTTCACAAAAAACATCATAGAATGGAATAGCCAAAACATTACAGAGATCACATGAAGAATTTGAAATCAACAATCTGCTCAGATGGACCACTCTTGATCACCACCATATGTATATAAGAAATGCTGTCCGACTTGATGTGACGTGTGGCAAAATACTCTTTCAGAGACTAAAGCATGACTAAAAGCAAATAAAAACTTACTGACATCACATCTTAGCAATCATTGTCTTAGACCAACCGTGTTGTTTTGTTTGGTCTATATTATCTTGAATACTCTATGTTTGTTATAAATATGTTTTTTTTTCTGTGTATAATAAGTAAACACAACACTCTGATAGTAATCTCTGTATAGAATGTATGATTTAAAATTATATTTATCAAACCATGTTAGTATTCACACTAAAATGGAGGAACAAAGACACAGAATCTGATGAAACTTAATAATAGATACGCTGGACTTGTTCAACTGTATCTACTTAATTGGCCAGAAAGAATATGAAAGCAATATTTGCCTTGGTTTATGTAAATTACTGGTCCACATGAGAAGTGAGATTTGTCTGATTTGACTGCTCTTCCTTCACTCCTCCCATGACTACAGCTGTCTACTCTCATTTACACTGAATGCAAGGCATTTGGCATCTCAAATGAGTCTAGTGTTAACATACTGTCGCCTTGCTTGGGAAATCTATACACATCAGAGCTTAGGTGTTCCAGATTACCCAAATTCATCCTAATGGAATATGTGTTTGGGCCTCAGGCCCAGCAGCCTGAGGGCAGATGCAGTATCTGGTTAATGGGATTCAAAAGCATATTTCAGGCATGGAGAAGACTGTCTAATGATGGAGACCAAGAAAGAGATACTGTGGCTGTTGTTTCTCAGACCAACTCTATCCTGGTCACATCTATGGCACATTTAGTCGCATTTGCTAAATTTCATTACTTATTTAAATCCTTTTCCCCACTGGTCAGCACACTCTCATTACAATGTATGTGCCGTCATTGATTCACCCTCTATTGCCTCCGGGTAACAAACCCATTTAATCAAATTTGTAAGCACATAATGTTTAAACGAATCAATCAATCGATTGATCGATCAATTATCTATCTATCTATCTATCTATCTATCTATCTATCTATCTATCTATCCATCCATCCATCCATCCATCCATCCATCCATCCATCCATCCATCCATCCATCCATCCATCCATCCATCCATCCATCCATCCATCCATCACATGAACAAAATTAAATTATATTTTAATATTTCATAATGTGTGCATTAGATGCTAATAATATTACTAGAAATAATAAAGAATCTTACATAAAACACCATTAGTTGAAAAAAAACTAACAGACAAAATACCATTAATTACGAATAAAATCACAAAAGAAGTGGGTAAATAAATAATCTGAGAAACAGATTCTGTGAAACACAATGTGGGGCAGAGTGACATTACATATTTAAACAGACTTGAACAAGTATATGCCACTTCAGCCTGCCTGGGAAACAAGCACTCACTGAACTTTTCCTCACACCTCACTTGAGTGCTAGCATACAGTGCTTAACCCCCTAACAACAATCAAGGGGACTCCAGAGGGACACGGGTGGTTATGAGATCAGCAAGCTTTCAGAGAGTCTGAACCTGACAGTGATGGTGTAATAATGTGATTTTTTGAACTTCATGCAAATGCTGAAACATAATAGCGAAGAGAGCTCAATGGAAGCTTTGTGACAGCGAGACTGGTAAAAAGACAAAGCTGGACATAAAGTGAAAAGAAGTGGAAGAGAAAAAGCGAACTAAGAATAGTGAAAGAGTGTATAAGTGCAGTGGTCTTGACTAGTTTTGCTTTAGTACATTTAGTACATTGCTTTAGTACATTTACATTGGACATCAAGTGACACAGTATGGCAACAGTATTTTTTTATATTTTTTGTATTTTTTGTACTTTTCAAAGGTTTGCTAAAGGTTTTTTTGATGATGAGGGGATGTAAAGTAATGTTTACGTGTTTAAATGTTTGACTCTCACTTCACAAATTAATTTGTGCCAAAATACTGTAGAGTTTACTTTCGAGTAGAACTCAATGCCGTGTCATAGTTTGATGCTATGGGAATGCTTCGCGTGAGCCTTTGCCTGAAACACCTGTCTATATACGCCAATCTTTGATTGGAAGAACATTTAGACGTCGTGACATAGCATAGCGTATCACAGAGACCATAAATAAATCAAAACTATTTGCAAATATTTTTATTTTAAAATGTGCACACATTTACTCTTATTCGTATGTCTAATTAGCCTAGAAATCTAGACGCACCCTAGTGGCAGCAAATCTAATTTGCAGCCAGGGTCGTCTAGCAACTCTCCGTTGGCTTGCGAGCTGGAAAAACCAAACTCTGCTCAGGCCAATCACATCGTGTATAGAGTCAGTGGGCGGGCTTAACATAATGCCATGGTTCCATGTGCTACTTGAAAACAAAGAAGCTGGCGAACAGCGGTCTTTCGAATCGGCTTTGGCCGCGTCTCTGGAAGGCTTGGAGTTAAGCTTTTCTTTGAGAAAACAACAAATAACGGCACTAAAGTCATTCTTAAGAAAGGAAGATGTGTTCTGAGTTTTGCCGACCGGATACGACGAAAGTTTAATCTATTAACTAGCTCTGCTTCACCTTCTTCATTGCTCTGGTTGATTGTAGCGCTATCCTATTGCATGCAGAGGGAATGTGAAAGACAACCGTTTATCCCGCCCCTTGGATTGAGCCCTGCCAATGGTGTTCCCAGACCCAACATCTTGATGTGGGTCTGGCTTGTCAGGCTAATGTCTAATATGTGGAAAATGCAAATGTTTATTGTTTCTCCCCCCGACTGTTCCAGTTCTAGCTCGTTCCATCCTCTAAATCATCCCTCTAGGGTCGTAATAATCATGTGCCGCGGGCCTCGTCCTCTACAACTTTGGAAGGGGCCAGGCTCTCAGAATGTGTTGCCGTCACAAGACAATGATGGATGCCTCCCTCACAGGATGGGGTGAGGTTCTCGACAACTTTGGGGGGGACCTTCACCTTCATTGGCACATACATTTCTTGGAAATAAGGGCAGTGTTTCTACCTCTGAAGCACTTCCTTCCACACCTGAGGGGCTATCATGTGTTAGTCGGTACATACTACAAGTGGTGGAGTGGAGTCACCATTCCCCAGGCCTCAGGCCCTGCCTCAACAGGATAACTGCTCCCAAGTTTGCATGCCCTGGGGTCTCATTTATAAAACTTTGCGTATAAACCTTACTAAAGGTAGATTTTTCAGATTTATAAAGCCATGTGTATGTCAGAACCTGCGCAAAAATCCCTTTATAAATCACAGCCAGCAGAAGATTGTGCGTACATGCATCTCCACCCCGTCTCCTGCAGAAATCACCATATATGGAGCTCACAACGCCTAGTTTTACTATGCATAACTTAATTTGCATATCATTTGCATGCATATTCCCATCCACGTGACATGTTTAACACTGTCAAAGGAACAAGACAGAAAAATATTAGATACGGACTATAAATGCCATTTGTGCCTAACACAGTACATTGCTGACAATCATCCAATATCTTTTTATGTTTTAGAATAAATATATCAAAATATCCATAAAAACAAAAATTTTATAAAATATTTCTCAGATATTTTTTTAAAATAAAGTTTATTCATTCATTTCCATGGGCCAAATGTTATTTTAATTTAAAATATTTAGTTAATTTTTAACCCTTCAACTCAAATTCATGCAGTTTTGCTGATAATGTGAACATATAGGATGTTTAGGCTATTTTAATTTAAACAGATAGGCCTACTTATTTATTGCAGCGTAAATACAATCGTCTGACTCAGAGCGTCACTGACTAAGTATTTAAAAAAAGAAACGTGCAAATCTTATTTTTTTCTTCAAGTTGTATTCTTCAAATACAGTGGTATTTTTCATAATTTTCTGAAGATGTCTTTACTCTGCGTGTTCGTGCAGCTGTGATTGTACAGTAAGATTATCATTGGACCTGTTCAAACCGGATAATGGACCGTTCGACCACTGAATATGCAGTGTCTGTGATATCGAATTAAGTGTGCGTCACTGATCATCATTCTCGCTAAAACATATTTTGTCATAACATGAGATCTGCAGTTTAGTTTAAAGACAAATTATTGGAATTAGCCTATATTTAATCCTTGCTGTCATTAAAACAGCGTGTCACAGGAAAAGTGATCAAAAGTCACACATGTCTATCTAAATTCATATAATTTTTGTTTAAATTCTGAGTATTGACTTTATGTAATTTCAGTGCATATCGCCATTAATGAAACTGGAACATTAATGTAAATGTGTAGCCTATATCAATATGAAAACAGTTTTAAAATGTTCTTACTTTATTACTTTTCTCACTCTAGTAAAAGAGTTTGTGCGCATTTAAAAAAAAATAAAACATTTTGAATTACGTTTGGATTTTACTAGATGTATATAACCTAAAACAATAGGCACAAATAACACTGTAGGATTTAATCTTCATGATAATGTGGATATAACGTATGAAATGGAGTGAAAATTAAATGTCATTAATTCTTATAATCGTTCTTCTCACATGTATTTTCTACAATCTAACTTCAGTTCATGACCTCACCATCTGTGTCGCCAATTCCCTTTGTCTCCAGAATGTGCGTACGCACAGCTCAAAGTTTGCTTAAAGGTGCGCACATTCTCCCGTCACGTTTGTTTTTTATAGATCACAACCTTTGTGTGGGAACTGGCGTACATATGTTTTCAGCCCCTTTTTGTGCGTACGCACGCTTTATAAATGAGACCCCTGGAATGTGAACTGATCTCAGAAACTTGAATCTCTCCTCTGCCTAGAGCAGGATCTGCTGCTCCTGCTTGAAAAGAGGGTGGGAACGCAGACCGCCCTGATGATTTATGTAAGAGACTCTCGCGGTAGTCATCCACAAGTGTAAGAGACATCCACAAGTGGTGGAGTCCATATAGCAGAGGTACAGCAGAGTGGACGTGAACTTGTTCGCCTCTGAGGAGATGACCCACTGTCCCCTCTTGTTCGCCCTAACAGTATTCCATGGGATTTTTCGGTTCTGTCTCAAGTGTAAAGGACTTTGACCCCAAGCCAGAGATCTGGAAAAGTTGGGTCTGGCTCCTGAGGGCTACTGGCTCATAGATTCTGGTCTCTCAACTGAGGTTATTGGGTCTGGCCCCTGAATGGCTTCGCCTCTAGGGGTTAGGGCCCACTCCACTAGGAGTATTGTGTCTTTCAAAGCTCTCTCCAGTGGTGACCCTTGCAAGATGTTTGTGCTGCGGCAGGATGGTCCTCTCCACAAACATTTATCAGGTTTTATAGTCTGGATACTGATTCAACCCTAAAGTCTCAAGATCTTCAGGGTTGATCCAGTCTCAGCATGCGCTCAACAACTGTCTTGCCTTGTGGGGCAGGCATTGTCTCGTGGCGTGCATGGCGACGTCAGCATTAAAGTTCCACACATTTCGGATCTTTACCCACTAGTTGAGAGAACAATTGTATTGGGGGAAAGAGAAGGATGCATGTACAGTAAGTCTGAGAGACAGAAAAGACAGGATAAAAAAGAAAAAGAAATTGAAAAAGACAGATGTTGATTTTCTCTTATTCTCTGATTACATCTTTTGCTGGAAAGCATCAGACGCAGATGTACTTTGCATGTGTGTGTATTAGTGTTTACTTACTCATAGTCCAGGCCTTTTATGGGGATTTATCTAAGTATGATTATGGCGGCACAAGTTAGATCAGAATCAGAAACGCTGTAAATTCGCCTTAATCTTCTGGTCCACTTGTATGTGAAAAATTACCAATTTTATTACTCTTCTTCTCAACTGAGGATAAAGAGCAAATCATTTTATATGGAATCCTGATCAGGAACAAGATATTCTTTGACTCAAAACATCCAGTCTAATAACACATCAAGTTGCACCTCATGCGTTTGGAAAAAAGTGAGTGAGGAAAAGAGAGAAAATCCCTGTGGAATAAATGGGTCGGCTCACTCTCGGTAGGATTGTGATATAGTCCAGATTAGTGATAAACGTCTGGCTTTAAAAGCTGAATGGCTATCACATCACTCTTTCCCTGATGAAAAACAAGCTATAGATGGGGGACAGGGCTAAATAAAGCACACTTTCCAAATGAACTCATTCAGTAATGGCAGTACTGGACTAAAACGGGCAAAGGAGAGAGAATAGAGGTGAAGAGACCCTGGAAAGTGACTAATCCCTTATTCTCATGTTCTCTGCTTTCTGGAGCCTAAATAAGGTCACACACTGTTTAGAGTGTGAAATATTAACCTTATTAACTTTACATTAATGTTATCACTTTTCATACAAATTATTGGTTTTAAGATTTGTCAACTCTGAGGACATCTACTGTACATGTCCCATCTAGCTAAGATCCAGGGTAATGTGTTTGTGAAAAGGTCTGTATTTTCACATTTAATCTCTAAAGCCACATTTCCCCAGGAACTAGGGACTTTGGGGTGGTACTCTGTGTGTTTCGACCACAGGAACCAGGGTCTAAATAATGTTCCGGGTAAAAAATGTCCTCAAAACGGCCCTGCTTGCGAGGTAGTACTTTTTCAAACTTTCAGGAACTTTCAGGGGTGGGACTTGGGCGCTGAACATGCTGATTGGTTTTATTTAGCATTGATATAGCATTTTATTCAACCTAAAAGTATGTTGCGGTGCGTGCAGTTAGAGTTGTTTGCTATTCGAATAAACAATGGAGTTTAAAAAACAAAACAATGCACCGACGATGAGGTTGAGCCTTTATTAAGCTTATATGAGGAGGACAAAATCCAGTGGGCTCTGGAAAGTTACGCACAGTCCTACGTCACCGGACTAATCTTCACGGTAATTTAGATGGAAACGCGCAATGGAAACACAGACAGCAGGTATGAGGGAAAAGGCTTCCTGGGAAAAATAGTTCCTGGTCATTTTGGTGGAAATGGGGCTCAAATGTGGAAACAACATTATTATTATATATATATATACACTCACCTAAAGGATTATTAGGAACACCTGTTCAATTTCTCATTAATGCAATTATCTAATCAACCAATCACATGTCAGTTGCTTCAATGCATTTAGGGGTGTGGTCCTGGTCAAGACAATCTCCTGAACTCCAAATTGAATGTCAGAATGGGAAAGAAAGGTGATTTAAGCAATTTTGAGCGTGGCATGGTTGTTGGTACCAGACGGGCCGGTCTGAGTATTTCACAATCTGCTCAGTTACTGGGATTTTCACGCACAACCATTTCTAGGGTTTACAAAGAATGGTGTGAAAAGGGAAAAACATCCAGTATGCGGCAGTCCTGTGGGTGAAAATGCCTTGTTGATGCTAGAGGTCAGAGGAGAATGGGCTGACTGATTCAAGCTGATAGAAGAGCAACTTTGACTGAAATAACCGCTCGTTACAACCGAGGTATGCAGCAAAGCATTTGTGAAGCCACAACACGCACAACCTTGAGGCCTCAACAGCAGAAGACCCCACAGGGTACCACTCATCTCCACTACAAATAGGAAAAAGAGACTACAATTTGCACGAGCTCACCAAAATTGGACAGTTGAAGACTGGAAAAATGTTGCCTGGTCTGATGAGTCTCAATTTCTATTGAGACATTCAGATGGTGGAGTCAGAATTTGGCGTAAACAGAATGAGAACATGGATCCATCATGCCTTGTTACCACTGTGCAGGCTGGTGGTGTAATGGTGTGGGGGATGTTTTCTAGGCACACTTTAGGTCCCTTAGGGTCTAAAGTGTGCCAAGAAAACATCCCCCACACCAATTGGGCATCGTTTAAATGCCACGGCCTACCTGAGCATTGTTTCTGACCATGTCCATCCCTTTATGACTACCATGTACCAATCCTCTGATGGCTACTTCCAGCAGGATAATGCACCATGTCACAAAGCTCGAATCATTTCAAATTGGTTTCTTGAACATGACAATGAGTTCACTGTAAAATGGCCCCCACAGTCACCAGATCTCAACCCAATAGAGCATCTTTGGGATGCGGTGGAACGGGAGCTTCGTGCCCTGGATGTGCATCCCACAAATCTCCATCAACTGCAAGATACTATCCTATCAATATTGGCCAACATTTCTAAAGAATGCTTTCAGCACCTGAATCAATGCCACGTATAATTAAGGCAGTTCTGAAGGCAAAAGGGGGTCAAACACAGTGTTAGTACGGTGTTCCTAATAATCCTTTAGGTATATATATATATATTTGATATTTGAATTGTTTGTTTATCATTATACTAAGTGTACTATGAATGTAGGCCATGTATTACTAATACCAAATACTGATGCCTCTGTTGAATGGATGGATTATTATTTTTTTAATTATAGCTATTCATCATTACAGTATAATTGAAACCCAGGCCTAATCTGTCAAATGTTTTTATTTTTCATTTAATAACTATTACAGGGCGTTAAAAAAATTATTTGTTACATAATCAGATGAAAAGTAAGACATTTTTGTAGTAAACATGTTTGTTGTAAAGGAACATGATGTCAAAGTGTAATTTTCTAATAACTAACTTACTTCTCTGTTGATTGGATTAACTCTAAATCTATTACTAAAATAGTAAATTTAAGTGGTAAACTGGTAATTAGTATTTTGCGAAAAATATTAGACTACTTTTTTTAGAAGGAAATGAGCAGTGAGATTAATGCGTCTTCCTGAAATTATAGTTTTTGTACGTGTATGTACAGTGAGGAAAATAAGTATTTGAACACCCTGCTATTTTGCAAGTTCCCCCACTTGGAAATCATGGAGGGGTCTGAAATTGTCATCGTAGGTGCATGTCCACTGTGAGAGACATAATCTAAAAAAAAAATCCAGAAATCCCAATATATGATTTTTTAACTATTTATTTGTATGATACAGCTGCAAATAAGTATTTGAACACCTGTCTATCAGCTAGAATTCTGACCTTCAAAGGCCTGTTAGTCTGCCTTTAAAATGTCCACCTCCACTCCATTTATTGTCCTAAATTAGATGCACCTGTTTGAGGTCGTTAGCTGCATAAAGACACCTGTCCACCCCATACAATCAGTAAGAATCCAACTACTAACATGGCCAAGACCAAAGAGCTGTCCAAAGACACTAGAGACAAAATTGTACACCTCCACAAGGCTGGAAAGGGCTACGGGGAAATTTTTTGGTGAAAAAAGGTCCACTGTTGGAGCAATCATTAGAAAATGGAAGAAGCTAAACATGACTGTCAATCTCCCTCTGACTGGGGCTCCATGCAAGATCTCACCTCGTGGGGTCTCAATGATCCTAAGAAAGGTGAGAAATCAGCCCAGAACTACACTGGAGGAGCTCGTCAATGACCTGAAAAGAGCTGGGACCACCGTTTCCAAGGTTACTGTTGGTAATACATTAAGACGTCATGGTTTGAAATCATGCATGGAAGGTTCCCCTGCTTAAACCAGCACATGTCAAGGCCCGTCTTAAGTTTGCCAATGACCACTTGGATGATCCAGAGGAGTCATGGGAGAAAGTCATGTGGTCAGATGAGACCAAAATAGAACTTTTTGGTCATAATTCCACTAAACGTGTTTGGAGGAAGAAGAATGATGAGTATCATCCCAAGAACACCATCCCTACTGTGAAGCATGGGGGTGGTAGCATCATGTTTTGGGGGTGTTTTTCTGCACATGGGACAGGGCGACTGCACTGCATTAAGGAGAGGATGACCGGGGCCATGTATTGCGAGATTTTGGGGAACAACCTCCTTCCCTCAGATAGAGCATTGAAGATTGGTCGAGGCTGGGTCTTCCAACATGACAATGACCTGAAGCACACAGCCAGGATAACCAAGGAGTGGCTCTGTAAGAAGCATATCAAGGTTCTGGCGTGGCCTAGCCAGTCTCCAGACCTAAACCCAATAGAGAATCTTTGGAGGGAGCTCAAACTCCGTGTTTCTCAGTGACAGGCCAGAAATCTGACTGATCGAGAGAAGATCTGTGTGGAGGAGTGGACCAAAATCCCTCCTGCAGTGTGTGCAAACCTTGTGAAAAACTACAGGAAACTTTTGACCTCTGTAATTGCAAACAAAGGCTACAGTACCAAATATTAACATTGATTTTCTCAGGTGTTCAAATACTTATTTGCAGCTGTATCATACAAATAAATAGTTTAAAAAATCATACATTGTGATTTCTTAGATTATGTCTCTCACAGTGGACATGCACCTACGATGACAATTTCAGACCCCTCCATGATTTCTAAGTGGGAGAACTTGCAAAATAGCAGAGTGTTCAAATACTTATTTTCCTCACTATATATGTGAAAATATAATAAATGTGTTTGGGTTTTTTTACTCTCATATTTCACTCTAAAATATTTTTAGTAGATCCTAGCATGAAAAAGGTTTTGGAACCTCTGCTCTACAATATTAGGCAAATCAGACCTTTTCTATGCTGGCTGATTGCTGCTGTACTTTTTCCTATATGCAGCATTAAACCTTAAAAAATAACCAGATGCATGTTGTCTTCAAGTTAGACCTTAGTGGCTCATGTTAGTCCTCTCTTTTTCTCACTCATCTGGCTTCCAATTGCTGTCTGCATTAAGTGATGATTGTATACAGAACAGTTGTGCACAAAGATGTGCACAAAGAGGTACAAAATGCCTTTGCCAAATATTTTCCTTCAATATACCACTATAGTGGAATGCCAAAAAGGTTCTATGAGAAATGGTTTAAATAATTGCATCTAGGGTTACTCTATTATGGCAAAAATCATAATCATGATTATTTAGCCAATATTGTACTCATGATTATTTAACACGAATATGAGTGGGCTATAAGTGATTAATGCATAAAGAACCGTCACTGGATGTGCACAAAGAGGTACAAAATGCCTCTGCAAAATCTTTTCCTGCAATATATAGTGGAATTTTTACCCAAATATATAACATGTAGTATGTGTATGTATGTGTGTAGCCTCACACACCCAGACATTTGTTTGTCTGAAGAGACGAGATTGGAAAGGAACTTGGATTCCTGCTTACTTGGTTCAGTTTCAGACCAGTCTTTATAGATCTACATGAACAGTATTGAGCAGCCCTAGTACACACAGTTGTGCTCAAGGGTACGTTGTACTTGTTGTAAAGAAAAACAAAAAAAACAAAGAATAACTTTGGAAAACCTTGGTAAGTTCAGCTACTAGTTCTTCCTCATAAGTTCCCAATTCAGCAATCTGGTAACGTTCTGACCCCTGGAATTTGCTTAGCACTCAATCAATGTAAAACTGGGTTTACATTATTTGTGATGCAGTGTGCATCAGAAGGTCCAGCTGTTGTGTGGGTCTGTGTCCCTATATTGGAGAACCAGTCTAATTTAGAACTCTTTTAGGAGGGGCACCTTTACCACAGCTTTGTTTAGGCTAATTGCAACTCACATACTAGAATCTAAATTCAAGTCTAAATTCTGATTGGATACACCATGCACGAAACCACTGCCGATATTTGTACACCTGTGACCGAACATCAGTTAATTCTACATTAAAGTGCCAAGTTACAGTGTTGCTTGGCAACCTTAAACAGCATACAGGTAGGTGTATGAATTACTGTATATGCCTAAAAACATGTGCTAAGTAACCCTTAAACAGGCAAGTGTGGAAAATGATCAGCAAAAAACAATTTATTTATTTTAGCTGGACTTAAAGGGATAGTTCACCCAAAAATTAAAATTCTGTCATTAATTACTCACCCTCATGTCGGTCCAAACCGTATGACTTTCGTTCATCTTTGGAACACAAATGAAGATCTTTTTGATGAAATCTGAGAGCTTTACTCAACTGACACTTTGACGCTTCAAAAAGTTAATAAAGAGATTGTAAAACGAATCCATATGAATTAAGCAGTTTAGTCCACATTTTCTGAAGAGACTTGATCACTTTAGAAACAGATTTAATATCTCTAATGTAAAATTAATGCATGCATACTTTCTACAAAGTCAGAATGTCCAGCACTATGGGTGGACATGTTGGCTTCAGGTCAAACTGACAAAACGAGCAGAGAACATTTTTTATCAAGTCATGTGACCCACATACTCCAAACAGACTAAACTGATGATGATGATAACAGAATTGGATGAAAAATTCTCTCTCATGCCTCCTAAAATAGATTAAAGAGTAAGTATCCTGTGGCGAATGTGACCTGTTTAAGGGTTAAGAGGTTTAGCTTCAGTATTCCAGTAATTTCTATGATGACAAATCTTAATGCCATGTCATATGCTCTTAGAAAAGAAGGTTATATATAGAACCTTATGGTTCCTGACTCAATTTTAAAGAAGTCTTTATACCAAAAGTGTTCTATATAAGCAGAACTTACTTAAATAATTGCTTGATGACTTTGGATTCCTCAAAGAACCTTTCAAATAAGTTTTTAAAGGGGACCTATTATGGCCCTTTTCACAAGATGGCCCTTTCGCACAACCAAATTCAAAACCGCCCAACTGATGGGATCCCACCCAATCTGGCAACAATGCGTGTGCACACCGGTGAGCTTGCACCCAATTTCCATATGAACGTTGAACGTTTGTTTATTTCATTCTTCTTTGCGCCAGTGTACATGCACAGTCCGTAACACTAGCTACAACTTGCTCGTTGCTATCGGGCCTGTAAAGTGTGTGACCTCGTTTATGGTTTCAGCGTCCCTGCTGTTTAAAACGTGTGATTCGTTTAACATCTCAATCCGACATGAACGATTTTAGGTAACTTGAGGGACACGTTCCTATTATAAAGTAAATGAATCCACTGTGTCTTCAATGGGTCAGTTGCCGGGAGTAAATGAAGAGTCTTATTCTCACTTGGCTTTCTTAGTACAAACCTGATACATTAATCTTATCACTACAGCTGCTCCAGCTCATAGAAAATGGCAGACTGTGTACAGCTAACTGAGGGCGGGGTCTATGCTAAGAGGTAGAGTCCGTCAGCAGTCGTGGGCAGGGCCTAGGCATTTTGTGACTCACAAAAAGTAGCATCTGCAAAGGGCTTATTCTAAGACACTGGGTGCATCTCAATCAGCTCCCTAAGTTCAGTAGTCGGGGCACTGATCAGGGAGTCGGCCATTTTGAGTACTGTCTCAATGGCAGAATCCTTCTAGTGCACTGAAATGTTCGCTCCCTAAAAACACAAAACCCAGGGAGCATCAATGCTCACTTAACGGAAGTTCTGAAGCGTGAAACTTAAATCACGTGAGCCAATTCACTACACATAACGACCGATAACGACATGCCATACATGTTTTTAATAAAATAAAGCATTATTTTATTATATTTCAGGATAAACATACATCGTTAGACAGGTATTGAACACAATCTAGCTAAAATTTATAATTTATTTATGGCTGAAATGTTGCACGTATATGTAACCAGCAAAGTATTTATCATAATGTACTTTAAATAACATTACAAGTAATGTCAGAAAGAAATAAGCTCTGCTGTTGTTCATAAATACCAGTAATGAAATTGTACAACTGAGGATGTTGTCATGTCGCTGAAAATAGAGTTATCAGTGTCCCAATGTGTAGTGAGCCAGCGTCCTTTTCCATCCTTACTAGTGCCCAAATTTGTGTACACGATATACTGATTCACAAGCTCAGGATCTAGGGAGCTGATTGAGACGCACCCAACGATTATGATTTATGAATATTAAACATGAGGAGTGGGTGGATTTTTACCATTCTAGGGTGGTTGTGTACACACACATTTATGTTCAAACACCATTTAAAAGTGAATTTTGCATAATAGGTCCCCTTTGAAGCTTTTTTTGGTAATGCCTGCTTTAAACCTTTAAAAACCTGTTAAACATGAAATTATGATGAACAATGACCCAGTTCACAAAGTGAGGTTCAAGTAGCAATAGTTTATAAGTTGGGTGGGTTTGGTGTTCAAGTTCACTGAACCCCATTGCAATGAATTGGAATATTTGATGCTCTTGCATTTAAATCAGAGCAAATCACTATGTCTGTTCCAACATCTATTCGAAGAGGCGGAGAAGCAAAGGGAAGGAGTATGCATTTTTTCCATACATTTTTTAATTAAAGATTGATACAATCAGTGGGGTACGTTACTGACATGATGAAGAGGACTGGCTTACTAGACCAGGCAAGTCATTTCAACTAAAAGTTACTAATGCAAAACATAGGACTGCCATCTCTCTCTAATCTGCATGCTGACCATTTTCTCTCAGCCAAATAGTGTAAGCTGCTGGTCTATGGGATTTTAAAGTCATGGTATAAAGTCTAGCTCTCAATGATAGCTGGGAGTGCGGTGTGAATATTGTCAGAATGTTGGTTAAAATGACATGTCTGCCAATATAAGGAAAATGAATACCAATGCCATTAACAACAAAACAACATCATATAAGTACAACATCATTATATATTCCTGCTTTCAAAAGCATTGGTTCTCACATATGTACACAGAGTGTCACAGTTTGTCATTTTTATCATGGCTAATTCGTATGGATTCATACAATCTCATGTACGTTTTCTGCTTATGCTCCACTTATGTTAGGTTTAGGGGTTGGGTTCAAATAATTTGTTTGCGTACAAATCACATTGATTGAATTCACACAAAATTGCCACCTCCCCACAATTTTATTATTGAAGAAAAGACATCAGTGGTCCAGGAATTCAGGAGCCCTTGTCTCCAACTGTTCTACCTTTTAAAGAAGTCTGCTAACTCAGCATTACAATATTACCATAATTGGCACAGAGCTGACCAGAGTCATTTTGCTGAAATGCGTAGGGCATTGGATGAGAGTGACCTCTGCAAATAGTTTTAGGGGAATCCCAGACCTTAAATGGTTAGAAATAAAACCCACACAGACACTGAATATCCAGACAAAATCAATCAATGGGTTTTAATCATGCTCCTGCTTTAAGGGATATTAAGAACACCAAGAGACCTCTTTCATTTCTCAGGAATGTGTTGTTCATCCAAAAAGTCATCATGACACAAACCAATTTCTGTTGGCCTACATCAGAGGAGCAATGTGTGAGAGATGTGGATTTTTACAAAGTTTCATTCCTAAAATTTGTTTGACTGAGTGGTGTTCCAAAAGTACTGATATACAGTCCAACAGCAATGGGACATTTCACTGTTTATATCAGTCTGCTTTTCTGTGTTTACACACGAAGGTTGAGGATGCTTTGGTTTCTTTTGGAACAATTTTATGTCAGCAAAGGAACCAACTCGCCAAATTTTTGTCTGAAATGTAAGTTAATCAATATGAAATGCCACTTAGGCATAATATCACTCGTCCATAAAAGATTTATTGTGCAAGGCATTAATTGAAAGTATCAAAAGGAAGTCGAGCATACAGACATGCACTTTATGCGCGCGCATACTACTCATGCAACGAGTTAACCTATAATAGCCTACCCTGAAATGATAGGTAATACATCCTTTCTGTCCTTGCTACAGTGTGGTTGTTCGCGTCTCGCATCGGCGTATTGGCGAGCAGATGTAAGGATGTTTAGCTATATTTTTGTCTGTGTTCGTGCGTCAGTGAGACTATGCCAGATGTTACGGTGTATTAAGAGGTCGAGGTGCTGCAATGCAAACCGCACACAGACACTCAAGCAGTACATAAAAACAAAAACAAATGCTCATATTGTTATGCAGTGAATTGATCCATCCTAGCTCTAATTCAGTAAGTCTAAGTCATTATTTGTGTCATACTTACGTATTCAAGCTTTTTTTAAAACAAGTCAAATCAACTCATCTAGATATGATGAACCCTCGCAGAGTTCACTTTAATCTAAGCAAAGTGCACGTTACACAGCTAGAAAAACCGCAACACTTACCCTTAATACAAAATGACGTCCATATAAAGAATACAAGGTGTAGAACTCCAAAATGTCTTTGATTCTGCATCATTCCGCTGCATGGAAGTTGTCCTTACTCACACAAGCCGACGAAACTTTAGTCTGTCAGCATCCGATCCGAGCTGTGTGCTTGGGTGGATTAACACTTGCGCGCGCCTCTCTCTCTCTCTTTCTCTTTCCCTCTCTCGCTCTCATTTGCTTTTAATTTTTCAAACCAAACACACTCACTGACCGCGATGCAAGAACAGTTAGTCTATAATCATCATGTTATCACACTGTGACCCATAAACTGACCCGCCCCCCACCCCCTTATACATCAAAGCCAAGTCTAATCACTACGCATTACAAATACATAAACAATGTACGGGATTGCGCGCGCTACTTTACATGAGTAAAGACGCCATCTGGACACGCGCTATCCGCAGGAATCATTCACTTCACTCTGTCACTTGATGTGGATCATATCCTGCAAGCACGATATGATGCTTATAAAATCTGAATTTAAAGTATTGAATCCGAGGAGAGATTAAACACCTCTTATCGGGCAATATTCTTCATGGATCATTATTTGGTTCAGTTAGGATTTATAAATATGAGTTTGCAGTCCGAGCGCATCATCAGGTGTTGTGTTCGCTGCACAAAATTTAAACTAGGCTATTACATTCCTCTCGTTAATTTATTTTAGAGGTTAAAGACGTTAACTAATAAACGGAATGTCGATGTTTTTAGTGGTTTAATTCGTGATTCCTGTCACTATTGTGCCAAATGAGCAAATCACTTAAAGCCATGTCCAGGAGGGAATGTCCCTTAAGACTATGTTAGGATAGCGCAGATCGGTGATATGTACAATTCTACTTCAGTAAATATTTTTCAAGGTAGGTTAATTTTTTTTTAGTCAGATTCTTTATAAACCTCCTTGAAGTCTTGACTACAAAAGCTATATATTTTCAGCCTTATTGCCCAGGGGAAAAGATGACTCAATCTGGGATAAGTTGTCACAATGGGGATCTGTTGTTTAGACACTGATTAAAGAAGAATACATTTTCTGGAATATGAAATAATATCTCAAGTAAAAAAAAAAAAAAGAAAAAAGAAAAAAAAGGTATCCCACAATATAATGCATTTAGTGAAACTGTAAGCAAATTGATGGCATTTAATATACAAAAGATGGCTAAACAGAAATTCAGTTATAAAATGATGAGAATTAAAACACAAGATTTTGACTGATATCAATGTTACATATTTATGGAAAAATAAGTTAAACTTTTCAGCGAAAATATACTGTCATACAGAACTGTGCCTAAAGTGCCAGTGCACTGTAAAATCTAATTAGTTATACTTACTTAAAAAAAAAAGCATGCAAACCTTAAAACGAAGTAAAGTGAAATAGGAATTGTATGTTGTTACTTACAAATGCTTAGTTAGTATAGTTCACTTACACAAGAGTTCTAGTAACTAAAAAAGAACTGTAGAACTGTAAGAGTACTTGATCTTTTACTTTATTACTCTGTACTTAGTATAGCAATGTTCCCTTTCGTTCAGTCACTACGACGTACGTTAGTGACTAACGAATGGGGGTTTTGCTTAGAAGCCAATTACCTTCGAGAATTTAACAGCGCCCAATGGCAGTGCCAATGCCATGGGCATGCGGAATTTGCATGCGTAACTCCGCCCTACCTCGTGGGTATATAAAGAAGTACGCTGGCAACATCGCATTATGTTTCTGCTTTGGAGCCAAGAGGCTCTCTTCACTCCTTCAAGCCTGATAACTGAGTCTTTGTCAGCCTTTGAGACGATCAGCTTTCCAGAGGCGTTGGTGTTACGGCGCGTTCCAGCGATCGCATACTGCCTGCCTGCTGATTTGCGCAGTGGTCTGCTAGACAGCTGGTGTGTGGTCCCTGGGCGCCCCGGCGTTCTCTGCGGAGCTTCCTCTCACAAAAAGAGCTTGTGCGTGGCACGTCTTTTTTAAGACGTTTCGCCCGTGCACTTCCGGGTGCGATCGATGTCCGTTGCTGTCTATGGGCACATTCACTGCTCGACGTGTTTGGGCTTCAGCACGTTCGGGCAGTGATTGTGGATGTGTCATGTTCCCACTGCGGGAACGTGACCATCGCGATGTCGCGGTCGAGACTCAGTGATCTCCGCGAGGAGAGAGAGTCCCCTTTGCCACACCCCAATCTACCGTCTCTGAGAGAGGTGGTACTTTGGCTGGTGGCCAGGGTGACCTGAGGGTGATGCTGTGGTATTAAGAACCCCGACGATACGTTACTCGGGCCACGCACCCCTGTTGCACATCGCAGTGCTGGACTGAAACAGCGGCCCGTCTCTGACGCCTCGTTCGTTTCGTTCAAACTCCAGATAGCAGCGAGATGTCGATCGCCGCATCCCAAGGTGGGCTAGAGTCCTTTGGGGATGACGACTAGGTTGTGCTCCGCCTTTGGGTGTGTCAGCGCTGCCTGATCTGACCTAGAGTTGACAGCCATGTTATCTCGGGCAGCCGTGGCGTGGCTATCCTAAGCACCCCCCAAGCCTGTGGGCTCGTCTACTTCGGTGGCGTGGTCCTGCAGAGCTTTGGGGCAGGCCACCGCCCCTTTGCAAATGCACGAGGCTGGAGGTGGACAACTCAGAGATGGGTTCTAGTTCTTTCCAGGGGATGGTAGCAGGGCCTCTCCTTCCCCCGGTGGAGGGCCGGGGGAAAATCCTTCCGCTGCTGGCCCCCGGGCTAGCAGCGCTTGGAAATAACTCATGTTCCTGTCTCTGAGAACCCAGAGACCGGTGATGGCAGTGTGCGCCGCCTCCGGGCTACGCCGCTCTCGTCCCTCTCTCTCGCCAGCCTCCTCTCAGAGCAGACCCCAGTGGAACGTGCGTCCTTCCCTGGTCTCCGCTGTCAGGACACAGCTCCTGACTGTGCCCCCACACCGGGACGCTACGCCTCCCACGTCTGGGCCAGTCACATTGCCTCGCTGCCCCACCCGGGGTTCGAGTGATCCTGCTGGTCAGTTCCTGGGAGCTTGGCTTCAGCTTCCGGGACTGTCCACTGGGTCGTGAAGACCATCAGGCTCGGCTACGCGATTCGGTTCGCACAGGCTCCACCCCACTCTGGGGAGGCCGCCCGCTATGATGGGGCCTATACCCCAGTCATGCGTGCGGAGGTTGTCACCCTACTGGCGAAGGGTGCGATCGAGCCTGTCCCTCCAGCCGAAGTGAAGTCCGGCTTCTCAGCCCTTGCTTCATCGTACCCTAGGAAACCGGTGGGTTATGGCCAATCCTGGATCTGCCCGTCTTGAACCGATCCCTTCACAGGCTTCCGTTCAGGATGTCGGTAGCGAACGCCTCCTTGGTTCGTCCGGTAGATTGGTTGCAGCGATCGACCTGATGGACGCTTACTTTCATGTCTCCTTCCTCGACGCGGACCGTTTCTACGGTCGGACATTCAGTACGCAGTCCTCCCATTCGGGCAGCTCTGTCCCCTCGTGACTCTACGTAGTCTATCGAGGCAGCCCTTGCGCCACTCAGGCAGCGCGGGGTTCGCATCCTGAACTACTTCGATGACTGGCTCATACTGGGTCACTCTCGTAAGCAGGTCTGCAGACACAGAGTCCAAGTGCTCTGGCACTTAGCCCATTTGGGTCTTCGGGTCGACTGGGAGAAGAGCGACTCTGCCCCGTACAGAGGATCTCTTTTCCCAGTGTGGTTTCCAACTCGGTTGCAGGTGCGTGCTGCTTACCAGCGAGCGTGCACGCAGTCTCGGCTGACTTGCCTTTGTTAATGCGAGAGCAAGAGTGCGGTCCCACTGAAGTTTTTTCAGAGGCTCCTGGGGCATATGGCATCTGCAGCCGCGTTAGCGCCGCTCGGATTGCTTCTTATGAGACAGCTTCAGCTTTGGCTTCGCGATCGAGTCCCAAGATGGGCATGGCGGTCTGGCACGCTCTGGGTTCAAATGACTCAGGCCTGCTTACAGACTCTCACCCCGTGGTCGAACCTCAGTTTTCTATGGACCGGAGTGTCCTTAGAACGAGTTTCCAGGCATATTGTTGAATCAACAGATGCCCGGCCCGGATATGTGCCCAAGGTTCCCACCACTATAGTCGTTCCAAGCCAGGTGGTGAACCTGCAAGCGCTGCCTTTGGAGGAGGCAGACCCAGCCTTGGCATTGTGCTGTCCAGTACGCACTCTCCGCGCCTATGTAGACAGCACGCAGTGTTTCAGGACCTCAGACCAGCTCTTTGTCTGTTATGGTGGAGAGCGGAAGTGAAGAGCTCTCTCAAAGCAGAGGTTGTCTCACTGGATAGTGGACACCATTGTTTTGGCTTACCAGCAGCAAGGTCGACCATGTCCCCTTGGGTTTAGGGCACACTCCACCCGGAGTGTGGCCTCCTCTTTGGCTTTAGCGCATGGCGCCTCGCTAACAGACATCTGCAGAGCTGCAGGCTGGGCGACACCTAACACATTCGCCAGATTCTACAATCTCCGAGTGGAGCCAGTGTCCGACTATGTACTCGCCCCTATGGGTGGCCGGTAATGGACCAGGCTCAGGTGTCTTTGCTTGCTCGGCATTCCACTCCACGGACTGGATACGTGCGATATTCTCCTCAGGTGAGCTCCCCGAGAGCCCTGAGTTCCTCCAGCACTGCTGACGCCGACATCAGTTCAGTATGCCCTTTCGAGCCCAGACCCTCATGTCCGGCCAGGTGTCCCGTGTGCATGGTTCCCCTCCGGCGACCCCCACATGAGTATTTCCGCCGTAAGACTCCTCAGTGAGCAGGTGTCTTTCCCTGCAAGTCCCTGCCACCCCTAGGGTTAAAAATCCACCCTCTGGCTGGTACCTTAGAGTTCTTCCATATGCAGCCCTTAGCGGGTCATATGTGTATTTTCTAAGTCCTCCCTACGGGTAGGCACTTTGGCATATCCACACTGGAATATGCTTCCCAGTGTACCTTGGTATTCCTGTGATAAGTGGGAGTCCTTCGTCTGTACTAGTCTTACAACAGGGTACTCACACTTACGCAGGGCACTGGATGACAGCTGAGTGGCGTTGTTGTATTGGAACCCCCATTCGTTAGTCACTAACGTACGTCATAGTGACTGAACGAAAGGGAACGTCTCGGTTACGTATGTAACCCTCGTTCCCTGAGGAGGGAACGGAGACGTACATTCCTTTGCCACGTCAGCTGTGCTGCCTGGAATGCGGAGTTCAGTCTTGGCTCCTGCAGCAGTAACATAATGCGATGTTGCCAGCGTACTTCCTTATATACCCACGAGGTGGGGCAGAGTTACGCATGCAAATTCCGCATGCCCATGGCATTGGCACTGCCATTGGGCGCTGTTAAATTCTCGAAGGTAATTGGCTTCTAAACGAAACCCACATTCGTTAGTCACTAACGTACGTCTCCGTTCCCTCCTCAGGGAACGAGGGTTACATACGTAACTGAGACGTTGTTACCATTGTTGTGTTTTGCATGCTGAACGTTGAAATGTGTATGTGACTCAAGCATGATCAACTGCAATATATTGTTACAACTCCTCTTCCTCTGAAACCAAATAACTGTGATTTCTTGTTGCATCACTGCATCAATAGAAAGTGTTATAATAATAGGAATGTTCCAAAGCCCAACCAAAGAGAACACTGATCACCATAATGTTTTTGCTTGACAAAATGGCTCTCAAACCAATCAATTAATCTTAACTTGGGGTTTCTGAGTAATCAAGGGATAGTATGTGAATAGTACAGATTACTAGATTTTTACAATTAAGATAAGACATTAAGTAAAGTTAATTAAAAAGTGTTAGTTAGAATCACTGTTGGATTTTTCAGTGTGTGATTTCATTGTGTTCAATTGTTTAGCCAACTGCTTTTTTTAAACAGATGACATTTTAATTTAAAACATTGTATATACTCTGAGAACTAGTCAATGAATGAAATAATGGTAACAATTTATAGCAAGTTTGAGAAAACGGTATCATACTATATCTTTATAGGCACAATATATGATGGATGCCATCATATTAAAGGGATAGTTCACCCAAAACGGAAAATTATCCCATGATTTACTCACCCTCAAGTCATCCAGGTGTATATGACATTCTACTTTCAGACGAATACAATCAGAGTTATAATAAAAAATGTCCTGGCCCTTCCAAGCTTTATAATGACAGTGAATGGCTGTTTCTGTTTTGAAGACCATAAAAGTGCATGGATCCATCATAAAAGTAATAAAGGCCTTCTGGAGCAAAGTGATGCGTTTGTGTAAGAAAAAGATCCATATTTAAAACTTTATAAACTGTAATCGCTAACTGTCATACGCGCCTTCACAAGAGACGGGCATATCCAGCGTATGATGCAGGCAAGTTCAGATGACAAACGCAGAAGCACAGAGGATAGAGCAAAACAAAACTTGGTTCTCGTGAGAATGCTCGAACTATATTCTCACCGGAGTGTCCTATGTCTGGAACACCAGTCTCTTGTGAACGTGTGTATATGACAGTTAGCGGAAGTTAGAGATTACAGTTTGTAAGGCATCCAGTATATTCCCTATCAAATATACTGATAGAAAATACCAGTACAAAATGATTATCATTAAAATCCATTAAAACGCTTTATTATGCTTGATGTTAAAGGATGGAAGACCTGAATTGGTCCTTGGAGCACATATGGTTTTACAGTGTACTGCACTTTGCAGCCGCATAAATTGCAAACAGATTCATCACACACTGGTGCCCCGGCAGACTTTCGTTCTCACACAGGACTATGAATGAGAGAGCAAGGCATTAAATCTGACAGTCCCCAAAAACCTCTTCGGTGACAGACACCGGTATGTGACCTCTTCTCTCCTTCTCATGACATCCACAAGCTTTGCACAACTGTCTCTCAGCATCAGACGAGAGCAGAGAGCAGTTGGTGGGGGAACAAACGCTCTGTCAGCTTGACTCAGAGCGCATGAACTAACTTGTATTGAATGAAAATGAAACAGTTTTAACTTAGCAAAATAATAAACACATTGTTCTCTCCTTTTCTTCTTGGAGTCAGAAGCCATTTCCTTACTGACATATAGCCTACAGCCACGGAAATCTTGCATTCGGCTGAATACAAGTATAATTTATTTAAACATAGCCGCTGGCCATGAATGCATCATTAGAGGTTACAAAAATAGATGTGATTGGAAGTTCTAACTGGAGATATTGAAAAGAAATTATCACACTTTCGATTGAACCCTTTAGAACCTGTTCTACTAAAATGAAGTTTCTACACATTCATCATAAAAAAAAGATTTTTGTGCTAGTCTTTAGAATCATCCTGCTCTCACAAAAACATTGTATTATTATAAGAACATTTTATTAATACTATTGTTGGGGAAAAATTTAATCACAGAATAAGATGTTTGAGTTCACTCAGGAGTCAATATCTGTTTCGGCCATGCAAAACACCTCTCTAAGCTCAACAGACACAGTGTCTGTGGAAACCCAGGGGGGTAGCAGCGGGACATCTAAATGGAAAACTACTGAGAAGGGGTGTTTAGACATTGGGGGTATAAGAAGCTTGTGGCTTCTTTGTGGCCTCAGTTCACACTCAAGGCAGCCTTGGATGGCTGCACTGACCGTGGCTCTTTCTTGCAAGAAAAATAAATCTTTATAAAGACAATTGGGGACCCACTTTATATTAGGTGGCCTTAACTACTATGTACTTACTGTGTTCAAATTGTATTGCAAAACACCTTTGCTGATATTGAGGTGGGATACGGGTAGGGACAGGTGTGGTGGTATGAGTAAGTTTAAGAGTAGGGTTTGGTGTAAGGGAATTGTCAACTGTGTAATTACAAATGTAACTACAGAAATTAATTACAGATGTAATTACATGCAGGTATTTTTCAAAATGTAAGTACAATGTAAAAATATGTATGTACACAATAAGTGCAATGTATCAAATTATTAATTAAAATGTTAGTACATAGTAGTTAAGGACGCCTAATATAAAGTGGGTCCACAATTGGATTATGGTTTGTCTCTTATTAGTGATGTCAATGATTTCATTTTTGCCATAACACTATTAATATGGAATGTTTATTATATCCACATAGAAGGTAATATCACAAAGAAGAGCAGAAATGAGATCCCACAAGCATATAAAGTTCAAGAAGAAAGAGAGTTATATATACAGGGAGTGCAGAATTATTAGGCAAATGAGTATTTTGACCACATCATCCTCGTTATGCATGTTGTCTTACTCCAAGCTGTATAGGCTGGAAAGCCTACTACCAATTAAGCATATTAGGTGATGTGCATCTCTGTAATGACAAGGGGTGTGGTCTAATGACATCAACACCCTATATCAGGTGTGCATAATTATTAGGCAACTTCCTTTCCTTTGGCAAAATGGGTCAAAAGAAGGACTTGACAGGCTCAGAAAAGTCAAAAATAGTGAGATATATTGCAGAGGGATGCAGCAGTCTTAAAATAGCCAAGCTTCTGAAGCGTGATCATCGAACAATCAAGCGTTTCATTCAAAATAGTCAACAGGGTCGCAAGAAGCGTGTGGAAAAACCAAGGCGCAAAATAACTGCCCGTGAACTGAGAAAAGTCAAGCGTGCAGCTGCCAAGATGCCACTTGCCACCAGTTTGGCCATATTTCAGAGCTGCAACATCACTGGAGTGCCCAAAAGCACAAGGTGTGCAATACTCAGAGACATGGCCAAGGTAAGAAAGGCAGAAAGTCGACCACCACTGAACAAGACACACAAGCTGAAACGTCAAGACTGGGCCAAGAAATATCTCAAGACTGATTTTTCTAAGGTTTTATGGACTGATGAAATGAGAGTGAGTCTTGATGGGCCAGATGGATGGGCCCGTGGCTGGATTGGTAAAGGGCAGAGAGCTCCAGTCCGACTCAGACGCCAGCAAGGTGGAGGTGGAGTACTGGTTTGGGCTGGTATCATCAAAGA
This sequence comes from Romanogobio albipinnatus, assembly GCA_023566225.1. NCBI lineage: Eukaryota > Metazoa > Chordata > Actinopteri > Cypriniformes > Gobionidae > Romanogobio > Romanogobio albipinnatus. The sequence continues at coordinate 28,774,784 of CM042241.1, forward strand.
TGAGCTTGTGGGGCCTTTTCGGGTTGAGGATGGAGTCAAGCTCAACTCCCAGTCCTACTGCCAGTTTCTGGAAGACACCTTCTTCAAGCAGTGGTACAGGAAGAAGTCTGCATCCTTCAAGAAAAACATGATTTTCATGCAGGACAATGCTCCATCACACGCGTCCAAGTACTCCACAGCGTGGCTGGCAAGAAAGGGTATAAAAGAAGAAAATCTAATGATATGGCCACCTTGTTCACCTGATCTGAACCCCATTGAGAACCTGTGGTCCATCATCAAATGTGCGATTTACAAGGAGGGAAAACAGTACACCTCTCTGAACAGTTTCTGGGAGGCTGTGGTTGCTGCTGCACGCAATGTTGATGGTGAACAGATCAAAACACTGACAGAATCCATGGATGGCAGGCTTTTGAGTGTCCTTGCAAAGAAAGGTGGCTATATTGGTCACTGATTTGTTTTTGTTTGGTTTTTGAATGTCAGAAATTTATATTTGTGAATGTTGAGATGTTATATTGGTTTCACTGGTAAAAATAAATAATTGAAATGGGTATAAATTTGTATTTTGTTAAGTTGCCTAATAATTATGCACAGTAATAGTCACCTGCACACACAGATATCCCCCTAAAATAGCTAAAACTAAAAACCACTTCCAAAAATATTCAGCTTTGATATTAATGAGTTTTTTGTGTTCATTGACAACATGGTTGTTGTTTAATTATTAATGTTGTAAAATTAATCCTCAAAAATACAACTTGCCTAATAATTCTGCACTCCCTGTGTGTATATATATATATATATATATATATATATATATATATATATATATATATATATATATATATATAGAGAGAGAGAGAGAGAGAGAGAGAGAGAGAGAGAGAGAGAGAGAGAGAGAGAGAGAGAGAGAGGTGAGGCACAGATTTATATTAAATTACCCTTATAACCCCCTAGAAGACCATGGGCACACTATCAAGGCTTCCATATATTTCTCCCTCTCTTTCACTCTTTCACCTTTCATCATATGTGAAAGAATATGAGTGTCCAGAAGATTGGAGTTGGAGCCCCAGAGATTGGAGGGCAGAAGGTGAGGGGAAAAAAAACATAGACAAAGAGAGGAACCGAATCTAACTTTTGTGACTAAAAGTGAAGAGACAAAGAAATAACAAGTAGCTTTCTTGATTTCAGTTAAAAGGAAATGCATTTTTTTTTTTTAAATAACTTGCACTTCTGTTTCATTTGGTAAATGGACTGCATTTATATAGTGCTTTCAACAGACCTATGGCCACCCAAAGTGCTTTACACATTGCCTCACATTCACCCATTCATTTATAAAGACAATTGGGGCCCCACTTTATGTTAGGTGGCCTTAACTACTATGTACTTACATCAAAAAATAAGTACAAAGTACTTACTGTGTTCAAATTGTATTGCAAAACACCTTTACTGATATTGAGGTGGGATACGGGTAGGGTTCGTTAAAAAAAAACGAGCCCCAGAGATTGGAGGGCAGAAGGTGAGGGAAAAAACAGAAAAAGAGAGGAACAGAATCTAACTTTTGTGACCAAAAATGAAGAGATAAAGAAAGAACAGCTTTCTTGATTTCAGTTAAAAGGAAATGCATTTTTAAAAAAATAACTTGCACTCCTGTTTCATTTGGTAAATGGACTGCATTTATATAGCGCTTTCAACAGACCCGTGGCCACCCAAAGCGCTTTACACATTGCCTCACATTCACCCATTCATACACCGACGGCGGTGTCAGCAATGCAAGGTGCCATTCAGCTCGTCGGGAGCAGCTGGGGTTAGGTGTCTTGCTCCTGGACACCTCGACACTTGGTCAGGTGGAACCGGGGCTAGAACCACCAACCTTCTGGTTTGTAGACAACCTACATGAACCACTGAGCCACTGCTGCCCGGCATCATATTTGTCAAAAGCATGCTGAAAAGCCCAGAACATATATTTTTTTATAGAAATAAAGATTTATATTTGCATTGAGAGTATAAGTTTATCTGTGTTACAGTTTTTCTCAATAGTTTACACACAAATTCTGGTACTTGAGACACAATGACCACAACATGTAACTCATGCACCAACCAACCCCCTGAACCAATTCTGCTAAACTACAAGCACAATTCTTACTTTACACTCAAATTGCAGTTCTAAAACACACTTTTTTCAAAACACTACACAAAATTCTCTGCATTTGGCACAATTTTCATGCAGAAAGTCTCGTTTTCACAAGGAACACACTGCCATTCAAATATGCACACTGACTCATCACATGGGCAAACACCCGTCACACAGTTTTACAATTAGCAATCAGAGCTTTAGCATAAAAGGGTTTTGGAGCAGCATAGTTTTTTAATGTTTTTTTTTTTACTGTAACTGTATACAGTAAATTATTCTGTTGTTGTAGACCATTGTATGTGCAGCTTTGTGTTGGTTGGGATGTACACTGTGTACATTGTTTTTGTGGGAAAAATAAAATATATTTGTTACCATGTATTTGTGTGTTCTGAGTATAAAACAATATTCTCAAATATTTTACAACACACTTATGTATGTACTGTAAGTGTAACACTGAACCAAAAAAAGACCTAAGTCATTATGATGAATGGAGAAGAAGTGTTTTCCATTAATCATAGTGTTTTACATTGAGCACATCAGTGTTCGACTGGTTCTTATAAATGTCTATTCATAATGTGGTTTGAGTGTGTCACTTGGAAACAAAATAAAATTTTGAGAAGAAATTACATTGTTTTGAGTGTAAAGTTTCATTTTGCAGGAGTATTGAGGGGTTTTGCCCATTGTGTGTGTGTTTTTGGATTTGTGTGTAGAGTTCTGAAAGTATGAGATATGCTTTCAGAAAATGTGTGTAAACAATCGAGAAAAACTGTTATACAAACTGACATGATGTCCCTTCAGATTAAATGGGCATGCTATTTTTATCAGGTGACACTGGGTCTTAGCTATCATGTTTCCACAGCAATTACAGTTTTTCTCAATTGTTTACACACATTTTCTGAAAGCATGCCTCATATTCTCAGAACTCTACACACAAATCCAAAAAAAAAAAAAAAACCACACACAATGGGCAAAACCCCTCAATTCTCCTGCAAAATGAAACTTTACATTCAAAACAATGTTATTTCTTCTCAAAATGGGATTTTGTTTTCAAATGACACACACAAACCATCATATGTATAGACATTTATAAGAACCAGCTGAACACTGATGTGCTCAATGTAAAACCCTATGATGAATGTAAAACACTCATCCATCATCGACTTAGGCCTTTTTTTGGTTCAGACAGTACAAACAAAAGTGTGTTGTAAAATATTTGAGAATATTGTTTTTATACTCAGAACACACAAATACACTGTACAATTTTATTTTATTTTTCCTGCAAAAACAATGTACACAGTGTACGTCCCATTCCCAACCAACACAAAGTTGCACATACACTACATACAAAACAACAGAAGAATTTACTGTATACAGTTACAGTAAATAAAAAAAAAATAAAAAAAAACCTATACTGCATCCTCTCTTCTGTTGCGGTCTGGCCACAGCACCTCATCCACATCAAAAGCAATGTTTTCCCTGGCCAAGCAGCGGGGGAAATATCGCCTAGCATGGCGATTCCAGCCATGAAAAGCATCAGCTGCTATATCTCCACATGCGTCCTCCATAGCTTGGAGAAGAGGTATACGCGTTTGTGGATTTCGGTCATACACTTTCCATCTCCAGGCAGAAAAAAAATTCCTCAATAGGATTGAGGAATGGAGAATATGGAGGGAGATAAACAACTAAAAAGCGTGGGTGGGCAGTGAACCAGTTACGAACCAGAGCAGCCCTGTGGAAACTTACGTTGTCCCAAATGACAACGTACCTGAGCTGCTGTGGGCCATCTACCTGATCTGGTGGAATGAGCGTGTTGTGTAGGGTGTCAAGGAATGTGATCAGATGGGCGGTGTTGTAGGGGTCAAGGGTAGCATGGTGATGGATGACGCCGTGGTGGGTAATCGCTGCACACATTGTGATGTTCCCTCCACGCTGGCCAGGGACTTCAACAATGGCACGCTGGCCGATGATATTCCTTCCCCTCTTTCGTCTTTTTGTGAGGTTTAACCCAACCTCATCAATGAAGATGAACTGGTGCTCCACTGCAGCCACCTCTAGCTCAAGGACTCTCTGAAACACACATGACAATATCAGAAATAGACATGGAGTGGTCACTATTGTGAAGCACAATCATTATGATTACAATATTGAAATATGTATAATTTACTGTATGCAGTGTTGAGAGTATGCATCAATTGTGGGACTCACTTGCACATAGTTATATCGCAATTCTTTGACTCTTTCTGAATTGCGTTCAAATAGCACCCTGTAGACCTGCTTCATCCGGAGATGATTTCTGCGCAAGACACGGTCCAGTGTTGATAAGCTTACCCTATCAAAATTTTGAAACATGTCATTGTTTTCTATTATTTTTCTTTGTATTTGCCGTAATGTTATGGCGTTGTTTTCTAGGACCATGTTCATGATTTCAGTTTCCTGTTCAGGAGACAGAACACGTTCCCGACCACCTTGTGTTGGTAATCTTTCAGTTCTGCCAAACAAATAGTAAAATACTTTAAATACAAAGTAGGTATACATTTCCTAAATACTTGAAACATACTTTACAGTATTTTTACAGTCCTACAGAACAGTCCACAGGCAATACTGCTGTACTCATTGAGTACTGTATTGATATGCAGTACTGCAATTTTATAGTGAGAGTAGATTTCTTACCTATTCTCATTTCGGAAAGTCCGGATGATGGATGCTACAGTGTACCTGCTCAAATGTGGCTGTACTCTTTGCCCAGCCTCCCTCATTAGACCATGGTTGACCACATGATCAACCAAAGTGGCTCGGATCTCATCAGAGATTACGGTCCTTGGCCTTCCTCCTCCTCCTCGTCCTCCTCGTCCTCCTCCTCCTCCACACAGAATTGTGTGTAGTGTTTTGAAAAAAGTGCGTTTTAGAACTGCAATTTGAGTGTAAAGCAGGAACTGTGCTTGTAGTTTAGCAGAATTGGTTCAGGGGGTTGGTGAATGAGTTACATGTTGTGGTCATTGTGTCTCAAGTACCAGAATTTGTGTGTAAACAATTAAGAAAAACTGTAATAAGTAACACTGATTTATACATGTGAAGTTTTATCAAACTATTGTTTAACCACTCAAAAACACTTGTACCTGGATTAATAATCAGAATATACAGATAAATGGAAATAAATTAGCTGTTGCTTTACTGATAAATGCAGACCTGAGACCCTTAAAGCCGGAACATTAACTTGCAAATATCAGTTAGATTAAGAACACATCAAGGACAGGAATGAGAGCAGATTAGTTTGAACCCCTTCTGAGAGAGTTGCTGTGTAGTTTCAACTAAGTGAACACAAAATGTTTTATGTTATTATCAGATAAATGTATCAACGCTCTTTCACAAGTAATGTGGTCAAAAAGAAGAACGTCATTTCCATCCAATGTCATTACAGTAGGATATGCTGCCATCTGTTGGCATACAATACCATATTTTTTAGCTATAGATAACATCTCAACACATTTAATCAATGTCAACATTTGTGAGATTTAGTCAGTCGAAACTGTTTTAAAGTGTTAATTAATCTAATTGTATGTCTCTGGATAATAGTTATCTGTGACTTTGTATATATGCTAAATGCTCTTTGTGCCTATTTGGTAATGAGTTATCTGTGGACACATTATTTTGTTTAGATTTGTGGAGAATATATGTAGCCTACCAGTCAAAAGTTTGGAAACATTAAGATTTGTATATGGTTTTGAAATAAGTCTCTTAAATACATTACATTTTAAAATAGCTGTTTTCTGTATTTAATATTTAAAATGCAATTTATTCCTGTGATGGCATAGCTGAATTTTCAGCATCATTACTCCAGTCTTCAGTGTCACATGATCCTTTAGAAATCAAAGTAAAATGCAGATTAATGGTTCTTTTTTTCATCAATGTTGAAAACCATTTTTGCATGCTTAATATTTTTGTGGAAACCGTGGAATTTTTGTCTGGATACTTTGATGAATAGAAAGGTAAAAAGAACAGCATTTATTTTAAATATAAATATTTTGTAACATATATGTATAAATGTCTTTACTGTCACTTTTCAATTTAATGCATAAATTAATCAATTTAAAGGGTTACCCAAAAATGAAAATGTAATTTATTATCACCCTCATGCCGTTCCACACCCGTAAGACCTCCGTTCATCTTCGGAACACAAATTAAGATATTTTTGTTGAAACCCAATGGCTCAGTGAGGCCTGCATAGGCAGCAATGAAATTTACACTCTCAAGATCCATTACTAAAAACATATTTAAATCAGTCCATGTGAGTACAGTGGTTCAATATTAATATTATAAAGCGTTGAGAATATGTTTCGTGCGGCAAAAAAAAACTACATAACGACTTATATATAGGTGCTGGTCATATAATTAGAATATCATCAAAAAGTTGATTTATTTCACTAATTCCATTCAAAAATGTAAACTTGTATATTATATTCATTCATTACACACAGACTGATATATTTTAAATGTTTATTTCTTTTAATTGTGATGATTATAACAAACAACTAAGGAAAATCCCAAATTCAACTGAATTAGCAAATATTTCTATGTATGTCCCTTAATTACACTTTGGCTGATGCATCACCATCCTGCACATGCTAAATTAGAATTTAAATTAGCATATTGTTGCCTCATCTTACCCTACAAACACAGTCAAATACAATCAAACCATTTAATGATATTAAGATTTAGTGGAAAATACTGTTTTCCTAAGATTTCATTCATTCTGACCGCTGCAAAATAAGAAATAAAGTTGTGAGTGTGGCTTGTAAAGTAGGTTAGGTAAACTTGTTAGGATGTTATGAGGTTTCTGTTTTGAGACTGCCACAAGCACCAGTGCTGTCACACAACATAACATCTCTACTGAATTATACAGGAGGGGATGAAGTCAGACTGTTTAAAAGCTGAGCTTGCCTGTTATAGGTTTGTTTCAATTAAAGGACAGGTCCATTAAGCATTTGTGTCCATTTTGTATTTAAATTATTTGACAGGTGAAGAATGTTTAGCATTATGAAACTGCATAATGATTTATTCAAATAATACATTCAGAAGAGCTGAATTTATAATGTTAAATAAATCCTTTAAAAATAAACCTAATCTACTGTGATTTGAACCTATTATTATCATGTTCTATTTTGGTCGACTTCATCTCATTATGGGATACCCGGCCTTTGCAGACATAATCTGTTGCACAGGATCACATCCACATCAAGTCCCTAAATTCCCTTCATCCCATCATAAAATTAATCTTCGGTTCAGTTACATGCAGTATATGGCCACTCATTTCCTTGAGAAAACCTTACAACCATAATGTAAAGTTTGACATGTTAGTACAACATATACACTGTGTTGGCTATAAGAGAATGCACCTACAGCTCATGCTTTGAAAAGAAAGGGATGGCACAATAGCGTGAAATTCAATCTACCGTTTACACATTATCGGTTGCTATGTCAATGATTACAGAGCCCAGATGTGGCATGAAAACATATCTGAGAATTCACATGCTCTAGAAATGGAAATTTTTCATGCTCTGTGCTTCTCTGAGAGGCCAGACAATATCACTCCCAGGTGAGGTGCTTTGAGATTAAAGCCTGTCTATCAAGAAGGCAAACTACACTGTCAACAACACCTTTCCGCTTTGTACATTTGAATAATTTCCCTTTGATGCAATACAAAAGCAGCATTCAGTAATGTAGACATTAAATACACTCTTCATGAATACAAAAAGCAACATGAAATGGTATTCATTCATTTTACTTCTGTAATCATATTTTAAAAGCCAATAATGAAATAAAAGTCGTTGGGGAGGCAGTGTGCACTGATGAATCATGTACAGCAAGATTTCATGTTGACTTTAATATATGTGACATCAGAATAAACAGAAAAAAAGGATGCTTTTGAGAGCGGACATGTTGGCAATATAATAACTTTCTCATAAATGTAAACTGAACATCTATCTATCTATTTTTTTTTATTTTTTTTTTTACAAACCTTAAACATTATTTTAATTAATTTAAGGGGTTTTACTTATTTTTCTTACTTATCAGTTCACTACACTGTAAACCCGAATGTTGGCAAAACAATTAAGAAATGTAAAGTTTAAGTAAGCAGAATTTGCTGATTTTTACTTTGTAATCATACATTTTACTTGCGCTGAACTTTAAATATTTGAGTAAGCTAATTCATACATTAAACTTTCATGTAATCAAATTTAGTAGTGGAAACTTGGCTAGCTTTAACTAGCCAATCCAATAAATATCACCTTGCTAATTGGTTCCCATTCAGTCGGTCACTCTCGACACCACGTCGGAGTACCGACGAATAGGAATCTCGCTCGCGAGAGCCAATCTACTTCGAGTGAAACTAAACGAGCCAATGCACATTGGCATGCAATGATTGCACCAGGTGTTCATGCCACGCACCGCGGGTATAAATGAGACACAGGTGCTTGCATCAAATCATCCTTTTGTTCGGAGCCGAGTGGTATCTGGTTATGCTAGACATCACTCACCTACTTCGCGGTCCTGACTGGAAGCCTGCCCTTTTGGAAGCGCTCTTCAGTCGGTGTTGGTGTGACGGCACAGCAGCGGGTCGTGTGGTTCTACGATCATCTCTCTTTTTTGCTCGTGAGAGCAAACACAAGGTCTGTTCTCACAGCTGGTTCGGTGCGCCTGGTGGAGAACGCTAAAAAGCCGTTCTCACGGCTGGTAGAGAGCGTCCGGTGAGAGAGAGCGCGCACGTTAGGCTGCACTATTGCCTGACTGTGTTGCCGCGACCCGGAAATGATGGCCATGCTTTCCCGGGCCGCCAAGAGAGTCGGGCTCGTGTGGAACCCTCCACCGTGTCCCGAACCCTCGAGGCTGGATGATTGGTATCTCGGGGTGGCCCGTGCTGGTTCTCAGCGCCCCACCCCGGTTCCTTTCTTCCCGGAAGTGCACGAGGAGCTCACTAGGTCGTGGATGGCACCTTTTACTGCCCAAAACCGGCCTAGTGGATCCTCCTCCCTCACCACCCTTGATGGCGGACCTGCAACGGGATACACGCAGGTTCCTCCCGTGGAACGGGCCGTTGCTATGCAACTGTGCCCTAACTCCACTTCCAGGGGGAACCCGTGTCTCCCCTCCAGGGCCTGTAGGTACTCTTCCGATCTGATCGCCTTACACGCTATGGCGTTGTTGCAGGTCCATCAGGCCCAGGCACTGAAGACCTTGCACGAGGGTGGTCACGATCTCGCAGTTCTCCAAGAACTGAGAACCGCAAGGGACCTCGCGCTTCGTGCGACGAAGGTTACGGCGCGGGCAGTGGGTCGTGCGATGTCCACTATGGTGGTCCAGGAGCGCCATCTCTGGCTATGTCTGGCTGACATGCGGGAAACCGACAAGATCAGGTTCCTTAATTCCCCCGTGTCCCAGACTGGCCTCTTCGGCGACGCAGTCCAGAACTTCGCCCAACAGTTCTCGGCCGCACAGAAGCAGACTGAGGCGATCTGTCACATCCTGCCTCGGCGGTCAGCTGCTGTCTCCACCCCGCCGCCGGCAGCGCCTCAGACTGTTGTCGCCGAGGGCGGCCGCCTGCGTCTGCCTCCGCTCCCGCACCGCAGCAGCAGCCTCCACCCAAGCGACGTCGTGGAGCCGGACGCAAGCAGGCCGCCCCGCCCGTCCAGGCCCCTGCCAAGAAGAGGGGTGGCAAGAGTAAGGGAGGGCGGCCCTGAGACGGGCGACCCGGAGATGGGGAGGATTGCTCTTCAGGAGACGGTGACCACACCGCTCCATCCCCCGGAGGAGGGCCGGGTGGAGAATCTTATGTTCCGTTTTGTTTCTGTTCCGCCTGGTCCCAGCACCAGCGGTACCCAAATTTTCAATAAAAGAGCAATTTCCTCCATCTCTGGGTCCCAAGGGGGTGCGGAGAGTGATGGCCGGTCAAACGCCGGACCACACTCATCTTCCCCCCTCGCCAGCAGGCAGCAGTGGACGTCCTCCCCGCGTCCCTCCTGCCCTCAGGTGGAATCAGGTAAGTGTTGCACAGCACACTCACACGCCTCCACGAGACAGCCGCCCCAGCCTGGTACCTGCATTCCACCTCGCTGCCCCACGGTGGGTACGTCAGTGGTCCCTATGGTCCCACTTGCACGGTCTCTGCGAGCCTGGCTAGAGCTGCGCAGTCCGTCTCGTTGGCTCATTCGGACCATCAGGCTCGGCTATGCGATTCAGTTCGCCCGGCGCCCCCCCAGGTTCAATGGCGTCCGCTTCACTTCGGTGAAAGCTGCAGATGCCCATGTCCTGCGTGCGGAAATATCAGTCCTACTGGCGAAGGACGCGATAGAGCCGGTCCCTCCAGCCGATATGAAGACCGGCTTCTACAGCCCGTACTTCATATTACCCTAGAAAACCGGTGGGTTACGACCAATCTTGGACCTGCGAGTCCTGAATCGGAGCCTCCACAAGCTACCGTTCAAGATGCTCACGCAGAAACTCATTTTCGAGTGCATCCGTCCCCAAGATTGGTTTGCAGCGATCGACCTGAAGGACGCGTACTTTCATGTCTCGATTCTTCCGCGACACAGGCCGTTCCTGCGCTTTGCGTTCGAGGGTCGAGCATATCAGTACAAAGTCCTGCCCTTCGGGCTGGCCCTGTCCCCCCGTGTCTTCACGAAGGTCACGGAGGGGGCCCTTGTGCCCATGAGAGAACAGGGCGTTCGCATCCTCAACTATCTCGACGACTGGCTCATTCTAGCACAGTCCAGGGATCAGTTGTGCGAACACAGGGACCTGGTGCTCAGACACCTCAGCCAGTTGGGTCTTCGGGTCAACTGGGAGAAGAGCAAACTCGCCCCCGTGCAGAGGATCTCTTTTCTCGGTATGGAGTTGGATTCAGTCGAACGGACTGCGCGTCTCACAGAGGAGCGCGTCCAGTCGATGCTGAACTGCCTGAACACGTTTCAGGGCAGGATGGCGGTTCCACTGAAACATTTTCAGAGGCTCCTGGGGCATATGGCAGCCGCTGCGGCAGTAACTCCGCTCGGCCTGCTTCATATGAGACCGCTTCAGCATTGGCTACACGGCAGAGTCCCGAGATGGGCGTGGCAACGCGGCACTCACCGGGTGAGCATCACACCGGCCTGCCGCCAATCCTTCAGCCCATGGTCAGACCCCTCGTTCCTGCGGGCCGGAGTGCCCCTGGAACAGGTGTCCAAGCATGCTGTGGTTTTCACGGATGCGTCTGCCATGGGCTGGGGAGCCAAGTACAACGGGCATGCAGTGTCAGGGGTTTGGACGGGCCCGCACCTGCACTGGCACATCAACTGCCTCGAGTTGCTAGCGGTACATCTTGCTCTGAGCCGCCTCAAAGGTCGGTTACGGGGCAAAGATGTACTGGTCCGCACGGACAACACTGCGACCGTTGCGTATATCAACCGACAAGGTGGTCTGCGCTCCCGTCGCATGTCGCAACTCGCCCGCCATCTCCTCCTCTGGAGTCAGAAGTGTCTGAGGAGTCAGAAGTGCCAGTGGTTCTATTCGCTGACCGAGGGCACACTCGGCACGGATGCTCTGGCGCACAGCTGGCCCCAGGGGCTGCGCAAATATGCGTTCCCTCCAGTGAGCCTACTTGCACAGACATTGTGCAAGGTCAGGGAGGACGAGGAGCAGGTCCTGCTAGTGGCGCCGTACTGGCCCACCCGGACCTGGTTCCCAGAACTTATGCTCCTCGCGACAGCCCCTCCTTGGCCGATTCCTCTGAGGAAGGATCTTCTAACTCAGAGACGGGGCACCCTGTGGCACCCGCGTCCAGACCTGTGGAAGCTTCATGTTTGGCCCCTGGACGGGACGCGGAGGTTCTAGGTGACTTGCCCCAAGCGGTAGTTAACACCATCACTTCAGCGCGAGCACCGTCTACAAGACAGGCCTACGCCCTGAGGTGGAACCTGTTCGTCGAGTGGTGTTCTTCTCGCCGAGAAGACCCCCGAAGATGCTCGATCGCGTCTGTGCTTTCCTTCCTGCCGCACAGGTTGGAGCGTAGGCTGTTCCCCTCCACCCTCAGTCTATGTTGCTGCGATATCCGCCTATCATGACCACGTAGATGGTAAGACGGTTGGTAAGCACGACCTGGTCGTCAGGTTCCTTAGGGGGGCGAGACGGTTAAATCCTCCTCGTCCCCCCTCCATACCCTCTTGGGATCTTACTCTGGTGCTCCGAGCACTTCAGAATGCCCCATTTGAGCCTTTGCGGTCAACAGAGCTAAAGCTTCTCTCTATGAAGACTTTGCTGTTGGCTACATTGGCCTCCATCAAGAGGGTAGGGGACCTGCAGGCATTTTCGGTCGACGATTCGTGCCTAGAGTTCGGGCCGGGCGACGCCCACGTGGTACTAAGACCCCGGCCTAGCTATGTGCCCAAGGTTCCTACCACTCCCTTCAGGGACCAGGTGGTGAACCTGCAAGCGCTGCCCCCGGAGGAGGCAGACCCAGCCCTAGCTTTGCTCTGTCCCGTCCGCGCCCTGCGGATCTACGTGGATAGAACTCAAAGCTTTAGGACCTCAGATCAGCTCAAATAACGTGCTCCACGCGGCTCCGGGGTGTTAATAAAGGCCTTCTGAAGCGAATTGATGCGTTTGTGTAAGAAAAATATCCATATTTAAATATGCATTTCACTTTTTTCTATGGCTCTGCATCAGCCGTCCCCGGGCCATCACTTCCGGCGAATAAGGTCAAAATACATGCAAAATACCGGTGCGATCATAGATATATACATAGATTCCTCATTAGTGCCGGTCGAATGAGGCATCTATGTATATTTATATATCTTTGATCGCGCTAGTATTTTGACCTTATTCGCCGGAAGTTATGGTGCTGGGAAAACTAGATGACATTCGTCTGATAAGAGGTAAAAAATTAACAAATACTGTTCAGTTTCTCACAGAGACCGATCGTTTCGTGTCTTAAGATATCAATGTGTCACCACGAGCTGCATGGTTTAATAAGGATTCTTAGGTCTATGTGTTTTTACTCTCATACTCTAAAATATCCCCATTGACATGCATTATACGACTATCACACTGCAGCGGTTGGAGTTAAATATCTTCATTTGTGTTCTACTGAAGAAACAAAGACACCTACATCTTGGATGCCCTGGGGTAAGCAGATAAACTATCCCTTTTTGGGTAAAATATCCCTTTAACGTTAATCTTGCACACACACACAAAAAATTATATAACACTTGATTTTTGCATTTAATGCCCCTTTTGAGTGTCATGGCTAAGCATGCTGGGAAATAGAAATCCCAGGCCAGTTTCGATTACATTTATGTAAATTAAAAGAAACAAGTTCATAAAACTCAAAACAGATTACTTAAAATGTGCAGTTTTGAGAAGAAAAAGAAAGTGCTAAATACTCATTCAAGTTCATTTGTTTGAACTAATTTGTTTAATTTGAGTTAGCTCTACTCATTAAACCAATTAATTCTTTTGAGTGTTAGGGTTTCGCCAGGCTATTCTAAACAGTAGAGAAATGTTTCTCATGTGCCACTATGGAGTAAAAGACATTAGAAAACGGGTCACTGACAAGATTTATTAATTAATTTTGTACAATTAAATATACAAACAACATAAGACTATGATACAACAACCAGAAATAAAGGTGGGTGTCATAAACCGGTCCTTGCTAATAATGCCAAATAGTTGTGATCAGTTAATCCCTCCCATGTGCTCTTACCATTGAATCAGCAACAGTATCCATAAAGATCAAGGGCCTTGTAACACTTGCCATAGACTTCATCCTAAAAAGTAAGCATGAGTGCAACTGACCGATATTAAGATTTATAAATCCATATGTGCCAAAACCAGTGCAAAGTTCTTTCTATAAATCCCAAATAGTGGAAAATTGTACATACATACACACACGCACTTTGTATTATGCATGGCCTCATCTGAATAGAATTTACATATGCATAATGCCATCCAAAGGCATGATACTACTGCATTTATCAGTACTTAAAACTAGGAAAATAGATTATGGACTGTACAGTAAATATCGCATATGCCAATAAGAGAGATACTATTATAATTATGTTTATTTACTAAAATAAAAAGTTATCATCCAGAAAAACTTTATATTATTAGTAAAGGGGGCCCACTTAATATCAAGTCCATTTAACTAGTATGAACTAACATTTAAATTAATCATTTGGTAGAATGCAGTTATAGTGCACATACATTTTTACATCACATTTAAAATGTGTGCATTCAAATTACATTGTTGAACCTTACACCTTAACCCACCCTTAAACCTAACCTCACCCATATCCCACCTCAATAACAGCAAAAGTGTTTTGCCTTACAACATGAACACAATAAGTACATGGTACCTAACATTTATTATTATTATTGTTGATGTAAGTATAATAGTTAAAGACACCTAATACAAAACGCGACCAGTAAGATAAATATATATGTTTATTAAACCTGGATGGTGATCATTTCTGATTCAAACTCATTACAGAAAAATAATAATAAAAAATAAAAAAACACTGAAATTTTAAATGTAATCAAATTAAATTAAAAAGCAGAGTGAATGGGTTTGTTACCGGTAAAATATTACTTACATAGACAGTGGACACATTAAACCCATAAAAATATTTAATAAATAAATTTGAAAGCAAAATGAAAGGCTTAAGAGATGTGGTTTCACCTCGTACGTCACAATGAAGTCAAATTATTGAAGATCTTTAAAACCATGATCCCCTCAGAGTAATTATACACAGATCCAAACCCATCAAACTGTATAACCTGCCTCTTAGTTATGTGTTAAATGGGCAGAAGATTCCGAAACTTTATTTCAGCTGAGTTTTGCTATTTTCAGTCTAACTATTGAACACAGCATCTAGGAGGGAGAGAGAGAAGCTGAATTTGGAGCGGATTACAGATGTGGCTAGGCCAGAATAGGACTTTTAGAAGGATTACTGAAATGTTGTGGGAACTACATATATTTCAAAGGGGTCATAAGAATGCGGTTTTGGGCAAAGGAGATTTGGAAGGCTGAAATCTTGTGGCTTTTTAAGATGTGCTGAGGTACATCCGCAGAGCCGGGGTGAAGATGAGGACGGTCCCAAGCACAGAAACTGTGAGAAAGACCCATAGGAAGATCCGGTCCAACACCTGAGCCACAAACTTCCAGTCCTGAACGACCTGAGAAACAAACAGACCCAAATACACTAAACACACAGTATGAAGCAAAGCACATATTATCAATAAATTGTTTTTATTGTGACCGACTGATAGGGAGCATGCCAAGATGCATGAAAGCTGTGACTGGAATGCTCTAAATGACAATATTTTTATTTAAAATTTGGAAGAACTGTTGTTAGTATTTTGTAGAATAAATCAAATATGTTCATTTTACTCAAACAGATACATACATAAATATATACTTCACCTCTCTGATGAAGTGTTCCTTCTTGATGTGTCTGGAAATGTAGTGTACTGAGTGAGTGGCTCTCTCCAACAGGGCAATCCAAGCCTGGTTCTCATCTTCCTTTAACCCCCCTCGTCCACCTCCGGCACTCTTCTGTTGCCCTTTTTTCATCCCTCGCTTTAGCTCTGGGCTCCTTAGTTCGATGTCTGGGTACTGATACCGATCAGTGTGCCCCCTCATGCAGAGCAGTCTGGGTAATCTCTGGAGGAAAAGACTCTTAACCCATGGTGCCATGGGATGGTATGTGGCAGATGAACGGTGATGGACATTGATGACAAAGACAGTTATGATGATTGAGAATGTGACGAAGATCATGATAAAAAGCAGATACTCTCCTATCAGAGGAATGACTTTAGAGGAAGATGGGATGATCTCTTCAATGACAAGAAGAAACACAGTGAGAGACACAAGGACAGAGGTGGAGAGGGAAAGCTTTTCTCCTTCATCCGAGGGAAGGTAGAAGACCAGCACAGTGAGAAATGACAGACCGAGACATGGGATGATGAGAAAGAGTGTGTAAAAGAGGGGGAGACGCTTCAGTATGAACGAATAGGTGACATAGGGATAGGAGTAAATGCCATCACGCCGACTGCCCCTCTGGCCGGTGGCATTCAGTATTTCCCATTCGCCATTGTCAAAGAAGTCTTTACGGTCTACGTATGCATCTACCAGGGTCAGGTCCACCATAGTGCCATCGTATGTCCATGATCCAAACTTCATTGAGCAGTTCTGCCTGTCGAAGGGGAAAAAGGTGACATCCATGGTACAGGCGGATTTATAGCTGGCAGGGGGAGTCCACATGATGGTACCATTAAACCTTACAATGGCTTTAGTCATTAGAGACCCTTCAAAACGGCCATCCGCACTAAGAGAGATGGAGAGAGAGATGATATTAGCAACTACATTTCACATTTTTTGGATGAAAATGTGAGGGGTTATTGCCCAAGCAAATGTCAATGCCGCAATGTTCTGAGGTTCTGGGTGGTTGACAGGACATTGCGATAGGTAACACTTCACCACCTTGGAAATATAAAGTTCTATCTGCATTCTGAGCGGTTTTGAGATATTGAGCTATAAAGTTTTTGCATTCTATTTGACGTTGTAGATAAAACCCTTTTTTTCCTAAATAAAAATTCCCCAAATTTATAAAAACAATGACAACACACTCATGTCTTTAACGTGGTCAAAACTGAACTCCATTTTGACATGTCAGATAGAACCTTATAATTCCAAGGTGACGACTTCATAATATGTATACAATAATAAAATACTTGCAACTCATTTACAAACTATTATAGTTAATTAATAGTTTATATATTGCAGTCTCTGCATTATTAATATATTAATAGGCTGTATGCAAATAGTGAGTTCTACATTCATTGGCACAGAAATTAGCAAAAACTTTATTTTATTTATATATTAGTTTATGCTTCATTAACAACTTGTTAGCCATATACAAATGTACAGTATTTTATACCGGGGACACACAGTATAATGATTTTTATACTGCACAAATTGTATATTCTATCCCCCTACACTAACCCTACTTCTAAACACAACCTCACAGAAAACCTTCTATTTTATAGAAAGAAAGAAAAAAATACAACATACAAACATAATTTATGATTTATAAGCTGGCATTACTATCCATGTGGGGACATTTGGTCCCCATAACATATGGGCCGACCGCACGCACACTTTAAGGGTGTCATTCATAGAAATTTCATAGACTTTTCATAGATATGATTTGTTTACTGTCCAAACTGTATACTCCATCCCCTAACTAATTTTAACATTTTAACAAAGTGAATAAAGTATTTGTTTGTATTTTTTCTACCACACATAGGCCTACATTTACTTGTACGCATAGACACAAAAACAGAGTATTAACATGTTGACAACATTATGGTAATTTATCTTTTCTTTTTTTAAGTCGTTATGTTTAGCTTTGTGTAATGTTAAGGAATAATAGCTTAATGCATTTGTAAACATTTTAACACTTAATTTCTCACTACTTGTATAGCCTATTAATATATTAACAATGTAGAGACTACAATATATAAACTATGAATTAACAACAAAATAATAGTTTACAAAATATTTGTAAGTACTTTATTATTGTATAAAATTTAACCAACATGGCTAAGGTTTTGTGGGTTTCATTATTTCTAAATGGGTTAGTAAACCATACTAATTAGATTATTGTGAATGTGTTCGGAAAGCACAATAATGGTGTCAGATGGAGAAGTTGGACATTTTTTTCAACTTTTCAACCATTTCTACTCTTCTAATAAGTATTGTAGACACTGAATATTAGCCGTGCAATTTTTTGCTTCTTTGAATACGTTATAGATCATTAGACACGATGTTATGGTGTCCTGGAAGGACATTTCATGATGAGATACTTTTGTCTGATGCAGTGTTTCTCAACCTTTTGTCCCCTCTCCCCGATTGTTATGTGATAAATGTCAAATTGATATTAAATACAACCCATAAGTGTGATCAAATATGAAGCATTAAACTTTAATTAAAATGACTAAATAAATAAAATAAAAATATATAAATTCAATTCAATGAATATGGTAATATCTGCTCTCCTGGTACAGTTTTGCCATGTCTGCTTATTGCATTGCTTTAGGGGCTTATTTTGAGAATACCATCTCCTGCACTATATATATTTTTTAAATCAAACAAATTTAATGAGAATATTAATTTAAAGTAGATTGTATAAAAAAAAATTTTTCAGTGTAGCCAAAGCAAAGTAACTGGAGTCACTATTTATTAGCTAATCATTGGAAGCATTCCAGGAAACTAGAGTTTTTATGCATCCATATTTCTCTTCAAAGAATGCAAATTCCCCACCCTTAGGCGGACACGGACCCCAGGTTGGAAAAACTAAACATATTGAGTCATAAAGTAAATTTACATGGCCAGTTAAAATCAAGCTACAGTAGGTTTTTGCTGATTTAAGATACAGTCCTTGTCTGTCTGAAGTCACATGATAATGCAGATTTTAACCTTTAGAGATTAAAGAGCCCCAATTATGCCATTTAAAGGTCCCTAATTTAGTTTTGGATGTCTCCTACAATATACATTGCAGCATCACCTTTTTTCTCTAAAACCCTCTTTCCAAGAACCCACTCTGCTCTGATTGGTCAGATGGCCCAGTCTGTTGTGATTGATCAACTGCTTACAGTGCATGTCGGAAACAAGAGACTCATTACCATGATTTAATTTCAGCTCTGGAGGCTTCCTCTGCACTTATACAGTGAAACAAATAGTAACAATGGTGTCAGTTTTACCATATCAGTTCGAGTCCAGGTCCTCATGCTTTGTAAGTGCATGCAAAGTGGGTTTGCTTTTGTAGTGCAGAAAACTGTCTTCTCGACATGCCAACAACATGAAATAAACTAAACATCTAAAGTTTTTGAAGACGGGTCAAAGTAGATGTTGTTCACAGGCAATGCCAATGAAGACCATAGGTAAATTTCTTACAAATCTACGTAGGATTCAGCAGGAAGTAAGACAGGCAGTTCAGAACTTGTACTTTTTTTCAGGGGACAATAACTCAATTTATCGTGCACTTTGTTCTTCAAAACTTTGTAGACCTTTTACATTCACTAAACAGCTATATAACATATTACATGAAAGGTAATATCATATATCAAGTGCATAAAAACTGTCCAATTGTAGTCCAATTAATATTTGATGAAGTCAAGATGCAATTGCATTGTCTAATATGAGCACCTGTATGACATTATATTTGGATAAGAGGTCATAAAAAGACTTACTTCTCATAAAGGACAATGTCTGGTAGCCAGATAGTTTCTGAGGGCACTCTGATGGATGTGATTCCACCATAATCCTCTGGATTCCAACGAAGCTTATAGTCTGTCCACTCCTACAAAAAAACAAAACAAAAAAGACCAATAAAGCATAAATCAAGAAGGTATTTTTGGACCATGCTTAATAATTAAAGCCAAATTTCTTTGGGTTACCTCCCACAACCAGACATTTGTAGTCATTAGTTGATTCTTTTCATCCTGAAGAGAGGAATGAAGAAAATGCACAATGAAAGGTGATACATTTCCATAGTTGCTTAAATGAATTTACACCATACATGAGCATGAACCACATAACATGTCTTAAATTAACCCAAATGCCTCTTAAAAAAACAAAAACAAAAACAAACAAAAAACTCATCATTGACCCATTTGTGTCATACAGATGATTAATTCAACTGTGCTATTTATATATGCAGCTCAAAAGATAGTATCTTGTCTTTTGTTTCATTAAATTGAAATTCAGACCCTGAATAGGAACCAATATACTAAGACAGAATGGTGTGAAAATCAATTCTTCCCACAGTGTTCAGTGTTTCACCAGCTAGAAAATTTACACTGTCAAGTCGTGACAACAAGGTGAGCGCTGAATATCATGTAGCTTTGATTACAGCATATGACCATCAGGTGGCTCTGCAGCACTAATATATATCTATAGGATGTTTCTGAATCCTAAAACAAATGCCTTTCTGCCTCAGTGCCCAGACTAATCAGGCTTCAAAAAGGCTTCCAACAAAGCACCATATTGTCATGTTTATCCGCATGCCAGTGAGCTTTAGACATAAATCAAGCAAATATTTAAATGACTAAAATACTTATATTTTATTGCTAAAAAAAAAAAAATGTTAGCAAAGTGTACATTTATACGTTTATTTTAATAATTAAACTCCATTGGGTGCCATTGTTATTCTTCGCACAAACCACTGAATGACACAGACATGATTGTGGGATATCATAGGCAGCCTTCAAAAATCAATCAGATTAAAGGCATTTTAGTTGGCAGGATGTTATGTGGATGTAGACTAAATTTGGACAGCTTCCGACCTGCTTGCATAGGCCAAATTTGACACCCAGAGTTCCACTCTATAAGAATTAAAGGTTTTAAAGTGATACTTCACCCAAAAATCTATTTATTTAAGGAATGATCAAATTTACAAGTTGACACACATGAACTCCGCAATAAAGTTGAAACTGCCAGTGGTAAACTCTGGATATTCATTAAGCCATGTTCGTTAAGCTAGTGGTCAATAATGACGGAAACATATTGGTACTGATCATAATAAAGCTTGAATGTTCTGTACACATTTTGTGCGCTTTTAATAAATAATATTGATAATACTTCACAATATAGATCAAATCACTTGCACCTCATGTTGCATTTGTGAAATTGTAAGTTGGCACATCCCAAGAGGACTTCAATACAACATTATTAGGAGAAACCAACTTTATTTATTTTTTTGCTCGAGAAATTAAAGAGCTCATTACACACTATCAAAAGTTAATTTGAAAACATAGAACTTTCAGAACTCAAAACTCCCTCCCCAAAATGATACAAAGCAACAAAAAAAAAAGCTACATGTTATAAATGTAAAATATTAACCACATTTATATATCAAAATCCCTATTCAGTGTTTAGACACTTGTATTAGGCTACCTAATCATGGTGGTAAAATAAGAAGGACATATAGACAATATGATTCTTGTCATTTCAATCAAACTATTTGTGTAGCACATTTCAGGGTTACACTTTATTTCGATAGTCCATTTTAAACATTTTACTAACTATAAGTAACTTTGCAACTACATGTCAACTAACTGTCATTAGAGTATTAGTTGATTGTCAGTAGACTGGTAGGTTATGGTTAGGTGTTAGGGTTCGGGTTAGTAGAATAAGTCGAATTGTAGTTGCCAAGTTACTTATAGTAAGTAGAATGTCTGTTGGGGGACCAACAAAATAAAGTTTTAGTAAATAATAATCAGACAGTCTACAAATACTCTAATAGGCAGTTAGTTGACATGGAGTTGAAAAGTTACTTATAGTTAGTAGAATGTCTAAAGTGGACTATCAAATTACCCATTTCAGAATTGTTTTGTGTCACAGAGTAAATGCAGGCATTGCTAAGAGACTGTATTGAGGGATCATGGGACAGTTAAAAACTATTTGGACCCAGCAAAAAAAAAACTACAAAATATATGACTCATTTCAATATGGTGACAAGACTTGGCATGCATCACACTTTGTAAATTGTTGATGTTTTTTTTTATTTTTTATTATTGAAATAATTAGAAATTAGTAAAACGTAATTGTAAGAACAACTGAGCACCAAGAATGGTGTTTGCTTTTCTCTGATTCCTGTGAAGTAAGCAAAGGAAATTCATATTTCAAAAGGTAAAAACATTTACACATCATGTAGATTTATTAACCTTCCACTACAGAGACACTGTAACGTCAACCAGTAGTTGCGGGGGAAGTGTCACTGTATGAACATTTGCATGCAAGACAATTACTCACACACTTCCTGTATAGTACATTATTGCATGATTTATGGATTTATGGACTGTTGCAGTGACTTGATTTAACGGGAGCAGCTGGCATTAGCTTAAAGTGATAGTTTACATAAAAGTGAAAGTTCTGTGATCAAAATCAAATCAAATCAAATCAAATCACTTTATTTGTCACTCTACATATGCACAAGTGCAACAGTAGGTGAAATTCTTAGGTGCAGTTCCGAGCAACATAGTAGTCATGACATGACATGTACAACATTTAAGCAACAACAGATTATACATCTGATGCGCCCACAATTACTCACAGCACAGTAAACTCTACAATAAACAATAAATAATTTACACAATGTGAGTGTAGTCCTCACAGCTTTAAACAATATACACATACTTACAATATACATATACTTTAAACAATATACACTAAACATACACTAAACAATATACATTACGCTATAATAGTAATAATAATATACAATGTATAGTATAAAATATTATTCACAGATTGAAAAATTGAAATCCAAAGTGCAATAGATGCTGTATGATAAATAATGTATATATAATGTGTGTGTATCTACAGTGGGTTGTGCTGAGTGATATTCTGTCCAGAGTGTGTTATGATCCTGATGGATCAGGAGTTAAGTAGTCTGATTGCTTGTGGGAAGAAGCTGTTCTGGAGTCGGCTGGTGCGTGTTCTGATGCTGCGGTACCGTCTGCCTGATGGGAGCAGTGAGAGCAGCCCATGGTTCGGGTGGCTAGAGTCTCTGATGATCCTCTGAGCTCTCTTCACACACCGCCTGGCATAAATGTCCTGGAGGGAGGGAAGCTCACCTCCGATGATGCAGCTGGCCGTGCGCACTACCCTTTGCAGGGCCTTGCAGCTGCGGGCGGTACTGTTGCCGTACCAGGTGGTGATGCAGCCAGTCAGCAGACTCTCTATGGTGCAGGTGTAGAAGCGTGTGAGGATGTGGCGGTTCATTCCAAACCTCCTCAGCCGTCGCAGGAAGAAAAGGCGCTGATGAGCCTTCTTCACAACGGCCTCAGAGTGGACGGACCATGAGAGTTCCTCTGTGATGTGGACACCGAGGAACTTGAAGCTGCTGACTCTCTCCACCGGTGCTCCATCGATGGTGATGGGGCGGTATTCTCTCTCATTCCTCCTGAAGTCGACCACCAGCTCCTTGGTCTTGCTGACGTTGTGGGAGAGGTTGTGCTCCTGACACCACCGTGTCAGAGTGTGCACCTCCTCTCTGTAGGCCGTTTCATCATTGTCGGTGATAAGACCTACCACCGTCGTATCGTCAGCAAACTTGATGATGGTGTTGGAGCTGTGGGTTGCCACACAGTCATGTGTGTACAAAGAGTACAGGAGTGGGCTGAGAACGCAGCCCTGAGGGGCTCCAGTGTTGAGAGTCAGTGATGAGGAGATGTTACTGCCCATTCTGACCACCTGGCGTCTGTTTGACAGGAAGTCCAGGATCCAGCTGCATAACAGGCTGTTTAAGCCTAGAGCCCGGAGTTTCATGTCAAGTATGGAGGGCACAATGGTGTTGAATGCTGAGCTGTAGTCCACAAACAGCATTCTCACATACGTGTTCCTCTTTTCCAGGTGGGAGAGAGCAGTGTGTATAGTGGATGAAATGGCATCGTCAGTGGAGCGGTTTGTGCGGTATGCAAACTGCAGTGGGTCCAGTGAGGGGGGGAGAACAGAGCAGATGTGGTTTCTGATTATTCTTTCAAAGCATTTGCTGATGATGGGGGT
Organism: Romanogobio albipinnatus; assembly: GCA_023566225.1. Lineage (NCBI taxonomy): Eukaryota > Metazoa > Chordata > Actinopteri > Cypriniformes > Gobionidae > Romanogobio > Romanogobio albipinnatus. The sequence continues at coordinate 28,798,510 of CM042241.1, forward strand.
CAGAGCAACAGGACACCAGTCGTTTAAGCAGGTGGTTTTTGACTGCTTAGGTACAGGAACAATAGTGGACGTTTTAAAGCATGTGGGGACCACAGACAGGGAGAGGGACAGGTTAAAAATGTCCGTGAAGACTCCAGCCAGTTGGTGCGCGCACGCTCTGATCACACGGCCGGGAATGCCGTCTGGACCCGCAGCTTTACGGACGTTCACCCGCCGGAAGGATCGGGTTACATCCGCGACAGATACGGAGAGTGCACTAACCTCTGTATCTTCAGCCGCGAGCTCTCTCTCCGCGAGGGCGGTGTTAGTTCCCTCAAAGCGAGCATAGAAGGTGTTGAGCTCGTCCGGGAGAGAGGCAGCGGTGTTCACGGTGGAGTTTGTGTTCCCTTTATAGTCCGTGATGGTGTTAATTCCCCTCCACATGCTTCTGGAGTCGGTGGTGTTGAACTGTCCTTCAATCTTGTCCCTGTACTGCCGTTTTGCTGCTCTGATGGTTTTCCGGAGGGCATAACTTGCTTGTTTATGCTCCTCCGCGTTACCGGAGTTAAAGGTGAAGGTGCGCGCATTGAGTGCCGCGCGAACATCCCCATTTAGCCACGGCTTCTGGTTAGGGTACAGCCGAATTGTTTTGGTCGGAACAACGTCATCTACGCACTTCCTGATGAAACACGTTACGCTATCAGCGTAAACCTCGATGTCGTCATCAGAGGCCGACCGGAACATCTCCCAGTCCGCGTGATCAAAACAGTCCTGTAGCATAGAATCTGATTGGTCCGACCAGCACTGGATGGTTCTGAGGGCGGGTGCTTCCTGTTTGAGTCTTTGCCTATATGCGGGCAAAAGTAGGATGGAAGCGTGATCCGATTTGCCAAATGGTGGGCGCGGGAGGGACTTGTAACAATCCTTGAAGGGGGAGTAGCAGTGATCTAAGACGCGGTTCCCTCGCGTGTTGAAGTTAACATGTTGGTGGTATTTGGGTGCGATGCGCTTGAAGTTGGCTTTGTTAAAGTCCCCGGTCACAATAAACGCTGCCTCAGGATGCGCGGTTTCCTGCTCACTCACTGTCCTATACAGTTCCTTTAGTGCCCGGTCTGTGTCGGCTTGTGGGGGAATATACACAGCTGTGATGATGACCGCGGTGAATTCCCTCGGTAGCCAGAATGGTCGACACAGAACCATGAGAAGTTCCAGATCAGGAGAACAGAAAGACTTGATAGAATGTACGTTCCTCTGATCACACCAGGATCGGTTAATCATAAAACACACACCCCCGCCTTTGCTTTTCCCGGAGAGATCTTTTTCTCTGTCCATTCGATGCACGGAGAACCCCGTGGTTTCGATGGCCGAATCTGGAATCTCAGCGGACATCCAAGTTTCTGTGAGGCAGATAATGCAGCAGTCCCTCGTCTCTCGCTGGAAAGAGATCCGCGCTCTCAGCTCGCAGAGTTTATTGTCCAGAGACTGAACATTTGCCAGTAAAATACTGGGAAGTGGGGGTCGGTTTGCGCGGCGTCTTACTCTGATGAGCACGCCGGCTCTGCTTCCCCTTCTCCGGCCGCGTTTGCGTGGTCGGGCCGTCCAGACAAAGAGCTCCGCTGCTGTATTTGTAAACGGCGGTTCGTCACTGAAGAATTTAAAGTCCGGTTTTCGGAGTGCGATTGCCGAACCAATGTCCAAAAGTGTCTGTCTGTCGTACGTAGTAAGGCAGACAACATCCAAGACAAAAAACACAAAAACTATAAACAGAACAAACAAAAAACTACAATGTTTCAGCAGAGCTTGCGACGTTGCGGCCATCCTCGGCGCCATCATGCATTCATACATGATGTGATTATGAACTGTCTTTGTAGGGTAAGAGCTGCAAAAGGATTCTTCAGATAATAATTTGAGCAGAATACAGGTTATGAACAATGAGAGTAAATAGTGACCAGAGGGCTTCTTCTCACATCACCACCTTCTCAACTGGCTTTACTCTATGCTTATTCACAATGGTAAAATTAATGAATAATTAATTTTTGAATACGTCCACATAAAACCAATACGTTTGAAAGAAAAGCATAGTAGGTTTTTTAGGGCTAATCAACAATTATGTAATAGTTATAAAATAATTATTTCTGACAGAATTAGTCACAACCGTCCATTTTACAGCTGGTTATTGCATAAGGTCTACACGCAAATGTTCAAATATTTTAAACCACCCGAACCTCAAATCTGATCCGAAAGTTCTGCATAAGCATCTGGTTGGAACCTCACACATTTTACACAAGAAACATGGTAGAAGCAACACTGATTTTGCATACTGACAAGCCATAGAAACAGAGCTGTGACAAAGGGAAGATGTTAAAAAACAAATATATTAGACATTTTAAGGTTATGAGTCAAAAGTCCAGTTACACAAATGGTTGTTTTCTCTAATGTTCTCTAGGTTTCAAAAACCTGATTTCCCAAATGACTGCTGTACTGTGTTTTCGATTTAAAATACAAACAGATTTCTGTATCAGTTTTTCTTTAAAATTATTATGCCTTTTTATGTACTACTACAGTAGTATGTTAATCATCATCAATGCAATATTCAAACAAATACTATTAAATATATGTTATATTAAAGGGATAGTTCACCCCAAAATTTTAATTCTATCATCATTTACCCAGCCTCATGTCGTTCTAAATGACATGAAGCTGGGTAAATGATGATATAATTAAAGCTAGAATTAAAAACTATAATTTTTTCTTCTTCCACAGGTTTGGAACATTTTTTTTTAAATGTCTGCATTTTTTTGTCCATACAATGGATGTCAATGGTAACCAACCTCTTTGAGGGCGAGTAAATGAGAATTTTTATTTTTGGGTGAACTATCCCTTTGATACTATATTATATTAATGGTATTAATAGTTTCACTAAAATTATATTCGACAACCCAAACTGTCTCCTGGTTTCTTTTTTAAAAAGGGTTCTGCAGAACCGTTTAAATAAATCATCATCATCTTCAAATTGGTAAAGCAGTTATGGAACTATTGTGTTGTGGAATGGCATGATAAAAGTGCGTCTAGTAATATTACACACACACAAACATTATCAATAAGGTTCTTGAATGCTCAGCATCAGCAGGATCAATACATGGGTCATAAGAGAAGAGGAGAACAGAGAGAGATAATAAATTAGAGTATAGAAAACGCAAAGTATGATACAGCTGGATGTCATGAGGATGTGCTGTGTAAATATAGTCTGTAAACTATGATCTGAGTTGCCATTTTCATATATAAACTAATCAGTTCTGTTCTATAATGAGAGAGAGAGAGAGAACAGGCTGGTCCAATTAAAGTTGCGACCGACTTGTGAGTTTTGTTAATTTTTATTCAGAATGTTTTATTCAGAATATTAGAATGTTTTATGGTTTTTAAAAACAATTGTTAGCATTATTTTTACATGCTATATTCATTACCCGTTTGATTACCATATCAAATATTTTATTAAAAAAAAACTCTTTAGTAACAATGCACACTTTTCTTTCTATTTATTGATGTATAAGTGCGTTTTGTTTTGTATGCAAGGAGGGAGTAAAATTACAGTATCTAAAAACTAGAGGTCGACCGGTTTTCGGCAAAAATCCACACCGATAGTTTTTCCGGGTTGCGTCTGCTGCTGAAGCGGCTGAGAAGGGTGCACTGTCATTGTCACAGTATACAATGTCATTACTCTACTATAAACAGTTAACAGTTCACCCACAAATGAAAATTGCCCCATGATTTACTCACCCTCAAGCCATCCTAGGTCTATACGACATTCTTCGACAAATTTATGACGAATACAATCTGTTTTATATTAAAATATGTCCTGGCTCTTCCATGCTTTGTAATGGCAGCACAAAATTTGAAGCCCATCCAAAAAGTGTATCCATCCATTATAAAAGTAAACCACATGGCTCCAGGGAGTTTATAAAGGGCTTCTGAAGCAAATTGGTGGGTTTTTGTAAGAAGAATATCCATATTTAACACGTCATAATGTAAAATATATAGCGTCCGGCGGGCTGCCTTCTGTAGTCAACTAACGAAAAAAAGCGTAACTGGTGCGACACTGACGTCGGACATAGTGTAAGCATTTTGAACTGCGAGAGGCGCTACACTTTCTTCACAAGTTAAATACGGAAGGCAGTCCACCGGAAGCTATACATTTGACTTTATAACGTGTTAAATATGGATATTTTTCCTACAAAAACCCATCTACTTCAGAAAGCCTTTATCAACAGCAACACAAAGCGTGTGGATTACTTTTATAATGGATGGATGAACTTTTTTGGTCTTCAAATTTTGGGCTACCATTATAATGCTTGGAAGAGCCCGGACATGTTTTAATATAACTCTGATTGTAAAGAAGAATGTCATATACACCTAAGATGCTTTGAGGGTTATTTAAACTATCGCTTTAAATAAAACAGTTTGTTCAGTTCAGTGCTGTTGTTATAATTGTCAAAAACAGAATAATAAATAAATATTGGGTCTGTATATCGGTTATCGAGCACATAAACATTAAGCAAATAATTGGTATCGGTAATAAAAATAAATAAATAATAAAAAACAAGCAAAAAAAAAAATCTCAATATCGATCGATCTCTCATTCACACAGAGACTGCATGCACTGACTGGTTGTTGTGTATTTTTGCTTTACTGTACAATAGGCTGTTCAAATCCACAGAGTAGAAACGTCCAGAGCTTATCATCGTTATCAATGTAAATTTTATCAATCTCGATGTGATATCATAATTGTCCAGGCCTGTGTGTGCGCTATTTGTTTAGGCATTTTGTGACTTAGTTAAAGATCAGATTTTACAGTGGATATGTGCGTGTTTCTCACCACATCCACCAGCTGGGAGATCTTCAAACCGAAACGAACGGTAATCGTGTCATTGGCGTGAAGGACAGGTCTCACCCACTTCTGATAGCCCCGAAAAAGATTCCTCAACAAAGTGTCCTCCATCTCAGCCAATGAGACAATCTCCTCAGGAGCTAGAACGATAGGGTGGAACAATATGAGAAAAAAACTAAGTTACATAACATCCTCAGGTGGCATGCGGTGATAAGGTATAGTATAATCTAAAGCTGCCATGCTAATTATCAGTGTTGTATAGGCCTATACATAAACATATCTGTCTGGTTATGTAGGAAGTAGGCCCACATTTGATTTGCTGTCTTGAGAAATCACACATTAAATTCAGACACACTCTCCCACGAGTGTTAGATGAGCACAGAGCCATGAAGTGACAGCTGGCCCAGGCTCCTCAGAGTTTCTTCTGCTGACGCAACCATTGCCATGACATGATGACCTCAGACAAGAGCACTACAGAGAGAGTCAGGAGAACAAGACAAGCTCACAACTACACACACACACTAGGGATGGGCATTTTTGTCATTTTTTATGAGTACTTTTTTGGGGGGGGGGGGGGGGGGGGGGGGTTATAATTGTTATTTAAATTAAAACACAGTTATGAAAACTAATGTATGTATGTCACCTCACTGTATGTCAAAGTTTTGTGGGCTAAAGACACAATACAAGACCGGTTTCTTCCAGGACATCAACACCTCAGTGTGGAGGTCTGGAAAAAACGGCAAGCCCTGACGTAGAGGTTGTGCTGCACAAGAGGGCAGGAAGCGTTCATCTAATTTACTTTTTTGTTGAAGCTCCTGTCTTTTGGCTGGCCAATCGATGTTTAATCTGGCCACCACTCTCGTCAGTACCTCTACTAGCTCCTCACTTGCAGGGGACTGAAGTGACGAGTCTTCAGTTGCAATACTGACAACATCCAAATCCTCAGAGCTTGATAGTTGCAGTACCGGTGCCTCACCCAGGAAGGAAGTAACCGTAGCGCTTGCTTCCAAGCCCAGAGAAGAGGCCCTGAATCTAACAGGTGAGGGTCGAGAAAGAGGTGGGCCCCGCCCTAACCCCTCAGTTACATCCATCTGCGAACCCCACGACTGAAGCCGCCACTCTGCCTCAGGAGTAGCAGGACCCGAGCTGCGGGGAAAGAGCCGAAGCGCCCTCCTTGAAGAGCGCCCGGCAGGAGCGCAGTGTTCTCAAAGGCAAACGTTCACAGTGCTCACAACTAGCCCCCTCAAGGGCTGCCCGATCGTGCTGCGCTCACAAACATATAGATGCTCAAGATGGCACCGAGGATGGCTGCTACGTTGCGAGCTCCGCTGAAACATTGTAGTTTTTTGTTTGTTCTGGTTATAGTTGTGTTTTTTGTCTTGGATGTTGTCTGCCTTACTACGTACGACAGACAGACACTTTTGGACATTGGTTCGGCAATTGCACACCGAAAACCGGACTTTAAATTCTTCAACGACAACCCGCTGCTTACAAACACGGCAGCGGAGCCCTTTGTGTGCACAGTGTGCGCACCGCGAAAACGCCGCTGGAGAAGGGGATGTAGAGCCGGCGTGCTCATCAGAGTAAGACGCCGCACAAACCCGCTTTCCAGTATTTTATTGGCTAATGTTCAGTCTCTGGACAACAAACTCTGCGAGCTGAGAGCACGGATCTCTTTCCAACGAGAGACGAGGGACTGCTGCATTATCTGCCTTACAGAAACTTGGATGTCTGCTGAGATTCCAGTTTCGGCACTCGAAACCACGGGGTTCTCCGTGCACCGAATGGACAGAGAAAAAGATCTCTCAGGGAAAAGCAAAGGCGGGGGTGTATGTTTTATGATCAACAGATCCTGGTGTGATCAGAGGAACGTACATTCTATCAAGTCTTTCTGTTCTCCTGATCTGGAATTTCTCATGGTTCTGTGCCGACCATTCTGGCTACCGAGGGAATTCACAGCGGTCATCATCACAGCTGTGTATATTCCCCCACAAGCCGACACAGACCGGGCACTAAAGGAACTGTATAGGACAGTGAGTGAGCAGGAAACCGCGCATCCTGAGGCTGCGTTTATTGTGACCGGGGACTTTAACAAAGCCAACTTCAAACGCATTGCACCAAAACCACCAACATGTTAACTTCAACACGCGAGGGAACCGTGTCCTGGATCACTGTTATTCTCCCTTCCGGGATGGTTACAAATCCCTCCCGCGCCCACCATTTGGCAAATCGGATCACGCTTCCATTCTCCTTCTGCCCGCATACAGGCAGAGACTTAAACAGGAAGCACCCGCCCTCAGAACCATCCAGTGCTGGTCGGGCCAATCGGACTCTATGCTACAGGACTGTTTTGATCACGCGGACTGGGAGATGTTCCGGTCGGCCTCTGATAACGACATCGAGGTCTACGCTGATAGCGTAACGTGTTTCATCAGGAAGTGCGTAGAAGACATTGTTCTGGTCGGAACAACTCGGCTGTACCCAAACCAGAAGCCGTGGCTAAATTGGGATGTTCGCGCGGCACTCAATGCGCAGACTAGAGCTGCAACTAACGATTATTTTTTCTGTCGACTAATCTAACGATTATTTTTTCGATTAGTCGACTAATCGAACGATTATTTTTCCAGGTTAATCTTATTATTCTTTTTTTACTGATTATTGTATTTCAAAGAGGGTAGTGAATTTGTATATTATTTTAACATGAAATCAATGAATGATGACAATATTAATTGTATTTCAGGAAGGGTAGTGTACATAGTATGCCATTTTATAATGAAATATATGAACACAAGAAGCTTTTTAAACATAATGATACTATTCATCCTAAAATGTATACAGAGTAGGTCTAATTAGGAAAAGTTGTTTACTATAGTAGTTGAGTATGATTTACTTATTGATTTGTGTCAATAGTAAACAAAAATGCACTTGTATTTATCTGCAAAAGGTTCACATACAGGAGCTTTCAGCATAGTTTTAATGTATAACTAGTCGTCTATTTTGAAGATGTGCATAAACAACGACTAAAGCTGCCAGAAGTTTTTGCCCAAACTTCAAAGACACATTTAAATGATTAAAGCTAGAGGCATATCTTAACTTTAATGTTACTTTAATCATGCAAACTACCTATATACAGCATGTTATTATGCATATGTGTTTGGGACAGAGGGGAACCGGGTCGCATATACAGGAGATATATGCAGCCCATAATAAATAAAAGCACGAGACGTACTGGGGTCGGAGAAGAACCCCGGAAAATGTGACCGTCTGTTGCAATACACGCGTGGCGCGTTCAGCTGCGCGAGAGAACACTGGCAGCAGGGTTGCCAGGTTTACACAACAAAACCCACCCATTCGTTACTCAAAACTAGCCCAAAACAAGCCCAATCGCGTTTCGGGGAGGTTCTCTGGTAAACATCGCGTTCGGGGGGTTAAATATGTGTGTTTTTCTGCTTCAACCCGCGGACATGAGACACAGCCCGCGGCAACAGTGTAGAAGTAGCCCAATTCCGCGGAAAAAAGCGGACTTGGCAACACTGACTGCAGTGTGAAAGCTCCCGCTCTCCACGCGCACAGCTCCTGCTCTGCCACCGCGTGCAGTGTGAAACCGGCGTTACAGAGCGAACAAAGAACAGTTTTATTCGGCTTCTGTTTAAAGTACTCCCACACTTTTGAATGTCGCGGTCTGGCTTTATATGATAAATGGTCATTTTCACTATGCCCGGGAGCAGAAGCTGCCATTATTCTAGATCGTCTGTTCCATTCTAGAACGTAAATAATGTGCCGCCGACGCGTCGACGCATTTCACGCACGTCGACGCGTTGCAGCCCTAGCGCAGACCTTCACTTTTAACTCCGGTAATGCGGAGGAGCATAAACAAGCAAGTTATGCCCTCCGGAAAACCATCAGAGCAGCAAAACGGCAGTACAGGGACAAGATTGAAGGACAGTTCAACACCACCGACTCTAGAAGCATGTGGCGGGGGATTAACACCATCATGGACTACAAAGGGAACACAAACTCCACCAGGAACATCGCTGCCTCTCTCCCGGACGAGCTCAACACCTTTTATGCTCGCTTTGAGGGAACTAACACCGCCCTCGCGGAGAGAGAGCTCGTGGCTGAAGATGCAGAGGTTAGTTCACTCTCTGTATCTTTAGCGGATGTAACCCGATCCTTCCGGCGGGTGAACATCCGTAAAGCCGCGGGTCCAGGCGGCATTACGGGCCGTGTCATCAGAGCGTGCGTGCACCAACTGGCTGGAGTTTTCACGGACATCTTTAACCTGTCCCTCTCCCTGTCTGTGGTCCCCACATGCTTCAAAACGTCCACCATTGTGCCTGTACCTAAGCAGTCAAAAAACACCTGCTTAAACGACTGGCGTCCTGCTGCTCTGACCCCCATCATCAGCAAATGCTTTGAGAGAATAATCAGGAACCACATCTGCTCTGTTCTCCCTCCCTCACTGGACCCACTGCAGTTTGCATACCGCACAAACCGCTCCACTGATGATGCCATTTCATCTACAATTCACACTGCTCTCTCCCACCTGGAAAAGAGGAACACATATGTGAGAATGCTGTTTGTAGACTACAGCTCAGCATTCAACACCATTGTGCCCTCCATACTTGACGGGAAACTCCGGGCTCTAGGCTTAAACAGCTTGCTATGCAGCTGGATTCTGGACTTCCTGTCAAACAGACGCCAGGTGGTCAGAATGGGCAGTAACATCTCATCACTGACTCTCAACACTGGAGCCCCTCAGGGCTGTGTTCTCAGCCCACTCCTGTACTCCTTGTACACACATGACTGTGTGGCAACCCACAGCTCCAATACCATCATCAAGTTTGCTGACGATACGACGGTGGTAGGTCTCATCACTGACAATGATGAAACGGCCTACAGAGAGGAGGTGCACACTCTGACACGATGGTGTCAGGAGCACAACCTCTCCCTCAACGTCAGCAAGGCCAAGGAGCTGGTGGTCGACTTCAGGAGGAATGAGAGAGAACACCGCCCCATCACCATCGATGGAGCACCGGTGGAGAGAGTCAGCAGCTTCAAGTTCCTCGGTGTCCACATCACTGAGGAACTCTCATGGTCCGTCCACACAGAGGCCGTTGTGAAGAAGGCTCATCAGCGCCTTTTCTTCCTGCGACGGCTGAGGAGGTTTGGAATGAACCGCCACATCCTCACACGCTTCTACGACAGCACCATAGAGAGCCTGCTGACTGGCTGCATCACCACCTGGTACGGCAACAGTACCGCCCGCAGCCGCAAAGCCCTGCAAAGGGTAGTGCGCACGGCCAGCTGCATCATCGGAGGTGAGCTTCTGTCCCTCCAGGACATTTATGCCAGGCGGTGTGTGAAGAGAGCTCAGAGGATCATCAGAGACTCTAGCCACCCGAACCATGGGCTGCTCTCACTGCTGCCATCAGGCAGGCGGTACCGCAGCATCAGAACACGCACCAGCCGACTCCAGAACAGCTTCTTCCCACAAGCAATTAGACTCCTTAACTCCTGATCCATCAGGATCATAACACACTGACAGAATATCACTCAGCACAACCCACTGTAGATACACACACACTATATACACATTTATTTATCATTTATCATATAGCACCTATTGTACATTGGATCTCTACTGTGAATAATAATGTATACTGTACATTGTATATTATTATTATTATAGCGTAATGTATATTGTTTAATGTATGTTTAGTGTATATTGTTTAAAGTATATGTATATTGTAAGTATGTGTATATTGTTTAAAGCTGTGAGAACTACACTCACATTGTGTAAATTATTTATTATTATTGTAGAGTTTACTGTGCTGTGAGTAATTGTGGGCGCATCAGATGTGTAATCTGATGCTGCTTTAAATGTTGTACATGTCATGTCGTGACTACTATGTTGCTCGGAACTGCACCTAAGAATTTCACCTGCTGTTGCACTTGTGCATATGGCTGTGTGACAAAGTGATTTGGTTGATTGATTTGATTTGAACAGACAACACACAGGAAGTGTGTATCCCCACCCGTGATGAAGAGAGGGCAGAGATTAACACACTTAGTGAATTGCTGTTCACTCGCCATAATTATTTTTTTTTTTTATGTTTCTTTTTTACAACAAAGGTGGAAAACTCGAAAACTCAAGGGTGGATTGTCTTTCATAGGCATACAAGATATGGAATGTGTTCGTAGTCGATGTAGGATGGAGTTTATGTTGTTCAAATATATATGAACTGGAAAAGTTGTGCAGTTTCACAAAGCCTTCATTATAAGGTACGGAAGAAAAAAAAAAAACATTAGCCTGTATCTTGCAATGTCCCTGAAATTATTGTTTTGCTAAATTAAGCTGTTTTTAGGCTAACACACAAACAACCCCAGAACATCTCAAACAAAAACGTATTGCTTGATTATCCACAGCAGGAGGGTCAGGTCTTCAGGTAGAGGACTGAAAAATGAATTAAATGATTCATGAAATGTGAATACTTCATATCACCATAGTATGAGAAAGGAGATGAAAAAGTATTCGATTTCTTTACATTTTAAGGTAACTTGTGCTGCGTTGAGAATGACGCTGTGGGAACGCTCTGCGTGATTGCATTGTGAATAGGGATGTACCGATATGAAAATTTTGGCCAATACGATAACCGATCATTCTTTATATTTGATAAACGATATATTGGCCGATAAATCTAAATACAAATTTGAATAAACTTTGAGAGCCTGATTACAAAAACAAACGGCTCACCATTAAAAGCCATGTCCCAAACACTTCAACATGAGTCAAACCTATACAGTACAATAGCCTATTTAAACCAGTGTAATATTCCTTAACTTTTCAAATTAATTTTAAACTCCTATGGCCAACTTACTTTATTAAAAAAAGGTAACACTTTAAAATAAGGTTACATTTTTGTTAGCATTAGTTAACCAACAATGAATGAACAATACTTTTACAGAATTTATTCATCTTAGTTCATGTTAATCTCAACCTTTTCAGATCCAAAGTTGTGTCTGCTAACATTAGGTAATGCAGTAATTTCCTGCTTCATAAACCCAAAACTTGCGAGAGCGAGTAAAATTATGCGCAATACCTGCACCAAAATTCAGACGCTGTATGGTATCGATTTAAAATTGGTACTTCGGTATTACATTGTGGTACCGTATCGAAGCCAAAATTGTGGTATCGAGCCATCCCTATATGACAGTCCCTGTAGGAGCCATATTTTTAATTTTGTGATTATCAGAATAGAGATTTATGTTTAATTTATTTATTCTATATTTTCATTTTATGTTTAATACTTACTAAGATGTATTGACTTGCTCCTCCTTGACATGTCACTACGGTGCGAAAGTGCAGGTCTTAATAGTAGATTAGAATTGTTTGGTAGACAGGTGAGGCTAGAGTGTAGAGAGCAACAGTTTCTTTAATCGCATTTTTGTTCAAGCAAATATTTTGTTTTCTTTGAAAGTTTAATTTTGTATTTTTGTTTGAAAGTAAACCGAAGATTGTAATTAATAAACTGCTGCCTTTTGTTGTTATGACTGCATCTCCATGCATGCTTTAATTGGGAGAGACTCCTCCACTAACCTAAAAGGGCTAAAGAATGTTTAAAAGAAGATTAGCCTCAACAGTCCCAGTAGTTATTAATGCTGTGCATTTCTGTTTGAAATGCGCACACTGATGCTATACCGGTAATGAAGCGCTTTACTGCATCGTTAATTAACTCAACCAATCCTATATGAGATTATATACACAGAATAAATATAATATTACAATTTACAAGCGAACTTGACTGTGCTTGTCATGAATGTGTAACTCAACACGCTCTTCTGTCAACAAACGCACTGAAAAACAACACCCTTTTACAGTTGTGTTCTCATTATAATTTTATCGATGTATTTATATGTTAGATTGCACTGCACATGTTGCACATAACTATTTTCCTTTTCGAAGTGATTCCAATCATATTTCGAGCAATTCAAACCCATCACGGTGGACAGTGCATCTGAAGGGTCTCAACTGAAGGAATTAATACATTATCTATCGGTTTGAATATATACAAAGCGTTCACCAAAACCATGCGTTTTGTATTAATTTACCATGTAACAAATTTATCATAGTTGGTTAAATGAAGTCGGTGTGCCACCTACAGGCCTTTTGGGTGAAGTGTAGGTTGGTAAAGAACAAGCAAAATGGCCATAATTACCCTTTTTGATAGAATAATCGTGATTATAATTGAGCGAAATAATCGTGATTATCAGTTTAACCACTGATATCCACAGTGGTAGGCCCCGAGTAGGCTCTGGTATTGAAACAGGAAGTAAAATATATTTTGGGTAAGGAGGCTATAGAGCACGTTCCTCCAGCCAACAGAGAATCCAGGTTTTACAGCTGGTATTTTATAGCTCCATAAGGGGGGGGGGGGGGGGGGGGGGGGTGTCCAATTTTATATCTGTGGCAGTTAAATCATACACTAAAGTTCAAAATGTTGACATTGAAACTAAACGTCACTCAAATCAGATCCGAGGACTGGTTTGCCTCGATACATCTCAAAGATCCATACTTCCACACCACAGGATGTTCCTCAGGTTCGCTTTTTGGGGTTGTAGCAAATTAGCTCTATATGAAATATTAATAATAAATAATAACTGGTTATAATTGATTATTAATATTTGGATTAGTTAATATAATTAATTTACTGTCATAAATTAATATTACAATCAATGAACCTATTTGTCCCATGAACACTCAGGATCAATTGTTTATTACCTCTAAGAAATGTACATTTCCGGGGCATGGGAAATGTCTTTCTTAATTTACAATACTACTAAGAGCAGTAACCAAGATCTAAATGATTAGTGACTCCAGTTATGAGCTTGAGACACGGACAACTTTACGTGTAACATGAACAAGATTTTATTAACTAGTCTAAACACTTAAACTACCCTAACATACACACACATACATGCATACAGTTTACCAAGGGAAAAAGAGCTGAAGCAGAATACAGGAAAGCAAGAAGTTACAGCATTGTCTGAAATTCAGCAGATCAACAGCCTTGAGCAAACCATCAGTTTAGTTCTAACATGCCCTTCTTTAAACGGGGTAAGGATACTGAGGCCCGGTTTCACAGACAGGGCTTAGACTAAACCAGGATTAGGCCTTAGTTCAATTAGGACATATAAGTAACTTTTATAAACGTGCCCAAGAAAAAAACATTACTGGTGTGCATCTTGAGACAAAACAATGCCACTGACATATTTTAAGATTTGTCAGTGCAAGATTCTTTCAGTTAAAACAGCACAAACATGCATTTTAGTCTAGGACTAGCTTAAGCGTTGTCTGTGAAACCGGGGGATAATGTATCAAATAATGAGACTTAAGTTTGATACTTGCATGTCTCGCCCATTTGAATTAAACCATACTGATGCAATTTGTTGAGGCTCCAGTTGATCCTTGCTGATGTGGTCTTGATAAGAGAGAACCAGTGGTAGTCAGAGTATCTTTGGTGAATGGAAAGACAAGGCCGGAGCCTGGCACAAGCTTGGTGGGTCCTTAGAGGCTTCTAGTTCAGCATCATCTTCACGTCAGCATTTCAGAAAAAGAGTAAGCAAGAGCTAAAAGCTGATCAGTGACTTTAAAGCGTGAAGATGGCACACCCTCTGGAGGTGCAAGAGCCAATGAGAAGATTTCCCTTTGGAGGGAAATTTTACGACCCTTTGTGTTCTAGCAGGGCATTTGAATATGTACTTTCATTGGGTGTTTAAGAAAAGAATCTTTAAGATTCTTATAATACTAATGCATCACACAGTTAGCAACATGTAATGTAAATTAACAAATCGGAGACGATGATTGGCTTTTTTAGAGACCAAACATGCCGCACATATAATGTTGGTTAACCATAATATGCAAAGTCTGAAACATTAACCCAATTGAGTTTACAAGAATACAAACGCCACATAAAAGGGAAAATCATGAGATGGGAAAATTAGATAAATTTTGGTCAAGTGGTTATATATAGACTATATATAGGATTAACAGGGTTTTTATTTCTCTTCCTCTGCAAGAACTTAAGTGAGAGTCACAGCTCTCCGGACATTCTTTTCCGTCGTAAAACCCAGTCTCAGTGTGTGTCCTGTAACAAGACATCGCGTCCTGCCAGTGTGTTAGCTTAATTTGGGGAACGTTTCACAGGCCTTATTTGGGAGAGTGAGTTTGCTGGATTATTCATTATATAAATGAATAATATGTGTGTGTCTGATTGATCCAGACGCTACAGGGTGAAGCACCAGTATCGGGTTCTTCCTTTTGGCTGAACTTTGTCACCCCGCACTCACAAAATGCGTGGATGCAGCTCTGGCACAAGTGATCACAATTCCAATATACACTCACCTAAAGGATTATTAGGAACACCTGTTCAATTTCTCATTAATGCAATTATCGAATCAACCAATCACATGGCAGTTGCTTCAATGCATTTAGGGGTGTGGTCCTGGTCAAGACAATCTCCTGAACTCCAAACTGAATGTCAGAATGGGAAAGAAAGGTGATTTAAGCAATTTTGAGCGTGGCATGGTTGTTGGTGCCAGACGGGCCAGTCTGAGTATTTCACAATCTGCTCAGTTACTGGGATTTTCATACATAACCATTTCTAGGGTTTACAAAGAATGGTGTGAAAAGGGAAAGACATCCAGTATGCGGCAGTCCTGTGGGTGAAAATGCCTTGTTGATGCTAGAGGTCAGAGGAGAATGGGCCGACTGATTCAAGCTGATAGAAGAGCAACTTTAACTGAAATAACCACTCGTTACAACCGAGGTATGCAGCAAAGCATTTGTGAAGCCACAACACGCACAACATTGAGGCGGCTGGGCTACAACAGCAGAAGACCCCACCGGGTACCACTCATCTCCACTACAAATAGGAAAAAGAGGCTACAATTTGCGCTAAAACCAAAATTGGACAGTTGAAGACTGGAAAAATGTTGCCTGGTCTGATGAGTCTCGATTTCTGTTGAGACATTCAGATGGTAGAGTCTTTAGAGAGAGAATTTGGCGTAAACAGAATGAGAACATTGATCCATCATGCCTTGTTACCACTGTGCAGGCTGGTGGTGGTGGTGTATGGTGTGGGGGATGTTTTCTTGGCACACTTTAGGCCCCTTAGTGCCAATTGGGCATCATTTAAATGCCACAGCCTACCTGAGCATTGTTTCTGACCACCATGTACCCATCCTCTGATGGCTACTTCCAGCAGGATAATGCACCATGTCACAAAGCTTGAATCATTTCAAATTGGTTTCTTTAACACGACAATGAGTTCACTGTACTAAAATGGCCCCCACAGTCACCAGATCTCAACCCAATAGAGCATCTTTGGGATGTGGTGGAACGGGAGCTCCATGCCATGGATGTGCATCCCACAAATCTCCATTAACTGCAAGATGCTATCCTATCAATATGGGCCAACATTTCTAAAGAATGCTTTCAGCACCTTGTTGAATCAATGCCACGTAGAATTAAGGCAGTTCTGAAGGACAAAAGGGGGTCAAACACAGTATTAGTATGGTGTTCCTAATAATCCTTTAGGTGAGCGTACAGTATAATTCATAATTCTTTTTTAGGCAATTATAAAATAAATAGTTCCAGTCCTGGAGGCTGATTGGTTAACAGCGCAAGTTGAAACTTTATACACACACAATGTGATGAAGTACCAAAAAGAGAAATAATTAAAGAATGATAATAGGTTTTCTGTGTCACGGTAATTAGCCAATAGAAAGGTACGATCATTAGAAAGCTGCTCTGTCCATTTAATTATTTTACTCTTAACCTTATCTTCCTGCTCGTTTTTGTCACATCTCTTTCCTTCTCTCCCTTTCCTGTTATAATTACCTTATTTCCTGCAATAAATACCGGTATTTTTTATAAACAGATAAAAGCAGGATAACAGTTTCCGTTAAGTGTGTGCATTTAGGGGTTGGGGTTCATAAATGTCTTCTGAAAGGTACCCTCCACCATCAGTGTCATACCATTCTGTGCTCCACCACTAATTACATTTTTTACAGGATGTTACACCCATTGTTGCTGAACAACTAGCATTACTTCCTTCCTCGTCACCATCTGTCACTTTGCCTGGCTTTGGGAAGACATTTTTTATTTTTTTTGCTTAGCAGGGCTGTGGGTCTCGCAACAGCAAGTATATGAAATTACATCATAAATAAAGACTGTGCACAGGGCAGGCCATTTCTCCTGGGTTTACGATTCTACCAACTAGGGAGTGGACAGGGATGTGTA
Organism: Romanogobio albipinnatus; assembly: GCA_023566225.1. Classification (NCBI taxonomy): domain Eukaryota; kingdom Metazoa; phylum Chordata; class Actinopteri; order Cypriniformes; family Gobionidae; genus Romanogobio; species Romanogobio albipinnatus. The sequence goes on from CM042241.1 coordinate 28,815,678, forward strand.
AATCAAAAGACAAGAATGGGGAGGAGGGTGAAAGAGAGTGTAAAAAACAGAGTGTGTTTGTACATGCATTTTGAAGTGTATACAAAGAGATGTAATTTTAGTCTGTTTGACCTATTTCAGTGTATTGTAAAAACAGGTTAAAGTTTTGTAAGAAAAGGATTGTGTGAGGTTTTTTAATGAGTTAATAAAATGAGTTAAAGAGTTCCTTTTTCCTCCAGAGAAGTAAGATTACTGTCCATTGCATCAGGACGTTCAAAGCCACTTTAATGCACTTAAGACATGCTTCAATTCATTGAACATCATTACACGAAGAGCAGAAACACAGACTCTCTATGAATAAACTTCTCAGTTCAAGGACATTTGCATCTGTTGCAACAGTGTATATAGACTCTTTAAGGAAACTTTTCCTTCTTACAGTATTAAATATCATGAAAGCCATGGGTTTATTTGCATATCTAGGTGGACAAAGTTCACAGACATGACCTCATTGGACACAAATGTGAACAGATGACCTCTTCTCCTCCCCTACAGCAAACCATCTGGTCAAAGCAAGCTTTTAATGCAAGGGATTTTGGGGTACATTTTAGGGCTGAGTTAAAAGACAAGAGTCAATATTTTCATGACGCTACAGTCAAATGATCCTGCTTTGACTTCTTTTGAGACCAATTGTGTGATGCAGTAGAAATGAAACAAAATAACCAGCCAATCAAGCTGTTGTACTGAATATCAGCATGGCAATATTACAGCATATGGCCATGCTGATATTCAGAGCAACAGCAATATTGCAAATGTATTGCATATAGGCCTTGTGTTAAAGATATGAAACAGCATGTACAATTTCCTTGACAGCAGAACTGCAATTCTTTGAATCAACGAATGCCAAGTTTGACAGCAATTTCCCCTTCATTAAACAATTGCTCTCATTTAAAAAAAAAAAATGAACCGAGAGGAAGAGAAAAGCTGTCATTTCTCTCCTGAGTGCTGCTGACAGATAAATGAACATCCAGTCCAGCAGCTCCATTTTCATATTAAAGCTGCAGATGAAGGCACTATTTGCCTCCACATTGATAAGAACGCCATATCTTCACTTTTTCACTCTGCCAAACCCAGACAAAAACACACATTATCTTGCATTATAGTGCTTCGTTGTGACACTATTAACCCACGACAATCAATGTGTTGCTTGCCAGTTAAAATCATGGTTTATGCTTCAAAGCTGGTTCAAAATAAAGAGTGGGGATGGGAAACCAGTATGGTTGTATGACTTTGAACAGGTCACACACAACATTACACTCAGTGACCCAACTGAGGGCGCTAGAAGTCAAGCAATAAGCGTAAATTAAACATGAGACTGATTTCATTTGCATCATTCAGGGTTGAATGCCCTGATAAAACGGATGAGGATGCCTGAATTCGCTCTGGCTTCATTCTGATCATTTATGAATTGTCTAAATTAACATTTTAAGTCTCATTATATTGAAACCAAAAGGACTTGCATAATTTCTTATAAAATAAGTAAAACTGAGAAATGGCAGGCTATGCAGCCACACAGAGGGAACATGCAGGAAAACTCTTAAAGATCATTAGGCTATTTTCGAATGCAGAAGATTAGGCTAACGTACTCACCCTCTATCGTTGCATAGGCTACTGCCATTACGAGCAAAAGACCGGAGATTTGTAACTTCATGCTGTCTTTCCCGGCTTCAGGTCCTTCGTGCAATGGAATTATTTCATGCTGTTTGAATTGTGAGTCCCTGTCATCGACAAAGGGGATATGAATATGCTGTCCTTTATTCATACGGCCGGACACCGGGCCGTTTTGTAAAACGATCAGATGTACTGCAACATGCAGCGTAATAAAGCTATAAATTAATAATCAACGAATTGTTTTGTTTAGCCTGCTCCATCCGAGGCGAACACAAGAGGAAGACGCTCTGCCCACCCCCCCCCAGTCGGCGTTTACGTGATGTCGAGAAAGATGCCATTCATTGGAGCAGCTGCAGCGGGTCAGGGTGAAATGAGCTTTCGAGAAGGGGAGGGGATAAACAAACCAACGTCTTCGAAACAAAAATGTACTTTACGTAGACTTTAAAGACGTAGTTCACAACTGTTTTTGCTTAAGGAACCATTTACAGTAGGCATCTGGCGACTTGACACAGCTGTACAGCGTAAAAAGGTAATCAAAGCTGTCCTTAAAATCGAAAAATAGCTTATCTACCTAACAACATTATTAACATGAAATAGGCTGCAAATGAAAAATAATAAAATATTTTTATTAATATTAATTGTCATAAGCTAGCATCATAGCATGTGCAAATTAAATGGGCAAGATTTGTATTATTATTATTAGCATTTGTTTTTACTTAGGCTACTGTTAAGCTACATCTAGCTTTTTTTTACTTCTGGTGATTGTATTTAGGCTTCATAATTCATACAATTAGTGTTAATTTGTGTTATAATGTTGTGTTATAATGTTCAACAGAACATGTAAGAATCATTCATTTTTGTTTATTTTCTGTTTATGATTTTCTGCAAAAATCTAAAAGCCGATGGAAAATTCGTTTTTGTGGAGGGAACTAGGGTGATGCTAAAAAAAATATGCCATTATTGCAGCACTCTGTTGGGGTCAAGGTTTTGGCCCTTGTATGACCCTGTTATCCCCTGCAAGATTAGGATGATTCGCTCGTTCAGACTGTCAGTCCAGCAAGTTTTGTGCATATCCTACTAGCTGGCCTCCATTACACATATCCAATTAAAATCCAACTAGATTTAGCAGTGTGAACTGCAAAAAAAATAGACATGAAATGAAATTCACATGAAATGCTTTTTTTTCAAAAATCCGTTTTGAGCTACATTCAAATGTGTGGAAATCTGTTTCAGTCTGACTGCTCTGACAGGATCATGATTTATGTGACTTTCTTTCGCCATGTAAAACGTAAATATCAGATGTTGTTATAGGAGACCTGCTGAAAGTCACTGCAGAAACACAGGTTGTGTTGTTGCTAAGTGCTGGACATGGAGATAATTACAATATAACAGAGACATGTTTTGAAACCGTCAATAGACAACAACATGGAATAAAGCCACACATAACAGCCTCCCACGTTTCTGCCGCTGCCTCATAAAGCCTGGTTTATACTTTCACCTGGCTTCGCAACGCAAGCCTCCACTGACTGGGGCATGCATGAAAGGGGGCATGCACCTCTCCAAATGGACGAGGCGTTTATACTTGATGTGCTATCTATTGTATTATTCTTTGAAATGAAAGGGGCATGGCATGAGTGGTGCAGGTATGACGTGAGAATGTGTAAAATAAAGCTTGTGATAAACTTAGCTTGACGATACTTTGATGTTTTGTTCTACAGCGTAAATTACACACAGCAAAAACGCGAATGTTCATTTTTGAAAAGGTACTTTTTTAATAGCCTAAGTAACTAGATAGGGCAGTTTGCGATATGGATGTGTACAGTATCGTCAAGTTGTTTTCCACAGGCTTTATTTTACTCATAAATGGAAGCGGTCGATCGCTGGTCCTATTATAAAGTTAATAATGTGCAATACAGTGGTATTCTAAGTCCATGTCAGCCTATCATTCTGTTCATTGGGCTGTCGCGGGAACAGACGCGAGTTCCTTCACTAACGAGAGCAAAATCTTGCGTTTAGATTCAGAACAATCACTTTCAATGGAGGACTATCTGGGCATGTTATCAAAGACACAGCTGTGATCTTCATCACCATTCTGGCATCATCACTACATCAGCATTCATCACAGTGAAATGTATGACATGTCTTTCTTTCCTATGAGGAAGAACCGTAGCGTTCTGTGATCATATAAAGGTGCCGTTGCTTATTGCATTATAAATATGCGCTACATATTAATAAATTAGTTAATAAAAACAAACACGTCATGTGTCAGTAATTGAGTGCTTTTGTCTTCACGTTACTCCAGTTAATTTGACTCTATTCGTGTTTAATTCAACTACTGACATCTGGATGCCTCTGTTACCTCTCACTTGGTCCTTCTGTACTACGAGGCCATGGCTACAATTATGAATAAAACAAATGTGTATCTCGCTTGTACTCAAAGCACCATATGTTGAGTAAGGTTTGCATACAAAACAAGATTTGACTTGATATTCGATAGCAGCAATAATTTAATTCCATACTCAATCCGAACCGTTTTACATAAAGCTTGCATCCTGTACAGCAACTAAATCGCAGCACGGGAATACAATTATTCAAACCTTTTATGAATACAGTAAGTGAGCAGAGTGCGCTACCTTTATAAATGCATGAAACCGTCAAATGCTTCAGTTCAACTAAACTCCTACACTAGTGGAAACTGTTTCGGTCAATCTGACTACACCAAATCATGAATCTATTGCATGTTCTACTCTTCGTTGGTCAAACCAACGTATGCACTAGAAGGCAGAATTAGTCAGTGAACAAGCGCTGAACCATTCAATCTTGATTGTGTTATGTTAACTCCTCCAATTAGTCATTGCATTCAAGCGCTCAACAGACATTTACATTTACGCATTTGGCAGACGCTTTTGTCCCGGGTGACTTGCATCGTATTCAAGGTACACATTTAGTATTTTGTCAGATCTTGCTTTCCCTCGGAATCGAACCCATGGCTTGGTGTTGCTAGCGCTACGATCTACTGTTTGAGCTACAGGAAAGACATGTCTGTGACTGGCTACGCTCGCATCGTAGACACCAACATTTGTCAGTCTATCGAGACACATAACACAATATACAGGGGAGTAAATATAGCATGACTGTTTGACAAAGTCTGCACATGCGTACTGATTCCCGCAAATGACGAGCTCTTTCGCAGTGAGCTTTTTTCTCTTCACCAAAGCTGGCTTATAATCATTGTGATTCGTTGCTTTTCAGACTGTGATCCTGATGTCACACTCTGGGAACTGCATTAATGTCAGACTGTATGATAATCAAACGCACAGGAATTTGTCCGGAGGTTACATCAACCCACTCACATTTGTTTCATTTACTTCAGGTTAGAATTTTATCATGACTTGAGTATGTCAAACATGCTATCAAAGACAAAAGATTTTAGCCTAGGGTCAAAAGAATTTAGGATTGCATACTGCCAAACATGGCCAAAAATCATACAGTATGAACTTGGCTTAGGTTATCAAACGATGACTCACATTGATTATCTTTTTTCATAGGTTTGGTTGCTTTGCAGGGTTCTATAGCCAGCTATGGTTTATTAGCTAGTAAAGCATCTTATAAAGCATTCTTATCCTTCCTCAAGGGCATTGTCTGAGGTTTTCAATTGTCTGTTATGTATTTGTCATGCTGTTCTGGTTTATTTTCTTCTGAGGGTTCTCTCGACAGGTTCTGACGGTTAGATGGTGTTCTATCTAGCTGCGAGCGGGAGTCACGCCCAATGGTTTCAAATCCTACAACTGCAGATGCTAAGAACTGCGGTTCCCCAACTCATCTATGCCTAGGTCATTCTTCGGATTGGGGCTGCTACGAATGCAGCTCAATGTGTGGAGTCCGCATCCTCTATCAGGGTGCTGTGTACATGGTCATCCTTAGCAATATAGTTCAAGCAAGATCTGACTCAAACACTCAGCAACTTCAAGTAATAATTTTCATGCAAATACTGGCGGTGGTATGTTTTCTCCTTTATTACTTCTCATCAATCCTGTTTTCGTTAGTCTCTATAAGCCTTTCATGAATTTGTCTGTGGCCTAACGTGGTCTCTGTCCAGGTGGCCTATTGTAGCCTTCATCTCTATGTGGCCTACTGCGGCTTCGTCAGCGTGGCCTTCGTCTCTGTAAAAGAGGATATCTCTAAGCACATCCCTGCACCCCTAATCATTCTGCAATTTTTATACTCCCCAACGGGTCTCCCATATCAAGAAGGTGGTTAAAACTCACCTAGAGACAGACCTACAGAACTGCAGACCATCTCATCAGTATACCAGACATTCATTCAGGGTTATGTGCTGCTACAACAGCAACTGAACGCAGGATTGTATGATGGTCAAGATGGTCGTCAGCATTCTAATCTTATAGAATGCTCAAAGCTTCAGGTAATACTAAGATTACCCATGTGTCTTAACAAGCATCAGGTAAGTTACAGTTTATCGTTTAACTCCTAATACTTAACCTGTTAACCTGCATCAGGACGTGGACACACCGAAGCGTTCTTTGTTTAAATTAGCTCAAAGAGCTGTATATGTTTTAGTCCCAGTATGCCATTCTTGGGATTTCTTAAAAGCGGGGGTGCAGGCTAACAGGTTCAATCTTTGTGGTAAGTATACTATCTACACAAACTTCTGGTCATGGTGGCAGTTCCCACATCTATTATTTTATAGATTATATGGCTCACTTTTCGTGGGCTCACTTTTCAAGGCCAACTCATGCACCCATGCTGTCTTCTCCTCACTATGGGCTATCACAGCCTTCCCTGCACACTGGCTTATCATTCTCAGTCGACAAGTTTTTCTTGTACCCTCTCCTATCAAGGCAGTATACACGGCCTAACCTGGCAGTCATACAGCCTACGTGGCTTTTTTCGCACCCCAGCCTATCGAGGCAGCATACACGGCCTAACGTTGCAGTCCATACAGTCTACACGGCTTTTCGTACCCCGGCCTATCGAGGCAGTATACACGGCCTAACGTGGCAGTTCATACAGCCTACACAACTTTCTGTACCATGGCCTATCGAGGCAGTATATACGGCCTAACGTGGCAGTCCATACAGCCTATGGGGCTTTTGCAGTAGCATAACAATTCCTTCTGTTTATTGGTTTAACACCTATGTCAATATCCATATCTATTGCATGTTCAATGTCAATATTCTAAGTAATCCTCATGCAAATACTGGTGGTGGTGTCTCAACATCACGTTCTCAGATTATTACTCATCCAGTTCGTCAGTCTCTATAGCTCTTATTCTTCGTCAATGGCCTAATGTGGCCTTCATCTCCAGGTGGCCTAACGTGGCCTTCGTCTCCAGGTGGCCTAACGTGGCCTTTGTCTCCATGCGGCCTAACGTGGCCTTAGTTTCCATGCGGATGATCAAGGCTCCGTCTCGTGGCCGTTCAAGGCTTTCGTCTCTACCTGGCTGATCAAGGCCCATCTGCGGCCGTTCAAGTATTTCATCAAGGCTAATCTGTGGCTGATCAAACTCCTTTCGCGGTTTCATTTTATTATGCTCAATTTATGGCTAAATAACATCTGTCTTTTCAATGTTTCAGGAATTTCCTCCACCAATTCTTGGGGGTCGGCTTCATCTTCAGGCAGGAAAAGCAGAGTTACCCTCGAGACAGGAGCTACGGATGGGGCCTACACCAAAGAAACTCTTAAATATAATACTTGCTGGTCTGTTAATAAATGTGTTACTTCATCGTACTCATCTGGCTTCCAGAGTCTTTCTGGTAGAACTGGAAGACATAGGCAGAGGAGGAGGGAGTGGGAGGCTGGATGGAAGCATCAGTGATGAAGGAGACTTGTCGCTGGACGCCGAAACAGATTTGGAGCCAACAGTGATAAAAGACTTGGAGCTGGGCAGGACCAGCAGTGATGAAGAAGACGTAATGCCTCAGATGTAAGCTCCAGGAAGGATATAAGGGTCGGCTCACACACCTGGTCAGACATGGCTCTCCGTGGTTCTGTATATCAACAGAGGGAGGAAATGAGAAACAGGTAGATCGAATTAATCAAACAATGAAAAACCATGGAAACTAATACAAACGAAGGAAACAGAAAGGAAAAACAGGAAACGTCTCAGTTACGGATGTAACCCTCGTTCCCTGAGGAGGGAACGGAGACGTACATTAGTGACTAAAGAATGGGGGTTTCGCTTAGAAGCCTATCATCTTCGAGCATATAGAAAATGCCCAATAGCGTGCCAATGCCATGGGGCATGCGGAATTTGCATACGTAACTCCGCCACACCGCGTGAGTATAAAAGGAAGTACATGGCAATATCGCATTATGTTACCTGCTAAGGAGCCAAGACTGAACTCCTGCGTTCCAGGTAGCACAGCTGATGTGGCAACGGAACGAACGTCTCCGTTCCCTCCTCAGGGAACGAGGGTTACATCCATAACCGAGATGTTCCCTTTCGTTCAGTCACTACAACGTAAGTTAGTGACTAACGAATGGGGGTTCCAATATAATCCCGCCACACAGCTGTCTTCCAGTGCCCTGCGTAAGTGTGAGTTCCCTGTCGTAAGACTAATACGGACGAAGGACTCACGCTTAACACAGGATACCAAGGTCACTGGGAAGCATATCCCAGTGAAGGAATGCAAAGATGCCTGCCTGTAGGGAAGACTTAAGAGTACACATTTGACCCGCTAAGGGCTGCATATGGAAAACTCTAGGGTACCAACCGCAGGTGGATTTTTAACCCTAGGGGTGGCAGGGACTTACCAAGGGAAAGACACCTGCTCGCTAAGGAGGCTTACGGTGGAAATACACGTGTGGGGGTCGCCGGAGGGGAACCATGCACACGGGGCACCTGGCCGGACACGAGGGTCTGGGCTCGTGAGAGGGCAGACACACAGGTATCGGCGTAAGCAGTGCTGGAGGAACTCAGGGCTCTCAGGGAAACTCACCTGAGGGAAAATATTGCACGTATCCAGTCCGTGGAGTGGAATGGCGAGCAAGCGAAGACACCTGAGCCTGGCCCATTACCGGCCCCTCGGGGGAGCGAGTACATAGCTGGACACTGGCTCCACTCGGAGATTGTAGAATCTGGCGAATGTGTTTGGTGTCGCCCAGCCTGCAGCTCTGCAGATGTCTGTTAGCGAGGCGCCATGCGCTAAGGCCCAAGAGGAGGCCACACTCCGAGTGGAATGTGCCCTGACCCCAAGGGGACATGGTCGACCTTGCTGCTGGTAAGCCAAAACAATGGTGTCCACTAACCAGTGAGACAGCCTTTGCTTTGAGAGAGCTCTTACTGGAGGGCGCATACTGGACAGAGCAGTGCCAAGGCTGGGTCTGCCTCCTCCAAAGGCAGCACTTGCAGGTTCACCACCTGGTCTCTGAATGGAGTGGTGGGAACCATGGGCACATATCCTGAATTCCAGGCACGCTTCGTCCACCAAAAATGCCTGCAGGTCCCCGACCCTCTTAACAGAGACCAATGCGGTCAGCAGAGCCGTCTTCATCGACAGGAACTTAATATCCACCGACCGCAAAGGCTCAAAGGGAGGCCTCTGCAGAGCATTTAGAACTACTGCGAGGTCCCAAAAGGGTACGAGAGGAGAGCGAGGAGGATTCAGTCTCCTCGCCCCCCTCAGGAACCTGATGATCAGGTCGTGCTGACTTACCTTTTTGTCCCCCAAGAGATCGTGGTAGGCAGATATTGCGGCCACATAAACCTTAAGGGTGGAGGGAGACAGCCTTCGCTCCAACCCCTCTTGGAGGAACGAGAGCACGGACCCGATCAGGCATTTCCAGGGGTCTTCTTGGCGAGAAGAGCACCAGGTGACAAAGAGGTTCCACTTCAACGCATAGGCATGCCGAGTGGACTCTGCCCTAGCAGAAGTGATGGTGGCGACCACCGGAGGTGGTAGGCCACTCAAACCTGCCGCGTCCCATCCAGGAGCCACACATGGAGGTTCCAAAGATTGGGACACAGGTGCCATAGGGTGCCCCGTCTCTTAGTAAGGAGGTCCGGTCTCAGAGGAATAGGCCAGGGAGGGGCTGTCGCAAGGAGTACGAGTTCGGGGGAACCAGATCCGGCCGTGCCAATACGGGGCGACCAGAAGGACCTGCCCCTTGACCTCCCTGAGCTGCACAAAAGCTGTGCGAGTAGGCTCACTGGGGATAACGCATATTTGCGTAGGCCAGCTGTGTGCCAGTGCATCCGTGCCGAGCGTGCCCTCGGTCAGGGAATAGAACAGGCTGCAGTGGGAAGAGTCGTGGGAGGCAAACAGATCTACCTGCGCGTCCCCGAACTGTTCCCAAATCAGCTGGACCGTCTGGGGATGGAGTCTCCAGTCGTCCTTCAGGTCGATCGCTGCAACCAATCTACTGGACGAACGCGTCCGAGGAGGCGTTCACTACCGACATCCTGAACGGAAGCCTGTGAAGGGATCGGTTCAGGACGGGCAGGTCCAGGATTGGCCGTAACCCACCGGTTTCCTAGGGTACAATGAAGTAAGGGCTGAGGAAGCCGGACTTCATTTTGGCTGGAGGGACAGGCTCCTTCGCACCCTTCGCCAGTAGGGTGGCAACCTCCGCACGCATGACTGGGGCCTTCTATTGGGCCCCCGCATGGAGTACAGACTCCCTGGAAGAGGGGAGGAGCCTGCACGAACTGAACCGCGAGCCAAGCCTGATGGCCTTCACGACCCAGTGGACAGCCCCTGAAGCTGTAGCCAGGCTCCAGGAACTGACCAACAGGGTCGCTCGAACCACAGACGTACCCAAGGTGGGGCAGCGAGGCAGCGTTACCGGCCCAGACATGGGAGGCGTAGCGTCCCGGCGTGGGGGCACGGTTAACGGCTGCGTCCTAAAAGAGGAGACCAGGGAAGGACGCACGTTCCACTGGGGTCTGCTCTGAGAGGAGGCTGGCGACAGAGGGATGAGAGCGGCGCGGCCCGGGGGGCGGCACACACTGCCATCACCTGTCTCTGGGACCTCAGAGATGGGGGCACCAGTTCTTTCCAAGTGCTGCCAGCCCGGGGGCCAGCAGCAGAAGGATTTTCCACCGGGGGAAGGAGAGGCCCTGCTACCATCCCCTGGAAAGAACTGGGACCCATCTCTGGGTTGGCCTCCTCCAGCCTGGCGTTTAACCAGGCTGGGGAGCGGACTGGGCGACATCCTGCAACCACCTCCACGGCGCGGCCCGGTGAAGGCTGCTGCTGGGGCCGGACGGGAGGAGGGAGGGCGCCCTCGGCGGGGGCTCTGGGGCGGTCGAGAACCGTTGTGCACAGTTCTCAGTCACGCCGCCGAAGAGGCCAGCCTGGGATATGGGTGAGTTGAGGAGGCGGGCTCACTCAACCCCCCCATATCACCAGGTAAGGCCAGGAAATTCTCCCGGACCACAGCTGTGGACATCGCCCAACCGAGGGAGCGTGTGGCCACCTTCACCACCCAGAGGGCTGGATCATTGGCGTCACGCAGCTCATAGAAGAGCCCTGGGTCAGCTCCACCCTTGTGCTTGTGCATGTGCAAAGGCCCTCTGTGAACACCGTAGTGCGCAACAGAGTGTTCAACAGTGGGGGGCAGTGTACCCTAGGCCGCGGCCCCATCAAGGGCAGAGAAGGTGGAGGTGGCCACCAAACGGTCACGGGAAACACGGGGACTTCCGGGACCACGTGATCTCCTCATGCACCTCGGGAACGAAAGGCATTGGGAGCGGGGCCCAACAGCTGTCGGGTGCTGCCCCCAAAAACCGATCGCGCAACCACGAGCACTCGCGACAGGGCGGAGTTCATTTCACAACTCATGATCACTGGTGAAAGGTTTGGGACTGTGCACATTCTTGTCGTGCCATCAGTGCATATCCTGCACCATCATCAGTGGAATCCAACAAAAATATGTACTGAGACCATTGTTACTTTTTCTATACCCTAGATTATTTGGGTTCCTTGTTAAATCTATAGCAAATCAATCAAAATTCTTTCAATACTCCTCTCAAGAACTCACTTTTTTCTTACCAATTAAAAAAGCTTTAGATTACATATTTTTCTATAATTACAGTTAAGACTTTTGTATTACTTTCAGTTTTTGATGGCTATTCATTATCTTATTCTATGTCTTGGCAAATCTGAGCCCACTTCCTCCTAGGCAAAATTATCTCTACTGTATACTATTTAGATCACCATGTTTTATTCAGTAAACTATTATATTATATTCTGCCATCAACACAGGCTACGTTTAAATCTACTCTTTTAATGCGATTACTTCAGTACTTTGAAGCTAATGCAAACAGAATACTGTGATTATGTTAATGTGATCATTCCCATAATTAAAGGAACCCTACCCGCCTTACAATATGCAGACTGACAAAATGTGCATGTGCTGCAGATAAAATAAGTGTGACGTTCATCCACAAGCTTTAAAAACATACTGATACAGAAATGGCCTTTTTCATTTGCTGATACCTAGGAGTGTTTACTACTAACTTTAGAATCGGGGCCCAGTCAAGATTTGTATTATCATTAATATGGTCTGCCTGAAAAATTATTCTAAGACAAGGCCAAACATTTAATATCCGTGTAATGAAATAAGAGATTAGCCTGCTGGTCAGAGATATGAAAACAAGATTGCCTGCTAATACTAGACACTTTGACTGGTTAATAAAATAATCAAGGAACAGAATGATAATGTTATGAAAGAGATTATAATGCACAAGAGAAAATATTTTTTTTTTCCAAGATATGCAATACAAGAACACAAAGGAAATTAAAGCTGTGAGCAGCGATGACAGGCCCAAGCTGGTGGCATCAGCTTAACTGTGCACAACAGGCAATAGGCATTTAAAATGGGAAAACATAAAAGGACTATATCAAAGTCATCTGAATTCACCACATTAACTGCAGCAGTTGGTGCTGCTATGACCACGAACCACAACAGCCACATCTAAGAGATCAATTAATCAAAGGTCCAACTGTAATGAGTTCAGAATACTGTTCGAATGCTGATGTTGTATTATCCTAACACTTCTCTTCATGTGTTTTTTGACCTACCTTAGCTACCGTTTGTGCACCAATCTTATGCACCATAAAGCGTTCTTTCATTTCAATATGGGTGGTCCAATAAAAGTTTATTATAAACAGACACTTATATAAAATCATGTGAAATTTATGTTTAATAAATTTATATTATATCAGTAAATCATTAATTTAAAGACATATGCATCATACGTGATCTTGGCAAACACATCACATGACGTTTTTATTTCAAGTGATAGTTATTTGTGATAGCCTATATGAAAGGGTTAAATTATCATCATCAAGAGATAACACACACACACACACACACACACACACACACACACACACACACACACACACACACACACACACACACACACACACACACACACACACACACACACACACACACACACTGTTTAAACACACACAGAGTGATAGAGTGAGAGTGAGGGGGGAGGGGAAGGACAGACATAGTGAGATTCTGATTGAATTTTTTTTTTTTATCTAAACGGTGAGAGAGAGTTATTATTTTATTGTCTGAAACAATATTTTACTATAGGAATAATATTTTTTTTCTTCAAAATAGATTCTGCATTTACATTTTTAATAAAAAAAACATTGTGATACCAGTCTAATAACCATGTCATTATACAAATTTGTGTCCTCATAAATCACATAAACAAGCACACACACACACACACACACACACACACACACACACACACACACACACACACACACACACACACACACACACACACACACACACACACACACACACACACACACACACACACACACACACACACACACACACACACACACAGGGGCAGAGAGAGAGAGAGAGACAGAGAGAGAGAGGCAGGTTATATCTATTTAAAACTCAATGCTGCCAGGTTTTGGTGAATGAGGGGAGTGCAGACAGAGATAGAGGGTGAGATTCAAAATACAATTTTAAAGAAATAAATATATTTATCTGAAAAAACATTGTTTAGTATTTTTTTAAAGCTGTTTTTATTATGTGGACACATGAAATGTCCTCATAAACCACATTTACGGTTTAATACCAGTGTAATACTCATGTCATTATACAAATTTGTCCTCATAAATCACACAAACAAGCACACACACAGAGAGAGAAAGAGATTTTCAAAAATAACACAACACTGCCACCTTTTGGTGAGGGGAGGGCAGACAGAGAATAAATATTCAGAAGATTCAGAAGAAATATATGAAATAAAATAAATATATTGATCTGAGAAATAGTATGATTATTTTAAATTCATCCAGGTTCAATTACCCAACATACAATCTTAATTTAATTTAAATAAATTAAATTAAGTTTGTGTCCTCATAAATCACATAAACAAGCACACACACAAAGAGAGAGTAGCAGGGAGAAAGAGAGATGCAATGTTTTTTTATCCTTTGAAACAGGATAAAAAAACATTGCATAAAAAAAAAAATTCAATAACTAACACAATGCTGCCATCTTCAGTTCATTGAGGGGAGGGCAGCACACACAGACACAGAATAGATTATTCAAATAAATATTTTAACTAAATAAATATATTGATCTGAAAAATAGTATAGTCATTTTAAATTAATCCAAGTTCAATTACCGAACATACAATCTTAATTTAATTGAAATCAAAATATTATTTTAAAATATATGAGAGAATTTCTGTTCCCCGTTTTTGTCCTTATTTAATCCCTCGCCATGGCAACACCGTTTGAGATATCCGTTCGCATTTTAGCATCTTCTGTATCTTTGTTTCATGTTTCCCGAGTTTGGTAGAGATTGAATAAATCGCCTACGAGGAGAATGTAAAAACTCAGAACCTGATTTATCCAAAAATTCACATTCAAACCAAAATATCTGACTTCCTGTTGGTCGGAGCTAATGACTGTAAATTAGAAAGTTGTCCGGCTCGATGAGAACAATATATATACAGAGTTTGGTGACTGTAGATAAAACTAAGCCCCCCACTTTTGTCAAAAGGTGGCGCTATAGGGCCCCTCATCCCCGCCCGTTTCTGAGGCTTTGCCCATGTGTACTGAGTGACATCTCTGATGTGTGTGTCGAGTTTCATGCAATTTCAAGCATGCTAAGAGCCTCAAAATAGACAAAAACATTATTAAACTTTGACATGTTGCCATGGCAACAGTATTTAAAATATAAGAAATCCATTCATTTGTCTATATCTGCCATGTTTTCACATTATACTGATGATGTTTGAAGTCAATCGGGTGAAAATAAGATGGTGATTCAAAGCATTTTTGAAAGTGACACACTTCCTGCTGCCAGATGGTGGCGCTATAACTTTGACTCACAAAAAATCCATGTGATCGGCCTCTTACAACGAACACACAGCTGAAGTTTCATCCAATCAGTCAATGTTTGCACAAGTTATAACACACTTCCTGTTTCCCTTTTCTCGCCATAAATTTGTTGCTTCGCCACGGCCAAACCATTCGAGATATCAAAAATCCGCTCGCAATTTAGCATCCTCAATGTCTTGTCTTAATGCTGACCGAGTATGGCACTGATTGAAACAATGGCCTCAGAGGAGTATATTAAATTCCAGAGCGTGCCTTTTCCGAACAACCCATAATAGCTCACTTCCTGTTGGGCTGACGCATAACTTAGAGCACGAAAGTTGTGGCCCGATGAGGTCTATATGTGTACAGAGTTTCATACAAGTACATGCAAGTGTGTTTGATATATGGACCAAGTTTTCAGACCCTACTTAAGGGGGGCGCTGTCGAGCCCCCCTGCCACGCCCGGGTACCCGCTTCAGCCCGGCCCTGATGGCCACGCATTCCGACGCATGTGCAACGTTTCAAGAGTTTTCGAGCATGTTAAGTGCCCCAAAAATGCCAGAGAAGTAAAAAAAAAAAAGAAAAAAAGAAAAGAATAATCTTTAGGGGCCCTTTCTACGCCCTTTCAGGGCTTGGGCCCTAATTAGGCCACTGTAGGTAACACTTTATAAGTCACTCCATGAACTGGAGGATAACATATTGCAGCTTCCGGTAACACCAGAGCAACAGCCCCCCTCACCAGACATGTTATTCCTCTCTACAGCATCCCCGCTTCTGAGCTTCTCAGAGAAAATGGATTTTGTTTATACTGGAACCAGACAATCACACTCGATCGCTGCAAGCCCCCAGATATCAACCAAAGAGCGTCGAGCCCCACAACCACCAAAGACTATGGGCCCAGCTCGCTCTGCCCCTCCTCCTGTGAGATTTCTTCGGTCACAACGCTAGGGCACAAACCCTCCTCCATCTGCACCAAAAACAACTGATACCAGCTCTCAGTGATATGTTCTGGGTCCTTGCAACGTCAACAGCAACCTTATCAAATGTTTACAAAACAAGCGGGAACCCAGTGTGCCTGTCTCTTTCTCTATCTCTATTTCTGTCCTGTTACGTGATAGAAAGTCTAAGGCCTTCTCAGGCCGTATGGCAAACCCATCTAATCTGCGGCCTGTTACTTGTCAAACTAATATTACTGTGGGGGAAAAAATTTAAATGAATACTGTTAAGTTAGCACTTTTGAACATCCGTTCACTTAAAAACAAATAATTTCTAGTCAACGACTTAATAACCACAAACAACCTAGATTTTTTGCTTCTAAATGAAAAGTGGCTAGAAGACAGCTGGAGTGCAACAGTCCTCAATGAAGCCTCTCCTAACTTTACTTTTATGAGTGTCTGCAGAGCAGTCAGGAGGGGTGGAGGTTTAGCTGCTCTATTTAAAGATGTCTATCAATGTAAGCAAGTATCATTTGGTGACTATTTGTCTCTAGAATATATGGGCGTTGTGCTAAAAGGTGCTCCACGCATCCTGCTTATCAATATTTATAGGCCTCCAAAATATTCTCCGGCCTTTATTGAGGACTTTACAGAGCTGTTATCAGCAATCTCATCTGAGAATGACTGTTTTGCTATTGCTGGGGATTTTAACATTCACATTGACAATGCTGAATCCAGTACAACATGTACACGGACCCACACATGATCGTGGACACACTCTAGATTTACTTATCAGTAAGGGGCTAAACATTTCATTGATAGTTATTTAGGATGTGGCACTGTCTGATCATTTCTGTATTTTCTTTGATATATCAATCTCTCCTGCCATTGAAACTAGATCTGTCTCTGTCAAAAAGAGATGCTTAAATGAGAACACTAGTGTGCTGTTTATGAAGGCTATATCTCTAACACCAAGCATATCTGCAGACTCTGTTGATTTTCTCCTTGACTCTTTTAACTCAAAAGTTAAGAGCGTAATTGATGATATTGCTCCTGTGAAAGTCAGAAAAAAGAGTGGCAAACAAAAAGCACCTTGGAGAAACTCAACAGTAGTGCAATTAATGAAAAGACAATGCAGGAAATCTGAACGCATGTGGCGAAAGACAAAACTTGTAGTCCATTATAACAACTATAAAGACAAAAGTCTTCGTGCTTTCAATGTGGAACTAGGCAAAGCTAGACAGACCTTCTTTTCAAATATTATAAACAGAAACATAAACAACACACGCACTCTTTTTGCTACTGTAGAGAGACTAACAAACCCCCCCAAGTCACATTCCCAATGAAATGCTCTCAGACAGCAAATGCAGTGAGTTTGCTTCCTTCTTCTCTGAGATAATATAAGAATACAATAATATAAGAAATGTGATCAGCACATCCTTGAGTTGCTCTGGGGTCAGTCAGATCAGACCACAACCTCAGAAAGTTACTATGACTGATTTCGAAGCAATTGATGGTAAAATTTTAGAAGAAAAGGTACAGCACCTTAAAACATCAACCTGCGCCTTGGACACACTCCCCACTTCTTTTTTCAAAAGTGTGTTTAACTGTTTAGAAGCAGATCTCCTAGAAGTGGCAAACGCCTCACTTCTTTCTGGGACTTTTCCAAACTCCCTTAAAACCGCAGTAGTTAAGCCTCTCCTGAAAAAGAGAAACCTGAATAACACCATATTAAGCAACTACAGACCAATCTCAAATCTTTCTTTCATAGGCAAGATCATTGAAAAAGTTGTTTTCAGTCAGCTGAACAAATTCTTGAGCTCAAACGGATACTTTTTTCAATCTGGTTACCGACCGCATCACAGCACACAGACAGCACTCATAAAGATAATAAATGATATTCGCCTTAATAAAGATACAGGCAAAACATCAATTCTGGTACTACTTGACCTCAGTGCTGCATTCGACACTGTTGACCACAACATACTTCTTGACAGGCTTGAAAATTGGGTTGGGCTTTCTGGAATGGTCCTCAAATGGTTCAGGTCATACTTAGAAGGGAGAGGTTATTATGTGAGTATAGGTGACCATAAGTCTGAGTGGACATCCATGACATGCAGAGTCCCACAATGGTCAATTCTTGCACCACTCCTATTCAACCTGTACATGCTCCCACTGAGCCAAATAATGAAAAATAACAAAATGGCTTACCACAGCTATGCTGACGACACCCAGATCTACTTAGCCCTATCACCTAATGACTACAGCCCCATTGACTCTCTATGTAAATGCATTGATGAAGTTAACAGTTGGATGTGCCAACTTTCTTCAGTTAAACAAAGACAAAACTGAAATCACTACATTTGGAAACAAAGATGAAATTCTCAAGGTGAATGCATATCTTGAGGCTAAAGGTCTAATAACAAAAAAATCAAGTCAGGAAGACCTGAGTTTCAGTCGTCATGTCAAAGCAATAACTAAATCAGCCTACTATCATCTCAAAAATATTGCAAGAATTAGATGCTTTGTTTCCGGGCAAGACTTAGAGAAACTCGTTCATGCTTTTATCACCAGTAGGGTGGACTATTGTAATGGTCTTCTCACTGGCCTTCCCAAAAAGACCATTAGACAGCTGCAGCTCATACAGTGAAGTGAAGTGACATGTGGCCAAGTATGGTGACCCATACTTGGAATTTGTGCTCTGCATTTAACCCATCCAAGTGCGCGCACACACAGTGAACACACACCCGGAGCAGTGGGCAGCCATATTGCTGCAGCGCCCGGGGAGCAATTGGGGGTACGGTGCCTTGCTCAAGGGTCACCTTGAGCCCTCAATAACCCTCACCTCATTTGTGGTATTGAGGGTGGAGGAGAGCGCTGGTATTCACTCCCCTGACCGACAATTCCTGCCGGACCTGAGACTCGAACCCACAACCTTTGGGTTGCAAGTCCGACTCTCTAACCATTAGGCCACAACTGCCCATAACGCTGCTGCCAGGATTCTGAGCAGAACCAGAAAATATGACCATATCACACCAGTCCTCAGGTCTTTACACTGGCTTCCAGTTACATTTAGGATCGATTTTAAAGTACTATTACTTGTATATAAATCACTCAATGACCTAGGACCTAAATACATTGCAGATATGCTGATTAAGTACATACCCAACAGATCACTCAGATCATCAGGATCAAGTCAATTAGAAATACCAAGGGTTCACTCAAAGCAAGGAGAGTCTGCGTTTAGCTATTATGCCAGCCGTAGCTGTCTACTGTACGTCCGACTGATTGCACCTTATCTTATGCATTTACTGAATGAGCTCTGTGCTTTGTCCGAACTGCTTGCACTTTAATTATGTGTTTCAATTTAACCCTGTTTTATTTTGTATTATTATTTTAAATTTTGTTCTTTATTTTATTTTTATTTTATTTTTTTTAATTTATTTTAATTCCTAGTATAACTGTTATATATATATATATATTTATTTTATTCACTATTCAATATTTTAACTTCTTTTCTGTGTAAAGCACTTTGAATTGCCACTGTGTATGAAATGTGCTATACAAATAAACTTGCCTTGCCTTGCATTGCCTATAATAACTACACACTATGAAGCATTAGTTAAGCATTAGTCAATAGTTAATTCATCGTTTATAAAGCATTAATATACATTAATAGGCCGTTTATAAATACAGTTATAAATGCTTTATTCTTGATTTATAAGCATATCTACAATGTGTTTAATTTATCATTTCTAAATTAAGTATTACATTATTTACAAACCAGTTATTTAGGAGTTTTCAGTGGTTCATCAGATCATTTATAAAGTGTATCTAAATGTACATTTATACATCTTATTATTTAGACATATAGTAATAGTTGCTCAGTGTGTAAATAAATACTTTATTAACATGTATTCCTACTGTAATTCATGATTCATTCAGGTGGTTATAAAACATTTAGTAGTTGTCAGTAAACTATTTTTGTGATATTTTGCAGTGTCAAAACAGTACCAGAGAACAGCAATGCAGAAGAGAACTGAGTCTTTGTATCTCTTTTGTAAAAGCTTTACGAGGCATAAATAGTCCTCACTTTAGATGAGCTCACAGAAATAGTTAACTGACAACTACTAAATGTTTTATAACTACCTGAATTAATCATGAATTACAGTGGAAATACATGTGTATAAAGCATTTATTAACACAGTGAGTAACTATTACAATATGTCTAAATAATAAGATGTATAAATGTATATTTAAATAGTTTATTAATCCTTTACTTACACTTTATAAATGATCTGATGAACCACTGACAACTCCTAAATAACTGGTTTGTAAATAATGTAATACTTCATTTAGAAATGATAAATTGATCATTTATAAAGTATGAAAATACAATTATTAAACACAGATATGCATAGATATGCTTATAAATCGAGAATAAAGCATTTATAGCTGTATTTATAAACTTCTTAGTAATGTCTATTATTGCTTTAAAAATTATGAATTAACTATTTACTAATGCTTAACTAATGCTTCATAGCGTGTAGTTATTATAAAGTGTTACCCAACTGTATTGTAATATCAGATTGCTTTAATGTTTACATGACAAAAGACAAACACAGGGTCAAAGTAAAAGAAAAGAAAGTAAAAAAAGGAGAATAAGACTGTGAGAAAGAAGAGAGTGCAAAGAGACATGCATTTAAAGGAGCATGCTGGGTAAATCTCCCATAACTAATTAAGACTCTCCACTGATCAGATCAACAGAGACCAGCAGGGTTTTTACACACTTACACCTTTATACAGCATGCATGCTTGTGTTTGTGCACATGTGTGTGTAAAAGAGTGAGCCAGTTTGTATGCGTTTCCCTGCTGGGCCACGAGGGAGCCCCAAACTGATGAGCACTGGCAAATCAAAACACATATCAGCATAAACCAACTAAGAAAAGGAGGTTCTAAATTTTGATGTGTGAAATGTGAGTCTAATTAAGCATGAAAAGCTCATCAAACAGCAAGAGAATCCAGCACCTGATCTCTCCAACACACTCTGCCAAGCTCATCTTCATGCTCACAGACAGAACAATACACAGCAGAAGTTCAGCTACTCCCATTCGTCTATAAATCTGCTTTGTTGAACCAGAACAGGTATAATTTGTCCTTTCAAAACACACTGAACTGAATGACAGAGCTTTGTGTGTGCACAACTTCAGTCAGTTTAAAATATGTATGCAACATAAAATACTTGTTTTCACCAAGGGAGACCGAAAGGGAAAGAGAGACTGGCCAGAGCTCTAGCTGAGACAGCACTTTAGTAGTTCATCTTTTCCAGTCAATGCATACACACACCTGTGGAAAATGCAAAATACATGCAAGTAGAGGACGATGAAAAAATATATGGAGACATAGATCTGTAAGATGCAAATACATGTACCCTTTCAAACCCTGGCTACAAAGCTGTAATGGCAAGAACATGTGTACATTGAGTATTTTGTAGGAGACTGATATATTTATGACAACAGAGTTTGTCCAAAAATGAAAGGTAACATTTTAGTTAAGGGTCCAATTATCACTATTAACTAGTTGCAGTTTGGACTTCCTAACTGACAGACCACAGAATGTTCGATCAGGATCCACCTGCTCCACGTCCATCACACTTAACACTGGTGTACCACAGGGCTGTGTGCAAGGCCCATTTCTCTACTCCCTCTTCACCTCCGACTGCAAGCCTGTGTATGGATCTAATTCCATCGTAAAGTTTGCGGATGACACTACGGTGATTGGTCTCATCAGCAACAACGATGAGACTGCCTACAGGGAGGAGATCCAGCACCTGGCCACATGGTGTACTGATAATAACCTGCTCCTCAACACCACCAAAATGAAGGAGCTCATCGTGGACTTCAGGAAGGAGTCAAGAGGCACACACGACACCATCCACATCAATGGAATGGCTGTTGAGCGTGTCTCCAGTTTCAAGTTCCTGGGGATCCACATCTTGGCGGACATGTCGTGGACGACCAACACCTCCAGCCTGGTCAAGAAGGCTCACCAGCGCCTCTTCTTCCTGAGGACACTGAGGAAAAATCAGCTCTCCTCGGCTATCCTGGTGAACTTCTATCGCTGCGCAATAGAAAGCATCCTGACCAACTGTGTGGCAGTATATGGTATGGGAGCTGCTCTGTTGCGGAGCGCAAGGCACTGCAGCGGGTGGTGAAAACTGCCCAGCGCATCACAGGGACTCCACTACCTGCCATCGAGCACATCCAGAGGAAACACTGTCTGCATCGAGCTCGCAGCATCCTCAAGGACTCCTCTCACCCAGCCCACAGACTGTTTTCTCTCCTGCCCTCCGGCAGGCGTTTCAGGATCCTCCGGACCAGGACCAGTAGACTAAAGAACAGTTTTTTCCCCAGAGCTGTCTCTTTACTGAACTCAAACCCCCGTTGATCCACTTCCCTCATAAACTGCTAACTCTCCTACCTCACATCTGCCTTCACTTTGTTATTTGCACTACCGACTGTTTATTACAGTAACAACTGTTTCCTTATGCATTCTGCACTACCATATCTTAACTGGATTATGCTCATTTGCACTGCCGACTGTATTTATAGTACCAACTGTTTACATTTGCATTTTGCACCGTACTTCTAACTGTAATATGCAACCACTTTCCACTGCACTTTTACACTTTCTTTCGGATAGCTCTGTCTATAATTTATTGCACTACCTTAATCCACTGCTATATTCCTCATCTTAGCCTAACATATTTTTGTATACCTCTATCTGTAAAATTCTGTTTATAGTAATATCCATCTGTATATTATATTCATAGTACATATTCACCTGTAAATTCTGTTTATAGTAATATCCATCTGTATATTTATTCACTGTACATATTCACCTGTAAATTCAGTTCTGTTTATAGTAATAACCATCTCTCTATTTATACATATTTATATATTCAGTACATATCCATGTCCTGCACTTATGCAACCATTGTATATCATGCACTTATGCAACCATTGTATATCCTGCACTTGCTGCTATTGCACTTCTGGTTAGACCTAAACTGCATTTCGTTGCCTTGTACTTGTACTTGTGTAATGACAATAAAGTTGAATCTAATCTAATCTAATTAGCATGCATATTACTAGGATATTGGCTGTTTATTAGTACTTATAAAGCACATATTAATGCCTTTTTCTGCATGACCATATTCTACATCCCTTAATCCTACACAATACCTAAACTTAATAACTACCTTACTAAATATTAATAAGCAGTAATTAGGAGTTTGTTGAGGCAAAAGTCATAGTCAATAGTTAGTTAATAGTGAGTTAAATTGGACCCTAATTTAAAGTGTGACCAAATTCAAATAATTTATGCATATCATTTCAAACCCACATGTCTTTATTTCTTCTGTAGAACACAAAAGGAGAAACTTTGAAGAATGTTCTGATGAATGAATGTTATGAAATGGGGATTGGAGCTTTCATGCTTCAAAAAGGATGTGAAAGCATAGAAGTATCATGAAAGTGCTCCATAATATGCCATATTACAGTTTTTCTGGTGTCATTATACCTATGTGTGACAAACACAGATACATTTAAGTAATTATTCACTGATAATCTTCACCTCTGGCTATTAACTGGAGACTGGATGCTTCTTAGTCAGTGAGATGAGTCAAAAACCCTTTTGAGGAAAGTCAGTTCACTCGGCAGACAGATTTGCAAAGCCCCCGGGCATGCAAGACCAACTACTACATGAAAAACTGAAATCTGCTGGCCAAACTCATATTTAAATAATATATTTAAAATCAGCAACAAGAACTGACTCATCTGACAAGAACTGTCCCATAAATGTTGTTTTTTTTATGCTCAAATAGAATAGAATTAAAAAATGAATCTGCCAATGGTTCAGCCAATGCATATGTACAGTCAAAAAGTGTGCATCTCAGGATTCTGACTGTTTCTATGGAATAAGGAATCAGCTGCAAGGACGCAATGACTTTACCAATTGCAGATTGGCTCTTCTATTTAGAAGAGCCCCCTTATACATTGCACTTTTTTCCATTCATAGACTGCATCTGAATAGGCATACTGAATAATAATAATAATAATAATAATAATAATAATAATAATAATTTGTTACATTTATATAGCGCTTTTCTGGTTACTCAAGGCACTTTACATATAGAAGGGGGGAAGCTCCTCAACCACCCACCAATGTACAGCATCCACCTGGATGATGCGATGGCAGCCATATTGCGCCAGAACGCCCACTACACACCATCTGATTGGTGGAGAGGAGACAGGGTGATCAAGCCAATCAGTATAGGGGGATGATTAGGAGGCCAGGATGGACAGAGGCCGATGGGCAAATTTGGCCAGGATGCCGGGGTTACACCCCTACTCTTTTTCCAAAGGACATCCTGGGATTTTTAATGACCACAGAGAGTCAGGACCTCAGTTTAATGTCTCATCCGAAGGACAGTGCTCTTTGATAGTATAGTGTCCCCATCACTATACTGGGGCGTTAGGACCCACACAGACCACAGGGTGAGAACCCCCTGCCGGCCTCACCAGCAGCAGCAACCTGGTTTTTCCCAGGAGGTCTCCTATCCAGGTACTGACCAGGTTCAGCCCTGCTTAGCTTCAGTGGGAAACCAGTCTTGGGTTACAGGGTGATATGGCTGCTGGCAATACTTCCCTTCTATTTAGTAGGTGAAAACAGTATGTGAAATAAATAGTATGTCTGAATTGTTAATGACAATGAAGTGATGGAATTGACACTGGTAAGTAAAAGTACGTACACATTCATACCACATACATTCATACTATAAACAACATATATTTTTTTGAGCATCACAAAGCACTTATTCAAAAGTACATGCTCAGAAAGTGCAATGTTTGGATGAACTCAAGAATTGTAACAGTTCAGTTTGTGACCACTTTTGAGACTCCAGCAATTTGGTCACACATTCTACATCACCACTCTCAAGATCTGCAATGAATATGCCAATGACAGCTTTGCCAGCAATGACAACATGTCTTAAAATGTTAGTTCACCCAAAAATGAAAATTATGTAACTAATTACTCACCCTCATGTTGTTCCAAACCCGTAAGACCTTCGTTCATCTTCAGAACACAAATACATATATTTTTGATGAAATCTTAGTGCTCTCTGACCTCTCCATCAATTTAATGAACACTTCCAAGGCCCAGAAAGGTAGTAAAAACCTTGTTAAAATAGTCTGTGTGACTCCAGTGGTTCAACCTTTTTGTGCGCAAAAACAAACAAAAATAACAACTTTATTTAACAGTTTCATTCTAGCCTGTGTCAGTCTCCTATGCAGGTTACGTTGTAAATAATGTAGCGCTTTCGAGTTCTACGGCAGCCGATGCTGGTCACATGAGCACCATGACGCATGCAGATAAACCACGGATCAGGCAGATGACGTGACGAAAAATAATATTTTTATTAAATTTGGGCGGGTGGTGGTTGAACCAATCAAATAAAAAATAAAAAAATACATTGTTAAATATCTTTGCAGCTCCTGGTAGGCCACTAAGTAAACCTGCAAGCTATGAGCCCAGCTGGCAGTATGGAAGCCTAAACATCTCATAGATGAGACTGCCTGGGTTATTTTGTTTTGATATTAGTTCTATTTTAAAACAGCCAGTCATTGTAGCCTACCAATTGGGGAATAGGCATTTAAAAGAGAGACAGATTAGGGAGTGATGTCAGAAATGACATCGGGCAATGGCAGCGCGAGATGTTCAGAAGAACGCAAGAGCTAAACTTCTACAAGCTCAATAACATCCTGTAATGTACTGCTCTGAGACAGAAGGTAGAAAATCGAAATGCAGCTTTATTAAAGGGTAATCCACACTTGTAGTCATCAAACAGGCAAGAGGTCATAACATGTAATCAGTCCAATAAGGTAGTGATGTTACGTATGACACTGAAGCTTCGATGCGCGTATCGCGCATGCAAGACTAGATTTCTGCATGCAAGACATGCAAGATTTCTAGAGAAGCTCCGTTTCGGGGTGTGTATTGGTTTCCCAGAGTCACGTGATAACAAATGAAGCCTCACTTTACGTGCGCGTTTCGCTTTGCGTGTCAGAAGGTTCGAACCCCAGAGTCCTTGTTGGCTCAGTCAGTCTGGTTGATGGGTTTGTGAGGAGAGTACTGTACTTTGAAAGTTAATCAATACATTACATTTAGATAACCAAAATTTATTGTTTTTGTTGTTGTGTTTTTATTTTGGTAAAATCTTTGCACTTTTGTTGTTTTCTAGTTAATTTGGGGTTAGGGTGGGATTAGGGGATAGGGTGTTGGTGTTTGGTGAAGGGTTTGTATTTAGAGCAACAGCAACAGGCAAAAAAAAGAAAGACTTCCCCTATCTGGGAATTATTTTGAGTTTATAGCTTCCAATGTATGTATGCTTTTCTGCTGTCTAAGATAAGAAATAGACCCAGCCCCAACACTGTGAAACTGTTTCTTTTTTTCCTTAATAAAAATAATAAAAAACTTTATCACTTTTCTGTTATTCCTACAGTTGCACAAGCACTATCACTGCCAAGTGTCATTAGCACATTTAATGATCCTATCACACAATGTCCTTATTCACTATGTGTGTGTTGAGAGAGAGAGAGAGAGAGAGAGAGAGAGAGAGAGAGAGAGAGAGAGAGAGAGAGAGAGAGAGAGAGAGAGAGACTATCTTAGATCTTATTGAATCATATAAGCTCATATTATAGCCTATTTTATTGTCACAATTTAATGAGTAAATTAATTTATTTAATGAACAAATTAAACACAAATGTGTAAGGCTTTTATTTGTACACATAACACTGAAACTATGGGAGTGTGTTGTGGTTGCTTCATCTGACAGAGCTTCTTCCACAGGCTTCTGGCTGCTTTATTTTAAATAAGCACCAGATGGCGCTGTTCTCGACACTCTTGAAGCTTCTAATCTTTTTCCGGAACAGTCAGGGGAAAGCCTCACTGCTTCATGAGGCTTCATTTCCCCATCCCTACAATAAGGCAAACAAAGGCAAGAGGGACAGGCAAACGGGTAATCCACTGAACAGGCAAGAAATCCAAAACCAGAGACATGAAACCAGGGAAACGCTCAGAAATGCAGTGATACAACTTACAAGACTTCGCAATGAATGACAGAGTGAACAAGGTTTATATAGGCTGGAGTAATGGGGTAATGAGGTGATGAGACACAGGTGCAAACAATGAGTGATGATGAGTCCGGGCAAAGGATTATGGGTAATGTAGTCTTTGATTGAATGACAGTCCGGGTTGGAGTGCCCTCTGTTGGTGATCACGGGCACTCACACTGGTGAATTGTGACACATCCACAGCAAAAAAAGTTTTGGGGTTGTTATGGACAATTAAAAATGTGAACATGCACAATGCACTGTTGTGCAGTGGATTTTCAGCGAATTTCAGTGAATGAATAGAGTCAGCGTTTCTTTAATATCGAGGCTCCATAGTTTGTGTCTTGTATGATTGTTAGGCATGCTGGTATATTTTGTGGTGAGGTGGGCGTGGTTTCGCAAGGTCTGCGGGCAGAGAGAAGGAAAGGAACCGAGCGGTGAGTAAGCGGCTCAAACGCAGATTACAAACACCTGTCTCTGATTTCAGTAATTGGCGTGGAGAGAGCGTATAAAGCCGGTGCAAGAGAGACAGACGGAGAGAGAGAGGGACTGGGACACCGTCGCTGATGCAACCACGAGCTGTGCCAAGAGTATCGAGTGTTTTTGAGAAAGTGTTGAGAGTTTGCTGCGGTCTTGAGACCTGTGTGCGCCCACAAGCGCTATTTGGTTTGAAAGTTCTGAGTTTAAATAAAAGCACGTGTCCCAGTCACGCCGACCCCTGTCTTCTTCCTTCCTTACCTTACCGAACCTTCATCACAAACATGAATTGCACTGTCTGCCTGAAAAAGATGCGGTTCGCGTCAGCAGCGCCTTGCATCGCCCATAGACCTTAAAACAATCAGCAGATGGTGGCCGAGTGGGGTTTTGAAAATTGGTCAAAAAACTTTGGTGCGGATGGACGGTGGACGAATGATGAGTTTTGTGATGTGGTTGCGATTAAATAATAGCCCATCCATGCATCTCTACCATGCGTGTGATGATGACGCAGGAGCTGCACTGTTTTTACAATGTAAACTGAATAGCAGACTGCCACAGGCTAGAACGAAATTGTTGAATAAAGTTGTTATTTTTGCGCACAAAAAATATTCTCGTCGCTTCATAAAATTAACAATGTTTTTATTACTTTTCTGGGCCTTGAAAGTGGTAATTAAATTGTTGTTGAGGATTAGAGCTCTCGGATTTCATCAAAAATATCTTAATTTGTGTTCCGAACGGTGGTTTTACGGGTTTGGAACAACATGACGGGTGAGTAATTAATGACAGCATTTGAATTTTTGGGTAAACTAACCCTTTAAATTTTGGTCTGTTAACGTAAAGCTATATCATATGACTTCAGAAGACTTGAAGAAGTCATATCACACAAGTTGTTTGCACCAGTTATATGTAGCGTCTGGATCAATCAGACACACACATATTATTAATTTATATAATGAATAATCCAGCAAACTCACTCTCCCAAATAAGGCCTGTGAAACGTTCCCCAAATGAAGCTAACACACTGGCAGGACGCGGTGTCTTGTTACAGGACACACACTGAGACTGGGTTTTACGACGGAAAAGAATGTCCGGAGAGCTGTGACTCTCACTTAAGTTCTTGCAGAGGAAGAGAAATAAAAAACCTGTTAATCCTATATATAGTCTATATATAACCACTTGATAAATGTGTAAACATGTATCTAATTTTCCCATCTCATGATTTTCCCTTTTATGTGGCGTTTGTATTCTTGTAAACTCAATTGGGTTAACGTTTCAGACTTTGCATATTATGGTTAACCAACATTATATGTGCGGCATGTTTAGTCTCTAAAAAAGCCAATCATCGTCTCCGATTTGTTAATTTACATTACATGTTGCTAACTTTGTGATGCATTAGTATTATAAGAATCTTAAAGATTCTTTTCTTAAACACCCAATGAAAGTACATATTCAAATGCCCTGCTAGAACACAAAGGGTCGTAAAATTTCCCTCCAAAGGGAAATCTTCTCATTGGCTCTTGCACCTCCAGAGGTTGTGCCATCTTCACGTTTTAAAATCACTGATCAGCTTTTAGCTCTTGCTTACTCCCTTTCTGAAATGCTGACGTGAAGATGATGCCTCTAAGGACCCACCAAGCTTGTGCCAGGCTCCGGCCTTGTCTTTCCATTCACCAAAGACACTCTGACTACCACTGGTTCTCTCTCATCAAGACCACATCAGCAAGGATCAACTGGAGCCTCAACAAATTGCATCAGGACGGTTTAATTCAAATGGGCGAGACATGCAAGTATCAAACTTAGTCTCATTATTTGATTCTTGATTTCCTTACCGGCAGACCTCAAGTGGTGAAAGTAGGCCAGTACTCATCCAACTCCATCACCCTGAACGTAGGAGCCCCACAGGGCTGTGTCCTGAGTCCCCTGCTCTACTCTCTCTACACACATGACTGCGTGTCATCCCACAGCTCCACATCTATTATCAAATTTGCTGATGATACTGTGGTTCTGGGCCTCATTCACAGCAACAATGAGACCGCATACCTGGGTGAGGTAGAGAGATTAACATCATGGTGCCAAGACAACTGTCTCTCTCTGAATGTGAGCAAAACTAAAGAACTGATTGTGGACTTCAGGAAGAGACAGCAGCAGCCCTACACTCCTCTTATGATCAGCGGGACCCCTGTGGAGAGGGTGAGAAGCCTCAAGTACCTTGGTGTAAACATCTCTGAGGACCTGACTTGGACTACCCACATTCAAACACAGATACATAAAGCCAGGCAAAGACTTTACCATCTGCGACAGCTGAGGAAATTCAGGGTCTCACCAGCAATCCTGAAAACTTTCTATTCTGGGGCCACAGAAAGTGTATTGACTCAGTGTATCTCAGTGTGGTATGGGAACAGCTCTAATCAAGACTGCAAAGCCCTTCAGAGAATTGTGCGCTTAGCTGAGCTCATCTCAGGGTCTGCTCTCCCCTCTCTACAGGACATCTACCTCAAACGCTGCAAAAGCAGAGCTGTTAAAATCATCAAAGACTCTATCCACCCCAGTAACCATCTTTTTACTTTGCTGCCATCTGGTAAGCGCTTCCGTAGTCTGATGGCAAAAACTGAGAGACTCAGGAGGAGTTTCTTCCCCCAGGCCATCAGGCTCTTAAATAAAAAACCAGTATATTAACATCTTGATGTTTCTACTTAATATCCACTTTATCAGTAGATCTTCATCATTCACTACCTCAATGTGACATTCTGTCAGTGTCGACCCGTTTGCACTTTTGCACTTTTTACCTCTTATACATTCCTGTGTATCTTAATATTTAAGATTTAAGACTACAGTATAATGCACATATGCACATTGCCTCTTGCACACCATTAACCTTAATTCATTTTCTCATAGCTTATTTATTATATATATATATATTTTTTTATCTGTGTTTATTGTACTTCTATGTATATTTTCTTTAATATTGCACTGTCCTTGGAGCGGACCTGACTTTCATTTCACTGCTGGTTATATATGCTCTATATAATTGTGTATGTGACAAATAAATCTCTTGAATCTTGAATCTTGAATCTTGATACATTAAGTATCCTTACCCCTTTTAAAGAAGGGCATGTTAGAACTAAACTGATGATTTGCTCAAGGCTGTTGATCTGCTGAATTTCAGACAATGCTGTAACTTCTTGCTTTCCTGTATTCTGCTTCAGCTCTTTTTCCCTTGGTAAACTGTATGCATGTATGTGTGTGTATGTTAGAGTAGTTTAAGTGTTTAGACTAGTTAATAAAATCTTGTTCATGTTACACGTAAAGTTGTCCATGTCTCAAGCTCATAACTGGAGTCACTAATCATTTAGATCTTGGTTACTGCTCTTAGTAGTATTGTAAATTAAGAAAGACATTTCCCCTGCCCCGGAAATGTACATTTCTTAGAGATAATAAACAATTGATCCTGAGTGTTCATGGGACAAATAGGTTAATTGATTGTAATATTAATTTACAACAGTAAATTAATTATATTAACTAATCCAAATATTAATAATCAATTATAACCAGTTATTATTTATTATTAATATTTCATATAGAGCTAATTTGCTACATATATTATACATGTATGATGCTTTTGAGCTTGAAAGCTCAGTTCCTATTCAACGGAATTTTAAGTAGATTATTTTCAAAATATTTAGTTTGTAGGAATTGTGTGCGCAGACACATGAATCCAAATGATTCGATCAGAAATGATTCCACACAAAGCCCCATTCAACCCGACCCCAGCAAATCGACCATCTATCACCAGAGAGACGTAGGCTCCATTTTGCCCGGAGCTACTACTTTTATATAATAATTGATTGCCTATGAACTTTTGACAAAAACTTATACAAAGAGAACAAAAGACTCGGTGTGATCACAAGACAAATAAACAAACCAGATCTCTGTCTTTTCAATGACCGGTAAATGAACTCCATGTGACACATCTAAAACTCCAAGCAAACTCACAGAAACTGTTACATATGAAGTGCATCAAATCATTGATTATTGGACTTTCAAATAGCCTTCGACATAGCTTGTTAGTGTGTCTACAACTGATACATGTGACTATTATGCATGTATATCACTCCCAATTCATGCAATTATGTAACTATTGAATGATACCCCTTTTCCACTAAGGCAGTGCTAGAGCTAGTTCAGAGCCAGAGCTAGTCCCAGTTCATAGTTGGTTCAACTGAGGAGCCTTCTAAGAACCGTTTGCTTTTCCACATGCTGAGAGCCACAACAGAGCCAGGTCTTACGTCACTGCATACATCTCATCTTTCTCAGCAACGCTAGCGAGGCAGCGGCAGTGTTTACCCCCAAATGTGATTTTTACCGGGGAAGCCCCCCTGAAATGCGATTGGGCTTGTTTTTAGTAGCAATTGGGCGGGTTTTGTTGTGAAAACCTGGCAACCTTGGGCAGCGGGAAACACAAACACACCAGGCTTGTTCGAGATGCATCGGCGCTGCGCAGACGATTGCGTATGATATAAAAAACCGCATGAGTGAATCAAAAGCATAAGGAGTCGTATGCTCTCGCTGGACTCGTTATCATACGGCGATCGGTCTCTGCACAGCACCGCTGCCAACAAGCCTTCCATCAACAATGCAAACGTTGCGTTACTATTGATTCACATGGCTTTAAGATCCTACAGCGGCATCAAAACACAATGAAAACACAGCGAATCCAACGCATTCATGCAGTACGCCGTAATTTGTATAGACGGAGATTACAAACGAGCAGCAGCTGTTTGCTCCATTAGCTGCTATTTCAACAATGGCGGATCTCAACAGTTTGGTCTTGTTGGTCTTGTTGACCCAGCGCCTGACGTAATCGGTTCTTACTTCTAGTCCTGTTCTAGCCCAGCAATGTTTTGGTGCTACTTAAGAACCACTTTTCCTGGCTCGGAGCTGGGGCTTAAGGTGGAAACACAAAGAACCGATTTGAAACTAGGCCCTGGCTCCGATCTAGCTCTAGCACTGCTTTGGTGGAAAAGGGGTAAGAGTGGATGAAAAGGCACCGTGTTTGATATATTTTTGTTCGTATGGGTATAATCCAACAGATGAGCTGAATGAAATCTTTGTAGAATGGATCATGTCCTTATAGTAAGAAATTAGGTCTGGATTTACTCTCTGCTTAAGAGCAGGAAATTAAATTACCATAGATAACCCAATTTTACGGGAGGGGTGGAAACACAGTCACCCCTGAACCCTAATTGGCCAGAACCCATCCAGGGGATGGGCAAATATTTGAGTTTTAATCTCAGAACACGGACAAAGAGTCCAGAGTTGACCAGTTGAGTTGAGTTCCAGCAGTTGACGAGAGTTGAGTTCTGAACGGAGAGCTAACAGGGGAGCTCTGCCCAGTCGGGAGCTGTTCGCAGTGCAGTTCCAGAATCCACCAAGGAGACAATCAGACGATCGTGGCAGACCAAGATCAGAGAAAATGGCTTAACAGATTTCATTCAGGCCATCTCTTCTCTCACTTTCCTTTCTTTTACTTAAAGTTTATTTTCTTTCTGTTAAGTCTCGTGTTCTGTTAAGTTTTGCCGCAAAGTTTCTCAACGAGTCTCCAACAGCGCGCTTCAACGTCAAACAACGCCCACAAGACTTCCATCCAGCCGCCAACACGCCACGTGATTGGCTTCCCAAGACATCGATCAAAAGACACGACCAGACCTTCAGCGAAACAAAGACCCGGGAAAACCCCTCTCCAGCCAGGGAGTTCCCTGTCAGAGACGACACGCGAGACACAAGCGCAAGTAATTACCTCTAGTTTCCGAGCTGAACTGGTGCATTGAGATCAAATGTAATAACCCCGCCTAAGAAACGATAGGAGGATAAATGAATGATCGATGGTTTCTTCAGGTCATGTGTCATTTATGCATATTGTTTGGGATTTCATCATTTCTCTCTCTTAAACTCATTCTTTCCTCACTTTCTTCCTTTCTGCAACGCGTGTGAATGTGCGAGTATGTGTGTTTATGTTAGATTTAGTTTGATGTGTTAGAGTAATCAATAAAGTTCCGTTTGTATTCAAAGATAACTGTTCTTGTGTTATGTGCTTACAAATGTAATGTCTTGAACTGCCGATCTAAGTTACCTGGCTGTTAAATAGTGTTTCACTATTGTGCGGATATTAATATCTGCTGCAGAGTTGATATTTACGGCCCGTTCAAATGAACGCTGGAAGAGTCATTTGCTCGGCTGTAAAATAGACTCTCTCAAAATTCCCTATGAATTCATTAATTCATTAATTTGAGCTAAATAGACTTGTTTCCCTTTAACAGAGTCCCCTTTAAGTTCTTACATATCGGTGGACGAATAAGTTAAGGTGTAAACATTAATTCTGAATTATTTATAATGTAATTCGAGTCTCTTTCATTTTAATTCAATTCCCCTTTGAGTTATTATTTGATCTGATTCATAATCCCTACACGTTCTATGTTTCTCAGAAGAAAGACAAACATAGGGAAAGAACTTTAGCTCTCTAATGTTACATATATATGAGTTTCTTCATTGTTTTTTCAAGCCTAATGATGCTTTCTAAAAATAAAAGAAGACAATTTTAGTTAACGCACAGCTCACCACATCCCCTAATTTCTGCACAACCAATTAAACATATAATTATCAAGGTTGGAGTCGATTCTAATAAACTTGGCCTGCAGGGCAGCAGACAGTTGTCTTCACCACAGTCCATCCTCACATGAGCTTATAAAACAAGATTAAATGGAAAAGAGAGAGAGAGACCAACACAGCCAGAGAAGCAAGAAAGACATACAGTATATACACATCCACACATTTATTATATATTTATGAAACGTCAATAGGAAATGGCTAATGATGGAGGGCAGTTGTTGAGAAGTTGGGGTCAAGATAACTGATGCGAGAATGCCTGTCATAAAGCATTAGATTTCACAGAGTGTGAGCGCATACATATGGTGCAGAGGCAAGATGCAGCAAGTGGGTGAGGAAAGAGTGACACACAGGGGTGAAGGTTTGTGTTGTGAATTAATCAGTGTATCACACAGTGCAGGCACAGTTGAAGAATTTAACAAGTTTAACAAATGAAAATTCTGCCATCATTTACCCACCCTCATGTTCCAAACCCATATGACCTTCTTTCTTCTGTGGAACACAAAATACGTTTATTTATTTATTTTTCCATACAAAGAAAGTATTTGAGGTCCAGGGTTGCTTGGACCCCTGTGATTTTCACTGTACTGACAAAAACAGTCAAAACATTGTTCAAAAAAAGATGGTTAAGGAGTTTACTCTTTGAGAGCAAATGTTTAAATACCTAAAGCATTCAGCAGAATGTAAGTTTGTGTGTTTTCTGTTAATATTAGGGGTGGCACGGTACATGGAAAAAAACCGAACCGTTCGGTTCGCTTGTGTCGGTTCGGAGTGTGTGCGTCGCACGGTTCACGCATGCACAATGTATCCTCGTGCCCATATGTTACCTCAGACAGCAAAGTAAAAGTGGAGTGCTGCAGGTCATGTCACATGTAGAAATGAAAGTGGGAGAGATAAGGAAGGCTGCCAGCATCGTATAGCAAGGCAGATGCAGTACGGAGAGCGTGAGCCGAGCCGCGCCGCGCTGTGCGTGCGCGCTGCGCATAAACACACTAGCACTGTGTCTCGCGAGTCACGCAGCTGAACCGCGGCTCGTGTATTGCAAATATAGTCCGTTCTGTCACATTTTCCGGTGTTCTCCTCCGACCCCTGTCTGTCTCGTGCTTTGATTTATGATGGGCAGCATATATCTGCTGCAAATGCGATCTGTTCCCCTCTGTCTAATACACACATGCATATGCTGTATATAAGTAGTTCACATGATAAATGTAACATTTAAAAGTTAAGATATGCTTCTAGTTCTAATAATTTAAACATGCCTTTGAAGTTTGGGCAAAAACTTCTGGCAGTGTTGTGTTTTCGTGTATTTTATGTTATTTTTTCACAGCGCTGGATGTCATATGGTGATTGTGACACACACGGGACACTTCATGGTGAAATGTGTTAATCAGGTCAGCTGAATTAACATTTACATTTACATTTATGCATTTGGCAGACGCTTTTATCCAAAGCGACTTACATTGCATTCAAGGTACACATTTTACATTTTGTCAGTTCTTGCTTTCCCTGGGAATCGAACCCATGACCTTGGCGTTGCTAGCGCCATGCTCTGTTTGAGCTATAGGAAAGCCAAGATTTTGGGGAACAACCTCCTTCCCTCAGTTACATTTACATTTATGCATTTGGCAGACACTTTTATCCAAGTTGTTCTGATCAAAATTGATATGATTAACATGAAAAATGTTACGCCAATGTGTAGGACTCGGTAGACAGCCAGTTTGGAAACAACTTGATATAACAATTTTTGGATAAATTGTGGATGATTAAGCCATATACCATATGCTGAACTAAATTTCTGGAGTGTTAACGACAAAAAAAAAAACAAGAACCGTAGAGAACCGAAAACCGTGACCCTAAAACCGTAAAACGAACCGAACCGTGGGTTTTGTGAACCGTGCCACCCCTAGTTAATATAGATGGTGCTTTACTGCCTAGCCAGCTGTGATTGTGTTCCTATAAAGGCAGGTGGAAAGGAGGGAAAGCCCTCCGAAGAGACCTGAGAACAGTGTGTGTGCACTGGAGGATGAAGGGATGTGTATTCTGGCAAGGGATGCATTAACTCTTGTGGATCTCATGCTGCTGTTTCTAGAAGGTTCTGTTCAATCTCAGAACGATAGCAGAAACGATAGAAGTTATCTATTCTAAGGTCATTTCTTGACATAATTGAGCTTTTATAGGTGGTTATGTAAGCAAAATCATTTATGTAAGAGTTAGGGATTGTTGTAAGCATACTTTTATCCAACTCTCTGAGGGCTGCTGAGAATAGGGAGGATAAAAACAAAATAACCTTATCCAAAAAACACCTTGTGTGGGGTGATGGGAAATATCTATTCAATAATACATTGGATCCAGGGTGAGACTGCTTAGGCAAACAAACTGGATGCAAAATTTGGACAATTACAATTGATCATCCACAGAATGTAAGGCATTTGGCCAATTCAGCTTCTTTAATCACTCAATATTTCACATTAACATTTTGAATAATGTCTTTTTAAAAGTGACGATGCATTTTTTCTTAAGACATATAGCAGAGCCTTTTGTCAAGTATATAAAATGTAGTGGAAATTTGGGGTCATTAAAATACATTTAAAAAGAGGATGGTAGAGTCTAAATTGAGTCTTGCTCTACCTTATTTGACCTGTTATTCATTTATGTAATATATTTGGGGACAATCCATTTTTGTAAATTTAAAATGTTTATATATTAACATGAAGGTTTATTTTTCTCCATTAGGTCACCTAATGGGGTTTTGGTTTCCTTGCCACTGTTGCCTCTGGCTTGGCGTGCTCAGTTGGGGACACTATATTTTTCAACTAAACATCGAAATAAATCTAATTAATAAACTAATTTAACCATGTAAACTAAATTACTGATCTAATTATTGATCTAAAGCCCACACTGTCACCGTATGGAAATTGAAATGAACTGATGACATCAAATGGCTATACAGCTGAATAAAATTAGGCTGCATTATTTTGCTGTTTAACACTGTAAAGCTGCTTTGAAACAATCTACATTGTTAAAAGCGCTATATAAATAAAGTTGACTTGACTTGACTTGACATGAATATTTAGGCCTATCAAAACTATATTATTAATGGCAATCCAAGAAAGTGGACCGAACATAAATTTAAACTACATAAGGGATATATATCAAATGAATATATGTGCATTTGTTTCACCTGCTGTTGCACTTGTGTATATAGCTGTGTGACAATAAAGTGATTTGATTTGATTTTGACTTGTTTTTCAGAATTGAATTGATCATGCCAAGTTCTGAATTTGAATTGAATTTGATGTTGAAATACAATAAATTAAAAACAATTCATATAATAATTATGTGTAAGTTTTAATTCAATATTTATAAGTGGGTTAATTTATTATTTAAGTGCATTTTTCTTATTTTGCAAATTTTCTGCCAATGGATTAAAAAAAAGATCTAAAGAAAGTATAAAAGAAAAGTATTAAAAAGTTTCCGTTTACATTAAGATTATTTGTCTTAACCCACTGGCAGATAATTTTACTTGTTTTAAGTAAAATGCACTTAATTTAGAATTTTTTGAATTAGAATTCAATTTCAGATATTTGTTCTTGAAATAAGACAAAAATACTCAGTAAGAAAATCATTTTTTGCAGCGTGAATGACCAAAATAAACTCTGGGTTTACCGAAGAAAACTTGCTCCTGACCAGGTTAACCTACTCTGTGTATAAGTTACCTCTCTTTCAGAAATGGGCTTGACTTGCCTTGCTTTCTTGGGTTTGACATACCTCCCATTCTGAAATGGAAAACCCAGAGTTTCACTCATTTCAGGCTTAACATACTAATGTTGTGGGATGTGGCCAATTGAATTAAAATTCCATTCAAAAGTTGAAAGGAAGTAAATTTTTCCATTTTGCCCAGCCTTGGTTTTTAATTTTAAAATGAATTCAGTTTTAGAATTTGCACAAACTTGTGGCCCGTTTCAGAAAGGAGGTTAAGTGAGTTTAGTCTCAGCCCTAATTTCCTCATATATGCGAGAACAACATCTCGATGTTGAACCGCCATCTGAGCTGACTGCGCTAAGATCAGCTAAGATCGTCGATGTAGTTGAGAATTCTGATCCCCTGCATGCGCATGGGAACCAGAGCTGTGTCTACACATTTCGTGAAGGTGCGGGGTGACAATCCTAGACTGAACGGAAGAACCCAATATTGGTATGCTTCTCCCCCGAAAGTGAATATACTGTGCTGTGGAAGGATGGATACATGTAAGTATGCATCCTTTAGCTCTATCGTGACAACCCAGTCCTTGGACCTGATCTGTGGCACGATCTGTTTGAGTGTAAGCATCTTGAACTTGAGCTTCGCCACGGCACGATTGAGAACGTGCAGATCTAAAATGGGCCGCAACCCCCCATCCTTCTTTGGCACGATGAAGTACCGGCTGTAAAACCCTGACTCCCTGCTGGCTACAGGAACCCTTTCTATAGCCTCTTTTCGCAGAAGAGTCTCTACCTCTTGAGACACAAGAGCCTGCTCGGGGCACACCACTGTGGGCAGAACCCCGTTGAAACTGGGTGGACAAAACCTGAATTGAATGACGTACCCCCTTTTTATAATGTGCAGGACCCAACATGAAATATTTGGAAGATTCTCCCACTCTACCAAAAAATCTACTAAGGATACCAGCCTCTCGAGGCTGGCCTCTGATGTACTCTGCACAGCAAGCGCAGCGCCCTGAAGCAGCGAAACGGCAGGGAACAACTGGCCCGAAGGCGCTGTGGCCCTCCTCAGAGGGCGCAAACCATCCTCGGATGATTTGCATGGACTCTCCACGCCCCGGCATTGCGGCGGGGTTAGCGGAGACGGGCACTGTATGCTGAGATGTAAACCATCTGCCCTCGGAGGGGACCACCCTCACAATCTCTTGGTGTCAGGACCTTTTTGACGCAGCCTTCTTAGAAATAATGACGGTCCTCAGATCCGTCTTACCCTTCGAAGGCTGCCAATGTCTCCACAAATGTCTCTCCATGGCCACTAGGGCTGCCATAGAACGGCCCACAGATCTGGCCGTCTCCTTAGTGGCACGGAGAGCTAAATCATCTGAAGACCGGAGCTTGCGAACAACGTCCGCTCCGATCTCCTCACTTTTCCCCAGATTCTTCAGCAGATCAGCCTGGTACGCTTCCACTATAGCCATTGTGTGCAAGCAGCCTGACCCGCTGCAGAGTATGCTTTGCCCACCAGCGCTGATGTAGCTGTTAACCCCTTACCAGTCACCCCCACTTTTGGCAAAGGAGTGCAAAATTACATACCCAAAATAAAATTGTTGCTGCTAATGAGTCCTTCTGACTACACACAAATCAAAGGTATCATTTGAAAGCTGACACTTGACAGTTTACCATGAAAGACTCAAAATTACTCTAGAAATTACTAGTAGAGAGATAAATAAGCTCAAACACAATGGACAATTAAAAAAAAAAAATTATAACGGTTTATGAACAAGAAAAATACATAAGGCAGAAATATATATGGATCTGGAAACACAAGTAAACTAAAGCCACATGTCTTTTAAATGTACGTTTCAAATTTGAAGTTGATACAAGCCAAAATGACTTTTTTACAAGCATTTAGTTCGGAGTATGTCTAGGCACCTTTCCAAAAAGGCCACTTGGAGACTCCAAAGGGACACTTGGTAACCACCTTTTACCATGAGGTATAACCGGTTTGTTTGATCATTTCAATCTATTTTCTCATTACAACATGACAAAGCTCAATTTATATACTTTCTCTGGTATATTTTTCACCCCTAAATGTTTATAAAAATGCATGTATGTGCATATTTACTGATTTTCTATTCAAATTCAAAGAATTATTCACATACAGTGATCTACCTACATACCCACTCTATTGTTGCCCTGATGGCACATTTACACAAGCTTACAAATTTTCTATTCAAATTCAAAGGATCTTTCACATACAGTGATCTACCTCCAGACCCACTCTGTTGTTTCCCTTATTGAAACATTTACACTACCAGCTAATGACTCAGACTGTAATCAGACAATAATCATACCCCAAAACAGTTTCTTCTCTCAAGAAACATTACTTGCTTCACATTATTTGCTTACCACAAAGTACTACGCACAGGACAATGGTGACAACAGAGTAAAAACTATTCTGGTGATAATAGCCGAAAAGACTGAATTATTTTAGACAAATATGCTTACACTCTCACCCACTCACTGACTAGATATATTTAAAATATTGCTGGTCACTTTTTAGTGGCAACATAAGACATTTGTCATTATCAGGTCCCACAAATATTCCCCCATTGCATTACTATACATTATATTCAACATTTTATAGTAATTGAATGTAGTACTGACACTAAAACACTGTGAAATTTAACTTTTTCCTCACACTGTCATTTTTATTTTGGGTGAAATATACACAATACAGATTTTCACTATCCACGATACATTGTTACAACTTACATCACTAGCTTCTAACTCAGCACTTGAATAAAAAAGGAATTTTGCGGTACTTGAATGTACTAATAAGCCGTAATAGTGTAGAAATACAAAACAAAGCAACAAAAACGTACTAAATGTAGACACTTACCGATCTCGGCGTGGATCCATTGCAGGCGAATGCTGACAGAGCGAGCGCTAGTGAGCTAGTGTACAGGGTTGCCAGGTTTTCACAACAAAACCCGCCCAATTGCTACTCAAAACTAGCCCAAAACAAGGCCAATCTCGTTTCAGGGGGAGATTTAACCGCAATTGGGAGGTTAAATATGTGTTTTTTTGGCATGGTTGCCTACTAAAATTCGCATTCCCGGGGCTAAATATCATATAATTGGGGTCGCTTCAACCCGCGGACATGAAAAACAGCCCGCGGCAACAGTGTTGAAGTAGCCCAATTCCGCGGGAAAACCGCGGACTTGGCAACACTGCTCGAGGGGCGCGCGTGAGTAATTTTCCAGGATGCAAATGGTTACGCAAACAAAAATACAATGTGATACTCGCGAGATTTTTGCTAATCAACACATCGGCGTATTCGTTATTGCATAGACTACATGTTAGATGACAACACAAGACTTTCCCATTGCTGTTTTTTTTTTTTTTACCAAACACCTTTGCATGTGGATAATCATGCGTCACCAAAAGTGACTGTCATCTTTCAATCTTTTCTAAAATTGCGTGGCTAGTTTTCATCAGATATCTTCTGGGCGGTTCTCATTCAGTTCCAGACACTCTACTAAATACATTGATACGTTATATTTCATTGAATAATGCGCTTCATGCGTACAGTTCATCAAATAAACAGGACAGCGTCTCGTGATTAGTAAACTTCAGGAAGTAAACAACAGAAGTTCTATAGCTTTTTTTACCAGTTTGCTTGTTTTTGGACAAATATTTACTATGGACATCGTACACTGGACTCTTCCCATGGAAAAAAGGTCGAAGTCACCATTATTCTGCCAAACATTACATTTCCAAAGCACAAAAAGGTAAGGGACATCCTCTCTCTTTGTTGTCATATCACATTGTTTAGATTCATACAGAATGACAAAAAAACGTTGCAAAGTTATCTTGATTGTATAATGCTTATACAGATACGAATCTGCAGTCTCTTATCTTTCAAACAATGTACTGGTTGACCTTATTACTTGACAAAATGATATTGTAAACTAGCGATCAATGTAAACACTATCAAACGCGGGGCCGTCGGCGATCTCTGAACACAAAGGGGTTAATGGCTTGGTGGGAAATGCTGAAGCTTTAATGGACAATGCCGAATCGGGAGAGAGATGGCTCGCAAGCGTCTCCTCCACCCTCGGCATCGGACCATAACCATGCTTTTTCAGACCCATAACATCAATATACGTCGATGTTTGAGGACTGAAAATTCTAGATGATACCAGACGTTTCCACGACCTCAACACCTCTGTGTCGAGGGCGGGAAAGAACGGTAAGCCCCGACGTGGAGGCTGAGCAGAGTGCGCAGGAAGAAAACGCTCATCTAATCTGCTTTTTATAGGTTCATGAGATTCTTGTGGCCAGTCCAGACTGAGCCAGTTTTTACTGACAGTTTTTACCTCTGATAATAACAGTGATTAAGAATTAAACTTATATTTGACCCGGAGGTGTGCGGCCATCTTTTTGTTGGGTGCTGTTGCCATGGTGAATCCTAATTTCGGAGCTCCTTTGATCATGGCTTTTCCTGGTCGTGGCGTACACGCTTAACTCAGAGTCAGTCTACTCAGAGTTGATTAAACTACCTCAATTCAGCTGTTCTGAAACCCCAAACTCAGAGTTTCCAATCTCAGGGTAAGTCAACTCAGAGTTCTAGTTTAAACTTGTTGGTTGAACCTCCTTATTGAAACAGGCCCCAGGTCATTTAGACTGGAAAAGTTCATGTTTAAATATAGTATGATTCGATGTTAAGCAGTTAAAGCTATAAACTGGTACTAGTGCAAAATTTGTTAATTTAAGGGTGACTGAAATAAATTAATTATATCCTTTAGATTTAGATTGCTCATCAGAGACAGAGAGTAGTGTACTATACATTACTTTAGGCCAGTGTTCCTCAATTCTGGTTCGTCTTATATAAATATTTAGTTATTATTATTTTTAATTATTTTTATTATTTTTTATATGTTGTCATATTTAAAAGTGATAAACTGTGTGATAAATATCTGTTGTGATGTTTAAAATAAAAATAAATGTAATTTAGTTATTGTCACAT
The DNA here is from genome assembly GCA_023566225.1 of Romanogobio albipinnatus. Taxonomy (NCBI): domain Eukaryota; kingdom Metazoa; phylum Chordata; class Actinopteri; order Cypriniformes; family Gobionidae; genus Romanogobio; species Romanogobio albipinnatus. Next base: position 28,858,644 of record CM042241.1, read on the forward strand.
ATGCTCTGTGTCTGTCCTTGGACTTCTATGTTGTAGTGTTTCCTATGCTTCATTTTGTAGTTCTACCAGAAAGACTCGGGAGATAGAATGATGTATGAAGCATGCATTTATTGACAGCCCAGCAAGCATAATAAAGTTTTGGCGTAGGCCCCATCCATAGTTTGTAATCTGAGGGTAGCGGATCTGCATATTCCTGCCTGAAGATGAAGGCAGGGGCGCAGCCGACCCCCCTGTGAAGGTATGGACGAAACCATTCCTGGTGGTGGTGGGGAGGGTGGAGGCTGTTGTCGCGTCGGCATCTGCGAACTCAAACATGTGTAAGTACGACTTTTATACAGAAAGTATGAAGACGTGATTGGATAGAGATGAAGGTAATAAGTGACGAAGTAATTAAGTCTTCCTGGCAGAACTTAAGCTAACGCTTCCATTTCATTGTAGTTTTTCATGTTGATCTGAGTTTCAGATCAGGTGTGTTGCATTAATCTTGTCAGCTGTGTCTTGTTTCCATGAGCTGTTTGCCTGTGTATTTAAACCCTGTGTTCAGTCTTGTTCTTTGTCAGTTCTTATCGTTGCGTTATGTTGGTTGTTCTGTTTTAAAGTACTACTGCACATGGATCCTGCTTCCTCATCTGCTGCAACCAATCGTGACAGTTATATTGGATGTGCATTTTATTTAACAATTCACAAGTTCACACTTACATCAAATTAAATGTAGTAAAGATTATGCGTATTTGGCGTGCTGTTCGGGGGAGGGCTCCAGGCTCTGAATTTGGCCCGAACCCAGAGTATCCCCACCGATAGAGGTAGTATAGAACTACACTGCATTTGAATAAAAGGATTATTAATGTATAATAAGAGTTTATTAAATCAAAGTGAGGAGATGGGGTGGTGGAGGGATGCTAAGAAACTGTCAATGACAGGAAGGTAAGTCAGCTGTATATATACCCACCTCCTATCGTTGATTAAATTGATTAGCTTAATATGTTTCCCTCGTGTTTAATTAAGCCCCGTTTCCACCGAAATTACCCGGAACAATTTGTACCCGGAACAATTTGTACCAGGAACTTTTTTTACAGGAACCTTTTTTCCTCCAAACCTGCTGCTGTCTGCGTTTCCACTACGGTCTAAAGTACCAAGAAGATTAGGCAAATTAGTCCTGTTATGTAGGACTGCGCGCAACGCGACTGCTCCTCCCAGTCAGCGACGGACAGTAATAATTTTTGTGCGACACTGTCTGCAACAATAACAAGTGGAGGAGATGCAAGCAGCGCTGCTTTTGCTGGTTATATATTGGTTTACTAAAGAGGTCATTAACAAAACGGCGGAAAAGAGACGAGTACTGATACTAAAGCGTATTCTGAAAGCTCGTAAAGCTAGATTTAAAATAAGACAAAGTATGTTATCATTAGCTATTACAGACATTGACCGTGAGATTGCTGAGATGAACACGCGCCATCAGACAGAAAGAGCGAGACTGATATTGAACGCTGAACGATCCTCGCAAAAGACTTTTAAAAATGCCGGTTGAAATAAAATGCTTTAATGAGCTCAACCAATCAGCATGTTCAGCGCCCAAGTCCCACCCCCGAAAGTTCCAGAACTTTGAAAAAGTACCACCGCGGGAGCAGGGCCGCTTGAAGGGGGAAATGATAGTAGAAGTACCATCTCAAAGTTCCTAGTTCCTGAGGAAAGTTCCTGAGGAAAGTTCCTGCGGTGGAAACGCGGCTTTAGGTTTTAATTGTCTGAACATGCTCCACTTGTGTTAAATTAGGTTTTAATTATCTGTGCATGCTCCTCCCTAAATTTGTTAATGAAACGTCACTAATCATGAGATTTGCACTGTTACTGGCATGTCTCTTGCACTTTAAACCCATGTGTATAAACCACACCTGGGACTAATTAAGCTCAATAAAAACCCTGCCGCCTCAACGTTTCCCCGCCTTTATTTTATTTGACGAAGTGAGGCGGAACTAAGTCCCATCAAAAGTTGAGCTGAATATGAAGTTGTGAAGTGTACTGATCACGAGTGTAATTGTCACCTGAGAGAGCGTTTGAACCAAGTCATCGTTGAACTATTGTCTCTTCTTCTGAGTGTGATCGAGTGTCGAGGGAGCATTTATCCACGCTTCAGTAAAAAGGCATCCTAACCCACACAATATCTGAAGATAACGGATTCAGTACGACAGTGGAGGGATCGATCAACGGGTGAGTGCTGGCCTTATTGCACTGAGAGAGAGAGTGGATATGCAGTGCCTGAATTGATGTGTTGCACAGTGTTGAGTTGAAGTGAGGTTGCAGTGTGTGGGGATTATATTGACTGCCGTTGCACTCCCCATTTTCCTATCCTTATCCGTTGTCACTGAAGAGGGATTTCAGTTGTTGAATGTGAATACCTCCCTTATGTAAGTGTGGAAAGACTATATGCATTATATAACGTACTCTGTCTGTCAGTAGAAGAATTCCCCGATCAGTGCTCCCGTATGTGATGACTGCTTGAGACGAAAGAGAGAGAGATTGATATTGATATACCGCTGTCTGCCCGATAGAAGTACACTCTAGCCGTAAGCCTTTGCCCTGATGCTGTAGAGAAATATGTGTGCAGTTGTATAACGTACCCTGTCTGTTAACAGAGCATTCCGCCGCCACAGCCTCCCATGTGATGTCTGCCTAAAGTGAGACACCCATTGAACCTACCTCTGCCTGCTCGATCGAAGCATACTCCAGCCGTAAGCCTGTTCCATTGTCCTACGGAGAAACACTTGGGGTTACTTCACTGTAACCCTGTTCCCTGATAAAGCGGAACGAGATGCTGCATAAGCTTATGCAAATGGAAATGTCTTTGACATAACCAGCTATGAAAATGGTGTGAAAACACGTCAATGAAATTGACCCGGAGGTATTTATAGCCTCGGCTGGTGACGTCACCGGGCGCACCTGCTGCACGAGGCTATAAATAGATGAGCTTCAGCTGGAGCAAACCAGATCTTTTGTTTGAAGACCAGTCCTGAAGCATCATCAGCACGGCCAAGCAATGCAGCATCTCGTTCCGCTTTATCAGGGAACAGGGTTACAGTGAAGTAACCCCAAGTGTTCCCTTTCAAAAGCTACACTCAATGCTGCATAAGCTTATGCAAATGGGAACGAGAATACCCACGCCGCCGTGCTTGATGGTGCCTGGACCCCTTACGGTTGTGAAGGTGTGCACAAGAACGCAAAAAGCCTCAGGCATTAGCCTGCAATGTCGACTCAAGGACATGAGAGCCCGGCGTGGCATGAGCATCCAAGCTATAAAACCTTATGAATGTGTGCGGAGAGGACCAACCCGCCGCATCACAAACACTTTGTAAAGGGGCACCCCTTGCTAACGCAGTAGAAGAGGCGACTCCCCTGGTGGAGTGAGCCCTTAACCCTATAGGCGAAGCTTGACCACGCGCCTCATAGGCAAGAGCAATAGCATCCCTGACCCAATGTGACATTGTCTGTTTGGTGGCGGCAAAACCTCTGTTACGGCCCCCATTACAAACAAACAACTGCTCCGATTTACGCCACTGGCTAGTGCGGTGGACGTAAGCCTGAAGAGCACGGACCGGACACAGTCTATGAAGTCTCTCCTGATCCGGCGTTATGAACGGCGGAGGGCAGAAGGTTTCAAGAGTGACAGGATGTACAGTCGAAAAAGGGACCTTAGGCAGGTAGTCAGGGTGGGGATGCAGAATCACTTTCACCAAGCCTGGGGCAAAGTCTAAGCAGGATGGCGATATTGACAGAGCCTGCATGTCCCCAATTCTTTTCAAGGAAGTTATAGCCATAAGAAAAACCATCTTTAGAGTCAGAAGTTTGTCAGACGCTGATTCTAACGGTTCAAAGGGGGTCTCAACCAGACCCTCAAGGACTAAAGCTAAGTCCCATGAAGGGATCTTGGTTCTAACAGGTGGCCTCAACCGCCTAGCCTCATCACGAATGAAGCGAGCGAGAAGAGGATGTTTCCCGAGCGGCACCCCATCCACCAAGGCGTGGCAAGCCGAAAGAGCGGCCACATAAACCCTGAGAGTGGAGGGGCAGGTGCCTGATGACAACTTTTCTTGCAGAAAATCCAGAACTGAAGCAACTGGGCAGTTGACTGAATCCACATTATGTGTCGTACACCACCTTTCAAAGACACCCCCATTTATTAGCATAAACTTTCAGAGTGGATGAAGCCCTAGCACTTAGAATGGTCTCAATAACTGCAGGCGAAAGCCCCGTGTCCCTCAGTTGGTGCCCTTCAGGGGCCAAACATGAAGGTTCCACAGGTCGGGCCTGGGATGGAATATCGTGCCCTCTGCCTGAGACAGAAGGTCCCTCCTCGCCGGAATCGCCCACGGCGAGCCGTTGAGGAGAGACACTATCTCCGAGAACCACACTCTGTTCGGCCAACGCGGCGCTATCAATAAGAGGCAAGACCCTTGCTGGCGAACCCTGGCTAGAACTTCTGGAAGCAGAGCGACTGGAGGGAAGGCATACAGGCGCATTCTGGGCCATGTATGAGCCATCGCATCCAGACCCAGCGGGGCTGGGTGACCGAGAGAGAAGTAAAGGGGACATTGCGCTGTCTGACAAGAGGAGAAGAGGTCCACTTCCGCTCTGTAAAACCTGGTCCAAATCTGTTTGACTACTTCTGGGTGGAGTTTCCATTCCCCGACATGTAATCTCTGTCTGGACAGTAAATCTGCTCCCACATTCAGCTGCCCCGGAATGTACACTGCTCTGAGTGACAGGAGCTTGTCCTGGGTCCAGAGAAAAATCTGTCTCGCTATCTTGTTTAGATTGCGTGAGCGCAGACCTCCCTGGTGATTTATGTATGAGACTGCAGCTGTGTTGTCCACCCGCACTAGGACATGACAGCCCATCAAATGGGGAAGAAAGTACTTCAGGGCCAGAAATACAGCCATCAGCTCGAGGCAGTTGATGTGCCAGGCGCGCTGATGACCCTCCCATTCCCCTTGAGCTGGACGACCACTCAAGACCGCACCCCAGCCCGTCAGGGAAGCGTCCGTCGTTAGCAGTTCGCGACGACAGGGAACGCCTAGCGTGGGACCCAAGGTAAGAAACCGGGGTCTGAGCCACATAGTTAGTGTGCGAAGCCCGCGGCGCGTCACCTTTATTAGCCTCTGGGGGTTGGCCCTTGGATGAAACCCCCTGGCCCTGAGCCACAACTGGAACGGTCTCATGTGCAACAGCCCCAAAGGAATCACTGTGGAAGCCGAAGCCATGAAACCTAACAATCTTTGGCACCGTCGAATAGTGAGATTTTGACCTAGCCTGACTTTCCTCAGGGTATGCAGAATGGTTTCGACTGGAGCGGGAGACAGATGTGCCCGCATCGTGTTCGAATCCCAAACTACCCCCAAATAAGTCGTTCTCTGGACAGGAGAAAGAACGCTTTTCTTGGCGTTGAGTCTCAGCCCGAGAGAAACCAGATGAGCTAGCACAATATCTCTGTGCTGAAGCGCCATCTCTCGCGATTGAGCTAGAATCAGCCAATCGTCGATATAATTCAAAATGCGAATGCCCTGGAGTCGCAATGGAGCCAGTGCTGCATCCATGCACTTTGTGTATGTGCGGGGTGATAAGGCTAGGCCGAATGGAAGAACCCGAAATTGGTAAGCTTCGCCCCCGAAAGCGAACCTCAGGAACTTCCTGTGTTGTGGCAGTATTTCTATGTGAAAATATGCGTCCTTCAGATCGATCGTGACGAACCAATCGCGATGTTGAACTTGCGACACGACCATCTTTATGGTTAACATCTTGAACTTGAGTGCTTTGACTAAACGGTTTAAGCCTCGAAGATCCAGGATTGGACGCAACCCCCCATCCTTCTTGGGAACCAGGAAATATCTGCTGTAATAGCCTGACTCTCTCTCTGGAAGAGGAACATATTCTAACAGCAGTGCCCTTTGAACTAAACGCGTTCGCTCCCTTCAAAATTTTAATCTCACTTAAGATGGTAGAATACCAGGTGAGGTCCACTTCTCAGGGCATTTACAGTCAAATGGCACACACCCATGACCTGAGTGTGTCAGATAAGAGAGACATACAAAATGTGCAAAGTGGTTTGGCGCCAGGACTGGAATTAAGAACCACTGCTTTAGCCAAAGTGGGGTGACAAGGAACAATGTGAACTGTACAAACAGAAAGAAAAACAAGGAGAATGTGCATTGCTTATACACAGTCTGTGGAGAGATGTGTAATCTGCACTGCGTGAAGAGGTGATTTTCTGCTCCAGTTGCTGCAAAGGCACAGAGCGCAGTGGTGTGGCTGTTTTAATGACACACATTTTGCTCCGCCACAACTAGTGTCCCATACAGAGGACACTTACATATGGCCTCTTACCAGCTCACATACTGAAGATTGTCAGTGCAAGATGTTCTTTAGTAGTGGACTGTACAAGAATATGCCTGTATTTGCGATGGCAGATTTTACAATTTGTTGAGATAACAGCCTCAGGGTATATCTATAATTATTTCAAATTCACTGAGGATATTTACTGATGTAACAGTGTTTAATGTATTAACTAACATGAACTGCATGATAAATATTTGTTACTGTATTTGTTAATTTTTGTTAACGTTAGTTAATAAAAATAAATCTGTTTTTTGTTTGTTCATGTTGAACAATAGTGGAGAATAGAAAATGAATAATAAAAGGTATTTCAAAAGCATAAGAGATAAAGTAAAACCATTGCAGAAACTGGAAAAAAAAAGTACCAAACAATTTCCAAGTGTTTAGAAACCCCACTGAGCCCAGCTGATGCAACTGTCAGGAAATGTAACATGAAACAAAACAAACGGTGCCTAGAAAAGGTCAACCTTCGAAACTTTTCAAAATCAAAGAAAGAAACTTGTGAGAGATGATCGCTTTGAAGGAGCTAGAAAGTTCAGTATCGGAGATCAGACTGAAGTTGCACCAGTAAACCACATAAAGCTCTCTGCATAACACTATGCTTTACTTAGAGTGACAGAAAAGATGCCACAACTCTAAAAAGATCCACGTGACAGTAAATCACATGGTGTTCGTCAAAAAGCTTAATGACCTAGTTGTTATATGTAAAAGATTAGGTAATCAGGTGAGAGTTCCAGCCACGCAAGTTTGCGATGCTGTTTGCGAATGTTGTTTGGAAATGGAAGCTTTAGCATAAGTTCTGCCGGGAAAACTTAATTGTCATGTCACTTTAACTTTATCTATCCAATCACATTCCAATACCTGGGTATAAAAGATCGGTACTTATGCATGTCTGAGTTCGCAGATGATGACGCTCCAATTCAGTTGACGATCCGGACGTTGCGTAGCGGTCGATCGCTGGTCCTATGATAACTAATAATGTGCATACAGTGGCGTTCTAAGTCCACGTCAGCCTATCATTCTGTTCAATGGGTTACCGCAGTAACAGACGTGAGTGCTTCACTAACAAGAGCAAGTCTCACGTCAGACTTAGATCAATCGCTTTCATGGAGGACTATCTGGGCATGTTATCAAAGACACGGCTGTGGTTTTCATCACCATTCTGGCGACATCACTACATCAGCATTTATCACAGTGATATGCATATGGTTATGCATTCCGATGCCGATTGGGTGTAGTATCTTTCTCTTTTTCAAATTTGTCGCAAGCATGTCTGTATAGAGCACACACATGCATCGCGTGAGACGCGCACAGGTGTTTGCCGGTCTGCTTGTGCAACGTGATCGCTCGTTGTGACTCGCTTGTGTCCATAGTGCTCGTAAATGATTCGCATGACACCGGTTACCGTTATAGATAGTATTTTGTTAGAAAAACTGAAACAGAAAAGATATGCACAGCATATTTAGACTCTATCATTCTCCCTACGAATGCAAGGAAAACAACACTGGTTTTAAAGCAACATGCACCTATTTAATCGGGGCTTCATGTTGGACTGAAGTTAAGCTGAAATCGCGATTGGTTCAGTTATCAGATCGCTGAAATTCATTTAAAAAACTATGCTGAGCAAATTAGCATATTTAGGTACAGGACCGACATCAGTGCTTTCTGTTCTCATTCAATGGTGTTAGATTCATCTTCCAAGCGCTGTGAGTTCGTCACATATGCAATAATGTGACACAACATAGTTTCAAGCTTAGAAGTGTTTGGCCTGCATCCAGCAGAGTACATATTTGCTCAAACATATGGGGCGCCAAGTGTTGGAATGGCTTCCTTTCGTGATTCGATATGGCTTCCTTCCCTATGAGGAAGAATTATAGCGTTCTGTGATCACATTAAGGTGCTTTGCTTATTGTATTATAAAAATGTGCAACATATTATTAAATTAGTTAATCAAAACAAACACATCATATATATTAGTAATTGTGTGCATTTGTCTTCGCTTTACTCCAGTTAATTTGACTCTTAGATTTTTATTCAGCTACTGATATCTGGATACCTCTTATATTTAGAGAAACTTAGATTTTAGTGTTACGTCTTACTTGGTCCTTCCAGCTAGGACGCCATGGCTACATTATGATAAAACAAATGTGTATCTTGTTTGTACTCTCAGCAACATATATCGGGTAAGGTTTGCATACAAAACAAGGTTTGACTCGAGATTCGATAGCAGCACTAATTTAATTCCGTACTCAATCTGACCCGTTTACATAAAGATTGCATCGTACAGCATCTAAATCACAATTATTGATTTGAAAACAATTATTCAAATCTTTTATGAATACAGTGAGCAGAGTGCACTCCCTTTATAAACGCATGAAACTGTCAAATGCTTCAGTTCAGATAAACTCCAGTGGAAACTGCTGTGGTCAATCTGACTACACCGAATCATGAATCTATTGCATGTTCTACTATTCGTTGGTAAAGCGTATGCGCTGGAAGGCAGAGTTGGTAGTGATAAGCTCTGGGCCATTCAATCCTGATTGAGAGTTTCTGTGTTGTGTGGCGCTCCAATTGGGGATTGCATTCGAGTGCTCAACAGACTTTACATTACATTTGTGCTTTGGCGGACGCTTTTGTCCGGGGCACCTTGGGTTGCTTTCGGGGTGCACATTTGGCGTTTTCCGGGTCTTGCTTTCGGCGTTGCTCTGCTGTTTGAGCTACTGAAAAGACATGTCTGTGATCAGCTACACTTGCATCGAATCCTATTGTGACTAACAAAATATACAAGGGAGTAAATAGTGTCGATGTTGACACAGTCTGCACTGTCAGGGTTGGTGAAGGGAAAGGAGCGAGGACTCAATGATGCAGGTGAAAATGGGCTTTTAATGATAATAAAAAACAAAAAAACAAGACAAACCAAAACTACCCCGAGGGGGAAAAAACAGACTTGACTTGGCTTGACTTGGCTGGAGCAGGAAGCAGGGAAACATGAGGTAAATACGACGACGATTCAGCACTGGACTGCAAACACAAGGATATTAAATAGGGAACAAACAAAGGAGGGTAACGAGGGAAGACAGGTGGGGCAAATTAACCAATAATCAGGAAACAAGGTGGGCGGGGTTAGACAATGGACACGAGCACATGGCACAAAGAAACACTTAACAAGACATGTGCTCACACCAAACATGACATGAACATGCAACTAATGAGAACTCATCAGCTGCATGTTCACACAAAACATGACAACATGACGTAGCCAGTGAAAAAACACCAACCACGTGCTACACAACATAAGACAAAACATGAAAGCACACGGCCGATGTAAACATGAACCGTGTGCTACACAGAACACACAGACAGAAGAGCACACGCTCACATGACAAAACAAACACACGGAGCATGAATGTCCGAATCCCAACACAAAACTGAAACCCAAACTAGACCGAAGTGCTGGGATCCGAACACCACGCCCCGCACACAAAACACAAGGACAGAAGAGCACGCAGCTTGAGCATGCTCAAAGCTGCTTGCTCACACAAGACAAGACAAACAATACAGGAGTGTCAGGGCTCTGTCACAAACCAAGAGTAAACTAGACCGAAGTGACAGAACCCTGACACTACCCCCCATCAAAAGGGACGCCACCTGGCGTCCCTAACGAGGGACACCAAAACAAGACAGGAACAAGACACACAGAATGAAACACAAGACAGGAAAATCAAAACAGAGACAAAGAGGGGAGGGAGGGAGGGGAGCCAAGTCAGAGCCAGCAGGACAGAGCAGAACGTCTCTAGCAAAGACCAGGGAGGGACGGGAGGGTTGAGCCAGGGAGGCTCAGGCGAGTCTGGAGTCCCGGCTGAAGGCCAGGGCGGAGCAGGAGGGACGAACCAGGGTGGCTTCGGCTGATCAGGAACCCCGGAAGACAACCAGGGTGGGACCGGAGGGATGGACCAGGCGGGCTTCAGTGGGTCAGGAGTCCTGGCTGAAGGCCAGGGTGGTGCTGGAGGGATGGACCAGGCAGGCTCCGGCAGGTCAGGAGTCCTGGCTGAAGGCCAGGGTGGTGCCAGATGGACGGGCCAGGCGGGCTCTGGCGGGTCTGGATGGCTGACTGGGGCTGGCTGGGCAGGAGGCTTAAGCGGGACCAGCAGAGCAGAAAGCTTGAGTGGGACTAGCAGAGCATGAGACTTGAGTGAGGTCGGCAGGACAGGCAGATCAGACTCTGACAGGACTGTTCTCAGGGTGAAAAATGGGAACAAAATGGTGATGGTCCGAATGGGAGTTTGGCTGCCAGTGTAGTGGGCATGGGTCTGGCCAGCCTTCAGGTAGGGAACAAGGGTCATGGTGGAACAGTTCCAAGGCTTAAGAGTGGGCTCAGGAATGGCCTCCAGGCAGACAATGGGCTCTGGGAGAGTCTCCGGGCAGGCAACGGGCTCTGGGAGAGTCTCCGGGCAGGCAGCGGGCTCTGGGAGAGTCTCCGGGCAGGCAGCGGGCTCTGGGAGAGTCTCCGGGCAGGCAGCGGGCTCTGGGAGAGTCTCCGGGCAGGCAGCGGGCTCTGGGAGAGTCTCCGGGCAGGCAGCGGGCTCTGGGAGAGTCTCAGGAGTGCAGACAGGACAAGAGACAGCCGGCTGAGAAGTGTGTGCTTCCCAGGCACGCAGGACAATCATGGCATAAAAGGCGAGGATTGCCCTCTGAGCCATAGCAGGACTCAAAGGGGAAACAGGTGGCTCAGGAATAGTCTCTAGGCAGGTAGTGGGCTCCAAGGCAGCCTCTGGGCTGGGAGCCGATGATGTGCGAGTGGCCCAGACACACACAAGGGCAGTGACATAGAGAGACAGGGCAACCTCTTCAGACATGACAGGGAATTCAGGTACCAACAAACTTGATGATCTAGAGGAAGCCTTCCTTCTCTTTCTCCGCCTACATTGGCTGGGTGATGGCATGGAGATAGCAGCTTCTAGGTGAAAAGTAGCGTTCACTGCCATCTCAGGGAAAGCTGCATCATAAATTGCCACCTCTGGGGTCACTGCCGCTTCTTCAGCCATCACTGGAGGTGCTGCAGTCTCTTCGACCTCCACTGGGTGCACTGCAGCTTCAACAGTCACAGGGATAGCTGCATCATCCACGACCACCTCTGGAGAAACTGCAGCGGTCATAGATGACATGGGCAGAGCTGCAGGGTGCGTTGCCACCTCTGGGTAGGTGGCAGATGATGCTGACCGGTTCTTCCTCCTCCTCCGTTTACAGGTCGGAAGACTGGGGCTTCCACTTACTGCAGGTGGAAGGAGGGAACAGTCACTGTGGTGGGAATTTGTGCTGCGAAGGGACTCCGCCTTTCCACGCTGATGTAAATGGTATACAAATTTCCAAAATGGCAAGTGCCCCAGCCTTTCCATCTCCCAAATGCTGAGTGGCTCTGTGAGGCAGATGTTAAAAACCTCTTTCAAATCAGCATTGTCTTGATAGGCCAGATCATCCACCACAGCAAGGAAGTCATGGGCAAAGTCTCTGACATCGATCCTCCCCTGGCGAAGGGAGAGTTGCTGGACATCATGAAGCATCTGTTTCTTAACAGAGCTCAAGTTGGCAGGAGACGGGAAGAGGAAGGTGCCCATTCTCCGCTGAGTCCTCTTGTGGCTGAATCGTACTGTCAGGGTTGGTGAAGGGAAAGGAGCGAGGACTCAATGATGCAGGTGAAAATGGGCTTTTAATGATAATAAAAAACAAAAAAACAAGACAAACCAAAACTACCCCGAGGGGGAAAAAACAGACTTGACTTGACTTGACTAGGCTTGACTTGGCTGGAGCAGGAAGCAGGGAAACATGAGGTAAATACGACGACGATTCAGCACTGGACTGCAAACACAAGGATATTAAATAGGGAACAAACAAAGGAGGGTAACGAGGGAAGACAGGTGGGGCAAATTAACCAATAATCAGGAAACAAGGTGGGCGGGGTTAGACAATGGACACGAGCACATGGCACAAAGAAACACTTAACAAGACATGTGCTCACACCAAACATGACATGAACATGCAACTAATGAGAACTCATCAGCTGCATGTTCACACAAAACATGACAACATGACGTAGCCAGTGAAAAAACACCAACCACGTGCTACACAACATAAGACAAAACATGAAAGCACACGGCCGATGTAAACATGAACCGTGTGCTACACAGAACACACAGACAGAAGAGCACACGCTCACATGACAAAACAAACACACGGAGCATGAATGTCCGAATCCCAACACAAAACTGAAACCCAAACTAGATCGAAGTGCTGGGATCCGAACACCACGCCCCGCACACAAAACACAAGGACAGAAGAGCACGCAGCTTGAGCATGCTCAAAGCTGCTTGCTCACACAAGACAAGACAAACAATACAGGAGTGTCAGGGCTCTGTCACAAACCAAGAGTAAACTAGACCGAAGTGACAGAACCCTGACATGCACATGCGTATTGATTCCTGGCTGCACCGCAAACGGCAAGGTCTCTCGCAGTAAGCTTTTTCTCTTCACTAAAGCTGGCAAACGACGCACTTATAGTCATTGTGATTTGTTGCTTTTCAGACTGCGATCCTGATGCTAACCTGTGGGATCTCAGTGCATTACAGCAGGCCGTATGTTAATCAGACGCACAAGGACTTGTCCGGAGTTTTACATCAATCCATTCACTTAGCGAAATCATTCAGGCCAAAATTGTATCATGGCGTTGGGGAACATGTCAAACTAACTATTAAAGACATCAGATTTCATTCTAGGGTCAAAGGAATTTTTTAGGATTGCGATATTGTTCTCATATTGCCAAACGTGTCCAAAAAATAAAAATAAAAAAAATAAATAAAAATAAAAATATCACACAGTATTATCCTGGCTTAGGTTATCAAATGATGAATCTCGCTTTGATCTCTTTCATAGGTTCGGTAGCTGTGTCGGGTCCTATATAGCTAGTTATGGTTTTATTAGCTAGTAAAGCTTAACCTTATAAAACATTCTTTTTCTTTTGCAAGGGCATCGTCCGGTGTTCTCAATCACATGCACATGTTATGTATTCGTCATGCTGTTCTGGTTTAATTTCTTTTGGGGGTTCTCTCAGCAGGTTGACGGTTAGATTTTGTTCTATCAAGATGTGAGTGGGAGCTACTCCCAGGGGTTTAGAATCCTCCTAACTGCAGATGGAAAGAAATGTGATCTCCAACTCACCTGTGCATGGGCCATTCTTTCAGATTGGTGTTGCTATGAACATAGCTCAACGCGCGGAGTTGGAATCCATGAATGTGGGATTCCATGATGGTCAATATGGTTTTCTTCAGCAATGCTCAAACCATCAGGCATGTTCAGTAAACTCTCCCATAATTCCAAGGTAAAACTAAGATTACCTACTTGTCTTAACAAACATCAGGTAAATTCAAAGCTTTTAAGGTTGATCTTCCACTTACACCGATATTCTGCTAGAAGCCATGTTTATCAGCCTTTCGGCTTCATGTGTCCAGGGAAATTCACTTTAGAACTAATCAGTTTGATTTACTGTCTTTCCTATTCTGATCTTCACTTCTCACTCAATTTCTTTACTCTTTTACTTAAGCATTCTAGAATGACTCTAAAGGTTCTGGTATCACATTAACAATTTCTAAGATGAAGAATAATCTCTGTCCCTTCACTTCCACGGTTAAATATCTTCACGTTCGTCCTAAGACTTCCGACCACTCCCCCCTATTTATTTGATCTATTGGAGCACCTCTCTCTAAGGACTGGTTTCAGAACCACTTTTATACTGCCTTTAAAAGCTGCAGTCTACCTCCTTCTCTTCGTAATGGACTTTCCTACAGCTACGACCGTGGAACTTCTAGGCCAGCATTCAAGCTAAGGGGGAGACTGTGTTCTTCTGCATTCGAGTCTTGTATAAGACCTGATTCAAAAATCATCCTCGAAGCTCAGCAAGCTCTCCAGTAATGGTTCAGGTAAAACCCTATGCAACTACTGGTGGTGGTATTAAAAATAAAAAATAAAAAGTGTGTGGCCCTGTGGCCTTGTCTCTGTGGCCCTGCGGCCTTGTCTCTGTGGCCCTGCGGCCTCGTCTCTGTGGCCCTGCGGCCTCGTCTCTGTGGTCTAGCAGACCCCGTGGCCCTGCGGCCTTGTCTCTGTGGCCCTGCGGCCTCGTCTCTGTGGTCTAGCAGACCGCGTGGCCCTGCGGCCTCGTCTCTGTGGTCTAGCAGACCCCGTGGCCCTGCGGCCTCGTCTCTGTGGTCTAGCAGACCGCGTGGCCCTGAGGCCTCGTCTCTGTGGTCTAGCAGACCGCGTGGCCCTGCGGCCTCGTCTCTGTGGTCTAGCAGACCGCGCTGCCCTGCGGCCTTGTCCCTGCGGCCTTGTCTCTGTGGCCCTGCGGCCTTGTCTCTGTGGCCCTGCGGCCTTGTCTTTGTGGCCCTGCGGCCTTGTTTCTGTGGCCCTGCGGCCTCGTCTCTGTGGTCTAGCAGACCGCGCGGCCCTGCGGCCTCGTCTCTGTGGTCTAGCAGACCGCGCGGCCCTGCGGCCTTGTCTCTGTGGCCCTGCGGCCTTGTCTCTGTGGCCCTGTGGCCTCGTCTCTGTGGTCTAGCAGACCGCGCGGCCCTGCGGCATTGTCTCTGTGGTCTAGCAGACCGCGCGGCCCTGCGGCCTTGTCTCTGTGGTCTAGCAGACCGTGTGGCCCTGCGGCCTTGTCTCTGTGGTTTATACACGTTTTATATATATAAAAAAAAAAAAAAACACACACAACGGCCAAAGTTTACAGGTATGCTGCAGCAGATATGAATTGCTCATGTGTAGTACTCATCTACAAAAAAACTTCAAGTTCTGTTTAATCATGACGTGGCCTTTTTTAGCCATCAGCAGGCGGCGTTCCATGTTCACGCTTAACATGTTAACTCTTGTTCTTCTTCTTTGTAGGAACTCCAGGATACAAGACCGGTGGGTCTATTTTATTTACCATTTTTGGGGGATAGGATGGGCTCCGTCCAGGTGGAAGCGTTCTTCCACTTATTTTTGGGGGTCGGCTGCGCCTCTGCCTTCGTCTTCAGGCAGGATATGCAGAGTCCGGACCCTCAGATTGCGAGCTACGGACGGGGCCTATGCCAATGTACTTTATTGCTTGCTGGGCTGTTAATAAATGGATAATTGTCACAGTATTTATTCTCCCGAGTCTTTCTGGCAGAAATGGAAGCTTTAGCATAAGTTCTGCCGGGAAAACTTAATTGTCATGTCACTTTAACTTTATCTATCCAATCACATTCCAATACCTGGGTATAAAAGATCGGTACTTACGCATCATCTGAGTTCGCAGATGATGACGCTCCAATTCACCGCCATCCTCCCCACCACCTCCAAGTCAAATCCTTCCTTACATCCACCCCACCACCACCAGGATGGTCCCTTCCATACCTCACGGGGGGAGGGGGGGGGGGGGGGGTCGGCTGCGCCTCTGCCTTCGTCTTCAGGCAGGATAGGCACTTTTAGGAACATGTGCCCCAGGTTGTCTTCCTGGTGTATTGCCTTGGCATGTTGGCTTCTCTACAATATTTATGACATTAAAAATAAAAAATATGAAATGTAATATTACAAAAAATAAAATAAAAAATATGTAATAATGTAATATTAAACTTAACTTGTGCCTCATGTCTCACTTTACCCCAGAGCATTTGTCTCACTTTATCCCACCACCACATTTTTAGAAAAAAACGATCTCTATTAGCAATTCAGGCTAATCTTCAGCTAGCATAATCACATGGTTTTATATGTTGGTAGTTCATCAACATGTATGATATAAGTTTTTCTACCTGAATCAATTTGCTTTTGCACAACAGTTGATTAAGTTGACAGCAAGAAAATTTACTTTTACATGCAAAAAACAGCTTGTTTTGTGAAAAAAAAAACATGCTTGCCACAGCACCATGAGGTCATTTCCTTCATGACCAAGGGGAAATTGGCTTTATGCACAGCTGCACTACTTCCTGAACTTCAGCCAGCTCCTTTGTTTCCTGTCTGCCATTATTGGACAAACTGATTAATCCAGGTGTGTCTGATTATTGTTGTTGTGACTACAGAGGTCAGGCACACCTGGATTAATCAGTTTAATCATAAAGCCAATTGAAGGGGCTTGAAAACATAATGGTCATATGACCACAAATGTGTTCTGTTGACCAGATACAGGAGGTGTCTCACATTACCCGATGTCTCACATTACCCCGTTCTCCCCTAAGCTCGATCACATGGCTCGACACAGTGCGACCATACTCGCTTTTGCGACTATAAATAGATGTGCAAACCATACAACGTATTTTGGAGCACCCGTTTTCTTGAATGTAACATCAATACCTTACAGTATATAAGGCTATATTGTATAACAAGTATATCAAGGATCATTGTAAGCAATCTTATATTTGGGGATGAGAAAACATATCATGAGACTGCAAAGCTTCAAAGGCTATGATTTCATTAAATAAATGTGATCTCTAATGCTTCAAGTCTCAAGTCAGCCGCGAGTCTCGGGCTGGTGTGGAACTCCGCCCTGTCACGAGCACTCGTGGTTGCGCGATTGGTTTTCAATGCCTTTCGCTCCCGAGATGCATGAGGAGATCACACGGCCCTGGAAGTACCCGTGCTTCCCGTGACCGTTCGGTGGCCTCCTCCGCCTTGATGGGGCCGCGGCCAAGGGTACACTGGGGTCCCCCCACTGTTGAACACTCTGTTGCGTACTACGGTGTCCACGGAGGGTTTTGACGTGGCTATCCTAAGCACCCTAACTAAGCCTGTGGACTGATCTATTTCGGTGGCGTGGTCCTGCAGAGCTACGGGGCAGGCCACCGCCCCTTTGCACATGCACGAGGGTGGAGCTGACCCAGGGCTCTTCAATGAGTTGCGTGCCGCCACTGGTCCCGCCCCCCGGGCGGTGAAGGTGGCCACACGCTCCCTGGGTCGGGCGATGTCCACTGCTGTGGTCCAGGAGCAACACCTGGCCTTACCTGGTGATGTGGAGGACGTTGAGCGGGCCCGCCTCCTCAACTCACCCCTATCCCAGGCTGGCCTCTTCGGCGGCGCGGCTGAGAACTGCGCCCAACGGTTCTCGGCCGCCCGAAAGCAGACTGAGGCTGTAACACGTACTGCCCCGCCGGCCAGCTGCTGCACCAGCCGCCGGCTCAGTCGCCTCAGTCCACTTGCCACCGAGGGCGCCCTCCCCCCTCCCGCCCGGCCCCAGCAGCAGCCTTCACCTGGGCCGCGCTGTGGAGGTGGTTGCAGGATGACGCCCAGTCCGCTCCTCAGCCTGATTAAACGCCAGGCTGGAGGTGGACAACTCAGAGAACAACTCTGAGGACCCAGAGACCGGTGATGGCAGTGTGTGCCGCCCCCCGGGCCGCGCCGCTCTCGTCCCTCTCTCTCACCAGCCTCCTCTCAGAGCTGACCCCAGTGGAACGTGCGTCCTTCCCTGGTCTCCTCTGTCAGGACGCAGCTGCTGACTGTGCCCCCACACAGGGACGCTACACCTCCCACGTCTGGGCCAGTCACGCTGCCTCGCTGCCCCACCCGGGGTACGTCTGTGGTTCGAGTGACCCTGCTGGTCAGTTCCTGGGAGCCTGGCTACAGCTTCCGGGACTGTCCATTGGGTCGCGAAGACCATCAGGCTCAGCTACGCGATTCGGTTCGCGCAGGCTCCTCCCCGCTTCTGGGGAGTCCGCCCGCCATGATGGGGCCTAATGCCCCAGTCATGCGTGCAGAGATTGCCACCCTACTGCCGAAGGGGGCGTTCAAGCCTGTCCCTCCAGTCGCAGTGAAGTCCTGTTTCTCAGCCCTTGCTTCATTGTACCCTAGGAAACCGGTGGGTTATGGCCAATCCTGGATCTGCCTGTCTTGAACCGATCCCTTCACAGGCTTCCGTTCAGGAGGTTGGCGGCGAACGCCTTCTCGAAGGCCTTCTTCTTCTTGCGCCCCTCCGGCAGCACGGGGTTCACATCCTGAACTACCTCGACGACTGGCTCATAATGAGTCACTCTCGAGCGCAGGTTTGCGAACACAGAGATCTAGTGCTCCATCACTTAGCCCGTCTGGGCCTTCGGGTCAGCAGGGAGAAGAGCAAACGTGCAGAGGATCTCTTTTCCCGGTATGGATATCGACTCAGTCGCCATGTGCGCGCAGCTTACGAGCGAGTGTGCGCAGTCTCTGCTGACTTGCCTCCGTCAAATCGAGAGTGAGTTCCACTGAAACTATTTCAGAGGCTCCTGGGGCATATGGCATCTGCAGCCGTGGTGACGCCGCTCAGATTGCTACATATGAGACTGCTTCAGCATTGGCTACGCGATCGAGTCTCGAGATGGACATGGCGGTCTGGCACGCTCCGGGTACAAGTGACTCGGGCCTGCTTACAGACGCTCACCCCGTGGTCGAACCTCAGTTTTCTACGGACCGGAGTGTCCTTAGAACAGGTTTAAAGGCATGTTGTTGTATCAACAGATGCCTCCTCCACGGGCTGGGGTGCCATGTGCAATGGACAAGCAGCCGCGGGCTCCTGGACAGGACCCCAGCACCTTCTGCATGTCAATTGCCTCGAGTTGCTGGCAGTACGGTTCGCCCTGCACCGCTTCCTAGCATTGCTGAAGGGTCAACATGTACTAGTCCGGACAGACAACACGGCCTCAGTAGCGTACATCAACCACCAGGGCGGTCTACGCTCCCGCCGTATGTCTCAACTCGCCCGCCATCTCGTCTTATGGAGTCAGAAGCACCTCAGGTCCCTTCGTGCTGTCCACATCCGGGAGAACTGAACCGTGCAGCCGACGAGCTCTCACGGTTTCAGCCACTTCCTGGAGAATGGAGACTCCATCCCCAGATGGTCCAGCTGATATGGGAAAGGTTCGGCGACGCACAGGTAGATCTGTTTGCCTCCCACGACTCTTCCCATTGCTCCTTGTATTATTCCCTGACCGAGGGCACACTCGGCACGGCTGCACTGGCGCACAGCTGGCCGCAGGGCCTACGCAAATATGCGTTCCCCCCAGTGAGCCTTCTCGCACGGGTACTGTGCAAGATCAGGGAGGACAAGGTGCAGGTCATGTTGGTCGCCCCGTATTGGCACGGCCAGACCTGGTTCTCAGAACTGCTACTCCTTGCGACAGCCCCTACCTGGCCTATTCCTCTGAGACCAGACCTCCTCACTCAGAGACGGGGCACCCTTTGGCACCCGCGTCCCGCATTCTGGAAGCTCCACGTGTGGCTTCTGGACGGGACGCGGCAGGTTTGAGTAGTCTACCACCTGCGGTGGTCGCTACCATCACTTCCGCTAGGGCAGAGTCCTCTCGGCATGCCTATGTGTTGAAGTGGAACCTCTTCGTCACCTGGTGTTCTTCCCGCCAAGAAGACCCCTGGAAATGCCCTGGAAATCGGGTCCGTGCTCTCGTTCCTCCAAGAGGGGTTGGAGCGAAGGCTGTCTCCCTCCATCCTCAAAGTGTTGTGGCCGCAATATCTGCCCACCACGATCTCTTGGGGGAGAAAAAGGTAAGTACAGCACGACCTGATCATCAGGTTCCTGAGGGGAGCGAGGAGACTGAATCCTTCTCGCTCTCCTCTCGTTCCCTCTTGGGACCTCTCAGTAGCTCTAAGTGCTCTGCAGAGGCCTCCCTTGAGCCTTTGCGGTCGGTTGATATTAAGTTTCTGTCGATGAAGACGGCTCTGCTGACCGCATTGGCCTCAGTTAAGAGAGTAGGGGACCTGCAGGCATTTTCGGTTGACGAAGCGTGCCTGGAATTCGGACCGGCTAACTCTCACGTGATCCTGAGACCCCGGCCCGGATATGTGCCCAAGGTTCCCACCACTCCGTTCCGAGACCAGGTGGTGAACCTGCAAGCGCTGCCTTTGGAGGAGGCAGACCCAGCCTTGGCATTGCTCTGTCCAGTATGCGCTCTCCATGGTTATGTAGACAGGACGCAGTGTTTCAGGACCTCAGACCAGCTCTTTGTCTGTTATGGTGGAGAGCGGAATGGAAGAGCTCTCTCAAAGCAGAGGTTGTCTCACTGGATAGTGGACACCATTGTTTTGGCTTACCAGCAGCAAGGTCGACCATGTCCCCTTGGGGTTCGGGCCCACTCCACCGGAGTGTGGCCTCCTCTTGGGCTTTAGTGCATGGTGCCTTGCTAACAGACATCCGCAGAGCTGCAAGCTGGACGACACCGAACACATTCGCCAGATTCTACAATCTCAGAGTGGAGCCAGTGTCCAATTATGTACTCGCCTCTACTAGTGGCCGGTAATGGACCAGGCTCAGGTGTCTTCGCTTGCTCGCCATTCCACTCCACAGACTGGATACGTGCGATATTCTCCTCAGGTGAGCTTCCCCGAGAGCCCTGAGTTCCTCCAGCACTGTTGACGCCGACATCAGTTCAGTCTGCCCTTTCGAGTCCAGACCCTCATGACCAGCCAGGTGACCCGTGTGCATGGTTCCCCTCCAGCGACCCCCACACGAGTATTTCCACCATAAGCCTCCTCAGTGAGCAGGTGTCTTTCCCTTGGCAAGTCCCTGCCACCCCTAGGGTTAAAAGTCCACCCTCTGGCTGGTACCCTAGAGTTCTTCCATATGCAGCCCTTAGCGGGTCATATGTGTATTCTCTAAGTCCTCCCCACGGGTAGGCATTTTGGCATATCTCCACTGGAATATGCTTCCCAGTGTACCTTGGTAATCCTGTGATAAGTGGGAGTCCTTCGTCCGTACTAGTCTTACGACAGGGTACTCACACTTATGCAGGGCACTGGAAGACAGCCGAGTGGCGTTGTTATATTGGGACCCCCATTCGTTAGTCACTAACGTTACGTCGTAGTGACTGAACGAAAGGGGACGTCTTGGTAACGTATGTAACCCTCGTTCCCTGAGGAGGGAACGGAGACATAACGTCCCTTTGCCACTTCCGCTGTGCTATTGGAACACGGAGTTCAATCTTGGCTCCGTAGCAGTAACATAATGCAATGTTGCCAGCGTACTTCCTTATATACCCACGATGTGGGGCGGAGTTATGCATGCAAATTCCGCATGCCCATGGCATTGGCACTGCCATTGGGCGCTGTTAAATTCTCTAAGGTAATTGGCTTCTAAGCGAAACCCCCATTCGTTTGTCACTAATGTTACGTCTCCGTTCCCTCCTCAGGGAACGAGGGTTACATACGTAACCAAGACGTTAAGTAAGTAACCAAAGCGTTCCCTTTCGAGAGTACTCTCGTATTGCGTATAGCTACACGCTAGGGGACCCAATGAAAAACGTTGTGCTCGCTTAACGGCTCTGAAAGCCTGGAGACACCATACCCAGGCCGACCTAAGTGGGCCTGTAAATATAGACCAGACATAGTCAGGCCGATAAGAATATTGAATGACCAGACAATTTAAGTCATGTAAGGAATGTGCTTATGACTTATACAAATTCTTAACCCAGACCAGACTGTCGGGCCGTAATATGTATTACACAGCGAGAAGCCCAGCCTGTAAGGCAGGGACATCCAAATGATAAAACCTGATAAAAGTGGACGGGGAGGCCCAGCCTGCCGCCGCACAGATTTCATTCAGAGAAATGCCAGTAGACCAAGCCCATGATGAGGCCATGCCTCTAGTAGAATGGGCTTTGATGCCTATAGAGTAGCTGAGATCTTTGGACTCATAAGCCAGCGAGATAGCATCCACTATGCATCGTGACAAGGTCTGCTTTGTAACCGCTCACCCGCGGGTGCGGCCGCCAAAGCACACAAAGAGCTGTTCAGTTTGCCTGAAAGCAGCAGAACGCTCTATGTATATTCTCAGCGCTCTGACAGGACAGAGCAAATTAGCATATTCCTCATCTAACGATGATGAGAGTGCTGAAAGTGAAATGACCTGTGCTCTGAACGGAGTTGAAAGCACCTTAGGTACATATCCATGTCTTGGTTTGAGGACAACTTTAGAGTCGTTTGGCCCAAATTCCAGACAAGAGGTGCTCACTGAGAGTGTGTGCAGATCACCCACTCGCTTAACTGATGTGATTGCTAGCAGAAAAGCGGTCTTGAGTGATAGGAACTTGAAGCTCACTGAATGCAGAGGCTCGAATGTTGAGCCTTTCATAGCATCCAGGACAGTGGACAGGTCCCATATAGGGACTGAAGGGGGGCGAGGTGGGTGAAGCCTTCTATCCCCTTTGAGGAAGCGCACGATAAGATCGTTCTTCCCCAGTGACAGTCCATTCATTTGAATGTGGTACGCTGCTATAGCAGCCACATAAACTTTGAGCGTGGAGGGGGAACGACCCGCGTCCAGTAGCATTTGTAAAAAAGTGAGCACTTCTGACACTTCACAATTATGTGGGGTCAGGCTTCATGCTTTACACCAGTCCGAAAAGACTGACCAGCCGCCTGGTCACGGGGGCTCTAGCTTCAGAAATAGTGTTTAATACACTTTCAGAGAGGTTCTCATGTACCCGTTGATGGGCCAAACATGAAGCGCCCATAGATCGGGATGGGGATGCCAGATCTTCCGTTTCGCCTGAATGAGGAGGTCTCTCCTCAGCGGAATTGGCCACGGGGCTGTATCTGACATCCGACTTAGCAGTGAGAACCATGGTTGATTTCTCCAGAGCGGGGCTATTAAAAGCACAGCGCATTTGCTCTCCCTGATCCTCTCTATGACCTGAGGTAACATTGCGATTGGGGGAAAAGTATAAAGAGTAAGGCTGGGCCATTCGTGGGCCAACGCGTTGTGCTTGGAGACATATATTAGGCATTGAGCATTGTCTTGTGAGGCGAAAAGATCCACTTTTGCCTTGCCAAACATGTCCCAAACATTTGTGGGTAAAAAGACCACTCTGCTGGGGACACTTTGCCCCTGGACAGCATGTCCGGACCCAGATTCAGAATGCCTGGCACATGAGTCGCTCTCAGCAAGCTCAGGTTGTGTCCCGCCCATATTTGGACTCTTTCCGCCATTGTGTGCAGACCAATAGATCTTAGACCGCCCTGGCGATTTATATAGGCTACCACTGACCTGCTGTCCGTTTGGATCAGGACATGGTGGTGCTTTATGTACGGAAGGAAAGCTTTTAGCAATAGCGTGACCGCTTTCATCTCTAGACAGTTTATGTGAAGGCTCTTTTCCGAGTCTGACCAGAGACCGGAGACCAGGGCCGTTTCTAGCCATTCTGACACTCTTGGCGAAATACTTATTGGTGCCCCCAGTCAAATTTTAAAAAGCAACATTGGTATTAATGGTATTAATTAACAAATACATACATACCAAATTATATTTGTATATATTTGTTAATAAGGATTCAAATTAATAGCCAGATGCCTGTATAGCCCTAGGCCTATAATATATAGCCCATATTTGTGCAGTCCCTAGTTGCTATGAAATTGTTCTCAGACATAACTACATAATTAGTATGTGTTATTAGTACATTTCACATGAAAGTAATAAGAATAAATACTGATTCAGTGTTATTTTTGTTACTCATTGATGCGTGAACTTCCCCTTTAAATAATGCAACACTTTGCCCTCTGTGTGTACGACACTGCTTGCATTAAGCACTATTAGAACTGAATTAATCGATTCAGCATTCAACACCATCCATAAAGATACGTTAAATTTGTCAACGTGATTTAATAAAGGATGTATTCATGTTGTGAATTTGCACATTTTATTATACCATTTTTAAATTGGCAGCTAAAGTTTTATATGGGACGATTACAAAACACACAGATTCTTTTGACAATGCATTGGCGCAAAAACATTTTGGAGGTGCAATTAAGAGAAGAAAGCTTTATGGAGTCAAAATATAACTGCACATTCACTTCATCATGAAATGCTGAAGTAAGTGTGTAGTTATATTTTGCCTCTAACATTCACACCGAGCAATGCTATCTGCCCAATCACAGTGTGATTTCTAGACTGCCACAAATACTGCCCTAACAAAATACAGATTTGTACCTGTTATTTTAATTGGTGTTTAGTTTGAATTTAGCTTTATTGTAGGGTTAAAAAAAGTGTTACCTTGCCAAAGCATTGACTGAGTTCATTGATCTAATGGTGTTGTTGAGCGCTCCAAACGCAAACTTTTTTGACAGTAGCCTACTCTGATCTGATGGCATATAGGAATCGTCAGATTGACAGTTCTCTGATCCAATAGTGTGGGGGAACTAGTGGGAGCGGCAATAAAAAAATGTTGGGTGGCCGTGACACCCTTTACACACAAACATCGAGTGCCAGATATGCGCTTATTGGCGCACCCCTACTAATGGTGCCCTAGGCGACCGCCTAGTTTTCCTATGCCTAAAAACGGCCCTGCCAGAGACTGGCCTGCCCTCGTGAAGGGCTCCCCATCCTAGGTTGGATGCATCTGTCGAGATAACTTTCCACTTCGTAACAGTGCCCAAACTCACGCCCGTCTGATACCAGACAGGATTTTTCCAAGGAGCCAGAGCCAACACACAGCTGTGGTCTACCTTGATTTGTAATCGGCCCGAGAGCCATGCGTGAGCTGGAACGCGGCAATTCAGCCAGCGCTGTAGAGGGCGCATGTGTAACAGACCTAGTCTGAGGACTGGCGCCACCGAAGCCATGAGACCCAACATCCTCAGAAAGTGTTTGAGAGGAGTATATGCACCGGACCTGAGGGAAACTGCTCAGTTCCGAACAGAGAGCGCGCGCTGTGACGTCAGTCGCATGTTCATCTGTAGTGAGTCTAACACTGTTCCCAGAAACGAAACTTTTGTGGGAGACAATGAGCTCTTTGCCACATTGATTCTGAGGCCCAAGCATTTCAAATGGTTGAGAAGCCAAGATCTGTGGTTCAATAACTGTATCTCTGACTGAGCTATTATGAGCCAGTCGTCGAGATAGTTGAGAATTCTCATTCCCCGAAGCCTCAGCGGGGTTAGCACCGCTTCCATGCACTTTGTAAACGTGCAGGGAGCCAGAGATAGACAAAAGGGTAGTACCATGTATTGGTAAACTTTCCCCTTGAAGGCGAATCTCAAGAATGGCCTGTGATGAGGGGCTATTTGTATGTGGAAATAGGCATCCTCTAGATCTACAGTGAAAAACCAATCTCCCGAATGTGCGCTAGGATTTGTTTCATTTTCAACATTTTGAACAGGCGCTTCATAAGGGCCTTGTTCAGATGTCTGAGATCTAGAATGGGCCTGAGACCACCATCCTTTTTTGGTACAAGGAAGTAACGACTCCTGACACGCTCTGTGAGGGGTGTACGGCTTCCACCGCCCCTTTCATTAATAAAGTTAATTAAAGTTTTGATATTTTGGTTCGAAGCACGTGACTTGTATCGCTTCTCACCATTGTCGTCTGCGAGCAAACTGTAGTGAGTAACCTTGTTCTATTATGTTCAACACCCATTTTGAAATGCCGGGAATGGCCTGCCAGGCCTCGGCCTTCGAAGCCAGGGGCTGAATTAATTTGTGTGGCGAGTCGATGAGTAACAGGGACTCGGTGGCCCGATAATGTTGTGTTAAAGTGGCGCTTATCAGAGCGCGTTTGTTCATGGGCTCTCTGACTGCGAGAGAATTGTTTCCCGCCGCCTGAGTGCAGGGGGCCGGGGGACATAGAATATTGGTGCTTGTGTACAGGCGAGTGCGTTTGAGTACGGGCTCGTTGACTGTGAGGATAGTGTTTCCAGCCACCTGAGTGCAGGGGGCTGGGGAACATGGGGGAGTGATTGAGTGTAGGGGTACATGCTTTAATGCTGGCACACTGCCTACAGAGAAAAAACCCTTTTTGTGATTCATATGGGTCGCCGTGAAAACGGCGTTTGTGTACAGGCGAGCGCGTTTGTTTGCTGGCTCATTGAAGGGAGCTGGGGAATGTTTTGGAAGAGAGGTATTATCCACCTTCTCTTTGTGCCTCTGGCTAGGACGGCTTCGGCGGCTCGGGTTTCGACACATTGCTGGGTCAGGGACCTCGACGCTCCGGCGGTCTGCTGCGGCTCGTAGAGCGGGTAAGCTGTCCGGGCTTAGAAGCCGTGCGAGGCTGGGGAGCTGGTGGCGCTGCCTTGGTGGGCTGGTCCAGCCTCAGCATGACGGCAAGCGGAGGAGCTGGAACGCTTGGGCAGGAAATGTCGCTGTAGTAAAGCTTGTTCGTACGGGAAGAAGGAGGTGGGAACCGGTGAACATTCAAAATGTTTAATCAAAAATAAACACAAGATAAAATGGTGGCCGACTGCCGCCTACATACAAACACAACTGAACATAAAATGAAAATAAGATCTGCAGCCCCTCACGGACGACTGCAGCGTACACATAACAAAACGTAAATAAAACACAACATAAAATCCAGGCCTGGTCCTCTCTCGTCCCTCACTGTCGTCGCTCCTCCTTTATACTCCCTCACTCCGCGAGAGCTGAGATTGCTGCGGCGCGCCTCGTCCCGCCCTTACGGTCCCTCGACCTCGCTGCTCGCCACAGTCTCATTGCCTGTGAGGCCTTTTGTGCCTCGGTGAAGCTTTCTGTAAACCCAACCACAGAGGGACCGAATGCATCTGCCGATCGCCTGGGCGTTAGCCTTGGTCGCGCGCAGGGCCAGGTCAGTGGCGCCGCGCAGGTCCTTCAGGGCCTCGGCATCAGGGATAGAGTCATCCAGGGAACGGAGGAGTTTGGCCTGGAAGACCTGAAGCACCGCCATAGAGTGTAGCGCTGAGGCAGCCTGGCCGGCGGAGGTGTATGCTTGACCGGCGAGGCTGGAAGTAGTGCGGCAGGCCTTAGATGGGTGTACAGCCTTTGACTGCCATTTCAATTCAATTCAATTCAAATTTATTTGTATAGCGCTTTTCACAATACACATTGTTTCAAAGCAGCTTTACAGAAAGTGCATTTCATAGATGAACAGTATAAAAAAAGTTAAAAACACAATGTTAAAGAACAATGTTCGAAAAAGATAATCAGTCGTGTATTAATTTAGGCCATAACAACGCTGGCGTTGAGTCGTCTCTTCACAGGCGTGGAGTCGTCTCATCACTGGTGTTGGGGCATCCGAAGTCTTCATGAGAGGCTGGATACCAACCGGAGCTGACGAACTATTTACCTCGGGACTAGTGTCCCGAGATAACAACAGAAAAGCAGATGGGAAATAATTAGCGTAGCTGCTGTTCAGAATATTATATTAATGCTGTTGTTCCGATTTAACTGTAGTATAAAAGGTAATTATAATGTGAATGCTTGGCTAAAGAGATGTGTCTTTAATCTAGTTTTAAACTGGGACAGCGAGTCTGAACCTCGGACAATATCAGGAAGACTATTCCAGAGTTTAGGAGCCAAATGTGAAAAAGCCCTCCCTCCTTTAGTGGACTTGGATATCCTAGGAATGACCAGAAGCCTAGAGTTTAGTGACCTTAAAGAGCGCGATGGGTTGTAGGGCGATAGAAGATCCGTTAGATACACTGGAGCTAAACCATTTAGGGCTTTATAGGTCAGTAGCAATACTTTGTAATTGATACGGAACTTAATAGGTAACCAGTGTAGAGATGATAAAATTGGTGTTATATGATCATATTTTCTTGACCTAGTAAGAACTCTAGCTGCTGCGTTTTGGACTAACTGTAGTTTGTTTATTGAGGATGCAGGACAACCAGCTAATAAAGCATTACAGTAATCTAATCTCGAGGTCATGAATGCATGAACTAACTTTTCTGCATCAGGAATAGATAGCATGTTACGTAGCTTAGCAATGTTTCTAAGGTGGAAAAATGCCGTTCTTGTAACATATGAAATATGATTTTCGAATGTCAGGTTGCGGTCTAGTATAACACCTAGATCTTTTACTGTAGTGGATAAAGTGACAGGACATCCTTCCAAGGTAAAGTTGTATTGTGCAAGGTTTTGTGGGCAGTTTTTTGGACCAATAAGTAATACCTCCGTTTTATTTGAATTTAATAGCAGAAAATTACACGTCATCCAGTATTTAATATCTTCAACACACGCTGTCAGTTTAGATAATTTAGCGTTTTCGTCCGGTCGTGATGAAATATATAATTGAGTGTCATCAGCATAACAGTGGAAATTAATTCCATGTTTTCTTATAATATTACCAAGCGGTAGCATATATATTGAGAATAGCAGAGGGCCTAATACGGATCCTTGCGGCACCCCATAGTCTACTGACATCATCCTGGATTTTTCCCCATTTAGACAGACAAAATGGTAGCGGTCTGATAAGTACGATCTAAACCAGTTTAATGCCTGTCCCTGAACACCAGTATAATTTTGAAGTCGATCTATGAGTATTTTATGATCTATAGTATCGAACGCAGCACTAAGATCGAGTAGAACTAGTATTGAGATACAGCCTTGGTCAGAAGCTAGAAGTAAATCATTTGTGATTTTAACGAGCGCAGTTTCTGTGCTATGATGCGGCCTGAATCCTGATTGAAATTTTTCATAGATATCATTTTCTTGCAAGAAAGAGCACAATTGAGCGGACACAACTTTTTCTAGTATTTTAGACATAAATGGAAGATTTGAAATTGGTCTGTAATTTGCTAGGTTATTATGATCTAATTGTGGCTTCTTAATGAGAGGTTTTATGACTGCCAGCTTGAATATTCTTGGAACATGACCTAAAGATAAAGACGAGTTAATAATATTGAGAAGAGGCTCTTCCAATACAGGTAACAACTCTTTGAGTAGTTTAGTGGGTATTGGATCTAATAAACATGTTGTTGGTTTAGATGCAATGATAAGTTTATTTAGCTCTTCCTGTCCTATAATTGCAAAGCGGTGTAGTAGTTCTTGAGGGGCGATAGTAGCGGTTGAATCATAAGACATCATTAAAGATTGTACATTTACAATTTTATTTCTGATGTTTTCTATTTTCTCAGTGAAGAAATTCATAAAATCATTACTACTAAACTGTAACGGAATATTTTGCTCAGGCGATGCTTGTTTATTTGTTAGTCTAGCCACGGTGTTAAATAAAAACCTTGGGTTATTTTGATTATTTTCTATTAGTTTGCGGAGATGCTCAGCCCTGGCTGCTTTTAGGGCCTTTTTATAACGTGACATACTATCTCTCCACACGATTCTAAAGACCTCTAAATTAGTTTGTTTCCATTTCCGCTCTAAGTTACGAATTTCTCTCTTGATAACATGTGTAGCACTGTTGTACCATGGTGCTTTAGTTTTCTCTCTAACCTTTTTTAATCTAATTGGTGCAACAATTTCTAATGTGCTAGAGAAAATGTTGCTCATACTGCTAGTCATTTCCTCTAGTTCATCTGTTTGTTTGGGTTCACTGAGCAGCTGAGACAGATCAGGTAAGCTATTTGAGAATCTATCTTTGGTGGTTGGAATGATTGTTCTGCCTGGTCGATAACGTGGCGCAACATGACAGATTTCAGCAGTACGCAGTATACAAGTTACCATGTAATGGTCAGTGACATCATCACTTTGCGGTATAATATCTATATCGGTTGGGTTGGTTCCATGTGATATAATTAAATCTAGTGTGTGATTAAGACGATGAGTGGGACCAGTGACGTTTTGCTTGATTCCAAAGGAGTTTAATAGATCTGTAAACGCAGCCCCTAATGCATCATTTGTGTTATCTACGTGTATGTTAAAATCTCCAACAATTAATGCTTTATCGACGTTGACCAATAGATCTGAGAGAAAGTCTGCAAACTCTTTTAAGAAATCAGCATAGGACCCTGGAGGTCTATACACAGTAGCCAAGGCTAGAGATAATACGGATTTATTTCTTGCATCTAAGAGCGTAACATTTAGCACTAGTACTTCAAATGAATTAAACCTGTGACCTGTTTTCTGAGTAACATTAAGAAGATTTAATGATTTAATGCATTTCCTGGCGGAGGGCGGGCAAAGTTGTGCAGCGACGGCTTCCTCGAGGGGAGGAAGAGCGTGATATCCCTTTTCCTGAGCGCCATCGAACACCGAGAGCATGGGAGAAAAAGAGGATTTGTCGCGAGATGAAAATGGCGCCTTCCACGACTTGGATAGTTCCTCGTGGACTTCTGGGAAGAAGGGAGCGGGTTATTGAGTGGTCGGGTGGCGGCGGTTCTCGAAAAACCACTTGTCCAGTCTGCTACTCGTGGGCTCCTGGGGTTGAGACCAGTCAATACCGAGGTTGTCCACGACCTTAGTGAGCAGGCGCATAAGCTCAGCGTCAACTGAGGTTTTGCCGCCCATGGCAGTCCGCGTCGAAGTAGTGTGCTCCGAGACGTGTCCGACCACCCGCTTTCAAATGCAGCAAGCGAAAGGCTGTCATCCTCCTCCTCTTCTGGTCCGCCGAACGAAACAGTCGCAGCCGCCAGACGATGGGAGCTGTGCTGTTCCTCGGCGAACATGACAGGCCATGGCGAGGCACGCGGGGACGCTGCGTTTCTTCTTACGCGGCTCGAGAGGCTGAGAACAAGGGACAGGATTCGGATCGAAACTGGCGAGCCGAACCCTAAGGGTCTGCAGCGCCAGTTCGTCGCACTCCGGGCAGCCGCCCTGGTTGAGACATGAGACGCAGATGATGTGCCGATCCTTGTCCGGGAGAAAACCTCTACATAAGGCGCAGGAGGAACGAGACATTTGCAAAAACGTCTCTGCTCTTTTCGTGAGTATGTAGCAACGGCAAACACATGGATTGGTATAAAGCAGTGGTCACCAACCTTTTCAAGCCAAAGATCCCTGACCTCAGCCTTGATGAAAGGCAAGATCTACTTATAGATTTTTCATGGCCGAGTTTTTTTTTATTTATTTCGAGAACATCTGTCGTTTTTTTCTTTGCTTAAGCAAATTATTTTGTTGTTTATTTGCTCTATAACAGCCCAAACTAGCTTAAAAAATTTGCCATTTGAAATGTGAGGCAACCCAAACAAAGGTACACACATGTAGTGTTTTTTTTATTTAAATTAGATTGCATAATTTCAAGACTTTATTCAGCTTTAGCTTTGTGAAATTGATACATAAGACACACCTGCACAAAACAAAAACAGATGGACTGAATAAAAATGCTAATTCACTTTTTGACAGTAGATGGTGCTTATGGAAAAGAAGCGTTTCTTTGGGTACCGCTGTAAAATGCCATCAAAACTGAGACAGTTTCGTTCAGAGATACATTAATTTAACCCCCCTCCCCTCCCCAATTCAATATTTATATTTTTCTTCCTATATTTCAAGCATCCCGAATAGTTATCTTGCTGGGACTATTTATACCTGGTCCACTTCGTGTTTTTACAGATCAGATATCTGATTTATCAGAACGATTCCATTTACACTTGGTCACATAAATGTGGTGTCTTCAATTCCCACACGTTATATGCATTTTTAATGGAGTTCACATCACCAAAATCAACAAATATGAGCTGCATTGTATTGATCAAAACAGCTAATTTCAAATCAAGGACTGCAATAGGAGAGAGAGTGGCATAAGCACTGATCATTTAGTTACTTTACTTTTAATGATAGTGATTGTGTATGAGCGTCTGCAACTTTTACTTTCCTTTGCGGCAGTTTGCTGAAGAGATATTCAGCTGCAGTAGCGCTGTCATAACTATAGCATCGGTCAATTTGTTGCTGTGTGAATTGAGGTATAATACATTTTGGGAGCATAAGGAGCGATTTCGTGCCTTGATAATGTGTTTGTACGACTTTACACAGAGAGGCCGGATAGCTGGCCTGAATGGTTGTAACGTTAGTCAAGTGAAAGCAAAACTCACGTATCTGATATTTCACAGGGGTTTATTATCAGCGTCGTCGATCCCACGCCCACATGGGGCAGTTTGCAAAACACTTCACTAACAACTGTGTTACTGAACAGAAAATAAACAGTGAGAGCAACAGAAATATTACACGCATACATGCGACGTTCACAGCACGCGCTCCGTCCACGGCACGGACTGCCTTCTGCATTAAAGGAGCAGTACATAATTCTACTTGTTACATGTTGTTAATTATTTTTCGGTTATTTATCGGGAGCTACCGGGACAGTGATAAAGATCGACCAGTCGATCGCGATCGACGGGTTGGCGACCACTGGTATAAAGGATATGTGCCGGATGGCGCAGCTGAAGGCAGGCTGAAGGCGGAGAGTCCGACGTCCTCTGGCTGCAGAGTTCCGCTGGGTGCGTGTCGACGGCAGGCTTCAATCCAGAGCTCAGCTAGGTGAGTCGCTGAAGAAAAAATAATCTGACGAACCTGGCGAGACAGGGTCTTTTATACCCTTGGCTATGCAAATTCTGCTGCCCCTTGTGGCTGGAATATTAGAGGGACCCAGGGCTGGACTGGTAATCTGGCATACCGGGCATTTTCCCGGTGGGCCGACGCACTTTGGGGCCGATAGAAGGTTATTTATTTATTTATTAAGGTTTTTTGCCACGGACTGGCCCATCATGCAGGGACAGCGGCCCATCGGTTTGTCTTCTGAATTGACAGGCCACAGCGAGAGAGACCTTCCTTCTTCCATATTCATAGACTGTGTCCATATTAGGCGCTGGGTTTTTTTATTGTGTTTTTGATTTGGGCGCATGAAAATGCAAAAGGCGAATATCCACACAGCGCTGCCGCTGACGAACATGCTCTGCGTTTCTGCTGCTCTATTAAGTGATGAATGGCACTTTGACTCTGAATTTTGTTTTATACAATCGTGTGATATGGTAACATAACGGTTCTTTGGTGAATCAGCTGAAAACAGCCGTGAGCATGTACATACACAACGAGGTAAATTGGAAAATGGCAATACACACTACAAACTTCTCACCCTAGCACAACCACAATTTACCTTGCAGCTACTAACAGTGAAGAAATATGGTGTATTGGCACAAATGTATTTATTAAAAATGTTGCTATTATTATAGGCTACATTAAATATTGCGCAATATAAATCACTTTTATATAGGCTTTTGTATTTTCTACGTGTTTACAATATATATTTTTTTTAATTACAAATTCAATAGTTTATTATTTATTTATTTATTTTAGAAACCATATACCCATGGTAATGAGGAGCATGGTTTGGCCAAAATTGGCCAACAGTTAAACTCGGTTAAAAGAGACAACATCATACAGGTTTGGAACAACTTTACACAACAGAATTTAAAAGCAGTAAATTTACTTTATTGCATCCTAGCTCAAAGTCAGTGCTTTACTGTCAAGTGCATTTCTGTGTGACAAAAGTGCAATATCAAGTTTGAGATCTGCATTTGCAATAAATTCAATAATATCCATCATTATTTGTCCCTGTCCTAGTT
Source organism: Romanogobio albipinnatus (assembly GCA_023566225.1). NCBI lineage: Eukaryota > Metazoa > Chordata > Actinopteri > Cypriniformes > Gobionidae > Romanogobio > Romanogobio albipinnatus. The sequence continues at coordinate 28,892,261 of CM042241.1, forward strand.
TTATTTATTTACTCCAATGTAAGGCCCTAACCCCAGCAAAAACATTCACAAGGATCTCATGGGCCGGATGAGCTGGGTTTGCCAGGGCCGAATTTTATCCCCAGTCCAGCCCTGGAGGGACCTGATTGGTCCTTCCCGCCCAGTGATCTCGCCATAGGTTCCTGCAGTTGCAATGGCACAGCCAATCAGCGCGCAGCTGCTTCCTGCTGAGAGCTGTGCAGCTGCATTGCTTTTTACATGGTATTTTTAGGATAAAAATTTGCTTCAAAATCTCAAGGAAAGGAAATTCCCCTAGCGTTTAGCTAAAAGCAATACGAGAGTACCCTCGAAAGGGAACCAAGACTTTATGCGTAATATTTTTGTTTAACTTGCTAATGTTTTTGTCACATTCTGCTACTGAGATGCCTTCTCAGGAAGGTAGCTATCTTTCACTGCTTATGATATTCCACTCTCCTAATATCACATTGACTGACTGGACAGTGAGGCAGTAATCTAGCTGCCTTGGTTCAGGTAGAAACATGATAAATAAAATAAAAAACACAAATATGAAAAACCACAAATACAGTCAAGTGAATGAAGCCCAATGCCCAACGTATTAACATAAAATAAATTGTTCCACATTAAAATAAGTACTGTTGACTTCCAAATGCTAATTTTGAGTGCTTTGAAATGACTAAGATAAATATTTTAATCAAGAATTTGTAATTCAGTAAAGTAAGACTTAAGAATCTGAATGCTTTTGCATGTTCCACCATGTTTTCTGTATTTGTTTTATGTTCTGAATATTACCCATGCAGGGATGCATATTGTACATGGTTCTGACGCACACGCACACACACACACACACACACGCACACACGCACACACACATACACGCACACACACACACACACACACACACACACACACACACACACACACACACACACACACACACACACACACACACACACACACACACACACACACACACACACACACACACACACACACACACACACACACACACACAGCTGAAGGGAACAGTGATAGAGTTAGAAGGATTAGCAAGAAAGGGTGTTTGAGGGAGTTACTTTCATTAGATTCGCCCTGTGGGCAGATGAATTGTACTGCATAACTCTTCATAGAAGTTTGGTGTTTGTGTCATTGTGTTAGTGTGCGTAGGGGGAGCTGAGTAAGGCCTCTGTGGCTGAACTTTGTGAACGTCAATAATTCTTTGATTTAGCTATCAATAGCATTGGGACTTGTTCAGTATAAATAGACATGGAAAGCTCTATCATAAAAGAAGGCAGCTTGCAAGAACTCCTCATCAACTGAGCTAATCTTGTAGAGTTACCAAGAAATTATCAACTTTTTAAAATTTGATCTTTGTTATGTAATGATGAAGACACTTACTATATATGGTAGACTGGGGCTAGTAGATAAATTTGTTTACTTCCATATTAATCTTTGAAATAAACCTACACTGACAATGTAGTCAAATAATACATGTTGCCGCAATAGAAACTGCCATTAAAAAGCATAATACAGATATTTTTAACATACTATAAAAATGATCTGTGGGGTATTTTGAGGTAAAACTTCACATACACACTCTGGTGGGGACATCAGAGACTTATTTTACACCTTGTAAAAAGGGGCACTCAACCACCCCTTTAAATCTGCAGTCCGTAACTTTTTGCGCTCTTGTGGTTAATAAACAGAACTGCATGCGTATTGCTGAAGAACATTGCAGTCGGAGCTAATTCTGTTTATGTATGGCGAGTCACAGAGGGACTGTGCTCCTCCACAGCGGTTCTTACCAGACCAGTCTGAAATAGTCCCAATATAAACACTTATTATAAGTGCACCATAATGATTCAGGGTAAGACAAAAACACGGGTTGGAAAATGGATTCGTGTTGTACATTCTCATTATATATTTTTTGTAAATCTTAAAACACAAAAAACGTTACGGACAGCAGCTTTAACTAAAAACACTCTAATGTATGAAAGTCAAGAGAACAGTTCAATTTAAATATAAGCTATACCACCAGATGCAAATATTACTGCTTTAAGTCAAGGTGTCATGCGCAGCAGGTTTGAGGCACCTCTTGTATCCGTTAGTTTTCTTCTTCCTCTTCCTCTTCCTCTGCACTTGAGTCTATGGCAGCCTATAGAAGCTCTTGTAGGAAAGTTACGAATTCTGATATTAATGTTGTATTTTTTTCAATCAGTTTCCATCCCTTTGAATGGAAATAAATGCCTGGTTTTCTTTGTCTTTTTCAAAATAATCAATATCACAAAATATCTGTCAAATCAAACTTATTTATTGCTGTGGTATGTGTAGCGCCCCCTAGCGTGTCTAGCTAGTAGTGTGGAGTGCGCTCCCCGAATTCCTGTTTATTGAGAAATTAATGCTCTAAATGTAATTCTCTAATTATTACCTACTTGTAACCGTTTACCTAAATAACTGCTTTTAATTGAATGAAAAGTGGCAATACAATGTCTTTATTGCTAAATTAGAGGATAACACTAATTGTAGGGAATTATTTCAAGTGCCCGGTTAATCAAATGTCAACACTATAATTACAGTAATATTCCACCCCTTTTAAATGACTATCAATACTTTTAGTCAATAGGAATCACTTTAAAGGTCACTTATCTAAATCAGAATTATCAAACACTTTAACTTTCAATCAGGATACTGTAAACTTATATATTAGCTTGCATTAAGTATTAAAATCCTCCAATATCATAAACCCAATGTAACAAAGCTACCATAGAAATACGTTGGAACTATTTTGTTGGGGTAACAGCTTAGGACCCAGGACCGGTAGTGAAAAATGAAGACCAAGAGTCAGGAGTTAGATTAATTAAAGAAAAATTTACTTGTTACTAAGCAACTACTGAATGTAATAACATAGAATATGTATCATTTTAAAGCTTAGAATCTCAGCTTTTCAATGCATCTATCCATTTTGGGATACTCTAAACGAGCGCTGAGTTATTCATCTAAATCGGAGTGTACCGCCCGCGGGCGCCACCTAGCTGTGAAAAAATTAATTGTCATATATTTCAAAACTACTGCATTGATCAACACAAAATAGGTGTCATTTGAAAGCTGAGAGTCTAAACTTTAAAATGAATGTAGCCATTATGATTATCTCCAAAGTAGTGTTGAGTTATTTGCTGATAAAATGAAAAAAAAAAAAAAATCATAATTTATGGGGGGGGGGGGGGGGGGGATTATTATGTACTTCAATGTGTCAAAAACATCATACAGCTCAGATAGTCATGTGTCATATGTCATTTGAAAGGTCTCACTGAGTAGAACACAACAAGCCTAATTGTTTTGGGCTTTGACTGAATTTTCAGCGAGTTTTTGTCAGTTAAGTCCTGCAAGACCCATATGTAAATAATATACTGATGCGGCATTCACGTGGCGTTTTTCACTCGTCTCTTCATGAAACGTGGAAAATGGCACATCGTTATTTACAGCAGACTCTCACGATTAAAAAGAGACCAATGACACCATAATCCATCTCTTAGATCTTAAAATATCCCTCGTTAAAGTAGAACACAAACAAAACAGCACCAAGCCAATGAGCGGAGTAAAAGAAAGCAGTTGCTAACACTTGGCGTTTTCACTCATAACTTCATGAAACATGACCCGATCGTTAAAAATGACACATCCCTATTTACAGCAGACTCTCACGATTAAAAAGAGACCAATGATACCATAATCCGTCTTTTAGATCTTAAATTGGTGTATGTCACTCAGAAAACAACAGTTTTAAAAATGCTTTCGGGAGTCAAGGTCTGAACAAAAAGGCTACCTTTGTTCCAAATGCTGTAACTTTGGACTACTTTATGCTATCACCACAAAATTTGATCCAGATGTAGATCACATATAGGGGAACATCACCAAAAAATAATTAACCTGCTACCGTATTGTCTTCCTGAGTTATTGCATGTAAAATAAGAAAAATATGAAAAATTATAAAAAAAATAAAAAAACATTTTGTCTTTTATCAGCAGTTTCTCAGCAATAGATTGTCCAAATGTAATAAAATTTATATTTTCTAAAAATATAGAAAGTTTGCTAACACATGATATATACTATATATTTTGACTCTCCTTGTTGTAGTTTTGAAGTTATGAGTCTTTAAATCTGTGTATGTCATTCAGACAAAAAATCTCTAAAAATGCCTTCAGGGCTTAAGGGGTTAAATATAGAGAGGTCAGATCAAATCAAATCAAATCAAATCAAATCACTTTATTGTCACTCAACCATATACACAAGTGCAACTGTAGGTGAAATTCTTAGGTGCAGTTCCGAGCAACATAGTAGTCATGACATGACATGTACAACATTTAAAGCAACATCAGATTACACATCTGATGCGCCCACAATTACTCACAGCACAGTAAACTCTACAATAATAATAAATAATTTACACAATGTGAGTGTAGTTCTCACAGCTTTAAACAATATACACATACTTACAATATACATATACTTTAAACAATATACACTAAACATGCATTAAACAATATACATTACTCTTTAATAATAATAATAATATACAATGTACTGTATACAATATTATTCACAATAGAAATCCAATGTACAGTAGATGCTATATGATAAATAAATGTGTATATAATGTGTGTGTATCTACAGTGGGTTGTGCTGAGTGATATTCTGTCCAGTGTGTGTTATGATCCTGATAGATCAAGAGTTGAGGAGTCTAATTGCTTGTGGGAAGAAGCATGGCAGCAGTGATGGCAGCAGTGAGAGCAGCCCATGGCTCAGGTGGCTAGAGTCTCTGATGATCCTCTGAGCTCTCTTCACACACCGCCTGGCATAAATGTCCTGGAGGGAGGGAAGCTCACCTCCGATGATGCAGCTGGCCGTGCGCACTACCCTTTGCAGGGCTTTGCGGGCGGTACTGTTGCCGTACCATGTGGTGATGCAGCCAGTCAGCAGGCTCTCGATGGTGCTGCTGTAGAAGCGTGTGAGGATGTGGCGGTTCATTCCAAACCTCCTCAGCCGTCGCAGGAAGAAAAGGCGCTGATGAGCCTTCTTCACAGCGGCCTCTGTGTGGACAGACCATGAGAGTTCCTCTGTGATGTGGACACCGAGGAACTTGAAGCTGCTGACTCTCTCCACCGGCGCTCCATTGATGGTGATGGGGCGGTGTTCTCTCTCATTCCTCCTGAAGTCGACCACCAGCTCCTTGGTCTTGCTGACGTTGAGGGAGAGGTTGTGCTCCTGACACCATCGTGTCAGAGTATGCACCTCCTCTCTGTAGGCCGTTTCATCATTGTCAGTGATGAGACCTACCACCGTCGTATCGTCAGCAAACTTGATGATGGTATTGGAGCTGTGGGTTGCCACACAGTCATGTGTGTACAAGGAGTACAGGAGTGGGCTGAGAACACAGCCCTGAGGGGCTCCAGTGTTGAGAGTCAGTGATGAGGAGATGTTACTGCCCATTCTGACCACCTGGCGTCTGTTTGACAGGAAGTCCAGGATCCAGCTGCATAGCAAGCTGTTTAAGCCTAGAGCCCGGAGTTTCACGTCAAGTATGGAGGGCACAATGGTGTTGAATGCTGAGCTGTAGTCTACAAACAGCATTCTCACATATGTGTTCCTCTTTTCCAGGAGGGAGAGAGCAGTGTGTATAGTGGATGAAATGGCATCATCAGTGGAGCGGTTTGTGCGGTATGCAAACTGCAGTGGGTCCAGTGAGAGGGGGGGAGATCAGAGCAGATGTGATTTCTGATTATTCTCTCAAAGCATTTGCTGATGATGGGGGTCAGAGCAACAGGACACCAGTCGTTTAAGCAGATGCTTTTTGACTGCTTCGGTACAGGCACAATGGTGGACGTTTTGAAGCATGTGGGGACCACAGACAGGGAGAGGGACAGGTTAAAAATGTCCGTGAAAACTCCAGCCAGTTGGTTCGCGCACGCTCTGATGACGCGGCCCGGAATGCCGTCTGGACCCGCGGCTTTACGGATGTTCACCCGCCGGAAGGATCGGGTAACATCCACTACAGATACAGAGAGTGAACTAACCTCTGCATCTTCAGCCACGAGCTCTCTCTCCGCGAGGGCGGTGTTAGTTCCCTCAAAGCGAGCATAAAAGGTGTTTAGCTCGTCCGGGAGAGAGGCAGCGGTGTTCACGGTGGAGTTTGTGTTCCCTTTATAGTCCGTGATGGTGTTAATTCCCCACCACATGCTTCTAGAGTCGGTGGTGTTGAACTGTCCTTCAATCTAGTCCCTGTACTGGCGTTTTGCTGCTCTGATGGTTTTCCGGAGGGCATAACTTGCTTGTTTATGCTCCTCCACATTACCGGAGTTAAAAGTGAAGGTCCGCGCATTGAGTGCCGCGTGAACATCCCCATTAAGCCACGGCTTCTGATTTGGGTACAGCCGAATTGTTTTGGTCGGAACAACGTCTTCTACGCACTTCCTGATGAAACACGTTACGCTATCAGCGTAGACCTCGATGTCGTCATCAGAGGCCGACCGGAACATCTCCCAGTCTTGTAGCATAGAGTCTGATTGGTCCGACCAGCAGTGGATGGTTCTGAGGGCGGGTGCTTCCTGTTTCAGTCTCTGCCTGTAAGCGGGCAGAAGGAGAACGGAAGAGTGGTCCGATTTGCCAAATGGTGGGCGCGGGAGGGACTTGTAGCCATCCCGGAAGGGAGAATAACAGTGATCCAGGACATGGTTCCCTCACGTGTTGATGTTAACATGTTGGTGGTATTTAGGTGCAATGCGTTTGAAGTTGGCTTTGTTAAAGTCCCCAGTCACAATAAACGCAGCCTCAGGATGCGCGGTTTCCTGCTCACTCACTGTCCTATACAGTTCCTTTAGTGCCCGGTCTGTGTTGGCTTGTGGGGGAATATACACAGCTGTGATAATGACCGCTGTGAATTCCCTCGGTAGCCAGAATGGTCGACACAGAACCATGAGAAGTTCCAGATCAGGAGAACAGAAAGACTTGATAGAATGTACGTTTCTCTGATCACACCAGGATCTGTTGATCATAAAACATACACCCCCGCCTTTGCTTTTCCCTGAGAGATCTTTTTCTCTGTCCATTCGGTGCACGGAGAACCCCGTGGTTTCAATGGCCGAATCTGGAATCTCAGCAGACATCCAAGTTTCTGTAAGGCAGATAATGCAGCAGTCTCTCGTGTCTCGTTGGAAAGAGATCCGTGCTCTCAGCTCGCAGAGTTTGTTGTCCAGAGACTGAACATTAGCCAGTAAAATACTGGGAAGCGGGGGTCGGTTTGCACGGCGTCTTACTCTGATGAGCATGCCGGCTCTGCTTCCCCTTCTTCGGCTGCGTTTTCGTGGTAGGACCGCCAGACAAAGGGCTCCGCTGCCGTGTTTGTAAACAGCGGGTCGTCACTGATGAATTTAAAGTCCGGTTTTCGGTGTGCGATTGCCGAACCAATGTCCAAAAGTGTCTGTCTGCCGTACGCAGTAAGGCAGACAACATCCAAGACAAAAAACACAAAAACTATAACCAGAACAAACAAAAAACTATAATGTTGTAACGGAGCTCGCAACGCAGCAGCCATCCTCTTGAGGTTATAGATGAACTGATTTATCAAATGTAGAAAATGGTTATTACTTAATTATTCAGGTTATGGAAATAATAAAAAGAAACATTGAGAAGGATAGGTGTATAAAAGAAGAGACAGGTATCTGACCTGCCCCAATAATTTACTTAGAAAAAATAGTATGTACATAAATACAGATCAAATATACAACAGTGCATTCAAATGAAACACAATTCAGTTCCCAAAATTTAAACTAAGCCGGCAGATATTAATAAATGGCCACTCAATGAAATAAAAGGAATACCCCTGAGACAGTCAGATGAGGATACGTTGCAGGCCTGTAGTGTTGCTTGCGAGCGGGGAGACCAGAAACACAATGGCCGTTTCGCGCCATGGCGCACAAAACAAAACTCACTGCGGCTGTGGTGCTGATCAGAGCGTCGTCATTCACGCCTCTGCAACGCGATGCTTGTGATTGAAGGTGCCGTCTGACAGCTAGCTAGGCAATAGCTGTGGAGATGAGTGCTTCTCCAGACGATGCACAAAAGGGCAACCGAGCAGGCTACACACTCGCAATGTCCTTCTAACTAAGTCGTGCTGACAAGCCGTCCACTCTTCCTCCTCGTGGAAAACTCTAACCGAGTGCTTCACAACAAAACACTATTACACTGAAACTAAGTGAAATGTCCATAACTCACCCCTAGTGTAGATTACCAGTACATTTACTATCACACACGCATTAATTTAGTGTTTTACCAAGTTATAAACGTTGTCTGCCCCCGCGTGGTTCTCACTCGTGTCTCTCTTGTCTCGTTTTTTCACCACCTCCTCCTCCTCATCCACATCCGTGACCTCTCACACTCACTCTTCTCCTCCGGATCTTTACTCCGGGTACATGAATTTTAACTAACTTAATTTTTTACCCACATAAACATTATTAAAAAAAATTTAACATTATGAAATGTACATTTTAAATAAAATAAACAAAAATAAAAATAGTGTTTCTTTAGCAAATACCCAAAATTACTATAGGGCTACATCCTCCCCTTACTAAATGTCTAAATGTCCTCATAAGACATAAAACATAATCCCCACATTCAACTATGAACTTAATGAACTCTCTTTTTTCTGTTTTTTTTTTCTTCTTACTATGAGCTCCTAATTATGAACTAAGTGGAAACCTAGTGTTTCCCTAGTTTAATAATTACTCCCCTATGAACTATGGTAAGAGGGTGCTCACTGGCCTTTCCAGGTTCATCATAGGTAAATCTCAACACTGGTCTTATTTGTCTTTTCTCAGTTAGTCTTGGTCTACTTTCTATATTAACTTTTGTTTTAGGGCTCAGTTTTTCTTTAGGTGTGTAGACGGACTTTCTTCCAGCATCCAGGTCTGTTTCCGAATCATAAGGATCTGAATCTGTCACTGCTTGACTTTCTTCGTCATCTTCTATGTTAGACTCTAGCTCTTCAGCTAACTGCACAGGATTTGGTTCTTTGGCGTCTTCATACTGTGAACGCACTGAGACTCCATCGGACTCTTTTCTCCTCTTTAGTAGACGTTCCATATACTCCCGGTATGGTGTACTGGTATGATCACACTCCACCTCAGATGAGGAATCCGTCATCTCTGGGACTTCTCTTTTACTCATGATCCGTTGTTTTTGTCTTGTTCGGGTTGAACGTGGTCTCACAGGGATTTCTTCACAGGCTTGCTCCACTGGAATCCTCACCAATTGCCCAATAGGTAAGATGTGGTCACGATGGATGGTTCTTACTCCGCCTCTGCCTCCCTCAGGTCTCACATGGAATACAGGTAAGTTTGGCATCTTTCCCACCACTACATGGGGTATGGAACTCCATCGGCTTTCCAGCTTGTGTTTCCCTTTGAGTCTTAGATTCTTTAGAAGAACACGGTCTCCTTACTGTATGTTCTGATAACTGACCTTTTGATCATAGGCTCTCTTGTTCCTCAAGTGAGTCTTGTCAGCAGCTTGACTTGCCAGTTGATAGGCTCTCTGCAGATCACGTTTCAGGCTTTCAACGTACTGAAAATGGTTCCTCTCCTCAGTTCCATATTTTGACGTTTCAAAGCACAGGTCTACAGGTAGTCTAGCTTCCCTACCAAACATTAAGTAGTAAGCAGAGTATCCCGTCGCATCACTTTTTGTTCTACTGTACGCGTGCACCAATGAGGCAACATGCTGACTCCAGGATCTCTTCTTCTCTTGGCTTAACGTAGCCAGCATAGAAAGCAGCGTACGGTTAAACCGCTCCGGCTGGGGGTCCCCTTGTGGGTGATACGGAGTCGTGATTTCCGTATGCCCAAGGTTGTCAGCAGTTCTCTTATCAGTCTCGACTCAAAATCTCTTCCCTGATCAGAATGAATCCTAATAGGCAGGCCATAGTGAACGAAATACTTTTCGACTAGGATCTTAGCTACTGTCAGGGCTTTCTGATTCTTTGCAGGAAAGGCTTGTGCATATCGGGTATAGTGATCGGTCACAACCAGGATGTTGCTAATGCCTCTGGAATCAGATTCCATCGACAAAAAGTCAATACACACAAGGTCCATAGGACCACTGCTGGTGATTTGGTGTAGAGAAGCAGCTTTCTTGGCAGGTGTTTTACGAGTGATGCACATATCCCTCTGTATCATGAGCCATTTTGGGCCAGTAGAATCTTGCTCGTAGGAGTTGAGTTACTCTCTCCACTCCTAAGTGACCCATATCGTCATGAAGAGAGTGCAACACCACTTCTCTGAACTCAGCAGGCAGCACAAGCTGTAGTACCTCCTCTGCAGCTTTCTTTGTACAGAAGAAAGCTTTCTTTCTCCTCTGCAGCTTGCTCTGTACAGAAGTCCATCTCTTATCACAAGTCTGCCAACTTCCCTCTTCATCAGTAGCATCTCTGGGTCTAAGTCTTTGTTGCTAGGCCAGACTCCCTTTTTCAATGCCTCAATCAGGCGTCTGATCACATCATCCCCCTTCTGGGCAGTCATCAAGTCTGCTTTTGATAGTTGCTCCAGTGAGCTGAGGTGTAATTGAGATGGAAAGGCATACACTTCCGGAATACAGGCTGGCGAAGCTCCTAATTGTTCCACATATCTGGGAGATGAATTTGGGGATACATCCACTTCCACCCGCCAACATATGGACTTCACTACATTCTGAGACATGCCATCCCAGTCCCCGTATTCGGGTAAGTTGCGAGACAGCAAGTCAGCGTTAATGTTTGCCTTCCCAGGCCTATACTTTACGTCGAAATCATAGGTGGCCAGGGCTGCAAGCCAACGATGACCTGTCGCATTCAGTTTGGCTGTGGTAAGCACGTAAGTCAACGGGTTATTGTCGGTGCGTATGGTGAACTTGGCTCCATAGAGGTAGTCGTGAAATTTATCAACGACAGCCCATTTCAACGCAAGGAACTCTAGCTGATGTACAGGGTATCTCTGTTCAGGAGAGCTCAACTTTCTGCTTGCCAAGCCACTGGTCTTAACCCTTCTGGATGTTCCTGGTACAGTACGGCACTGAGCCCTTTGAAACTTGCGTCTGTGTGTAAGACATATGGCTTATTGACATCAGCAAATGCCAGTACAGGCGCATTGAGCAGACACTGAATGATACGATGGAATGCGTCTGTGCAGGACTGATCCCATCGATCACTGAATGGTTGATCTTGTCTGGGGCTTGCTTCCTACCATGCTGAGTGGGTGCATAGCCCTTTGTCAGTTCCGTGAGGGGCCTAACGATCGCAGAGTAGTTTGCTATAAAGCGGCGATAATACCCACAGAAACCTAAAAAAGGCTGCAGTGACTTAAGGTCTGTGGGCTTAGGCCACCTAGCGACTGCCTCTAGCTTTTCAGGGTCAGTGGCAACACCATCAGCGGACACTATGTGACCTACATACTTAACCCTGGGTTGACAAAATTGGCACTTGTCAAGGGAGAGTTTTAGCCCTACCTCTTCCAGCCTATCTAACACTCACAGGAGGCGTTCTTCGTGTTCTTCTAATGAACGTCCAAAGACTATGAGATCATCCAAATAAACTAACACCTGAAGGAGATTCATATCGCCGACAGCTTTCTCCATTAGTCTTTGGAACGTTGCAGGCGCTCCTGTTATGCCTTGGGGCATCCTTTCAAATTGTAAAAATCCAAGGGGACAAATAAAGGCGTTTTTTTCTTTGTCCTCCTCTGCCATGGTGATCTGATAGTAGCCGCTACGTAAATCAAGGACAGAAAACCATTTGCTCCCAGCTAAGCAATCTAACACATCGTCTATGCGAGGAGTCGTGTACTGGTCTGGAACTGTACGCCTATTAAGGGTCCTATAGTCAATGCACATTCTAATACGCCCAGTTTTCTTTCTGGCTATCACAATTGGTGATGCATACTGGCTACGTGACTCCTTAATTATACCAGCCTTTAACAACTCTTGCAAGTGCTGACGAACATCGTCGATATCTCCTGGAGCTAAACGTCTTGAACGTTCTCTAAATGGCTTTGCATCAGTCATCCTAATATAGTGTTCCACATCCTTTGCCAGGCCGACATCCCATTCATGCAATGAGAATACATTTGCTCGCTCACATAACTTTTGACGGAGTCGTGTTTTCCATTGAGGTGGTATGGGCGAGTTGCCAAACTGAATGAGTTGAGGGTCTAACTCTGTTGGTACAGTCACAGCCTCGGTTTTGACTTTCAGAGATGGAATGACTGGATCAGCGTGACACAGCTGGCCTACTACAGTTCCAACTGGGATGACGGTGTCTTTCATGGACTCATTCTGGATAAGGACTGTGAGGTGATCATCCATTGCAATACCATGCAAGACCATAGGCTCCGGATGGTAATGGAGCGGTGGGTGATGCCTCAACCATCAACATGTCTTTACCCAGAGGCCTCTTCGCCACCACTTCACAGATGGCGCAGCATTCACCACCAGGAGGTAAGGTAAGTGAGCCTGGACCCATCCACTTAACACATGCAACTTCATCCTCTTCACCCTCAGTGGTTGGTTGGTCTGTGTGAACAATGGAATTCTTTGCCTTTATGCTAAGGGTCTGGGCAAAGGGTCTGTGCATCGCAGTGCTGGCCATTTATCTTCACTGGAATGATTGAACAGGGACCGATCAATCCTTGAGGAATGCCTCTTTCAAGGGTGGTTACTTCACTTTTCTTTGCTGAGCACACTGTGTGACTACCGCCTGATGCTTGAGAAGATGTATCACCCTGTTTAGCTTTCTTTAGAGCGTGTATCAGCTTTTGAATCACTTTGGCTTGTTTCTCTGCATTCTGGCATTTGGCTGAGTAATGGCCGTTTTCACCACAGCGATAACAAAAGTTCCCATCTGAGTTGTTAGATGATTGCTTTCTATTATCATTATGGGCTTGTCTTGATGGCTCTACTTGAAGAACTGAAGTAGGAGATTCAGAGACTTTAAGCTTGTGGTCTGCCATTTGCTTTTGCAGGTTTTTCACTTGTTTTCTTAAAACAGCTACTTTACAATCGCCACCTGTCTCTGGGGTGGGCATCTTTGTCATTGACACAGGTCTTTTGCTGTCTGCTACCACCTGGCTAGGCAAAGTACTCAGGGCAGTGAACATTGACTTGAGTTCTTGAATTTCTGTTCTCAAACGCTCAACCTCATCCTGCCTACAGTCTGTAGCCGGGTTTGTGTGAACTCTCTGGACAGAGGTGTTCAGCTTCATCCTTGATGACTCGTACTCTTCTTCACTTCTGATCTCACTCAGCAGTTCCAAGAATGATGGAGGGTTTTCCTTCCTTTCCCTGAGTTTGAGCTGGACAAGCATCATATCAGAGTGGACAGCACCTCTCAGCAGCTGCTCCACTCGAGCACGGTCAGCACGGCCAGTAGGGAGACCTCCGCGACGAACTACCTTGGTCAACGACAACTCTACGCGCCTCAGAAAGTCAGACAATTTTTCCTTTGGCTGCTGCTGTAGCAATCTAAAGGCAAAATAAAGGTCTTTGCCTGTCTCAGCAGACCCAAAAGCACTCTCAATGGCTTCTAAGCACAGAGCAGGACTAATCTCAGGATCAGTAGTCCGCACAGCCTTTACAACAGCTAACGCAGGACCTTTCAAACTTTCCATGATACGTCGTTGTTTCTCCTTAGTGGAACACTCGCTCTCCTCGACCATCAGGCGTGCATGTTCTAACCAATGCTCAAGAGACTCTTCTCCAACTGGAGTTGGCAACGTACCAGAGAACACTCTCAGACGACGGTAACTGCTGTTCTCACCTGATGGTTTCCCCATCTTATCCAACAAATCACCTACCGCACAAATAATAGACTCTGGCACAAATAATAAGCCACCCTCTGCTGGTTCTTCCAACAAACTCTTTAACGGGCTCGGAGGAGCAGGACTTTCCGAAGCAGCAACAATCATCCATTTTTTCGTCTTGCCCTCTGGCAACAGTTCAGGAGGCACTTTGGTGGGGTCCACTGTCTCTTTACACTCACATAGCACTCTGTGACTATCCAGCTTCAGACTAACTGTCCGTCCTCTCACTCGCATAAGGCTAAGGCTTTGATAGTTCCTAGGGCTTCTTCAATCTGGGCATTCGCAACGTCTTCTGGAATCAGTACCATGAGGGAATGGGCCTCATCCAACTCTTCTCTTCTGCACCAGTCTTTGAGCTCTTGAACTAATTCTGCAGTGCTACACTTAGCCTCCATTTTCTTCTAGGTTTTTATCTTAAGCTATTTGACTTATTTTTTCTTGAAGAAGCTAACAAATTCCAGGCTAATTGTTAACGGATATTAACTTAAGTTAACATAGATTTTTAGCTTCTCAGTAAACTATGACTTAATATCTTTGAGAAACTAACAAAAATGTAACGGCTACTGCTAACGACTATTAGCAACGGATTACAAATGAATTGCATTAATCATCCCGGATGAGCCCCCATTTTATGTAGCGCCCCCTAGCGTGTCTAGCTAGTAGTGTGGAGGGTGCTCCCCGAATTCCTGTTTATTGAGAAATGAATGCTCTTAATGTAATTCTCTAATTATTACCTACTTGTAACCGTTTACCTAAATAACTGCTTTTAATTGAATGAAAAGTGGCAATACAATGTCTTTATTGCTAAATTAGAGGATAACACTAATTGTAGGGAATTATTTCAAGTGCTCAGTTAATCAAATGTCAACACTATAATTACAGTAATATTCCACCCCTTTTAAATGACTATCAATACTTTTAGTCAATAGGAATCACTTTAAAGGTCACTTATCTAAATCAGAATTATCAAACACTTTAACTTTCAATCAGGATACTGTAAACTTATATATTAGCTTGCATTAAGTATTACAATCCTCCAATATCATAAACCCAATGTAATACAAAGCTACCACAGAAATACGTTTGAACTATTTACTTTAAGAAAAATAGTATGTACATATATACAGATCAAATATACAACAGTGCATTCAAATGAAACACAATTCAGTTCCCAAAATTTAAACTAAGCCGGCAGATATGAATAAATGGCCACTCAATGAAATAAAAGGAATACCCCTGAGACAGTCAGATGAGGATATGTTGCAGGCCTGTAGTGTTGCTTGCGAGCGGGGAGACCAGAAACACAATGGCCTTTTCGCGCCGTGGCGCACAAAACAAAACTCACTGCGGCTGTGGTGCTGATCAGAGCGTCGTCATTCACGCCTCTGCAACGCGATGCTTGTGATTGAAGGCGCCGTCTGACAGCTAGCTAGGCAATAGCTGTGGAGATGAGTGCTTCTCCAAACGATGCACAAAAGGGCAACCGAGCAGGCTACACACTCGCAATGTCCTTCTAACTAAGTCGTGCTGACAAGCCATCCACTCTTCCTCCTCGTGGAAAACTCTAACCGAGTGCTTCACAACAAAACACTATTACACTGAAACTTAGTGAAATGTCCGTAACTCACCCCTAGTGTAGATTACCAGTACATTTACTATCACACACGCATTAATTTAGTGTTTTACCAAGTTATAAACGTGTCTGTCCCCGCGTGGTTCTCACTCGTGTCTCTCTTGTCTCGTTGTTTTTTCACCACCTCCTCCTCCTTATCCGTGACCTGTCACACTCACTCCTGATTGGAACCTTCCTCCGGGTACATGAATTTTAACTAACTTAATTTTTTACCCACATAAACATTATTAAAACATTTTTTAACATTATGAAATGTACATTTTAAATAAAATAAACAAAAATAAAAATAGTGTTTCTTTAGCAAATACCCAAAATTACTATAGGGCTACATATGTCTGGGTGTGTCGGACAGATGGATGCTTTTGACAGTACGGTGGAAGACTGAGCAACAATGTAGAGAGAGTTGAACAATATTGTTAAGCCAATGACATCATGAACGAGAGAAAAGTGGCTGTTTAGCGTGCTCTCACTGTGCAGACCACAAACAAGCCTATCTCGGAGTCAGACAAAAAGCTCCTAAGCTCAGCCATGTACTCCGATACTGAAAACGATAAGATAAAGATAAAATCAATGCTGTTTTGAAGACACCAAGACCAGAAAATGTGAACCAGCTTTGTTAGTTTCTTGGACTTGTGAATTAGTATCACAAATTATTGTAATAATCTTTCCACAGTCTCTGATGCTTAGCCATAGAGAAGAAAGACGGGTGGGCAACACTGTGTGTGTCCTCTCTGATGCCAGCAGCCAATCACAGCACTGGAATGGAGAAGTGCCAAATTGCAATCTCCACCTCATCAGAAAGGGATAAATGTACCCTTTCAACAGAAGTCTCCTATCTGTCCAGAGAGACTGTAACAGATACAACTTCTGAGTTCTGAGTCTTTTGCCTGCAAAGGTGAGACAATAGCAGATACACTGTTCTGAGTCTCCAGCCTGTAACAGGGAAGGCAGTTGACTAAGTTCTGAGTCTCAATCCCAGAGAGGCCAAAGACACATTTGCAACAAGCTTATGCTCTGACGAGGAAACCTTTACTCCAAGCAAGGTTAATTTGCATCTTACATTTACATTACATTTACGCATTTATCCACATTTTGTCAGTTCTTGCTTTCCCTGGGAATCAAACCCATGACCTTAGTGTTGCTAGCGCCACACTCTACTGTTTGAGCTACAGGAAATCTACAGTCTTCCAGATTGTTAAATCATTCCCCGTCATTGACAGATCATTTATGAGACAATGCTTCTCTGCTATTGACAGAATTTTACGTCTTTCAGTGTTTTCACTGTTAAACTTAGAGGGTGCTATTATGAAACTTCTGAAAGAGTACAGAATCTCTGGATCAAAAAAAGCAGAAACAAGCAATAAAAGCATTGCTTATGCACGTTGTAGTCTTTGAAAAAAAAAGTGATTCTCTCAGCTGTTTTTATGAAACTTACCTACATTCAAGTGTTGATAAAAAAGAATGCATGAAGCTAGAATAAAATGTTTGTTTGTTTAAAAAAAAGAGGCTCTGTTCTTTCCTTTGATATATTGCACGTTCAGCTACCAGTGGCTGGCAGGGAAAGAGTTAAGGATCTTCTGTAACTACTTCAGGGCCTCATCTGCGTGTTCCAGATTTTAGGACCCCTTTGGTGTTCCAAGAGATCGGCGTCCCACAGATCTTCATGTTTAAAGCTGCTGAAAGGGATTCCGGCTTCTTTTCCCTATACATCATTGTTAGCACAACGCTTTTTTTTTCTATAGACAGTACTTACAAAGGTATAACGATCAAGATTAGCTTAAAAATTCACCGGAGTTCCCCTTCGAGGGAACTCGCACTGCGTCATCGTGTGATGACACTTTGGGAACGCCCTCAGCGTTACGCATCTGAAGTATGAATGAAATCAAGCCAATCTGATTGGTGGTGCGTCATGACGTAGTAGATGACGGCATACCCGGAAGATACAAAGGGACGCTGATGCAAACACACGGCAGCTTTTCACTCTTCAGCTGAAGCACTCTGTGTTTTGTCTTCTGTCTATTTGGTGTTGTTTGTCTACCAACGTTAGAAATAAAAAGATGGCTCAGTTTAGGAGATGTGTGCATCTGTGTCCGCGTTTCCTTTCGGGCACGGACACACATCTAATGTGTGTGCAATGCCTGGGCGTGCAGCACGCTAGGGCGGCTCTCAAGGGAGCCGCCTGTAGTGAGTGTGATTTGCTGCCGCTCAGGGTGTGGCCGTGCTCACAGCTGGCCGTGTTCGATGAAACCGGCCAAGCCCGCGAGCCCCAGGGATCTGGGCCCGCCGCTGCTGAGGCACGGCGGCGCCACAGATCATGGGGTTCACAACGGGACCTCGCGATGGGATATGGGACTGCTGAGGCACTTTCCCTATACTCGTCCGAGGATTCCGATGTTCTCCCGCCCCGTGCGGAAGTCCGCGATGCGGCTTCTTCCCAGGAGGCGGAGAACCCGATGCTTCAGCTGTCCGGCTCCGAGGAGTCGGATGGGTGGAGCATCGAGGCGGGTGACGTGGAAGCTCAGCCGTCGCGTCACGCACCCACTCAGGAGGAGCTAGTGGAGGTTTTGACCCACGCTGTGGCCAAATTAAACATTGAATGGCCACAGGTAGAGCCTGAAATTCAGCCGCCCAGTAAGCTGGATGAAAGGTTCTTCAAGCGTGGGTCTCAACCTCCACGCTGGGGCCTGCCATTTTTCCAGGATCTGCACAATGAGTTGTGTAGATCCTGGGAAAAACCCTACTCAGCCAGACTTTCCTCCCCGCAAGCACTTGAATCTGGGAATGTGCTGGGGGCGGCCGAGCGGGGTTATGGGATGCTGCCTCGGGTGGAGGATGCTCTCGCGAGCTACCTCGCTCCCGAGGCCGCTTCGTCCCTCAAGGCCCCGGTGCTACCCACCAAGCCATGCCGGGACACTTCGGCGCTGGTGGGTAGGGCTTACATGGCGGCTGGGCGGGCTGATAGTTGTCTGCACACTATGGCGGTGTTGCAGGCCTATCCAGCCAACCTCCTCAAGGAGCTGGACTAGGGGGAGGGTCCATCTCTGGACGACATCCTGGAGCTGCGGAAGGCCACTAATTTGTCTCTCCGGATCACCAAGGAGACGGCCCGCAACATCGGCCGCTCCATGGCTGGTCTGGTGGTCGCGGAGAGACATCTCTGGTTAAACCTGTCGGGGATGAGAGAGAGAGAGAAACATTTTCTCCTCGATTCCCCGATTTTGCCTTCTGGCCTCTTCGGCGGCGCGGTTAACACCGTGGTCGAGAGGTTCCAGGAGGTGAAAAAGCCGTTCTGGCTCCTCGGGGAAGGCTGTCCAGCTAAGGCAGCCTCAGCTGTCTGGTAGCTCCTCCTCGCACCGACAAGTGCAAAAAGAGAGCGTTGCTTCTCGCGCCCCTCCTGAGGGAGCTTGGCAAAAGAGGCAGCGCTCTCGTGGTAAGCCTTCAGAGCCTAGGGTCGATCTGAGGATCTGAGCGAAGAAGGCTACCACAAAGCGGTCCTAGCTGCGGCTGGACCGCTGAGAGCTGTCCCCCCCGGGGTGGAGCGACCGAGGTCGTTTTCCCCCCAGGAGCTCTCGGGAAATCAGTGCTGGGATCCTGCTGTCCATTACGCTTCAGGCCTCACTGGTTTCCCGCGCGCGCTCACTGCCTTCGTCGCCTCCAGAAGGACTTGCGACCAGCCAGCAAGTGTGTGCGCCCATAGAGTTCCGTTCTCGGCTTCTCCCTGCTGGTCAGCCACTTCAGGGGGTCGAGAACGAGTCTCATTTAACACCTGAGACCAGCCTCGAGAGCTGGTTCCTTTAGTAGATTATCTCGGCGCGTGGTCTTGCCTTCCGAGTGTGTCAACTTGGGTCCTGCGGACTGTAGAACGGGGTTACAGGCTTCAGTTCGGTTCCCCTCCCCCGAAGTTTCAGGGAGTGGTCCAGACTGTGGTCGGCCCCGAGCAGGTTCGGGTTATGGAACAGGAAGTACAAGCCCTGTTAGCCAAGGAAGCCATAGAGCGGGTTCCTCTGGCAGACAGGGAGTCCGGGTTCTACAGCCGGTACTTCATTGTTCCCAAGAAGGATGGGGGGTTGCGTCCAATAAACTGAGGAGGGATCTGCTCTCGCAGGCAGGGGGCACAATATTTCACCCCCGGCCGGAGTTGTTGAGCCTCTGGGTCTGGCCCCTGAGGGGGCTCAGTACCTAGAGGCGGGCCTGTCAGCAGAGGTAGTCGAGACCTTGCTCAGCTCTAGAGCTCCCTCGACCAGGAGACTGTACAGCCTCAAGTGGAACGTCTTTTCCACTTGGTGTAGAGAGCGTGAGGTAGACCCAGTTAACTGACCAGGCTGAGCCGAAGAACCTGACCCTCAAGGTGGCCTTTCTCCTTACCATTACCTCTCTCAAGAGGGTGGGAGATCTCCAGGCCTTGGCAGTTACGCCAACTTGCCTGGAGTTTACTCCTGGCGGAGTTAAGGCCATCTTGCACCCTAGATCGGGTTATATACCCAAGGTGCAATCTCAGGTGGCTCGGTCTTTGGTTCTTCAGGCTTTCCATCCTCCTCCCCACCTGATGGCAGAAGAGGGGAGACTTCACCTGCTCTGTCCTTTCAGAGCACTTAAAATCTATTTGGAGAAGTCTTCCCAATGGAGAAGGTCAGACCAATTGTTGGTGTGCTTTGGCTCACCCAAGAGAGGGCTGCCTGCGTCTACTCAGACGATCAGCAACTGGATCGTCCGGGCTATAGCCACAGCTTATAGGGTTGCGCAATCTGTCTTCACCCATGGCTGTGAGGGCTCATTCCACCAGGAGCATGGCCTCCTCGGTGGCCCTCCTCTCTGGTGCCTCGCTTCAAGAGGTTTGCGAGATGGCCGGGTGGGCCACCCCGCACACCTTCATTCGTTTTTATAGTCTGCACCTCCCGGTGACGCCTGGTGCTAGAGTGCTTGCATCCTAAGTGTGCCTGGTCTCCAGCTTCACACTAGGACGTGGGTGATGTCGGTATGGCATAGTGGGTATTAACGTTCCCAAAGTGTCATCACACGATGATGCAGTGCGAGTTCCCTCGAAGGGGAACGTCTCGGGTTATGTATATAACCCTTGTTCCCCGAGAAGGGAACGAGACACTGCGTCTCGTCGCCACACCCATCACGGTCAGAGCGCTCGCTTCATCGCGGAAAAGCTGCCGTGTGTTTGCATCAGCGTCCCTTTGTATCTTCCGGGTATGCCGTCATCTACTACGTCATGACGCACCACCAATCAGATTGGCTTGATTTCATTCATACATCAGATGCGTAACGCTGAGGGCGTTCCCAAAGTGTCGTCACACGATGACGCAGTGTCTCGTTCCCTTCTCGGGGAACAAGGGTTATATACATAACCCGAGACGTTCTCCTTTATCACTATCATAACTAGAGCGCATTCGCATCAGTTTGCCCGCTCGATCACAAGTTACTGACAGTACTGTTGGTTACTACAGCCTACAACTTACAAAACAGCTTACAAAACAAAAACGATGATATCAAGAAGAGGTGAATTAATCTTGTGAACAGCTAACTTGATGGAGAGCTGAGGATCACCACAGACACCTGCCTCTGCAGTGACTTTACATCGGATCGTTTTACAAACTTTCACCGGAGACAACTGGGATTCACTGATAATCCGCTGCAGAACCGACTATCCCCCGCCCAGGCCTTCATCCTCCCGTCCCGCCAACATCTGGTGCGTCGTGATCATAGACGGTTGTGATCAGTACGTGAGTGTTGTCTTGTGTGCTACGGCAGCTTTCCCGCGAGTGGTCGTGGTTTCGGCGCCGACAGCGGACACACCCCCAGCGTTTGAGAGCAGAGAATGCTGCTCATTTTTTCAAGTTTGTGATAAGCTATTTTATGTACTTGGTGGATTTTTTTATGATTCAAATTTGGCTAGGTAGTTAATAACACATTTATCTGGGGTGTGAGAAACTCAGAACACATGTTTAGTTTTGACTTTACAGGGACTTTAATCGTTGTACTCTTTTTTTCAACATTAATATGCAGCTGGCCATTATACATGTACCCTTGTTCATATTTGACTGTTTTAGAGCACTGATAAGACAGAATTAGGACATTCGAGATACCCATGGCCTCAACAGAGATACAGGTACATACTATTTTTGAAAATAATTGTTTTGACTATTTTTTTGACTATTGTTTTTCATTCCTTTGAATTTTATGGAATTTGGGTTTTAAAATAACAGTAATATAATTTAATGGCCAGTTTTATGGGGCCTTTTAAACCGTTACTGTTATGAAGAGAATCTGGAAAACGGCTCGGGTTATGTCTGTAACCCTTGTTCCCTGAGAAGGGAACGAGCACTGCGTCGGAACGACATTTTGGGGATACTCCCTAAGCATTAGCGAATCTGAAGTCCGTATAGAAACTAAACCAATCTGATTGGCGTGCGTGATGACTTCACTGTGACGGCGTACCCGGAAGTATAAAAGGGGAGCCGGCGCATTGAAACGGCAGCTATTGCTCTGAAGCATGCCTTTCGAGGGAATTCTCACTGCGTCGGAACGACATTTTGGGGAACGAGTACCCACTAGCCCACACCGAGGGTAGCGCCTGCCCTAGTGTGAAGCCGGAGACCGGGCACAACTAGGACTTGAGTACCCTAGCGCCAGGCGCCGTAGGGAGATACTTCTCCACCCCTTCCTTTTCCGCGCCCCAACCGGTGAGGGAGGCGTCTGTTGAAACGGTTTCCCGGCAACAAGATGCTCCCAACACTGGCCCCTGGGACAGAAACCAAGGTTTCTTCCATATAACTAGGGAACGAAGGCATCTGCGCGTTACCCTGATCATACGGAAAGGATTCCCTCTGGGGGAAAACCCCTTGGTTTCCAACCACCACTGTAGAGGTCTCATGTGCAGCAGGCCAAAAAGTATCACGTTGGACGCTGCTGCCATGTGTCCCAGCACTCTCTAAAAGTGCGGTTCCTTCTTCCGCCGTCACGTGAGGCGGAGGATGAAAAAACCAGCAGAACCAAAGACCTGACCACCCCTGATGACATTTCGGGCACCTAGCCCTGCCTAGGGTGAAGGATAGCCTAACTCCCACGGGGGAAAACTCCAGGCAAGTCGGCGTTACCGCAGAGGCCTAGAGATCCCCCACTCTTTTTCCTTTAGCGATGTAATCGCTAGGAGAAAAGCCACCTTAGGGTCAAGTTCTTTGGTTCATCCGACTCCAATGGCTCAAAGGGGGCCTCAGCCAGCCTTCGAGAACCACTGCCAGATCCCAGGTTGGGAGTCTGGAACGAGCCACAGGCCTCATCCTCCGAACCCCACGGAGGAACTGTACAACCAGCTGGTGCCTACCCAAGACCATCACCCAAATGGAGTGTGGAAATCCCCATGGCAGCCACGAACACCCTGAGTGTGAAGAGGGCAAGAAGCGATCTTGGAGGAACTCCAGCACTGAAGCCACCGGCCAGTTAACTGGGTCCACCTCACGCTCCCTGCACCAAGTGGCTCACCACTTGGGGATGTACAGTCTCCTTGAAGACGGAGCCCCGGAACTGAGTAAGGTCTCTATCACCTCTGCCGACAGGCCAGCCTCTAGGTACCTGACCCCCTCAAGGGCCAGACCCAAAGGTTCCAAACCTCCGGCCGGGGGTGAAATATTGTGTCCCCCGCCTGAGATAGGAGATCCCTCCTCAGAGGAATCTGCCATGGAGGACCTGCCAGCAGAGCTATGATATCCGAGAACCAAACTCGCGTCTGCCAACGGGGTGCTACCAGAAGTAGGCTGACCCCCTGTTGGCGGACCCTCTCCAGGACTCCCGGGAGCAGAACAATCGGGGGAAATGCGTACAGACGCAGCCTTGGCCACGTCTGAACCATGGCATCCAATCCCAGCGGGGCTGGATGCGTGAGGGAAAACCACAATGGATAGTGGGACGTCTTGCGAGACGCAAACAGGTCCACTTCCACTGGGCTGAACCTCTCACACATGGCCTCCACCACCTCCGGGTGGAGTCCCCACTCCTCAGCCTGTCCCTCGACAGGATGTCTGCTCCCTGATTTTGGACCCCCGGGACATACATTGCCCTAATGGACAACAGTTTCCCTTGGGACCACAGGAGAATTTGATGCATCAGTCTGCATAGAGGGCGCGACCTCAAACCCCCCTGATGATTAAGGTACGCTACAACAGACGTATTGTCTGTTCGTACCACAACATGTTGGCCGCAGAGGTCCGGGAGAAAGCTCCTGAGAGCTTTGTAGACCGCCATCATCTCCAGGCAATTTATGTGCCAGGAGGAATGACGGCCCTCCCATGGGCCCCTCGCAAAGCGGCCATCCATGACCGCGCCCCAACAAGTGAGGGAGGCATCTGTTGAAATGGATTTCCGGCAACAGGACGCTCCCAACACTGGCCCCTGGGACAGAAACCAAGGTTCCTTCCATATTACTAGGAAACGAAGGCATCTGCACGTTACCCTGATCATACGGAAAGGATTCCCTCTGGGGGAAAACCCCTTGGTTTTCAGCCACCACTGTAGGGGTCTCATGTGCAGCAGGCCAAAAGGTATCACGTTGGACGCTGCTGCCATGTGCCCCAGCACTCTCTGCAAGTGCTTCACAGTGATGCTGTGGCCTAGCCTTATTCCTGAGACCATCGCCAGTATGGTCTCGACTCGCGCGGGAGACAATTGTGCCCGCATCGTCATCGAGTCCCATACGATCCCTAGGAACGTAGTCCTCTGGGACGGCGTCAACACACTCTTTGTTGTGTTGAGTCTCAGCCCCAAGCACCTTATATGGGCCAGAACGACCATATCGTACGACTGGGCCAATATGAGCCAGTCGTCGATATAATTCAGCACACGGATGCCCTGGAGTCTCAATGGAGCCAGAGCTGCATCCATGCACTTCGTGAATGTGCGTGGGGAAAGAGCTAGACCGAAGGGAAGCACTCGATATTGGTACGCCTCACCCCCGAAAGCGAACCTCAAGAACTTCCTGTGACATGGAAGGATGGAGATATGGAAGTATGCGTCCTTTAGATCTATCGTGACGAACCAGTCCTCGAACTGGATCTGACTCACGATGATGGGAACCGTGAGCATTTTGAATCTGAACCTCCTCAGAAACCGATTCAAATACCTCAGGTCTATAATCGGACACAACCCTCCATCCTTTTTGGGAACTATAAAGTACCGGCTGTAGAACCCGGACTCCCTCTCCGGCGGAGGAACACGCTCTATGGCTTCCTTCGCCAGCAAGGATTTTACTTCTAGTTCCATTACCCGAACCCGCTCTGGTACCACTGCAGTCCAGTTCAACCCCCTGAAACTTTAAGGTGGGTGACCGAACTGCAGTCTGTAACCTTTTTCTACAGTATGCAGGACCCATGTAGAAATATTCGGAAGGCATTTCCATGCGCCGAGATAATCTACTAAGGGAACCAGCCTCTCGAGGTTGGCGTCGGGTGTTACACGAACCTCGTCCCCAACCCCCTGAAGCGGATGACCGGCAGGAAGTGGTTGGGAACGATTCTCTGTGTGGAAATCGATGTGGCCCGAGGCGTCATAGATGGCGGGATTCCACATCGATTTCCCCAGAGCGCCGCAGAAGAAGCAACCTCGGTTGTCCTTCTGCGGGGGGGGGACCGCCCTTAGAAACCCTGCCACAGCTAGGGCTTCTTCCCAGCAGCCTTCCGCGCCCTGAGTACGTTCCTTAGATCGCCTCTGGGAGCGGAAGGCTGCTGGTGAGTCTGCTGGAGAGAGCGCCGTCTCTGTTGCCAAGCTCCCGGAGGAGGGGCTCTAGAGGCGACGCTCTCCCTCTGCAGCTGACGGTGCGAGGAGCTAGTGGACGGCTGAGGCTGCCCCCTAGAGACAGCCTTCCCCGGCTCTGAGCGGTGAGGGACGAATTGACGGAAGGCTGCTGACTGACTTTTTGCCTCCTGGTATTTGGCGACGACGGCCTCAACCGCGTCGCCAAATAGACCCGAAGGCGAAATCGGGGAGTCTAGGAGAAAGGACTTGTCCTTCTCCTTCATCCCCGACAAGTTCAGCCAAAGATGTCTCTCCACAGTCACCATGGATGCCATGGAGTGGCCGATGGCACGGGCCGTTTCCTTGGTGATGCGGAGAGACAAATCCGCAGCCTTCCTCAATTCTAAAACGTCCTCCGGAGAGGGACCCTCGCCCTCATCGAGCTCTTTGAGGAGGTCGGCCTGGTAGGCCTGCAAGATTGAAAGCATATGCAGGGAACTACCAGCCCGCCCAGCCGCCATATAGGCCAAGGATAAGGTATCCCGACAGGGCTTGGTGGGCAATACCGGGGCTTTGAGGGACGATGCAGAGTCGGGTGAAAGATAACTTGCGAGAGCCTCTTCCACCCGAGGCATCGTCCCATACCCCGCCTCGCGTGCCCCCAGCACGTTGGAATAGTCCAACAATGGAGGGTTAGAAACACGCGAGGAGAAGGGTTTCCTCCAAGATCTACACACCTCGGTGTGTAGATCCGGGAAGAACGGCAAGCCCCGGCGAGGTGTTTGAACCTGGCGAGAAAGGAACCGGTCGTCCAGCCTACTGGGTGGCTGAACTTCCGGCACCTCCTGTGGCCAATCGATCTTCAATTCGGCCACCGCATGAGTCAACACCTCGACCAGCTCCTCTTGGGCGGGTGGATGAAGCGATGACATACTTCCTGCTTCTCCACCCGCCCCGATGCCACCCTCATCCGGCTCCTCAGAACCAGAGAGGATGAGCATCGGATCCTCCACCCCGGGGGAAGAAGCCGCAGCGCGGGCTTCCACACGGGGAGGAAGATCTTCGGAACTGTCAGAGGAGGATTGGGAAAGTGCCGCAGCAGCCCCAAAACCCTCTGACAAGTCCCGTTGTGAACCCGATGATCTGCGACGCAGCGCTGCCTCAGCAACCGCGGGTCCAGAACCATGAGGTTCACGAGGATGGCCACCCTCATCGAATACGGCCAGCCGAGAGCGGAGCAGTCTGAGCGGGAGCAGCTCACAATACTGACAGGCTCCCTCGAGAGCCGCTGAGCATGCTCCACGCCCAAACAATTCACACAAAGTAGGTGTGCATCCGAGCCAGAGATATAATGTGGGCACGGATGCACACACTGCTTGTACTCTCTCTCTCTCACTCATTCTCTTTTTTTCTCTTTCTCACACACACTCTTTGGGACAGACAACAATAAATAGACAGACTTGAACACAGAGCGCAATGCTGAAGAGCAATAACTGCCGTTTCAATGCGCCGGCTCCCCTTTTATACTTCCGGGTACGCCATCACAGTGACGTCATCACGCACGCCAATCAGATTGGTTTAGTTTCTATATGGACTTCAGATTCGCTAATGCTTAGGGAGTATCCCCAAAATGTCGTTCCGACGCAGTGAGAGTTCCCTCGAAAGGGAACAGAGTGACAATCATTCCACAGCATGACGCAGTTTGTCGGAAACCAAACAGTTGATGGACCACATTGACTTCTATAGTCCATAGAAATGTATACAGGTTTGGAACAATTTGAGGGCGAGTAAATGATGACAGAGTTGTAATTCTTGGGTAAACTATTCCTTTAAATCTTGTTTATTTTTTGGTGTTCTGATTTCTTCTGCACTAATATTTTACTCTAAGCCAGTTTTTAAAGACATTTGTCTTGTATCTGTGACAGCGCTGAGACAGCCTATCTCTGTATTCACGATATTACTATAAAGTTCTCAACCTCGCACCTGATGGTGACTGCAGCATTGACGATGGCCCCTTTACACTTAAGAAAGCTTTATTAAAATGCCAATCATGTGCACAATAGTCACATAAAAGACTGACTTATCTCACACCACAGGTTATTCAGACAGACACAAAACAGTACATAGTCAGTATAGAGCCCTATAATCATAAAGGCGCACCGCTGAGCTTTGGTCACGTGTAAGTGGATTTAAAAGGCTGTTAACTGTTAGAGGTGTTGCAAGGGGCATGTGACTCAGCATTAACGTGCTGCTAATGAACAAAGTGTTCGATGGCCAGATCAAAGCACTCTGACTGTGAGAGAGAAATGAGCACAATGCTTATTGCCAGAGCTGAGCTGCACTGGTTTATCAGCAGGGGGAGGCTGGATAAAACTGAAAGACTGAAAGAGAGAGAAATACAGACCTCTCTAATGGAACACAGGAGAGTTGTACGGGAGATTGTGAATTCAGTTGTTAGCTGATTTAAAAAAAAAAAAAAAAAAATCCAGGTTAATCCAGGTTAAAAACAATGGTTAAAAGCTTTTCATATCAAATATATTTGAGATTTTAATTCTAAAAATAAATAAATAATGTAAACATGAAGGCAGCTATATTTTATAATGCAATATAAAAATGATATATTATAATAAAGCATAAATTACATATTATAACAAAAACATTATTTATATAATATATAATATTTAATTTTTATATTAAATATTGGTAAAGTTATTTGTAAAAAAAATAACAACACAGAAATCAAATATTTTTATATAAAATAAACATGTTATAAATAAAACTATAAAAAATACTCTATAGAAAATATAAAGGCAGCTATAGAAACACATACATGTTTATTTAAATGTATTAAATATTGGTGAAGCAACTGGCCTTTGTCTTGTGTGTCAAAATATGTGATAGATTCAGTTATTCTCATTTGCTATATACATTTTTTTTAAAAATGTTTTTAAATGTTATTCAAATGACCTCAAATTTGACCTCATGAATCACAACAATTTAACAGTGTATCATTACAAAGAGGCAGTTTGGAAAGTCATTATCCCCATGTGGTCTTTTAGATCCCCCTGTAATTTAAACAAAAACATAAATGTAACAACTCTAACATCACAGCTGTTTAAATGCTCTGTAAAAAGCAGCATAACACCATAATTAAAGAGCTTTACGATAATAAAGACCTGGTTTATGAGAGGTTTTCATGCTAGTAAAACAAAAGTTGCTGTGTGACTTGGACAAGCCTAATCTAACAGAAGCTCTGCACACTAGAATGAATTATTGAGTGATAACCTCTTCCCTTTACTTCCAGTCGAATTGACTGATGCGTGTGAGTGAATGTGCACACGAGTCTGCATGAGCATGTACTCTCTTCCTCATGTTGGTGACCATCATCGGATATGTATACATAAACTGTTTTATGTTTCCTATCTACCATGAATAGAGACAGAGGTGGTATATTTAGGGGAATGAATGACATCTGTATGGGCATCTGATTTGTGCTTGTGTGTTAGACTGTGAACTCTTTACACTAAACACACAAGAGGCTCCAGCAGATGAACAATCCAAAAATCACACCTGGGGCCCGTTTATACTTCATGTGTGCCAATAGCTAATATTCTTACCGTGTCATTTTTCGGAAATTACTTCAATGATGAGCACACTGCTTTTAGAAAGAGTGCTCGCATTGATTTAGCTGTAAAACACATCCTTGTTAAAGCCTTCTGAGAGATCCATTAGACATTTAAAAGCTCTCCCTCCATTGTGCCTCTATGTGTGTGTGGAAAACAACAAACATTCCTCAGCTTTACTTTATATGCCCGCACTTAAAAAAATTATTCAGGCCCTTTATAGATATGACACATTTAAATTTTGTTCACTTTACTTAAACATATCTAATTTTGTCACAACTTAATTTAATTGTGTTCAATCAAACTAATATATTTAAAACTTAAGCTTAATTAATTTGTGTTAAAACTACATTAAATATTTTTGTTGACATAACTAACTGGGCAGTGGATCTGTAGTTCCCAGCCTGCTTTGCAAGGGACTCCATTAGGAGAGTAAATTTAGGGATTAAAGTGTTCTTTTATGTGTTTTTCTGTAAAGGGAAAGATGTTGTTATTTAATGTTAGTGTTTAATGTTCAGTTATGTTTGACATTTAGAGGAGTTTTTGTTTTTGAATTTTGTGGTTACCATTATGTTGAAGAGTGGCGCCTGTGCTTAGGCTGTGGGCACTCAGTGATCTATGCTAATGTCTGGAGTGACACCAGTCTTCTTATATTTTCATTATATACATTGTGTAGGATAATGAATGAAAATGTTTTAATTTAAGTTTGACAAGTATAAAACAGTCATGTTATAAGTATATAGATATCATTTAAACTTTATTTGGTAAGCTTGAGTTTCAATTAATTGAGTTTGTCCAATGTTATTTTTTTTGAGTGTGTTAGAAAAGGAATAAATAAATAACAGCATAAACACAAAAGACAGGGGGAGTACAAGGAACACCCGGTGAACAGGTGACATTAAAAAGTTCTCATTTTCACTGTTCAAGAACGACCCTACACAAGGGCAAATACATAGATCAGTGCAGCATTTCGTGTTCTGTGAGTTAAAATGAGGTGATGTCCTTGAAAAACCAGCAGTGGCGAGATAAAAACCAAGCCAGTCAGTCAAGCTTAGGAAATGATTCTGCATGCCTGATCAAAACAGGAAAGAGAGAGGATTTTATTACGTAGTTTGAAGAGAAAGAGCGACAGAGTGAAACACCTCAATGCTAATGTCAATGACAGGCTGTCCTTAGAAATCCCTAAACTCTATTTCTGACTTATCATATGCCACTCCTTGACAATATCACAGGCTCAAACAAAAGATTAAAATGGAAATTATCAAAGAAACTGCAGTTCTTACTAAGCAAAAATAAGTGCTGTTTTTTTTTCAAACCGTTCTCCATTTTGTGTAGAAATGTTTTATTATTCAAATATTACAGCTACTCAATTGCCTACCTATGAATACCATCTGTAAACTTTCAAAAATCAGAAAGGGATGTGTGACAGTGAAGCCTTTTATAGTGGACTGAAAAGGGTGTAAAAGCATCTGCTCTCCCCAATAATGTAACAATATTGCTTTTTCCATCACACATTTCCAAGTCCATCACAATCATATTTTAAAACCTGTGTGATAGTATTCAACACCATGTTGAGCAACGCTAAATTCATGATACAGGTGCTGAGGTGTGATGTAGCCTACATAAACACACATACCTAGCTTAATCTATTATTAACAATACTATAACAAAACCCTAACCCTGACAGGAAACCTTCTGCATTTTTACAATTTAAAAACGTAAAAAAAATTGAATTAACGTTTTTAATTATATAACTGCGACCCAGGAATATACTTTTGTAAATTGTAGTGGACATTTTATTTTAGTAAATTTCTCTGACACCATACATTTCATAGTTCCCCTTCAAGGGAACTCGAACTGCGTCACCGCTTTGGGAACGCCTCTGCGTGAATGCGTCATGAAGCACGTATGTCATCAGTCCAATAGAGAGACGGAACGTCATAGGCGGGTGACATCATCGACCGGAAAGTATAAAGCATCCCCGGAAACACACGCCTATAGCTTCTGTTGTCTTCAGCAAGCGCTCTGTGTCTTTTGACCAAATTTTCAGCAATTTTCAGCAAATTTTCAGCAAATTTTCTGTGTTTTGTGTCTGAGTTCAGACTTTCTTGTTTTATACAAAGTACATACACACTGACTTTTGTTGAGAGAAAAATGGCGAGCGAACAGCAGTTCACTAGATGTGTTCCTCCCTGCTCATGTTTCATCACGAGCGGGGATACACATCTAATGTGTGTTGTTTGTTTGGGTGAGCAGCATGCGGGCTGCGAGCATTGTGAGGCACTGCCTTTGCGTGTGCTGCGATCCCGCCGGGCGCTCTTCGAGGAGGGCGTCCCGGTTCGCGCTCCCCGCGGCTCGGGCCCCGCTGTTGCCGAGGCACAGCGGCAGCTCTTGACGTGGGGTTTGCAAATGGATCTGTCAAGCGGGTTTGAGACGGGCCCCGCCCTATCTCAGCCCATCAGATCCGCGGCCACTTCTCTGGGTTCGGGAGGCCGCGCTGCAGTTTCTCCCGCCCAGGGGGCGGCCTCTGTGCCGTGAGTCCCAGAGTGGGTCCTGCAGTATCGATGCGGGGGTTGAAGACTCGCCACTTCAAACACCCGTGAGTGAGGAGCTTGTGGAGGTTCTGAGCAGGGCGGTAGCCAGACAGGCCCCGCCCCATCTCAGCCCATCAGATCCGCGGCCGCTTCTCTGGGTTCGGGAGCCTGCGCTGCGGTTTCTCCCGCCCAGGGAGCGGCCTCTGTGCTGTGAGTCCCAGAGTGGGTCCTGCAGTATCGATGCGGGGGTTGAAGACTCGCCACTTCAAACCCCCGTGAGTGAGGAGCTTGTGGAGGTTCTGAGCAGGGCGGTGGCCAGACTAAACATTGACTGGCCAGCACAAGATATAAACCAGGAGCGCACCTCAGTAAAAAGCAGGCTTGATGAGCGCTTTCTGCCAGCCCTTTCTGCTCAGCCTCCGTGGCGGAGCCTTCCATTCTTCACGGATCTCCACACCGAGGTGTCGAGATCGTGGAGGCGGCCCATGTCCACAAGAGTTTTCAGTCCCCACACTTCTGTGTAAAGTAACATCGGGGGGCTAAAAAGACATGGGTATGGTTCGGTGCCGAGGGTTGAAGAGACGCTTGCGAGCCATCTCTCTCCCGAGTCTGCATCGACCATTAAGGCTCCATCATTACCCACTAAGCCTCTCAGAGCCACCTCGGCTTTAGTGGGTAAATCATACTCGGCAGCAGGTCAGGCCGCCGCATGTCTGCACACTATGGCTATAGTGCAGGCATATCAGGCTGACCTGCTGAGGGACCTGGGGGAAAGCAATGAGATCGGGGCAGATGTGATCAGTGAGCTCTGATCCTCTGCAGATTTAGCCCTCCGTGCCACCAAGGCGACGGCCAGATGTATTGGCCATTCTATGGCAGCCCTGGTGGTCACGGAGAGACATCTCTGGTTAAATCTGACCAAGATCAAGGAGAAAGATAAGAGTTTCCTGCTTGATGCGCTATGGTAACCATAGCATTACTATGGTTACCGACAGGTTCCAGGAGGCGAAGAAACAGGCAGCGGCGCTCAAGCAGTTTCTCTCCCGCAAACCCCAGGCCTCGTCTGCTGCTGTGAGAGAGCAGCAGGCGCAGAGTGCAAGCTTCTCCCATCGAGCGCAGCAAAAGCAGAGCATCGCCACCCGTGCACCCCCGCAGAAAGGGTGGGGCGGTGGGCGGCGCTCTCAGGCACAGCATTCCAAGGGTAAGACTGATCTGAGGACAGCCTTTCTTGGAAGGCTGCGTCGAAGAAGTGTGAGGGTGATCCCTTCTGGGGGCGGACGGTGTTTACCTCATCTCACGGTACCCTTCCACCCTCAGCACCCTCACAGGGTCATTCCACCAACCCCGCCTGAGTGCCGGGGAGAGGAGGGCCCTCGCGAGTCATCCAAGGATAGCCCGCCCCCTCCGAGATGGCGCTGACGAGCCAGTTGTTCCCTGCCGGTTCACCGTTTCAGGGTGCTGCGCTCGCGGTGCAGAGTACATCAGAGGCCAGCCTCGAGAGGCTGGTACCCTTAGTAGTTTTTCCGGCAGAGTGGGAGAATCTACAGAATATATCTCAGTGGGTCCTGCGGTTTATAAGGAAAGGGTACGCCATTCAGTTTCAATGTCGTCCACCCAGTTTCAACGGGGTTCTGCCCACGGTGGTGGGCCCCGAGCAGGCTCTGGTTATGTCTCAAGAAGTACAGACTCTGCTGCAGAAGGGGGCTATAGAAAAGGTTCCCCCGCCAGACAGGGAGTCAGGCTTTTACAGCCGGTACTTCATAGTGCCAAAGAAGGATGGAGGGCTGCACGCTATCTTGGATCTTCGCATCCTGAACCGGGTCGTAGCGAAGCTCAAGTTCAGGCTGCTCACACTCAAACAGATCATGTCTCAGATCAGGTCCGAGGACTGGTTTGTCCCGATAAATCTCAAAGATGCGTATTTCCATGTCTCCATCCTTCCGCAGCACAGGAAGTACCTGAGGTTCGCTTTCAAGGGAGAAGCGTATCAATATCGGGTGCTTCCCTTCAGTCTACGAAGTGGCGTCCACACACTTCCCTACGGAGTTCACGAAGTGTGTGGACGCCACGTTAGTCCCCTTGCGTATGCAGGGGATTCACATTATCAATTACATCGAAGACTGGCTGATCCTAGCACAGTCAGCTCGTCTCGCGGTTCAACATCGAGATGTTGTGCTCGCGCACATGAGGAGGTTAGGGCTGAGGCTCAACGTTCTTTCTCCAGTATCTAGGCGTGAGTAGGGATTTGGGATTCGGTCTCTATGCGGGCCCACTTATCAGAGCCTCCAGCAGTCGATCCGCTCGGCCGTGAGAGGGGTGAAGTTAGACCAGTCACTTACTGTAAAGCAGTTTCAGAGACTGTTAGGTCTCATGGCAGCAGCATCCTATGTCATTCCGTGCGGCCTATTGTACATGAGACCGTTACAGTGGTGGCTCAAAACCAGAGGTTTTTCCCCGAGGGGAAATCTCTTTCGGGTGATCAAGGTTTCGCGGCGATGTCTCTGCTCCTTGGTCATGTGGAAGGATCCTTGGTTTCTGGCCCAAGGCCCGTTACTGGGGGCACCATGCCAGCGGGTATCTCTGAGCACGGATGCCTCCCTTACGGGCTGGGGGGCGACCATGAGTGGCTTATGGCAGGAACACCATCATTCGTGGCACATAAATTGTCTAGAAATGCTGGCAGTGTTTCAGGCTCTGAAGCACTTCCTGCCGTATCTCTGGGGCCATCATGAGCTTGTTCACACAGACAGCACATCTGTGGTCTCTTATATCAACCATCAGGGGAGTCTGAGGTCTCGCCAGTTATACAAGCTGGAACGCCTTATTCCCCTCTGGTCCCAGGGGAAACTACTCTCAGCGAGAGCTATGTACATTCCTGGGCAGTTGAATGTGGACGCAGACATCCTGTCAAGGCAGGGGCCGAGGCCCGGGGAATGGAGACTTCACACCGAGGTGGTGGAGCTCCTTTGAGAGAAGTTCGGCAAGGCCCAAGTGGACCTGTTTGCGACTCACAAGAACACACATTGTCATCTGTGGTTCTCCCTAATGCCTCCAGCTCCTCTCTGACTGGACGCAATGGTTCAGGAGTGGCCGAGGCTGCCCCTGTACGCTTTTCCCCCGATCACTCTGCTTCCGGGAGTTCTAGAGAGAGTGCGTCGGGACGGGGCCCATCTTCTTCTAGTAGCCCCGTTCTGGCCGGGCCGAGTTTGGTTCTCGGACATTGTGTCTCTCCTCGATGGCTCTCCCCTGGAGATTCCGCTCAGGGAGGATCTTCTCTCTCAGGCGGGCGGTGTCTTCGTACACCCTTCGTACACAGTTGTGGAAACTGTGGGCTTGGCCTCTGAGGGGGCCCAGCTCATAAGTTCTGGTCTCTCAGCTGAGGTTGTGGAGACCATTCTACACTCTAGAGCTCCCTCCACGAGGAAACTGTATGCTTTGAAGTGGAGACTCTTCACCGTATGGTGTAGAGAGCGCCTGTGGGATCCAGTTAACTGCCCTGCGAGTGCGGTGCTGGAGTTCTTGCAGGAGAGATTCATCGCTGGGTTAGCTCCCTCCACATTAAAGGTGTATGTGGCTGCCTTAAGTGCTTACCACACTCCTTTGGGTGGTGTTTCTTTGGGGCGACACCCTCTAGTAACTCGTTTCCTCCGTGGAACCTTGAGGTTAAGACCTGTAGTGCGCACCAGGGTGCCGGCCTAGGACTTGGCTATTGTCCTTCAAGGCCTTTCCGAGGCTCCCTTTGAGCCGCTTGAGGAAATTTCAGAGAAGTTTCTCACACTAAAGACTATCTTTCTTCTTGCTATTTCTTCTTTGAAGATAATTGGAGATTTGCAAGCCCTTTCGGTGGCACCCTCGTGCTTGGAATTTGCTCCCAGTATGGCCAAGGCCTTCCTGTTTCCTAAGCCGGGTTATGTTCCGAAAGTTCCCACTAATCCTGTGAGACGTACTTCAGGCTTTTTGTCCTTCGCCTTTTGTGACGTCAGACCAGGAAAGGCTCAATCTGCTTTGCCCTGTTCGTGCTTTAGATGCTTATGTCCACAGAGCTGCCCTGTGGAGGAGATCCGAACAGTTGTTTGTGTGTTACGGGCCACCCTCTGGGGGGGGGGGGGCGGGCGGATTCTAAGCAGAGAATGAGCAAGTGGGTGGTCGAGGCCATTTCACTTGCTTATGTGGTGGCCGGGCAGCCTTCTCCTTTGGCTGTCCGGGCCCACTCGACTGGGAGTATGGCGGCCTCTCAGGCCCTTTTGGCAGGGGCCTCCCTGCAGGATGTTTGTGATGCGGCAGGTTGATCCTCACCGCTCACTTTCGTCAGGTTCTATGAACTAGACATTAATACTACTCCGGGGGCTCGGGGGCTCGCTTCCTAATTGCACAGGCGGGCATCCAGCTCCTATGGGGGCGTGGTTAGTCTCGTTCCCAAAGCGGTGACGCAGCTCGAGTTCCCTTGAAGGGGAACGTCTCAGTTACGTCTGTAACCTTAGTTCTCTGAGTAGGGAACGAGACACTGCGTCACCCTGCCATACTCCCTGCATGCCCGCAAGCTCCTTGCTTCATCCTTTTTCAGAAGCTATGGGAGTGTGTTTCCGGGATGCTTTATACTTTCCGGGCGAAGACGTCACCCGCCTATGACGTTCCGTCTCTCTATTGGACTGATATATGTGCTTCACGACGCATTCACGCAGAGGCGTTCCCAAAGCGGTGACGCAGCATCTCGTTCCCTACTCCCTTACAGACGTAACCAAGACATTTTAAGTCTAGATGTCCTCAAAGTGCACTTTCAGGGCTTTTTAGAGATACCAAATGTTTGGAGGTTTTGCCATGAATTCTCCTTGGTCATTAATAATGACTGAAAGTA
This sequence comes from Romanogobio albipinnatus, assembly GCA_023566225.1. NCBI lineage: Eukaryota > Metazoa > Chordata > Actinopteri > Cypriniformes > Gobionidae > Romanogobio > Romanogobio albipinnatus. Next base: position 28,928,509 of record CM042241.1, read on the forward strand.
AATTAATGATCAAATGTATCACTCTTATGAAAACATGATAATATTTTGTAATTATCATTTAAATCTGACTAATTTTCAAATGTATTTGTCATAAATAAAAATCTCAGGAAAATGTAATGGGGTTTCAAATCAAAATATGACTTTGTGTTACAAAACAAGGCATTGATTTCATACATGTCCACTGTAGAAGACACAAGGACTTAAAGCATGTTGCATGTCAGGCATTTTGGGAGATACAACAAGTGAATAGGGAAATAAATTATATATCAGTATTCCTATGAAATATTAGATATTACTATGAAAATGTTGCCAATTATTATTCCCATTATTACACTTCTTTTTTCATTACAAGAACATTGTAACAAGTTAATATGCAAATACACGCAATACGGTGTATAGATACATTGTATTCAATGGGACAACCCATCATGGCAATTTTACCTACATATTGCATAAAGTAAAATTGTATATCAATTCTTTCCATTATATCTTTCATAACATAGTTGAGAATCATCTTTATACATAGTTTGGTGAAAAAAATTTGTTTTGCCTATAGATGTAATTTCATGTCTTTTATTTATTTTTTATTTTTTTAAACGGTGTCCACTAAAGTGGACAGAGCCTTATATATATAATATATATATATATTATTTTTTTTTTTTTTCCTCTCCAATTGTTTCTTATGCTCTAAACAATGTAAAATATTTGATATATATTTGATAATATATTTTTTCCCACTGTCTCAGGATTATATACCTTTTTAATATACCGTTTAATATACCGGATTATATAGGTGTATAAAATCAAGCACCTAGGCATGCAGACTGCTTCTACAAACATTTGTGAAAGAATGGGTCGCTCTCCGTAGCTCAGTGAATTCAAGCGTGGTACCGTGATAGGTTGCCATCTGTGCAATAAGTCCATTCGTGAAATTTCCTCACTACTAAATATTCCACGGTCAATTGTTTGTGGTATTACAACAAATTGGAAGCAATTGGGAACACCTGCAACTCACAAACAAACATTGAACAAAAAACACAGAGCAGGGTCAGCGCATGCTGCGGCGCACCGTGCTCAGAAGTCGCCAATAGCTACAGACCTCCAAACTTCATGTGGCCTTCAGATTAGCTCAAGAACAGTGCGTAGAGAGCATCATGGAATGGGTACATGGCCGAGAAGCTGCATCCAAGCCTTAATCAAGTGCAATGCAAAGCATCGGATGCAGTGGTGTAAAGCATGCCGCCACTGGACTCTAGAGCAGTGGAGACGTTTTCTCTGGTGTGACGAATCACGTTTCTCTGACTGGCAATCTGGTGGACGAGTCTGGGTTTGGCGTCCCAAAACTTTTGACAATATAGTGTATGTTTAAGCAGGTACATATGTTTTTATATCTTTGTGGGGCTTTCTATTTACTTCCATTGTTTTAATACTAAGACAATGATACTGTTCTATCCCCTAACCCTCACAGAAATGTTTTTGTATATTTCAATATTAATTGTACATTTTATTATTTGTTTTAATTTACACACTTTTACCTCTATTCCCTAACCCTCACAGAAATGTTTTTGTATATTTCAATATTAATTGTACATTTTATTATTTGTATTAATTTACACACTTTTACCTATCTAAATGAGGACATACCACAGACTTGAAGCATTCAGCACATTTAGAAAAAATACTTTATTAATGACTCATTTAACCTTTAAAGACATCCCTGGAAATCCCCTAAGCAGGATTTTGTCAAATTTATCTAATTTCTAGGGACAATTTTTGTCTCTGATGCATAGCTGAGTAATATACAGTTCCTTGGGCAGACACATACTACAAATAGGTCAGTCCACCATGAGCCAACCAGACAGCAGCAGAATCTGTGTTTGAGTTATGAAGGTACATTGTTGCTGTAGGAAGTACTATGATGGGGTCTCTGGTGTAGTATATCATACTATGATCACTAGCCTTGAGTTTGGCATTAAAATCCCAGGTCTCTCACTATATGAGACGGCACAATTTAATCATTTCAACTGAGGACTATGTAAAACCACAGCAGAGGCATAACAGGCAGTCAGTCATATAGAGAACCTTCTCTTCATATAGGGGTACTCGTATACTATATATACATCTCGAGGTGTTTTGCTGCCAGCCATGACCAGTTCTGCTATTTCTCCTAATGGTCATGTGTTGGTGATTAGAGGCTGCTGTCCTTGGTTCTGAATGACTGCCCCTTCAAAAAAGTGACTCAAATGTTTGCTCCACTACAAAGCAGACAAAGTCAATATCTCCTGCAAACATCACCTTGCTCTAATATTTGAGCTCTGAAAAAAAAGAATAAAAACTACAGGAACCTCAGTTCCTGCTGGCTCAGCCCAGTTACATCAGCGGGCATGTTCTTTTTTTAGATACACAATACGCTTTGGAGAAGGAGGCTTTGCTATTATATTATTGGCTGCTTCAGATTCCATATATAGTGACAAGGAGGCTAAAGCCGGGACCATGAAGACCAAAGCACACCACAGCAAAGAGCTCAAAAACTACAGTAACAATAATATGACAACAGCACAATGTTGCCCGACTAATCCAGGAAGGATAGAAATGCATTATTTTGAGGCAAGCATGACCTCAGAATAATTTTTAAAAAATCAAAACTACTATCTTTCAAGAGAGAGGATTGCAGGAAGGTAAACATGCATTTTATTTAAGGATCATATGTGCTCTCATGCTGAGCCACACACATCCAGCTTGGTAAGCAACCAAAGGAACAAATGACAAAAGGAGAGTTATACAAATGCAAAAACATGCAAATGAACAAACAAATGTTAATTTTAGATATGACAGCACATCCACCGTAATCTGTATAATGAATCAGATGAAAACACATGGAAGAGGGTGATTAAAAAAAGGGGTTTTTAATGAGCACTCTTATTTTCAAACAACTTGAGTAAACAATTCTATGATTGTCCATGTCACCTTTTTATCAAAAGGCATATAAATGAATAAATACATTTATTATGATCACTGAATGAAAACACAGATCTTGGACTATTATCTGTGTCCAAAATTCCACCCCAGACTTAATGTGAAGGACAACTGTGATTTTTTTTATTCTGTTATTCTGTAAAGTGTATTGCATTTTGTTTTGTGTTAGCAAATGCCAGACAAAGCACTTCACTTGCACTCCAAGTGTTATTTGTATTATGCTTTAAAGTGAGTACTCAAGGAAAGCTATGATTTTCCAAACGCACACACAGGAGCAGATATGGTACATTTTCCCCTTGATAGCCCTCTAATGCTTAAACAAACAAACCCAAAATAATTTTCCTGCATTATTCTGTGATTTTCATTAAAAGCTTAGAGAACGTGCATCTGCTCCCTGAAGCCAATATATCAATACTGAGCAGTTTTGTGCAAAAAATGCAGATTAAAAGAAGAGGCATCTTACCATTTATGTGTTATGCTATTTCCAGCCAAATGTTGGTAATTAGCTTTTTTCCCTACATCAGTCTGAATGCCTATAAGAATGCGTAATTGTCTTTGGAATTAATACATTAGATGAGCTTTTGGAGCCATATCAAATATTCTATTGCAGTCTGTATGCATGAGTCGATATTGATTCAAGACATTCTGCTGATATAAAGAAAAGAAGAAAATAGACATTCCTGAACATAGAAAACCAATAGAGAGACAGCACAGTCTCTCCATGGTGTTTTTGCCCTATTACATTTGCCATATCTTTGTTCTCTCTCAAAAGATGACACTTTAGGAACACATACCTTTTTTCCCGCTCTTTTATTTATATATATATATATATATATATATATATATATATATATATATATATATATATATATATATATATATATATATATATATATATGGAATTATGAATCAATTGCTGATTAGGATAGCTACATTAAATACAATTTCTGAAAAATAATTAATTTATGATTCATCTAATACTATATTTTTACAATTCGTTTAGAGCTTCTCTACTCCTCTAATATCACATGCATATGTTCCATTTAAATAGCAAAAATTGTAATTTCCACACACCATAAACAGTGGTACAGGATTATGATGTGCTAGAATTAAGTCAGATAGTCCTGAAACGGCTTTTACACTTAGGAAATGATTATAAAAATCTGCTACTTCAAAAGACCTAATACTACTAAAACCAATCATAAAACCAGAGGCATTTTCAACTTCTGCTATAGCAGCCAAGCCAAGATAAGCATGCACATTTTACAGACATACGCTACATTTCCCAGTCATACACCACATATACACACTCATTGCTTGCTGAGTTCAACACACGGACAGAGATGATAGTGTGTACAACAAAAAGAACTTATTTTATTTGAAATACATCAGTTAAAAAAATGTTTTACAAAAAGTGGAAAGTGGAAAAATTGAAATGGTGATATTAAAGAGGGGATTATGTTTCTGATGGAGAAAGAGAGAGAGAGCATGAGTGTAAGAAAGGGAGGGAAAACAGTCATTTTAATAGCCTGCACAGCACTAAAAACAGTTATGGATTTAGACATCATGGTCAATACATCTGCTTCAAATGAAAAAACTCTTCACCGTACATAGGGATGAGACACACTGAGGATAAAAAAGGATTAATTAATCTCATTCTAAACAAATTATTTGGCATAAATGGGACCTGGTTAGTCATTTTATTCTGGAATGCAGCCATGCTACAACTCAAAGCTATTTAGAGATAACCCATATTCTTGACTAATTTCATCCCGTAATCACACGGCTCACTGTTCATCCTCTAAGATTTCGCTGAACTAATCTACACAACACATTTCATTGTGCTTAAACTGGATTTCCTCTATTCCCACTGGCAAGGAAAACACCACCACTGTCTGTTGCAGATTTTCCTGAGTGACTGTCGAGTAGTTGGTTGAGAGAAGACGGACATGTTGTTTGGTATGAAACACCACATATTATGTGTGTGCAATCAGAAACTGTAAGTGGAACGTAATTGTGAGTAGTGGACACAGAACACCAATCAGTCTGATTAGTCTTCTTATGAACATTACAGTGCTTCAAGATGGAAGGTGATTAGAAAGGCAAAAATCAGTCTTTAAGTCTTCAATGGATTAGTGGCAGGGAGAAAAACAGAACACCTGATTAGCTATCTTTCTTTGCGCAAAGACACCGGTAAATAGTTTTAATAGAGCTTTGTGGTTGTGACGGAACACAATTAAATATGGAGTATGTCATTGACTGTTGGTTAGAACAGGTGTTTCATAGTTAATTACGAGAAGAAGCCAATTAAAGGTTGTAGGAAAAGCCCCAGAGTTCCCAGCACACACACCAGCACAAAGACCCAAAGGAAGATGCGGTCAATCACCATGGCAACATACTTCCAATCATCCTCCACCTAAGAGAGAAAGGGCACACAATAAACAGAAAAGAAAGAAGAGATAAGGAAGGTTAATAAATGAAAGAAAAGAGAGGTTAGAGGTAACAAGGAAAGAAAATGAGAGAAAGAAGAAAAATGAGAGCACGTGAAAGCAAGGTAAATGGAGGAGAAAATGGCAAAGTGACGATGAGAATGAGTGAAAAGCAGGCCTGCTGTCTGTCCAGAATGCTTTACTAACACTACACGGGGATAAGTTAAATGAGATTGTGCTGCTATACAGTAAGCTGTGCGAAACATTCTCCCTCCACATATTCAGGCACTGGGCGCTTTGCAATGCTAATGTGATTCAGTAGTGAAGCTCTGAGCCAAGAGTGAAGATGAAGGATGAACTGGTGAGACTTTCCATATCAAAGTGTGATGTCTCCGTTGAGGGATCTAAAGCACTTATTGTCAGTGAAGCACTCAGTAAACATTTCCACTGAGAGTAGCAGAGTCGTTTCTGTAAGCTTATGCTTGATGTCTGTGATGTATAACCTGTCTTTCTGAGGACATTACAATCAAAACATGGCATAAAATTGAAATTTGAGTCAGACACTAAGTGGGCACCCTCTTTTTCAAATGGGCAATGAGGATCTTTATTATGCAGGCCTTATGATATCTGAATGGACAAGTGGATGGAACAATGGCACAGCATGCGTTGTCATGTGAGTAAAGGTACAGCTAAACATATCATTACTGTTCTCACAAGGTACAACACACTGACTATTGGAAATCACACTTGAAATGCATGCCTGAAAAGCCACTAAAACACAGTGACACAGGGTGGCTACATCTACCTGGCAGGAATACAAATACTGCTACGTACATCATTCCCAACATTCATGGCTCTTCACCATAGCTATGGTAGAGTGGGGAAGTGATGTGTTGAACATAGTCCCCCTGCTTCTGAGAGAGTCATTATGTATTCATAGTTATATATATAGTTGCTCTACTCTGTGCAATGCATTGACTACAGGACAAATACTTACGCCCGATGAATCTAGCAAATATAGAACAGGAATAAATACGACAGCTTGGAAACAGCCATCCCACGAGTTGAATGACTGTGCAAACCCCTGGGCTGTTACATGCCAAGAGATAGCTTCCACAATTCAGTGAGAAAGACTGAGCTGTATAATGAGCCTGATTGGCAAGAGTTGATCTAACAATCGAAAAGGTCTTAGACATATAGTTGAATAGTTAGCCTGAGACGCCTGACATTTCTCAAGGGGAACCGCACAGATTTCCATATGACGTGCTGAGAGTTTGCTAGACTTTCAGAGTGAAGGGAAAGTAATAATAAAGACTATTTGCAGAGGCTTCACCATTATGAGCTCTAGAAACAACACTGAGCACACAACACTGACTTCAAAGCCCACGCTCTAGCTAGGGATGCTTGGGTGAGCAGAACGTTTGCAAATAGGAAACACTAAGGCTGTCCTACTAGAAGGTTAATGATGCCAGCATACCATGTTTTTGACAGTGAATACTGCATTAATGAACATTAATGGTCTTGGGGCCACTGATGCATCTTTTCTGAGTGAAGCACACTGATCTGGTAAGGATAAAAACATAGGACACCTTGCATTTTGCTCTATTCAAAGAGGCCTACATTGGTATAGGGCAGGTAAATTTGGCATCGGGCCAAAAAAATATTCATTCGCCACTAGATGACGGGCTAGAACATAGTCAAGGGAGAATTTTACGAATGAATTGATTGCCTGTTGACATACTGTTACAGTGTATTTTGTATCTGGTAGTGAGCTGTTACTCTGTACAAAAATTGGATAAATAAAGCAGTAGTGACACGTAACCTAACTATCTTCATTCACCAACTTGCAACACAGACCGCCTTGCTAAAACACACACGTGGGAGATGCGGAATGGATAAAAATAGCTCACAAAATAAGAGGACTTGAAAAAGTCCATTAATGGCATGTTTGAGTCTTGCTTCTTAACTATGATTTATTTCCTCTTTCCATATTGTGAATAATAAATGTGTATTTTAATTTGCTTGTTACACAATGGAGCCTAACTTATTGTAATGATTATTTAAAATATTTGCATTTTTTTTATTGTTTGCCTGCTGGAGGTACGCGATTACGTCGTGTGCAGTGATGTTGACATTTAAGCTAGCCGGTGAGAACAAAATGTCACTATCAAAGAGTCTAAAGAGGAAAGAAGAATGGAAAGACAACTGCGTTCATCCTACCTGGTTTTGTGAATGCAAAGCCGGCGTGTCTCATCTGCAACAAAGTTGTCGCTGTTTGTAAAGAAAATAATATCAGACGGCACCCCGAGATGAAGCATGGCACTTTTTTTTTGTTGTTGCTGGTTGTCTTGTCAATATTTTTAATAAAAAGGAAGCTGAATTTGAGTTGTTATTGTTCACATGTTGGTGCTGAGGCCCCGCGTTATAAGTAAACGTTTCAATGGTTCACTTTTATCATACCACACATTTCATGATGGCTATTTTAGAGACGTGTCTAGTGATCCCTTCCACAGGCTCTTTTGAATGTCTTTGAGAACTTTTCAAATTAAAAGCTCTCAATTAATCCCAAAATAAACACATTGCTGCAAAAACGTTCTCATACTTTTTTTGAAGGCAAAATAACTAAAGAGAAATTGATTATGTTGTTGTTATAATCTCTCTGGTTCGCATCGCCCACTCCAAGTGGTGCGCGAACCTGGGTCTTTCTGCATTGGAGTCGGACGCTCTAACAAGGAGGCTAAAGTCTGTGACCTCTGACGTCAGTCACTGTTACAGTCACAGCAGTGAGATTTACCTGCACAGCTGTCACTAGCTGGCCTCGGTTACACTATCATGACAGATCTATTTCAGCACCAGCCGCTATCAAAATCTTGCTGTGGGTGTAGGCCAGATATTATTGCGGCCTGCCAGTTGCTGACCACTGGGGTATCTATGTTCGCCCCTTAAAGTTGTCATTCTCATAACAAAGGTTCCTCCCCTGGAAAGTAGGTCCATTCCTGCGTTCGTCAGAGGCCCTCCTTGACTTATGTAAGACACAGTAGTTGTGCTTTCTGTTCTGATCAGAACATACTAACCATTCTGTTTTAAATAAAAACGTATGAGGGATACAAAGACAAAGTAATTATAGGAAGTGTGGCTTGTGCAACCAGTCACACCCCTCTAAACAGACACTGTACATGGTTCCCAATCCCAGTGTCTTTTGTTATTGCATGATAAAACAGAATCATGCCAACTGGAACTCCTTGTGTAAAAAGAAGGGGATTACCTCCATGTGCCTATAGATGTCACTTCCACCATCCTGCAAGCAGGATATACAAAGACGGCTGGACAAAATCAAGCACTGAAAAGCTCAGACTAACGGAAAGCCTAATCTGACTACTACTATCATAGGTGCCATCAGCCCAAGCAGGCACAAAAGTGTAGTTTGCTGCCCAGCTTACACTAATGCAACAGTTGAGAAACAAACCTACTCTCTATTGAGGAAAAAAGCTCTATTGCAAATGGAGTCAAGTTACATGACAATTAATGTTATTTGTTGGCAGGGGAATCAAATTTTGGCAGTGTGTTTATCCAAAGAGAACAAATCTTCATAGTCAATGTGTTGTACAGAGTGGATTGACTGAATAAGAACCTCTTTACCTCTTTGGCTTTGTTGCGGCTCCTCATGTTCTCAGCAATGTACTTCACACTCTCAATAGCCTGCTTGATCTCTGGTGACACCACAGAGAAAGCCACAACTGTGTTAATAGCCTGTGGACTCAACTGACGACTCACTTTCCCACAATCCCCCTCGGTTGCCTCTTTCAGTGGGTGACATGGGCATCCCCCTTTCTTTCCTTCTAATGCTGCTTTCCCTTCCCCAAATTCCAAAGAGTTCATTGCTCCCTGTTGGGATCCACTATTTTTCCTCTTCTTTCCCTCTCCTCCTCGTCCCGCTCCAGCTCCAGACGAGCTCCCGATTTCTAGTACTCCTTTTCCAGAGGACTCTGATGGATCGAGAGGCCGGCGCATGAACATGATGCGGGGTAAAGCTCGGAGGAAGACGGTACGTACCCAGCTAGGCATAGTGTGGGTCATAGGGGTGCGATAGTGCACATTTAATACAAAGACGGTGATGACAATGGAGAGGGTGACAAAAATCATGGTGAAGAGAAGGTATTCACCTATCAGAGGAATCACAAGTGAGGTGGAGGGGATGGTTTCTGTAATGACAAGAAGGAACACGGTGAGAGAGAGAAGTACAGAGATGCACAATGTCACTTTCTCGCCGCAGTCTGATGGAAGGTAGAAGACGAGCACTGTCAGAAAGGAGATGAGGAGGCAGGGGATGATAAGGTTGATAGTGTAGAAGAGGGGCAGTCGGCGTATGTAAAAACTGTAGGTTATGTCCGGGTAGATCTCTTCACAGCAGTTGTACTTGATGTCATGCTTATAACCGGGTGCATCAATGATCTCCCACTCTCCACTCTCCCAAAAGTCTTTAAGGTTGACCTTTGAGCCGATGAGAACCAGATCAATCTTGGCCTTGTCATATGTCCAGGAACCAAACTTCATTGAGCAGTTCTGATAGTCAAAGGGGAAGTAAGTAATGTCCATAGGGCAGGATGATTTGAAGATTGCAGGAGGGACCCAAGTGATGGTTCCATCATATTTCAAAAGAGCTTTGGTTTTGTCCTCCACCAAGAAGTCCCCAACAGCACTGTGAGAAAAAAAGTACATTTGAATGTTATAACCTCTGATGCATTAATACATTTAACCCTCAGACTATTAGCTCTAATGATGCTCATTTGGCTCCAAAAGAAATTAAGAACCAGAAAATATCCCCCAATTACTACATTTCTAGTATTTGTATAAAAAGTAATTGTATTAAATTGGAATACTTGACTCACTTGTTGTAAAGTACAATGTCAGGCCTCCAGATTTTATTTGATGGGACTCTGATGAACTCAATCCCATCAAACTCTGCTGGTAACCACTTCAGCTTGTAGTCATTCCATATCTATGACAAAATCACTCAAGTTTAAATCTGGCATTTACACTGGTGTGTGTACTATCTTTCATCTGAGCCCTGTCATTAAAAGTCTTTAAAAGTCTTTGAGCGGTTTTGTGTCTGCACATCTCTCCAGCTACAAGGGGAAAAACACTATTTTTGTTGAAGCAGGTATGTTGTCTATTACCGTTTATTATCAAATGTGTATACAGAGCTGTAAATGTGTATAGTGGTGTATTTGCATAGCTGTGAATTTGTGCTCATTTTGTGTGCACATCATGGCTGGTTGGTATGTCTGTACAGTGATATCTTATTAAGACTGCTGATCTCTCTGTGTTCAATGGTATCGAGATACTGCTATCAGGCATTGCACAGGCTTATTGTACAATACTAAAGAGTTTAACACAAGCACACACATTCTTAGAAAAATGCAATAATCCAAAAATGCTAATTTAAACAGAAAGTTCAGCAGTCATGCAGAAGCATCTTGTACTTACTGCTGTACAATTTAACTATATATATCTAACCAGACATTCCCAAAGAAACCCTATAATTAATAATGAGACAAGTCCAAAGGGACTGTTTGCAAAATTCAAAATATGAAAAGTGTTACTACAAAAATATTACACATCAATGGTCTCCTACTGGTCATACTACAACACTTGTATTATGAAAAATATTCAGCTAACTTCACCGAAGCTAACTAATATTCAGCTAATATTCAGCTAACTTCACTTCATACTTAGAGGGTGAAAAATAGGTTGACTATATGAATAAAGTTCTAAAATAAATTAACAAAACTAATTTAAAAAATCTTTGCTGACTGTGAAATTATTTTTTAATTTTTTTCAGAACTGTTTATTATTCTGCTGATTATTAAAAACAATGTGAATTGTTTGATCTAGTTAGACTAAACTATTTCTGCACATATATTACCATCTTTTTAACCTCTTTCTTTCCATTCGATTTGGATATAACAACTGTGCTAAAGTAACTCTCAGTTTTCCATTATTTACATAACTTTTCTCTTCCACAATGTCCTGCTTCTACCTACTCATCTGTTCCATGTATATATATATACTTATTCTTATTTCCCTGCATTACTCAACACCACCGTATTGAATGTTTATGCTATACACATTTTCTTGTCACAGTTACATTCTTACAAACAATGGCACAAAAAAACATGAAGAAGATGAGATGCTTGCCTTGACAATAACATATGCCAACATGCTGCACACATACATCACTTACATGTCTCAGCCAAAGGTTTGTTTCCATGATCTGATTGACTTCATCCTTTAGAGAGGAAGACACAGGCAGATACAGAAACAATCACAAAGAAGAAAGCCATCCTCTATTATTTAGAATGGAACATGTTCTAGCAATTGATTTCAATACAGTTCTTGTCGATCTTGTCTAGTGGGAAAGAGAGATCTGACAAGAATTTAGAAAAGGGGTTTGGAGGGCTAAAATGTAGAAGTACTTTCATTAGTCATTTCATCTTCTAGATTCAAATGCATACGGTATGCCATTCATCACAGTACCCTCAACAGTGATAATAGCTTCTGAATTTTAACTACAAAACATCTGCAAAAAAATGCTTGCTGAGCAATAATCCTTAATCCTGAGAGTGAGTATAATCTATAATCCAGGATTCTGTTCCCTAGAGTGGTGGGTTATGGCTTGTTAATCTCACAGGTGTCTGTCTCTGTGAAGCAAGAATAAAGATGTGATGATAATCGTGGCCGCTTTCCCCTGGTGAAGTGGAAATTTAATCCAGGAGTTTTAAGAGGCATGCTGATTTTGCATGACGCCAGGGAAAGCACAGAGTCTGCATTACTTCCTGTAACAGTGGGGCACAAAGGCTTTTAACTCAATTGCTCTTTCTGACCACAGTAAATTAAACAAAAAGCCCTCACACCAACTGAAAACAGCACAGAATTTCACTCACAGAAAGCCACCTGCAGAGAAGATAACCTTATACTTTATCCTAGGAAAAGACAACCTTGAGCTTTATTAAGAGGTCAAAGGTGCTTGAATTTGATTTGATTGAGCTCTAGTTTACACAAATAATTAATTCATTTGGACTAATCTGAATCTTGTTTGACAAAAATGTCTCCGCTTTGCTTGATTATTTTTTCATAATGCTTAACAATATGATGATTTGTAATGGATGTCTTAGAGGGTTCCTTCTTAAGATACATACTAACTAAAGATGTCTAAAGTCTAATGTACATTATGAAAAAATGGATATTCGTATTAAGATTGGCTGAAGATAACAATTATAAAATGTATGTTATTCAATTTATTAAATTATTGTTTTTAAAGTAAGTGAGTGTTCAGTGATAGCGGACGTAATCTAAATGTAAAAATAGGCAATTCACAATTAAATATACAATACATACCAATATTGATAATAATAATAATGATGATAAAATTTTTTAATACTAGCTAATAAACAATATATTATGTAGTGTTGGTAATACTGACCACAGGCCTAGAAACATTATTACAGAGACATAGGTTAAATGTTTTGAGACCATGGACACTTTTTCTTACCACTTTAACAAGCTGTGAGATGGAGACCTCAAACTCCACAGTGACAGGGTCAGACACATTTTCCACTGGCCGAATAAACTGATTATACCTCCTGAATAAACGCCGAAACAGCCTGTCTTCTCCTTTAGATGATAAAGAATCTGCACAAATACGCACATACAAAGATAAAAACACACATACTATACAGGAACAGAAATCTACTTTAGCATGCATTGCACTTTGTGGGACCCAGGGACAGACTTCATTCATTATAGAGTGGAAGGCGAAGTAGGCAATACAGAGAACGAGACACATACAGCATAACATTCGAAATAGGGAATGTAATCTGTTAATGTATTAGCAAAAGTGGGTGACTGATATGAGTTTTTAATAAACAAAGGAAATCAAGAGAACACGGTCGATATCTATAATTCAAGGAAAGCAAGTGAGATTTAAGACATATTTGCTTAATTGATAGGAATAATATAAATGATAATTATTGTACAAAATATTTACTCAATTCACACACACAAACACACACTATCTTCACTATCTTTGTGGGGAATCTTCATAGACGTAATGGTTTTTATACTATATATTCTGGTTCCATATAAACCTACCCATCATAGAAAACTTTCTGCATTTTTACAATTTAAAAAAAAAAACTCATTCTTTATTATTTATATGCTTGTCTCCTCATGATGACTTCAATTTATGTCTCCACAGTGACACGAGTCCCCATGAGTCTGTGTGCATTCAGGTTCAAGTCCCCACTGGGATAGTAAAACATAAACACACTTACACACACTATCCCCAAATAATATTCTATCCCCCTACACTACAGACAGACATCACAGACAACTTTCAGCATTTCTATTTTTGCATAAAACATCACTAAGTATGATTTATAAGCTGTTTTCCAAAAAATGTCTACACAAGGACAAGGATGTTGAATATTGCGAGAATGCAATGTTACATTTTGTCCCCGTAACATAGGGTTTACCAGGGCCACACACACACACACTTAAGATGGTTATTGTGGTGAGGTTGGCGAGGGACATGGGAGGAGCGAGTGGGACCAGTGGGTGATTTAGAATGAGCACCACCTGCGAGTCACACCGGTCTCGAGTCCTCCACTGATGTCGCTCCTCCTTATATGTCTCCGGGCTCCCTCATGAGAGGACTCGAGACTGGTGTGACTCGCAGGTGGTGCTCATTCTCAATCACCCACCGGTCCCGCTCACTCCTTCCATGTCCCCACGGCCCCTCGCCTCGCTGCTTGCCACAGTTATGTTAAGCACAGTTGTCTGCTATTGTCAGTAATCCAAAATCATTTTGTACTTGTATATGCCTGTGAAATATTTTGTTGTTTTTGTGTTTGACTGTCCCCTCACTCTATTTCTTTTTTTATATTGCGAATGTGTGTTTTTGTAATAATGTGTGAGTGTGTTTATTCTGTTTGCTTTTAGCATATTCCTTAGGGTCAGAGCCAAAGTCCAGACACTATAAGTGCTCCAAATATAGCTCTCAAGGTTAGAGGTCATCATCAAATATCACCAAAGAGGCCAGGTGTAGTCATGTGGAAAATGGAACCACTTTAAAATAATGCAGTCTGATGGAGCTAAACAAGTCTGAAGGAACACAGGAAGAGTCAAGAACAGGGTAAGGTCACACTTAAATGTAGGTATTTACTAAAAATGGGATATAAAATTTCACACCTTGTGAAAAATGACTAGTTATGATTGTAACTTTGAACTTGTTTGCCCCATTTTTTCTTAGTCTAGACACATAGTCTCGTAAGATGCTGATCGTAGTGCATTCACATATGAGGTTTGCCTGTACTGATGCAAAAAGTGGCTTTCAAATTTTAAACAGAAGCAATTTTCAGAAGCGTATGTTTCTTTCGCCTCAACTTTTTCCTTTTCTTTTGAAAGATGATACATAAATAATACTTAAATAATTATAGTTGAATAATTAATAAAAATTTAACTATACAGTGTATCGAATGATAATAGGAAATAAAGAAATATTTAAAATATAATAATAATATTATAAATATAATCGAATAGGACTGAATGCAGTGAACCTTATAGAAAAGCCAATTGCAGTTAACTTTAAACACCCAAACACACTCATGAACACTTAAGAGATTTCAGTGCTGCTGTCTCATGTGTGTATAGCTCTTGTTTTACTTTTCTCTTCTAATTACTTCAACTAGTTAACTCTCCAATGGCAGCCTCTGTTAATGGGGTTAGCCAAGGATAGCAAGGCCTTGCTTCCAATAATTAAAAGGACTTAACCCTCACTGAAATTAATAAGATATAAAGCAGAGTTTATAGTTAGTTTTCTAGACCCCATCAAGCTTAAGATAACCCTTTTATATTAAAGTAGAGCAGTGTCCGCATGGACCATAAAGTCTCTTAAAGCTGAACTCTTATGCAGACCCTGGTGGGAAACTTAAAAGTTCACCAATAAATTAAAATGCTGTCATGATTTCCTTATCCTCATGCCGTTCCAAACCTGTATGACTTTATTTCTTCTGAAGAACACAAAAGAGAAGATATTGCAAAGAGGGTTGGTAAGCAAACAGTGGTTACCACTGACTTCCATTGTATTGACAACATTATTTTTCTCTCCTTTATTGTTCCACAAAGAATGTCATACTGGATTGGAAAAAAAAAAAGTTTTTAGGTGAACTATCTCTTTAAGAGTGTTCACTCTTTATACCATTGTCCAGTGCTCTTGGTGAATTTTAAGGATTCTGAGCATGACATTATTTGCCAGTTGATAATATTTTGTATACATGCTATCAGTTATATATATTCTGGACATATATATATATACACACAGTAGATGAATCCATATTTTATGTCCAAGAGACTATTTACAAAATCTGGAAATTATATCAAATTTATTCCATCTCAGAGCCCAAGTCACATAAAAATGTAAGAATGGAGCAGAGATGACATACATTATCATAATTGCAAGAAAGCCATCAGTGGCCACAATGAGGATGGAGGCTGATCAAAAATAGCTGCGGTATTTACGTTAAAATTACAGTTCATAAGAGTTAAGCCCAACACTTTTGACTTGGTCCACTGGATTCAGCACTGAAGCCCATTAAAATTGCAATTACATAGAAAAAAGCCACAGGTATGAGTCACCATGGAATTTATTCTCTCTTTTTTTTTGTTGCAAAAATTAAATACCTGACATTGTCTGTGATCAGTGTGTGCACTTCCACCATCCACTAACAGAGATTTTATATATTGGATCTTTTATTTGTTACATTTGTTCCCTTTTGTTCAGTCACTACGACGTACGTTAGTGACTAACGAATGGGGGTTTTGCTTAGAAGCCAATTACCTTCGAGAATTTAACAGCGCCCAATGGCAGTGCCAATGCCATGGGCATGCGGAATTTGCATGCGTAACTCCGCCCCACCTCGTGGGTATATAAGGAAGTACGCTGGCAACATCGCATTATGTTTCTGCTTTGGAGCCAAGAGGATCTCTTCACTCCTTCAAGCCTGATACTGAGTCTTTGTCAGCCTTCGAGACGAGCAGCTTTCCAGAGGCGTTGGTGTTACGGCGCATTCCAGTGATCGCATACTGCCTGCCTGCTGATCTGCGCAGTGGTCCGCTAGACAGCTGGTGTGTGGTCCCTGGGCGCTTCGGCGTTCTCTGCGAAGCTTTCTCTCACAAAAGAGCTTGCACGTGACGCGTCCTTTTCAGGATGTCTCGTCCGTGCACTTCTGGGTGTGGCCGGTTGTTGTCTTCCTTTGATGGGCACAAACACTGTCTGGTATGTTTGGGCTTTCAGCATGCCCAGGCAGCGTTTGTGGATGCGTCATGTTTCCACTGCGGGAACATGACCATCGCAGTGTTGCGGTCAAGACTCTATGAACTTCGTAATGAAGTGAGAGTCCCCTCTACCACACCCCGATCTACTGAGTCCCAGAGGCCCAGTACTTCGGCTGGTGGTCAGGGTGACCTGAGGGTTACGGTGTGGAACAAAGCCCCGACGCTCATGCCTCGGGCCACACCCCCCTCTTGCACACTGTAACCCGCGAGTGCCCCCCGCGTATCTCGTTTGACGCTCCAGAGGAGGATGCAATGTCGGTCACCGCATCACAAGGTGGGCTCGAGTCCTCTGAGGATGATGACTCGGCTGTGCTGCCGCCCTCGGGCGTTCCAGCATTGCCCGAGTCGGACCCAGAGCAGACAGCCATGCTGTCTCGGGCAGCCGCGAGCCTCGAGATAGAGTGGAACCCTCCGCCCTGTCCCGAGCGCTCCCGGCTCGATGATTGGTTTTTGGCAGCGCGCGCTGACAACCGTCAGTCCCCGCCCCCAATACCTTTCTTTCCCGAGCTGCATGAGGAACTTGCGCGGTCCTGGAAGTCCCCGTTGTTTTCCCGTGACAGTTCGGTGACTTCCTCCGCCTTCTCTACCCTTGATGGGGTTCAAGGGGTTGCACAAGGGGCAAACGGGTACACTGGGGCCCCCCAGTTGAACGGTCTGTTGCGATGCAACTGTGTCCACAGAGCGCATCAACTTGGCGTGGTGATCCTAAGCACCCCTCCAAAGCCTGTCGATTCACATCAACCTTGGTAGCGAAATCGCACAGAGCTGCGGGGCAGGCTGCTGCCTCTTTGCATGCCATGGTGATCCTTTCCGGTCTACCAGGCCAGGATCCTCAAGGACATGCACGAGGGTGGAGTTGATCCGGGGCTCCTCAACGAGCTGCATGCCGCCACCGACATCGCTCTCTGGGCGACGAAGGTGACCGCACGCTCCCTGGGTCAAGTGATGTCCACAAATGTGGTCCAGGAGAGACACCTGTGGCTGAACCTGGCTGATATGTGGGACACCGAGCGAACCCGGTTCCTCGATGCCCCCATATCCCAGGCGGGCCTCTTCAGCGGGGCGGTTGAAGACTTTGCCCAAAAGTTTTCAATCGCCTAGAAGCAGACTGAGGCTATCAAACATGTACTGCCCCGGCGGCCAGCTGCTGCCTCCACCCAGCCGCCGGCACAGTCGCCTCAGTCTGCTCCACGCCGAGGACACCCTCCTAAGGCTCCCTCCCCTCCCGCCCGGCCCAAGCAGCAGCCTTCACCCGGGCCGGGTCGTGGAGGTCGCCGTAGGAAGGCGTCCCAGTCCGCTCAGCCCGCCCCGCGCCCCGCTAAACGCCAGGCCAAGCGGCGCTCCTGAGACAGACGGCTCAGGGATGGGAAATTCTTTCCAGGAGATGGTAGCAGGCCCACTCCTTCCCCCGGTTGAGGGCCGGTGGAGAATCCTTTGTTCCGCCACTCGCATCCCTCTCTGTCGCCGGCCTCCTGGCAGAGCAGACCCCAGTGGAACGTGCGTCCTTCCCTGGTCTCCTCTGTCAGGACGCAGCAGTTAACCGTGCCCCCGCACCGGAACGCCCAACAGCCTCCCATGTCCGGGCCGGTAACGCTGCCTCGCTGCCCCACACCGGGTACGTCTGTGGTCCGAATGACCCCGCTGGTGCAGTTCCTGGGAGTCTGGCTTCAGCTTCCAGGACTGTCCCGCTGGGTCGCGAGGACCGTCAGGCGCGGCTACGCGATTCAGTTCGCGCAGGTTCCTCCCTGCTTCCGGGGAGTCCGTTTCACCATGATCGGGGCCAATGCCCCCGTCATGCGAGCGGAGATTGCCACCCTACTGGCGAAGGGTGCGATCAAACCTGTCCCTCCAGCCGAGATGAACTACGGGTTCTACAGCCCGTACTTCATTGTACCCAAAAAGACCGGTGGGTTACGACCAATCCTGGACCTGCGCATCTTGAACCGTTACCTTCACAGGTTTCCGTTCAAGATGTTGACAGCGAAACGCCTTTTCGAATGCGTCGATTGGTTTGCAGCGATCGACCTGAAGGACGCCAACTTCCATGTCTCCATTCTACCTCGACACAGACCATTCCTACGGTTTGCTTTCGAGGGGCGGGCATATCAGTACGCGCTCCTCCCATTCGGGCTATCTCTGTCCCCTCGCGTCTTTTTTTTGCCAAGATTGCCAAGGCAGCCCTTGCCCTACGGCAGCACGGGGTTTGCATCCTGAACTACCTCGACGACGGCTCATAATGAGTCACTCTCGAGCGCAGGTGTGCGAACACAGAGATCTAGTGCTCCATCACTTAGCCCGTCTGGGCCTTCGGGTCAACTGGGAGAAGAGCAAACTTTGCCCCGTGCAGAGGATCTCTTTTCTCGGTATGGATATCGACTCGGTCGCCATGTGCGCGCAGCTCTCGAGCGAGCGCGCGCAGTCTCTGCTGACTTCCCTTCGTCAACTCGAGGGCAAGAGTGCGGTTCCACTGAAACTATTTCAGAGGCTCCTGGGGCATATGGCATCTGCAGCCACCCGCGGTGACGCCACTCGGATTGCTACATATGAGACCTTCAGCACTGGCTACGCGATCGAGTCCCAAGATGGGCATGGCGGTCTGGCACGCTCCGGGTACAAGTGACTCGGGCCTGCTTACAGACTCTAAGCCCGTGGTCGAACCTCAAGTTTCTACGGACCGGAGTGTCCTTAGAACGAGTTTCCAGGCATGTTGTTGTATCAACAGATGCATCATCCACGGGCTGGGTTGCCATGTGCAATGGACAAGCAGCCGTGGGCTCCTGGACAGGACCCCAGCGTCTTCTGCATGTCAATTGCCTCGAGTTACTGGCAGTACGGTTCGCCCTGCACCGCTTCCGAGCGTTGCTGAGGGGTCAACATGTACTAGTCAGGACAGACAACACGGCCGTAGTAGCGTACATCAACCACCAGGGCGGTCTACGCTCCTGCCGTATGTCTCAACTCGCCTGCCATCTCATTCTATGGAGTCAGAAGCACCTGAGGTCCCTTCGTGCTGTCCACATCCCGGGAGACCTGAACCGTGCAGCCGACAAGCTCTCACGGATTGAGCTTCTTCCTGGAGAGTGGAGACTCCATCCCCAGACGGTCCAGCTGATATGGGAACGGTTCGGTGACGCACAGGTAGATCTGTTTGCCTCCCAGGACTCTTTCCATTGCTCCCTGTTTTATTCTCTGACCGAGGGCACCCTCGGCACGGATGCACTGGCGCACAGCTGGCCGTCGGGGCTACGCAAGTATGCGTTTCCCCCAATGAGCCTTCTTGCACGAGTACTGTGCAAGATCAGGGAGGACAAGGAGCAGGTCATGTTGGTCGCCCCGTATTGACACGGCCAGACCTGGTTCTCAGAACTGCTACTCCTTGCGACAGCCCCTCCCTGGCCTATTCCTCTGAGACCGGACCTTCTCACTCAGAGACGGGGCACCCTTTGGCACCCGTGTCCGCCGTTCTGGAAGCTCCACGTGTGGCTTCTGGACGGGACGCGGCAGGTTTGAGTAGCCTTCCACTTGCGGTGGTCGCTACCATCACTTCCGTTAGGGCAGAGTCTACACGACATCTCTATGCGTTGAAGTGGAACCTCTTCGCCACATGGTGTTCTTCCCGCTAAGAAGACCCCTGGAAATGCCCGATCGGGTCCGTGCTATCGTTTCTCCAGGAGGGGTTGGAGCGAAGGCTGTCTCCCTCCACCCTTAAAGTGTACATGGCCGCAATATCTGCCCACCACGATCTCCTGGGAGACAAAAAGGTAAGTCAGCACGACCTGATCATCAGGTTCCTGAGGGGAGTGAGGAGACTGAATCCTCCTCACTCTCCTCTCGTTCCCTCTTGGGACCTTGCAGTAGTCCTAAGTGCTCTGCAGAGGCCTCCCTTTGAGCCTTTGCGGTCGGTTGATATTAAATTTCTGTCTATGAAGACGGCTCTGCTGACCGCATTGGCCTCTCTTAAGAGGGTAGGGGACCTGCAGGCATTTTCGGTTGACGAAGCGTGCCTGGAGTTCGGACCGGCTAACTCTCACGTGATCCTGAGACCCCGGCCCGGATATGTGCCCAAGGTTCCCACCACTCCGTTCCGAGACCAGGTGGTGAACGCTGCCTTTGGAGGAGGCAGACCCAGCCTTGGCATTGCTCTGTCCAGTACGCGCTCTCCGCGCCTATGTAGACAGCACGCAATGTTTCAGGACCTCAGACCAGCTCTTTGTCTGTTATGGTGGAGAGCGGAAGGGAAGAGCTCTCTCAAAGCAGAGGTTGTCTCACTGGATAGTGGACACCATTGTTTTGGCTTACCAGCAGCAAGGTCGACCATGTCCCCTTGGGGTTAGGGCACACTCCACCCGGAGTGTGGCCTCCTCTTGGGCTTTAGCGCATGGCGCCTCACTAACAGACATCTGCAGAGCTGCAGGCTGGGCGACACCTAACACATTCGCCAGATTCTACAATCTCCGAGTGGAGCCAGTGTCCGACTATGTACTCACCCCTACGGGTGGCCGGTAATGGACCAGGCTCAGGTGTCTTCGCTTACTCGCCATTCCACTCCACGGACTGGATACGTGCAATATTTTCCTCAGGTGAGCTCTCCGAGAGCCCTGAGCTCCTCCAGCACTGCTGACGCCGACATCAGTTCAGTCTGCCCTTTCGAGCCCAGACTCTCATGTCTGGCCAGGTGCCCCGTGTGCATGGTTCCCCTCCGGCGACCCCCACACGAGTATTTCCACCGTAAGCCACCTCAGCGAGCAGGTGTCTTTCCCTTGGCAAGTCCCTGCCACCCCTAGGGTTAAAAATCCACCTTCCGCTGGTACCCTAGAGTTCTTCCATATGCAGCCCTTAGCGGGTCATATGTGTATTCTCTAAGTCCTCCCCACGGGTAGGCATCTTGGCATTCCCTCACTGGGATATGCTTCCCAGTGTACCTTGGTATTCCTGTGATAAGTGGGAGTCCTTCGTCCGTACTAGTCTTACGACAGGGTACTCACACTTACGCAGGGCACTGGATGACAGCTGAGTGGCGTTGTTGTATTGGAACCCCCATTCGTTAGTCACTAACGTACGTCGTAGTGACTGAACGAAAGGGAACGTCTCGGTTACGTATGTAACCCTCGTTCCCTGAGGAGGGAACGGAGACGTACGTTCCTTTGCCACGTCAGCTGTGCTGCCTGGAACGCGGAGTTCAGTCTTGGCTCCTGCAGCAGTAACATAATGCGATGTTGCCAGCGTACTTCCTTATATACCCACGAGGTGGGGCGGAGTTACGCATGCAAATTCCGCATGCCCATGGCATTGGCACTGCCATTGGGTGCTGTTGAATTCTCGAAGGTAATTGGCTTCTAAGCGAAACCCCCATTCGTTAGTCACTAACGTACGTCTCCGTTCCCTCCTTAGGGAACGAGGGTTACATACGTAACCGAGACGTTTTCATTGAGCACAGGCAGTGGAGTGCACCGGGAGGGCCAGGGGAGCTTGAGCCCCTGCCTCTTTAATTTTTAAAGTGAAAGCGCCCTTTTCAGTTGTAACGCAGAGCAACCGGAACCTATCGGTGCAATATAAATAAAAATAAAATAAAATGACATAGAAAGATAGATTTTTTTTTTTTAGAGAGATTTAAAAAAAAACTTGGAAATAATGGCTGTTTGGACAAAATTATGGTTTAATCAAAATTACCCTTAAGCCATTTTAGAGCAAATACATGCCTTTCAAGATATCTTGAATATCATTAAAAAAAAATAATAATAATATATATATATATATATATATATATATATATATATATATATATATATATATTATATATATATATATATATATAGATTATTTTAACTATATCGTCAAACCAAAATACATGAATTTTCCAGAAACTGGTTTGATGGAGATCACAGAAACACACAAGCAGTGGTAATGAAGAATGTTCAATCGGTTGGAAGGACTAAAGAGTCATCTGTGATCATATAAAGTCATGTCACTCATGAACTGATGCTGAGCACATATGTCCTCATTTAGAAGTAATGAGTGAGAGAAAGAGTGAAACACTCCTCTCTGCTCTTTCTCTCAAAGTGGATAGGACACTAAGTGTGTTTCTCTGTCAGTGGAAGAAAAGCATTACAGATAGAATCAGACAGGTGAGCTGTCCTTGCTGCCTAGAGACTTGAGCCTGCAGCAACACACACAAGCCTGTTCCCCACAGCAGACTGTGTGTTTCTGTACGTGTGTGAGGTGCTGTCAGGACATACGTCACTATCTGTGGTGCATGTGTGTGTCTGTGTAGCTTCTATCTGGAACAAAGAATATGTGAGTTTGTGACTAACACAGGAGGAATGATACTAAGCAGGAGGAATGACACTATAGGCGACCTTGAAATCTTCACATCTTCACTTCATCCATTCTTTAAAAAGTGAAATTTTCTGCTGGTCTCAAGAGGAACTTGGAGCGATCATCTTCTATTATAATTTCTTCTTCTCTCAGTTCACCCTACATATGAATTGAAGCGTTACCTCTGATCACACTGAAACATATCAAATTGTGCAAGTGCAGGGTCCTGGGGCTTCAAGACCCTTGACATCATATATAAACCAGCCTCAGGAAGGCAGAAGAAACAGAAGTGGCAAAGCTGGGACGAGAAAGAAAAAGAATGGGAAACAATTCAAAATGCCTTTACACCCATCTTTGAGGTGAGGAGAGGCATTTTCACTTTTCTTTTGTTTACTTTCTTTTGCCTTTTTCTCCTCGTTTAGAGCAGAGGGGTTTACCTCCCACAATCTCTCTCTCTGCTGGAACCTCATTGATTTCTCTCCTCAGTACAAAACACAGATGTGAAGCTATATAAAAAAAGAGAGTTTGAGTGGATAAAAGAGCAATCCTCCCCAGAGGATGTTCATCCTCAGAGATCCTGGGAATCTAACATTGGATATAAAACTACAATAAATATTTTTCCAATATATGTTCTCTGTTAGCAGACAATGACAAATAAAATGAAAAGATCACTAAAATACTTTCATATTTGTTTAATATATTTCATAATTCATATTTGTTGGACAACATTACATTAATATGGCTGGCAAAAGAGGCATCAAGTACCTCTAGAATACTTATTTCTTTTATTACAGACAGGTTTAAAAAACAACAACAACTAAGCAATATTTTTTTTTCAGATTGCTGGAGTGTACACTCTAAAAAAAAAAGGTTCTATTTGGCACCAAAAAAGGTTCTTGGCTCGTAATCATAGGGGAACCTTTTTTAGTGCTATATAGCACCAATTTTGGTGCTTCAGTGGTTCTTCAGCGGTTCTTCAGAGGTTCTTCACCGGTTCTTTGACTAAGGTGCTATATAGCACCTCTGAAGAACCGCTGAAGAACCACTGAAGCACCAAAATTGGTGCTATATAGCACTAAAAAAGGTTCCCCTATGATTACGAGCCAAGAACCTTTTTTGGTGCCAAATAAAACCTTTTTTTTTTAGAGTGAGTCTGTAGTCTCCATAGATTAAAGCAGTAGTTCTCAATCAGGGGGGTGTGACCCTTAAAATTATTCAAATTAAGACAAAACAAGCATTAAAATAAGCTAACTATTAACTATAACTATTAACTAAAAAATATATTTATTTTTTTACTCTACATTTAAACATTTATACTTGATTAACTCTATATAACTATACAGTACATCAGAGGTTGCGTTAGACTTACACTATGTCTGTCATTTTAACAGACAGGGTCATAAAAATGATTTGCCATTTAATAGGCCCTGTTTTTGTTAAAATTTTTATTTTTATTCACAAACTTACAGGACAAGCATATAGGCTAGATGATACATTTATTTATTTATGAAGCAAAAGTTGAACAGAGACTGTAGTTCACTTTTCAGTTTTCATCATGAATGTTTGTCCAATAAATTGCAATAGGCTTTGTGCTTTGTTACTTTTGATATGAAAAAAAGTCTCAGCTTCCAAATTCTGTCCATTTTATCACAAAATACAAACAATAAATAAAGAGTTTTGCGCTCTTTAATGTGAATCAAGAGATCACGATAGCGCCTCAGTTCAAGCGAAGAGGAGCGTGATGAATGCGATCATCCCTTCCTCTTTACTACGTCACAGAACTAAATAAACATGAATGAACATCAGAAAATATGTTGAAAGATACAGTCCAACTTACCGAAATCTGTATCATGTCTCATATAATAACTCAATCAGTTTCCACTGCAGAAAGACGTCAATAAAACAATAAATAATGTCAAGTAACCCAGAAAAGCCATTCGTTGACCATTAACTTGATAGTCAGAAAGAGCGCATTCGCAACCAAGTGGACACGGGTGAGAATTACAGTTACAAGTTACAATAGATCACCCTCAGTGTAATCTGTCAAAATGACAGACGGCTTTCAGATTTTTTTCTGTTAATGATGAAAATTTTTCGGTTAACGCAACCTCTGCTATACATATATGTATATTTTTTTCATTGACAAACTTCTTGGGTTACAAATGTAACCTTGGTTCCCTGAGGAGGGGAACTAGACACTTAAAACCTATTAAAAGAAACATTCACTATCGAGACCCGAGCCAAACCATCAGAAAAATATATATATCATACATAAAAACCATAAAAACATCATCGGTCCAGCCCCAGGGCCTGATGTTGAGTGTTACATAAGCACCTTCACCTAACTAGGAGGTGAGGGTGGTTGAAGGGCGCAGGGGAAAATTGAGAGGGCAGATTGTTATGACCCTCATAGTGGAGGAGAGGTTATCTGCCTCTACATCCCTCAGGTCTTGCTTCTTTTTCCTCGACTCTCCCCTCCTTCGTGACCTGCTTGTGGACAATGGTGGGCCTCAGAGTCAAATTGTCACCTATAGCCTGGTATTAGAATACACAGACATGGATTCTTCAAAAACACTACGATAGTAAGGAGGGAAGGAGGTACTCAGTGGAGCCAAAGGGATGGAGGGCTGAGGCACAGCCAGAAGCCCGGAAGTCCACTGCAGAACCAGGATGATAAGTGACCAAGGTGGGGTAGGAGGGAGCCCCACTGAAGCCCAAGCAATGTCAGACCACAGCGAAACTAAGGGAACCACAGAGCCAAAAAAAGGGGATGGTCTGTCAGACCAAAGTGGAGTCATGGGCCTGGATGTCAAGCCAGGGGGTCTGTCTCGTAGAGCTGGACTGGTGGAGAAGAGACCTGAGGTGGATCTGGAGAGGTGGTGGGAGTCTGTGGTGGGATGGAGGCGTGGCGAGGAGCTGCACTAGATGGGGACAGGGGACATAACATCCTGGAGTGGATATTGGGGCAGGGACAACAGAAGGAAGTTATTCCACTGGGAAGTTAGTGATCCAGCGCTCCTCATCTGGCTCGAGAGTGGATTGCCAACACAGTGCAGACTCCAGGATAGACCTGGTGGTGGGTTCTGGCCTTGGGATGGAGAAGGCTTTTGGCTCTAGTTCTGAGGCAGGCTTGTGCATTGAGGTCAGGTCTACGGCAGAATATCACTTGTGCCCTCCGGTACAACTCAGACAGTGAAGGAGGTTCCGAACAACCACAAGGTATAGTCCACAAACTCGGTGAAAGGACAGTGATTGCCCCCCATCAGCATCATATGGCCAAGGGTATTGACCATTCCGCTCCAGAAGAGCCGTTTCAAAGTATCATCGTCCCAGTGAGTCTCGTTCTAGAGCTGCAGAAAGCCCTCCACATATTCTTCTAACGTCCGGCCGTTCTGTAGGTAACAGTCCTCAGTATTGGTTTTGGTCAGTTCTGATGTCACGTAAAGTGCGATATTAGTAAGATGCATGATGCATAATATACTATCAAGAATACGTAAATCAACAAATATGGAACCAGAAAATAACAACCACATGACACCAAGACAAGAACTGACAGTGAACTGAACAGAACAGGGAGTATACAGTATACAAGGGAACATAATCATTAACTAATGTGCAACCCAAATAGGATGTGTAAAATGTAAATGTAATGTAAATTAATTTGTTGCTCTTTAAGGCCTCGTCACTTTAGCGGAAATGAATGTAGCACAGTCCTGTTTCTATATTTAGTTTCTATGTTTAGAAACATAGTATGCATAATTATAAGATTTATTGTATATTTCAGCATTTATATTTTGTATAAATGGAGCAATGGGAACAATATGGATATACTGTATAATGTGCATGTGAGTGCATGTAGTGATAAGAAAGTTTAATAAACATTCAGTGTTTCTTCAGTCCTTTAAACACCTCAGTTACTCAGATCATGATTTACTAGAGTACATTATTTTGTTCATATTGTATATAAGTGTGGGTTAGGCTTAGAGTTAGGAACCTATGTTATATAATATATAACATATATGAACCTATGTTATTTAAGTTCATATTGTAAGACATTTAAAATGACTTTGTTTTTTTTTTGTTTTTTTTTTTGCTTATACCTACAAATACCCATTGGCTTATTTGCAAAACTATTTGCATTGATCTCGCCTGACTTTGCAACAATAAAAGAATATAATAAAATAAAATAAAAATAATTATAAACGGTTCATCCTCATTTATGACAATGAGTGGATAAATTCATGACTATTCCACAGAAAATCTTATAACCATTCCAGCATGGAGGGAATGCCTGCAGTGAGAATGACATACAGCTGGAGTTGAACGCAAGTTCATCCTCAGACAGCTCTTCTCTTCTAAGCCAAGAATTTAGCGATGTGAAAACTCAACAGAATGAATGCAGAATATGTTTGCCTGTTTCTAAGTTTATCCCCTCAGTGTGTGACTCACTCTTGTCTTGAGTGACATGGATTCATGGCAGTGAGAAAAAGTGAAGCCTCTTGTTTCTTATTTTCAGTAGATCCAGCCTAAACCAAACAAGATGCGAGGGAAAACTATCAGCAGATACTTAATCCAGTGACAAACATGATGAACACGACCATACGTGGACACGTTGAAAACTTTAGGTAAACAGCTTTCTCTGAGTCGAGAAGATCTTAAATATTGCAAAGCTCTGACGCACATGCGGATGCTGACGAAAGTGAAAAACGAACTGATTAACCCGCATTTCATTACAACAACGCCACTGGGCTCACCTACCGGTTTCATTCTGCCGATAAAAGGCTTTGAAGCGATTAAACTAAATTGTGCTATCGTTGTTGTCTAAAACAGCCGTGGGATTCTCCGCAGTTAGTGTGCGACGAATATGAGCCCGAAACTCCGCGCGCGCCAACAGCGTGAAGAATGGATTTGACTATATTAAAATGTTACGCTGTGGCACAAATCTTTAAGATTATTATCAAAACCAAATACCTAACCTTTGGACAAATACGAAGTGGGTACCACTGTGAAGCTGATTACTAATTCAAATGCTCAAACGACTTAGCTATGGCAATTTTTTTCATTAACGAAACCATGAAAGGGATGATTTACCCCCCAAAAAACTATTTATTCCGTGGAATACAAAAGGGGGTGTTAGGCAAAATATTAGGCTAATGACTAGAAGCATACCATTCACTTTCGTTGCATCTTTTTTCACAATGAAAGTAAATGATGACCCCATTTTCCACTGACTAAAGTCAGTCATGCAGGTTTAAAAAAAAAACACGAGATTAAATGGTGTAAGATTTTTTCTTTTATTTTGGGCGAACCACTCCTAAAAAATAAAAATAAAAAAAAACATCATGGGAACTGAGAAAATGTCCTTAAATAAACTTGGTGAGACAGTGGCTAGAACATGCTTGTTTACTAGTTCACGAGTGACAGCATAAAGGCTATAATAGTTTTTTTTTCTCGCTTGATCACAATACCATGAGGTCAATGGGCACAAAAGAAGCAGAGCAAGTATACTTTTCAAAGTTATTGTATTCATAAAATATATTAATAAACTGAATACAGTGGAACCTACCTTGCGTAATCAGGGCAATTAAAAGAAAAAACAAAGTCACTCTCCCCGCAGAATTCATCGCGCTTCGCAGCTATAGGGAGTCAGTCTCCCTTTCCAAAAGAAAGCAACAAATTCGTGAATGAATCGAGAAGGAACAAACTGTAGAAAGGATGTTTGCGGATCCCGGTTGTGTGGCTGAGTTGTGCTTTTCGTGAGCAGAAAGCGCGTGAGGTTGATTTGATAACGTCCCTCCCCCTGGGCGCGTGCATCCTTCCCAACGCGCGTCTTCAAGCAAGAAGTGTCATGAGACGCACAATCTGAGTCTTTCGCAATTTAAAGCGGCAATTCACGCAAATGTGACAATTCTTTCATCATTTACTCATCGTGACGTCATTCACGTCCTGTGTGAAGACACAAAGCCTAAAAAAGGATGCAAAATCACCATAAAAGTAAGTAGTCCATGTACCGATTCATTGATAAGATCCGAATCAAATGAAGCATTCCATAAACTGTTTCGTTCAGAAATCATTCTTCTTTCTCGTCAACGCGTAAAAGTTCTCAACGAAGAATAACGACTTAAATTTGAGCTATGGCTGCAGAAAACTTCGTTTGGACCACTTATAATACTGTACTTTGTGTCTTTTTTTAGACCTGACATCTTCAGCCATCATTTATTGTTAATGCACGAAAAAAACATCTGACTGTACATTCTTCACTAAGCCTGTGCATTCCGCATAAGAAAAAGTAAAACATGTTTGGAACATGAGTGTAGTGATGGCAGAATGACTTTAAAAGTTGTTTTACTTCATCATATGTAAATCCAAAGAATTCAGTTACATCTTTGTGAAGAAAAAGAAAAAAAAGCTTTGCATTTAAAAAATCAAAATCAAAATCAAATCAAATCACTTTATTGTCACTCTACCATATGCACAAGTGCAACAGCAGGTGAAATTCTTAGGTGCAGTTCCGAGCAACATAGTAGTCATGACATGACATGTACAACATTTAAGCAACATCAGATTACACATCTGATGCGCACACAATTACTCACAGCACAGTATACACTACAATAAACAATAAATAATTTACACAATGTGAGTGTAGTTCTCACAGCTTTAAACAATATACACATACTTACAATATACATATACTTTAAACAATATACACTAAACATACATTAAACAATAACAGTATACATTAAGCTATAGTAATAATATACAATGTACAGTATACAATATGTTCACAAATAGAAATCCGATGTACAATAGATGCTATATGATAAATAAATGTGTATATAATGTGCGTGTATCTCCAGTGGTTTGTGCTGAGTGATATTCTGTCCAGTGTGTGTTATGATCCTGATGGATCAAGAGTTAAGTAGTCTGATTGCTTGTGGGAAGAAGCTGTTCTGGAGTCGGCTGGTACGCGTGTTCTGATGCTGCGGTACCGTCTGCCTGATTTAATGTTACACATACATATTTGTACAACTACAACATACTATCATATCACCCTAGACACCACAGGAAATCAGAGAGAAACATGTCCTCCATTTTAGGAGGTTTATTTCCTTTAATTGCAGATTGAAGAGTCTTTCTGAGTTGCATCAAGTTTTAAAGCGGTTGATGAAGAGTTCCAGATTACTGCAGGTGACTGACAAAGTGCCGTGGGAAAAGCCTCCAGAATATAGTTTAAATTAGTGTTCATGAAAAGGTGGTTTAAATCTCAATTTAATTATACAGAGTAAATACAAACACATATAATGGAACTGAAAGATCAAGGTCTTTCATATGTGTGAGTTCATATTTAACTTTTAAGCCAGAGGGACGCACATGGCTCAGCAGCTGTTGTTGTGCTATTATTGATTTCCCAACAAACGGCTGTGTTTATCTGTGTATGTGTGCTATGATGATAATGGGAGAGGGACAATAACAACTTCAAGAGATCATAAAACCCACAAGCATCATGTGCAAGAGATTTGACCTTATTTAAAGTCTTTGTATAATAACAGGATAAAGATAAATATGTTCATTTCATCCATTTAACAAGTGCTAATAGCAGCATTTTCACACAAAAATATATGATAAATGTATACATTTTCTTGTCAAATATAATGCTTCAGGTTGCAGTCTTTATTGTATTGTTTATTGGTGGATGTTTCAGTTTATTGGCACTCTGTTTTAGCTTAATTGGTGTAATAACATTACCAAACGTTAATAATGATATGTTCATGTACAATAAAGATATTTATTTATTGCATTTCCATATGTTGGCCTTTTCATTTGGCTTTGTACCTTGTTGATATGTTTTTCACAGGTATGGGAGATTGTTTGTGTTAGACTTTCATTGAAATTCTTTATTGGAAAATATATATTCCTAGTTTGTTTACAATTTAGGAACAAGGTTAAAATGTGTAATTCTGTTTCTAACTAATTTTGTGTGCAGTAAGGGAACAGTCTGTCTTGATTTTGTCTGTCTGTCTGTCTGTCTCTCTCTCTCTCTCTCTCTCTCTCTCTCTCTCTCTCTCTCTCTCTCTCTCTCTCTCTCTCTCTCTCTCTCTCTGATACACTAGAGGGAGCAGGTGCAACAATTTGAAGCTTAAGCCATGTATCAGTTGTTGGTTCAATCAGGGTTTTTTGTTTTTCCCCTTGCACAATTATTTTCATTTCAATATAATAAATAAGTTCAAATTCAGGTAATTATTTAATCAAAATGTATAGGACTAGTAAACTGAAAATTTAATTAAACAGTATTGTATTCCCCCCTGGGAGAATTAAACAGTTTTGATTTCCCCCATGGGAGAGAATGTGTGTGTGTTACAGAATTATTGTGCGTATATGCATCCAGGATAGTTTATATTTTTTTTATACTATGGGAGAATTAGACCGTTTTATGGCTACAGCACTGCCGCTGTCCATGGTGCTAAACATTGATTTGTGGTCAAAGCAAAGTCTATTAAGCTTTCTCTGTTTTTGAAGGAAAATGTATCTGTCTATAAACATAAATTGACTAATCAGAAGTGTGTTACTTTAGGGTTGGCATTGATACTTTGTAGCTTTTTGCCTTTGTGATACTTAAAATATTTGTAGATCTTTGACTTTAATTAGACAAGAAAGTGAGTGGTGACTGGCAACTATTGGAGAGAGAGAGAGAGGATGGAGACAGCCTGCATCCCCATGAGCACTGCAACTCTAACGTCAAAATAATGACAACACAAATCTAATTACATTACGCAAAAGCAGTATAGTTTATCATGTGTGTAGTGTTTAAATCAGAAACTTTTAATCCTATTACATAGTTGCTTAATAGACATCCAGAGGAATTTTGCTACTACAAATCTACAAACTTTCAATGTACTGTAAAAGGTGCCAGTGGTGTTTTTTTTAGCTTACTTTTGTATGTTGATCTGAGAACACGTTTGTAGTTTTTCTGTTTAAGATTCGATTTTACAAGTGTTGTTATTCTTAAAATCCAAAATTCTGTCATTTACTTGCCCTCGTGTCATTCCTGAAAATTATTAATCAAACAGTGTTGGTTCCCATTGACTTCAATTATGGACAAAATATACAATGAAAGTCAATGGAACCAAAACTGTTTATCAAAATATATTATTTTGTGTTCCACAGAAGAAAAAAAGTCATACAATTTTGTAATGACATGAGGGTGAGTAAACGATGACAGAATTTTATTTTTCTTTCTTTTTTGGTGGTGGTATCCAAATAAAACTAAAAGTATCAAAACTGTTCCATCCATCCATCCATCCATCTTCTTCCGCTTTATCCGAAGCCGGGTCGCGGGGGCAGCAGTCTAAGCAGAGATGCCCAGACTTCCCTCTCCCTAGACACTTCCTCTAGCTCTTCCAGGGGAACACCGAGGCGTTCCAAGGCCAGCCGGGAGACATAGTCCCTCCAGCATGTCCTTGGTCTTCCCCGGGGCCTCCTCCTGGTTGGACATGCCCGAAACACCTTCCCGGGAAGGCGCTCAGGAGGCATCCGGAACAGATGCCCGAGCCACCTCAGCTGTCCCCTCTCGATGTGGAGGAGCAGCGGCTCTACTCCGAGTTCCTCCCGAGTGACTGAGCTTCTCACCCTATCTCTAAGGGAGCGCCCAGCCACCCTGCGGAGAAAGCTCATTTCGGCCGCCTGTATCCGGGATCTTGTCCTTTCGGTCATGACCCAAAGCTCATGACCATAGGTGAGAGTAGGAACGTAGATTGACCGGTAAATCGAGAGCTTCGCCTTACGGCTTAGCTCTTTCTTAACCACGACAGACCGGTACATCGACCGCATTACTGCAGAAGCTGCACCAATCCGTCTGTCAATCTCCCGTTCCATCCTCCCCTCACTCGTGAACAAGACCCCTAGATACTTAAACTCCTCCACTTGAGGCAGGAACTCTCCACCAACCTGAAGTGGGCAAGCCACCCTTTTCCGACTGAGGACCATGGCCTCGGATTTGGAGGTGCTGATCCCCATCCCAGCCGCTTCACACTCAGCTGCAAACCGTCCCAGTGCATGCTGAAGGTCCTGGTTAGAAGGGGCCAACACGACAACGTCATCCGCAAAGAGCAGAGACGAAACCGTGTGGTCCCCAAACCTGACACCCTCCGGCCCTTGGCTGCGCCTAGAAATTCTGTCCATAAAAATTATGAACAGAACCGGCGACAAAGGGCAGCCCTGCCGGAGTCCAACATGCACCGCGAACAAGTCTGACTTACTGCCGGCAATGCGGACCAAACTCCTGCTTCGGTCATACAGGGACCGGACAGTCCTCAGCAAAGGACCCCGGACCCCATATTCCCAGAGCACCCTCCACAGGACGCCGCGAGGGACACAGTCGAATGCCTTCTCCAAATCCACAAAACAAATGTGGACTGGTTGGGCAAACTCCCATGAACCCTCCAGCACCCTATAGAGGGTATAGAGCTGTTCCAGTGTTCCACGACCGGGACGAAAACCACACTGTTCCTCCTGAATCCGAGGTTCCACTATCGGCCGAATTCTCCTCTCCAGTACCCTGGCATAGACTTTCCCGGGGAGGCTGAGAAGTGTGATCCCCCTATAGTTGGAACACACCCTCCGGTCCCCCTTCTTAAAAAGAGGGACCACCACCCCGGTCTGCCATCCCAGAGGCACTGTCCCCGACCGCCACGCAATGCTGCAGAGGCGTGTCAGCCAAGACAGCCCCACAACATCCAGAGACTTGAGGTACTCAGGGCGGATCTCATCCACCCCCGGTGCCTTGCCACCGAGGAGTTTCTTGACCACCTCGGTGACTTCAGCTTGGGTGATGGACAAGTCCTCCTCTGAGCCCCCAGCCTCTGCTTCCTCAATGGAAGACGTGACGGCGGGATTGAGGAGATCCTTGAAGTATTCCTTCCACCGTCCGACAACATCCCCAGTTGAGGTCAACAGCCGCCCATCGCCACTGTAAACAGCTTCCCCCTCCTGAGGAGCCAGACGGTTTGCCAGAATCTCTTCGAGGCCAGCCGATAGTCCTTTTCCATGGCCTCACCGAACTCCTCCCAGGCCCGAGTTTTTGCCTCCACAACCACCCGGGCTGCAGTCCGTTTAGCCTGCCGGTATCCGTCAGCTGCCTCAGGAGTCCAACAAACCAGCCAGGCCCGATAGGACTCCTTCTTCAGCTTGACGGCATCCCTTACTTCCGGTGTCCACCACCGGGTTCGGGGATTGCCGCCTCGACAGGCACCGGAGACCTTGCGCCCACAGCTCCGAGCGGCCGCTTTGACAATGGAGGCGGAGAACATGGTCCACACGGACTCAATATCTCCAGCCTCCCTCGGGATTCGGTCGAAGCTCTGCCGGAGGCAGGAGTTGAAGATCTCTCTGACAGGAGACTCGGCCAAACGTTCCCAGCAGACCCTCACAGTACGTTTGGGTCTACCGAGTCTATCCAGCTTCCTCCCCCGCCATCGGATCCAACTCACCACCAGGTGGTGATCAGTTGACAGCTCCGCCCCTCTCTTCACCCGAGTGTCCAAGACATACGACCGCAGGTCAGATGAAACGACCACAAAGTCGATCATTGACCTACGACCTAGGGTGTCCTGGTGCCATGTGCACTGATGGACACCCTTATGCTTGAACATGGTGTTCGTTATGGACAAACTGTAACTAGCACAGAAGTCCAATAACTGAACACCACTCAGGTTCAGATCAGGGGGGCCGTTCCTCCCAATCACGCCCCTCCAGGTTTCACTGTCATTGCCCACGTGGGCGTTGAAGTCCCCCAGTAGAACTACGGAGTCCCCAGTCGGAGCTCTTTCCAGCACCCCTCCCAGGGACACCAAAGATGGTCGGGTACTCTGCACTGCTGTTCGGCCCGTAGGTACACACAACAGTGAGAGACCTATCCCCGAGCCGAAGGCGCAGGGAAACGACCCACTCGTTCACCGGGGTAAACTCCAACACATGGCGGCAGAGCTGGGGGGCTATAAGCAAACCCACACCAGCCCGCCGCCTCTCACCATGGGCAACGCCAGAGTGGTGAAGAGTCCATCCTCTCTCCAGGAGTGTGGTTCCAGAGCCCAAGCCGTGCGTGGAGGTGATTCCGACTATCTCTAGTCGGAACCTCTCAACCTCACGCACAATCTCAGGCTCTTTCCCCGCCAGCAAGGTGACATTCCATGTCCCAAGAGCCAGTTTCCGTGTCCAGGGATCGGGTCGTCTAGGCCCCCGCCTTCGACTGCTGCCCGATTCACTTTGGACCCTGTGGGAGAAGGCCGGGCCAGCAGGCGCTCGCATACGAGCCCCAACCCCAGGCCTGGCTCCAGGGTGGGGCCCCGGCTGCGCCGTACCGGGCGACGTCACGGTCCTCCTTTTTTTGGTCATCATAAGGGGTTTTTGAACTGCTCTTAGTCTGACCCGTCACCTATGACCTGTTTGCCTTGGGAGACCCTACCAGGGGCATATAGCCCCAGACAACATAGCTCCTAGGGTCATTCGGGTACTCAAAACCCTCCACCACGTTAAGGTGGCAGTTCATGGAGAAGTAATGTACAAAACTGTTCATTAATTAAAATGTTAAAAATCTGAAATAAAAAATAAATATTAGATTAAAAACGAACTGAAACTAACTGATTAAATGTGATTAATCGCATCCTAAATAAAATGCATGTGTGTATATTTATATATACATAATAATTACACACAGTACATATATTACGTATACACAAAACTTTTATTTTATTTTCACGACTAATCGATTTGACAGTACTGTAAATAATACTATATTAACACTGGAGTTTAAGGAGTTGGTTTACAATCTGTATGAAAAATGTGTTGTTTTTTTGTGTGTCAAATTGAACTAAAAGTAACATTTACATCCTTCGCCATTAGAATTCAGAAGTAGACCGAATGAATAGGTCATGGGGGATTAGATTAGATTCAACTTTATTGTCATTACACAAGTACAAGGCAATGAAATGCAGTTTAGGTCTAACCAGAAGTGCAATAGCAGCAAGTGCAGGATATATATACAGTGGTTGCGTAAGTGCAGGACATGGAAATGTACTGAATATATATAAATATGTATAAATAGAGAGACGGTTATTACTATAAACATAACTGAATTTACAGGTGAATATGTACAGTGAATAAATATACAGATGGCTATTACTATAAACAGAATTTACAGGTGAATATGTACTATGAATATAATATACAGATGGCTATTACTATAAACAGAACTGAATTTACCGGTGAATATGTACTATGAATATAATATACAGATGGCTATTACTATAAACAGAATTGTACAGATAGAGGTATGCAATAATATGTTAGGCTAATATGAGGAATATAGCAGTGGATTAGGGTAGTGCAATAAATTATGGACAGAGCTATCCGAAAAAAAGTGTAAAAGTGCAGTGGAAAGTGGTTGCATATTACAGTTAGAAGTACGGTGCAAAATGCAAATGGAAACATTGGTACTATAAATACAGTCGACAGTGCAAATGAGCATAATCCAGTTAAGATATGGCAGTGCAAGATGCATAAGTAACAGTTGTTACTGTAATAAACAGTCGGTAGTGCAAATAACAAAGTGAAGGCAGATGTGAGGTAGGAGAGTTAGCAGTTTATGAGGGAAGTGGATCAACGGGGGTTTGAGTTCAATAAAGAGAAAGCTCTGGGGAAAAAACTGTTCTTTAGTCTGCTGGTCCTGGTCCGGAGGATCCTGAAACGCCTGCCGGAGGGCAGGAGAGAAAACAATCTGTGGGCTGGGTGAGAGGAGTCCTGGAGGATGCTGCGAGCTCGATGCAGGCAGCGTTTCCTCTGGGTGTGCTCGATGGCAGGTAGTGGAGTCCCTGTGATGCGCTGGGGAGGTTTTTTTACCACCCGCTGCAGTGCCTTGCGCTCCGCAACAGAGCAGCTCCCATACCATACTGCCACACAGTTGGTCAGGATGCTTTCTATTGCACAGCGGTAGAAGTTCACCAGGATAGCCGAGGAGAGCTGATTCTTCCTCAGTGTCCTCAGGAAGAAGAGGCGCTGGTGAGCCTTCTTGACCAGGCTGGAGGTGTTGGTCATCCACGACATGTCCGCCGAGATGTGGATCCCCAGGAACTTGAAACTGGAGACACGCTCAACAGCCATTCCATTGATGTGGATGGTGTCGTATGTGCCTCTTGACTCTTTCCTGAAGTCCACGATGAGCTCCTTCGTTTTGGTGGTGTTGAGGAGCAGGTTATTATCAGCGCACCATGTGGCCAGGTGCTGGATCTCTCCCCTGTAGGCAGTCTCATCGTTGTTGCTGATGAGACCAATCACCGTAGTGTCGTCCGCAAACTTGACGATGGAATTAGATCCATACACAGGCTTGCAGTCGGAGGTGAAGAGGGAGTAGAGAAACGGACTTAGCACACAGCCCTGTGGTACACCAGTGTTGAGTGTGATGGACGTGGAGCAGGTGGATCCTGATCGAACATTCTGTGGTCTGTCAGTTGGGAAGTCCAAAATCCAGTTACACATTGGAGTGTTGATGCCCAGGTCTCCAAGTTTGGCTATTAACTTGGATGGGATGACAGTGTTGAATGCTGAGCTGAAGTCAACAAACAGCATGCGTGCATAAGTGTTCTTATGGTCCAGATGGGTGAGCACAGAGTGCAGTGCCATGGAAACTGCATCCTCTGTGCTCCTATTACTGCCAATGTGGATGGTAGAGAGTCTTTTAGGTGTTCCAGGACCAGCCGCTCAAAGCACTTCATAATGATGGGTATGAGTGCTACAGGGCGGTAGTCATTAGGGCACCTCGGGCTAGAGCTTTTCGGCACTGGCACAATGGAAGTGCGTTTAAAGCATGTTGGTACAGCTGCTTGGGCAAGAGACAGGTTGAAAATGTCTGTAAAAATCCCAGCGAGCTGCTCCGCACATGCCCTGAGAACACGTCCAGGGATGTTGTCTGGTCCAGCAGCCTTGTGCGCGCTGATCCGGCTCAGTGCCTTGCAGACATCTGTGGAGGAGAGTGTGATTGGTGGGTGGTCATCTGAGGGTTTGAGCTTGGTGGCAGTTTCTCTGTTGTCTCTTTCAAAACGAGCATAAAAGTAATTTAGCTCGTTCAGGAAGTTGACATCAGTGGCTGCGGGGGTGGAGTGGGTGGGTTTATAATCACTGATGGCCTGAATGCCCTGCCACATGCGTCGAGGGTCAGAGTTGGAAAAGTGTCCCTCTATCTTTAGCTTGTAGCAGTGCTTGGCCTTTTTGATGCCCCTCTTCAGGTTTGCTCTGGATGTGCTGTAGGCTTGTGCATCACCTGATCTGAAGGCAGTATTGCGTGACTTCAGTAGGAGTCGCACTTCCCTGTTCATCCAAGGCTTCTGATTTGGGTATGTGGTGATCTGTTTCTGGGTTGTAACACTGTCAATGGTGGTATTGATATGGTCCAATACAGAGGAGATGAATGAGTCAATGTCCGTGTGAGCGCCACTGGTGGCTTGAGAAGCAAACATACTCCAGTCTGTGTTTAGAAACCTTTCCTGGAGTGTGGAATCTGCCCCCGCAGGCCACACCTTGATGATCTTCACTGATGGCTTCACACGGTTGATGAGGGGTGGATATTTGGGGCTGAGGAACAAAGAGAGGTGGTCTGACTGTCCCAGGTGGGAGTGGGGTGTTGCAACATAAGCTCCAGCCATGTTTGTGTAGACATGGTCTAAGGTTTTGTTTCCTCTGGTGTGGCAGGAAACATGCTGGTGAAACTTGGGTAGTACTGACTTTAAGTTTGAATGATTAAAGTCACCTGCAACAATAAAAGCAGCTTCCGGGTGATCAGTCTGTTGTTTACTGATGGCTGCGTGAAGTTCTTTCATAGCAAGTTTGGCATCAGCATCTGGGGGAATATATGCCGCAGTGATAATGGTGGAAGTGAACTCCCGTGGTAGATAAAACGGTCTACATTTAACCATGAGAAACTCCAGGTTAGCTGAACAATGACTCCCAACAATAGCAGAGTTTGTGCACCAAGCTTTGTTAATATAAATGCACAATCCACCCCCTCTACTCTTCCCGGAGCCATCTAATGTTCTATCTGCCCGGAGTGTGTGGCGTCCCGCTAGCTCAATAGCGGTGTCCGGTATTCCGCTGTTTAACCAGGTTTCAGTGAAGATTAGGACGTTACAGTTCAAAAGTTTCTTACTGTGTGTGATGCTGAGTCGAATCTCCTCCATTTTGTTCACTAGCGATCGTAAATTAGCAAGGAAAATGCTGGGTAAAGAGAGCTGATGAGGAGAAAGCGTTAGCTTAGCCCGTAGACCTCCACGCTTTCCGCGCCTTTGTTTACGATCACGCCGCCTCCTGCGTGCACTTCCGCCCGGCCGGGAAGAGTGCAGAGCCCCGGGCGTCCTAGCGATCTCAGGAAGGAGTTGAAGATTGTCCATAAAACTGTCGGAAATTCGCAAACCAATATCCAAAAGCTCACAATGGGTGTACGATGTAAAGGCACAACTGTTCTGTACGAACAGACCCGAGATGAACAAGAAAAATACCGCAAAATTGCAGAATCTGGAGAGACGCTGAGCCTCGCGATCTACTCGCGCCGCCATCTTGGTCAATTTATGATGTGTCCATCATAAATCAGCCGTGGAACTAGTATAACACCATGAATTTCTTCTCTTTTCCTCTTTCCCCTATATTTAATTCATGGCTTCCTAAAAGCAAGACATAGTGACTCACAGAGCCATTAATGTCTCACTCTTTTCTCGTCTCTCGCTATCCTATCCTTCCCTCTCAAATCTGTGTGTCTGCTTTTCCTGTCTCTCCAGTCTCCACCCACCCGCCATATCCCAAACATAGTTTTAAAAGCTTCTTCTGTCTCTGGAACAGGGTTGCCATCTTCTAACGCATATTAAAAATAGAAAAATAAAGTTGCATTCCCCAATAGAACTTTAATGGCCTTGTAAATTATTCACCTCACACATCTGCAATACCTAGATGAATATACCTGAGTGCTTTTATTCTTCACTATACTAGCAGGAATATCTGGAATCACGATCATCCATTATGGGTGCATCGCTGGCCTGGTGTTGGGTAGAAATCCAGAAAAAGCAGAGACCATCATCACAGCCTCAGACAACCCTAAACCAACTGCTCCTGTCAAGGTCTTGGTAAAATACAATAACCTTTTGGATGACTCAGAACCAGCATTGTTACCAGTTACTGACTGATATTGTCCTGTTTGCTTTTCCAAGGCTATACGTTCACACAGTCAGTGTTTGAAATTGACAGCCATGTAATAACAAGTGGGACTCTCAAGGGACTCTCAAACAAGAGTACCATTCAAAAGCATCAGAATAGCATTGTTTACTAAACGTCCTTTAAATGGCAGGAGGCATCAGGCAAAGCAAAAACAGGCAAAGCAACAAATTAATATTATTCAACATATCCTAGCTTTTTACAAAAAAAATATTCTGATTTTGTAATCGTTCATAAGTAACAATTTTTTTCTCAGTAACTGTAACGGATTAATTACATTTATTTTGTAATAGTTACTTCCCAACTCTGTACATCTATCAGCTGCCATGTCATCAAATGCCGCTGAAGGCCGTCTCAATTCAAAGGATCCTTGGAAGGCATCCTTCGTTTCATGTCCTTCGTTCAGCTAATTTTGAATGATGCATCAAGACATCTTTCGCATCCTTAATTCACCCACAATTCTTTGCACACATTCCAATTCACAAAAAATAACTCATGGAAAACGAGTAGGCACTGAGCTTGTCTGAGTTTTGTCTGGGCTTGTCTGATATTATGAAATACAAAAAAAGAAAAAGAAAAAAAAAGAAACAAAAATAATGTTTTCGGAGATGAAGGCATACATATTATCTTTTGTTTTGGTGTAAATTAATCATTTATATAATGTAAGCCACTGGCAGACCACAGATGGTTGTCATTCACTGTATTGCATTGATAGAAAGACAGGCAATATACAGTTGTATATTCAGAATTGTTGACTCCCTTGGTAAATAGGAACAAAAAAAAACTGTAAAAAAAAAAAAAAAATCCTTTTGATCTTTTATTCCAAATATTCACAAAAATCTAATCTAATCTTTTCAATGAAGTAAAGGAATTGAGAATGTGGAGAAAATCTCTTTATGAAATAAATGTTTTTCTCGTTGGACATAAACACATTGGACATAATTATTGGCACCCTTTTATTCAATACTTTTTCATCCTCTTTTGCCAAGATAACAGAGATAACAGTGTGCAGAGTTTTCTCCTATAATGCCTGATGAGTTTGGAGAACACCTCCAACAACTTCAGATTCCCAGCTCCATGTTGGTGCTTCTTCTTTTCAGTTTACCCCACTCATTTTCTATAGGATTCAGGTCAGGAAACTGGGACGGCCATGGCAGAAGCTTCATTTTGTGTTCTGTGACACATTTTTGTGTTGATTTTGTTTTGTGTTGATTCATTGTCCTGACGGAAGATCCAACCATGGCCCATTATAAAATTTCTAGCAGAAGCGATCGGGTTTTGATTTTTTACCTGTTGGTATTTGATAGAATCCATGATGCCATGTATCTGAACCTCCAGGACCACCAGCAAAAAAATAGGCCCACAACATTAAAGATCCAGCAGTATATTTAACTGTGGGCATGGGGTACTTTTTTATCCCTGTTTGTACCAAACCCATCTGGTGGGTTTGCAGCCAAAAAACTATTTTTTTGTTTTTTTGTTTCCTCTGACCATATAAGCCGGCCCCGTTTGAAGTTCCAGTTATGTCTGACAACTGAATATACTGGAGTTTGTTTTTTTAGGATGAGCGAGGAGGATTTTTCTTGAAACCTTCCAGAACAACTTGTGGTGTTGTTTATTATTATTATTATTATTATTTATTTTATTTTTATTTTTTTTGGCTTTCTGACCCCAAGACTCAACTAATCTCTGCAATTCCTTGGAGAGTCTTTGGCCACTCAAACTCTCCTCCTCACTGTGCATTAGGACGATACACACTTAATCTTCCAGGAAGATTTGTAACATCTTTAGTTGATTGGAACTTCTTAATTATTGCCCTGATGGTGGAAATGGGGATTTTCAAAGCTTTAACTGTTTTCTTGCAGCCAAGAAAATTTGTGTAGCTTAACAATCTTTTGCTGCACATAACTATATTCTTTGGTTTGACTTGTAATGAATAATTAAGGGAATGTGGCCTTTGTGTTCCTCTTATTTATACTCCTGTGAAACAAGAAGTCATAGCTGAACAATCATGTTCCTAGTCACCCTGGTGTGTTACAATTTTTTTTTTAATGAATGAGAATATACTTTGAAAAAATTCTAGGGGTGCCAATAATTGTGTTCAACATGTTTTGAAGAAAAACATTTATTTCATAATGTTATTTACCCCCCCCACTTTTAATTATTTTACTTCAATGAAAGATCAAAAGGATAAACAATGCATTTTTTCAGCCATCTTTGATCATATTTATTTTTCCAAAATTAAGTTTTAATAGGCTAGTACTTTCGTTCTGTGAACATGTGTGATGCAGCCATGCACACCATCTCATTCTAGCTGAAGTGGACTGAGTTTAGCCTACAAACCTCTGAAAGACTGGGCCAAGAAGGAACAGCATTAAAAAGCCTTAAGAAGCACCCCTTTGTCCTTCCTAGTCCAGTCCTAATTTTATCATTAGCCGCATTTCCACTGTCGGGCCAGTGCGAGCCAGGGCTTTCATCAGGCCGGGCTGGGCTAATAGCCTCGGACCTGTAGCACAGAGCCCAAAACCATGCTGCATTTCCATTCGGGCTGCTGTCTGAAAGTGAGTTTTGAGCTAAAATGATTTTAAAAGTCTTTAATGCTGGTATATGAAATCATCCGCGTCTGCGGCACACAAATTCTACGCGGTCAATGATGGTGATTCGAGGTCTGGGTCTGGCTGTGTCTTGGATCAGTGAAGGACGCTCTCCAGACACTGGATGATGGCTTCTTTCCAGTTCAGATCGGTGGTGTCTGGAAGGTCAACAGGATTATGGTAATTTGCCCTGATCCAGAACAGTGACTTCAGGGTATCGCTGTCGTAGGGGCTGGTGATGGCAAGATGATAAAAACTAAAAAAATGTTGTCTCTCCTGAGGCGCAATAGCAAATTGTGCTGCATAATCCATATGTGGTCCGTTATAGGTACCTGGATAAGGCCACGGCTCCATGGCTCCCTGTACTGCGGGAGCCGCCCTGGCTTCCCCACATGCCAGTGTCGCCCTGGCTTCCTGAACTGCTGCCCATGCTCCACAGCCCAGGTCCACCCATGCTCTATGACCTGGCCTGCCATTCCTCCCCCAAGACTCCACTCCCAGACTTTATCATGTCTAGGTTTTTGTTGGGCTTATGGAGCTACCGATAGAGGGAGGGATATGTCATGGTTTTGGGTTTTGTTTGTGTTCATGTATTTGTATTCATGCTCCTTGTCCTGTTCCTGGTTTTGTCATGTGTTCCTGTTTGTCATGTGATCCTGCCATATGCTCCCTTGTCATGTGTTTTATGTTGTCATGCTCTGATTGGTTTATTATCTTGATTGTGCACAGTTGTCCCTGGTCTTATTATTAGTAGTCTGTGTATTTAGGTCCTCATGTTTGCCAT
Organism: Romanogobio albipinnatus; assembly: GCA_023566225.1. Taxonomy (NCBI): domain Eukaryota; kingdom Metazoa; phylum Chordata; class Actinopteri; order Cypriniformes; family Gobionidae; genus Romanogobio; species Romanogobio albipinnatus. Next base: position 28,972,251 of record CM042241.1, read on the forward strand.
GTGTCTTTGTCTAGTATTGTCCGTGTAACCACTGGTGGTGGTTACATGGGCTAACACTCGTTCTCCATGCCATGTTTGCCATGCCATGCCAAGTTTTTGTTCAATGTTTGATCATGTTTGGATTATTGTAATAAAACTGCACTTCGGTTCTGAAAGCTTGTCTCTAGTGGACTCAATTACAAAAAGTGTGAATTGTTCCCCATACTGAGGTGTTACCAAGCATATTTATATAACATATTATCTGTATATATTTATATTAATTTGAAATAAAAACATAATATTAATTGTAAAAATAGTTCATGTGTAATGGACTGAATGTATAATTATTAGTGGTGGGCCGTTATCGGCGTTAACGTGCTGCGTTAACGTGAGACTCTTATCGGTCGATAAAAAAAAGATCACCGTTAATCTATTCTCAAAGTTGGGTTGGGAGCTGGGTCTATACTACGCAAGCTATGATGACTTTCACCTTGATATTTTAGCGCGGATGTATACCTAGCCGAATTGCACTGTAGGGGCGAGAGAACGAGTCTTCGAACCTGTGTGTATGCCTACTAGTGTTGTCAAAAATATCCATATTTCTATATGTATCGATATTGAAATATCTGAAACGATACGATACTCATTTTCTACAGCAGAGGTTCTCAACCTTTTGCAAACTGGGCCCCCCCAAAGCTGGATCATTCAGTAGCGGTAGGTAGGTCTATTGTCATTACTAGGCTGTTGTTATAATTGGCAGTAGCACCAGACTTCTAATGTGAGCTTGCAGGCATTATTATTATTATTTGTATTATGAGTAGTAGTAGGCCTATCATTACTAGGCTATTGCTATATAATTATATGAGGTTACATGCTTTATTGTTGTTGTTGTTGTTGTTGTTGTTATTATTATTATTACTATTATTATTATTATAATCAGTAGGCCTATTATCATTACTAGGCTATTGCTATAATTGGGAATTGGCACCAGACTTCTGAAATTAATTTATGCTTTATTATTGTTATTATTACTAGGCCTAATAGTAGGCATCATCTGCATTTTTTACAGAAGCTTGCAAGTAGGTGATGTTAATGTGAGACATGAGCCTGCTTTGCCTTGCAAAGATCCTCAATTCTTGGCTCAATGTTTGATAAACATAGCCTCAAATCATCCTCGATTTGTGCTCGATTGCTGTATTTCGTTTTGAGTGCAGTCATTTTTGAGAATCCTGCCTCACACAAATATGTCGACGCAAAAGGAAGGAGAATCTTCAAGGCGACGTCACAGAGTTCAGGATATTCCTGCATCAATGCTGCCCAGAATGACAAAAGAGGGCAGGAGCTAAAGAGTTCCTTCAGTCTACTGTCACTCTTCAGCTCAATAAGCTGTTCCTGCATATCAATTGATAGCTCGTTTGCTGTGCACACAAACAGATCTTGAACCCACGCAAAAGAGTGATAATCCTCGTCGCAAGTACGTCGCAAATTGTTTTCTCATTGCTGACAGGTGCTCAGACGCTGATTGAAATAGGGAGGAGAAATCGTGTGACGTGCCTGCATCAGTGATAAAGTCTGCAAGGCTGGGGAACATGTCGCAGTTCCCTTGACTGATGCGGCCATGCCAGAGGTCTAGTTTTTGTGTGAAGGCATGCACTTTGTCTGCAAGGAGCAAAATAGTTTCGCGGCCTTGCAAAGACAGGTTAAGGCCATTCAAGTCATTATATTCAGGCCATTATATCAACCAAATAGGACAGAGACACAAGCCACATAGTGTCATCCAGATGATTCATCAGATCTGATTTGATTTCTGTCAAAAACCACTTCACCTCCTCTCGCAGCTCATACAACCGCTGTAACACCCGCCCCCTGGAGAGCCAGCGAACTTCAGTGTGCAGAAGCAGCTGTTCATGCCCTGACCCCATCTCCTGGCAGAGGACCCCAAACAAGCGAGAGTTTAGCGGCCGTGATTTGATGAGTCAAAGAGAACCGGCATTTTTTTAGCAGCTAGTGCTTCGTGATGGACCATGCAATGTGTCCATTTCACAAGCGGAGCTACTTGCTGAACGCGAGCAGCTAGGCCACACTCACGCCCCGTCATTGCCTGCGCACCCTCCGTGCATAGGCCAACGCATCGGTCCCAAGCCAAACCATTTTCACGGATAAAAATATCAAGGACATTGAAAATGGCTTCTCCTGTAGTGTGCGACTGAAGAGGCCGGCAAAACAGGACAATTGCCTTGTCCCGCAGATACCTGACATAGGTTAGGAGCTGTGCCTGCCCAGCAATATCAGTGGATTCGTCCAGCTGCAGCGCGTAGTAAGGACTCTTTTTTACGAACTCTATCAGTTGCTCTCTGATATCATTAGACATGTCTACAATTCTCCTAGCGACTGTGTCATTGGACAGTGGTACTGCACCGAGTTTGGCTGCTGCACTATCGCCTATCATTATTTTGCACATGTCTTGCGTTGCCGGCAAAATGAGAGTCTTGGCGATTGTATGCGGTTTACCCAGTTTACCGATTCTTTTGGCCACTACATACGATGCTTCCAAACACTATTTAGACACAGTGCTGTGCACTGAAATGGTTGCCTGTTGCTGATGGAGGCCATCAAGCTTTCTTTTAAAATTTTCAGCCGGTTTATTTTTAATGCCAGCATGCTTTGTTTCGAGGTGCCTTTTTAATTTGCAGGGCTTCATACTGTTGTTTGCCAGCACCTCGGCACACACGACACACTGAGGTCTTAGATCAGCCGTGACTGTAAACCCAAACTGCAGGTATGCTTCATCGTAACTTCAAAGCTTTTTTGCAGCTGGTGGTGCGTTGGTTGGCTTGTTTGTCCTCACAAGAAATGTCTCAATTTTTGTTATGTGTTTTCAATAAAGTTTAGGCAATATGTAACTGTGTGTGTGGCTATGTGACTAGTGAGAGCTGGCACAAGCGAACTTGGCAAGAGACTAGACTAGAGTGAATGAAGTGCTATGTCGTGAGTCAATTTAAATGTAGTGATTTATTTTTGTGTGAGAGTGAGAGAACATTTACATTTACACCCCGCTCTGTAAGCCAGGGCGGGAACCGCGGCGGCCATGCGCATACGCGATTCATTTGCAGCCTGGAGGGGTGTGTGTCTCCTCTCTGCTCTGACTGCAGGCTGGGATTGCTGCGCGAGGCTACTGAGAGACTGACCGCCTGTGAGGGCTTTTGGACGGGAAAGGGGCTCATGGCAGCACTCGCTGCTCGTTGAGCACAGTAGGCCTAACTGCAGAGTGATTCGTGCTTTCAAGTCTCCAAACACCACAAAAGTTTCCAAAAACACCAGTAAAAATCGCTGGATTTACCGCTTTTGACAAAAAAAAAGTCGCCAGGTGGATGATTTGTTTGTGTTATAATCAGTGTTTGAAGTGGGGGAAAAAGGTGGCGGTACTCTCTTTGCATTTGCAAATCATGACATTTTTACAGTGAAAAACAAAACTTAGATATTGCGGTTACAACAATTTATTGTTATTTATTTATTAACAACATAAATGTATTTAAACATGTTTGTGTGTGCGTGGCTGCGTGCGTGCGTGTGAACATTTCACAAAAACTAAAGGAAAGCTTTAACTGTAGCCTATATTCTGACTAGTTTATATATATATATATATATATATATATATATATATATATATATATATATATATATATATAACTCAATATGCCTCACGTTTTATACGTTTGCTGCCTCTGAAACTTCCGTCCGTCATAAAAATTAATTCGGATGGTTCGATTTTCTGCATTTTTCGTATCCGTAGCAAATATTTTGAGAGCCACCAAATGACGAATATGAAAAAACGAATATGACAGTTTCGGACTCAGTCAGGACCTTAAACTTTTGAGGCTTGCGCAGCTTCTCGAGGAGAAATCAAACAAATGAGCGCCGTTTTCTAAAGTCTATGAGCGCAGCACACACACATAAACTAAATTGACATACTGCAGTTAATAATATTGAGTCACTTACATTTTACACAAAATAATGACTGTTTTGGTCTATTTTAACAGTGAAAATAGATCCGATGAATCCAAACAAGATCACAGCATAGTAGCATCTCAGAGCAACACGTGTTTTGAATGATTCAGTGTTTTGAACGAGTAGGTTGAGTCAAAGATTCAATGACCCATTCACAAACATCTGTCTCATTCTTGATGAATTGGCCGTTTGAACGAATCGTTTGAATGAACGACTCAATGACTCGCTTAATAAAACTCGTATCGAATAAGTATCGACAAACCAATCAAATTTGTTCAAAACTTTTTTTTTTTTTTTTTAAATCAGCCCAAATACATTGTAATTTTTATTCAGGTGTTATGTATATACAAAATATAACTTTTTATTGCAGTAGTTTAGTGAATATATATATATATATATATATTATTATTTTTTTCCTCCCATCCTACTCGCACATAACGTTAATTCTACTAATTCCCGCGGATTTCGCGCTCGCATCTGAAGTGCACACACACACATGCCGTAATAAAGCTGCCTCTGACATACAAGTGCAAAAATTAACTCCTTTTTCCAACTTATTAATGGTCAAATACACTCAAAAATGTCTCAATGCCCATCTTGGTGAGTTTTAACGTAAACACAGTCATAACCAACTCACAGGAACAGTGGGATCCATGTGTGCGTCAGGTCTTAAAGGGACAGAAGTTATTTATTATTCAAACTACAAAAAGATAATAACGAGCACACATATTCTGAATGCCTTCGGCAGAATTCAAATGAGCCATTTTACAGCGCACAGGATGCTAAAGACACCTCATTGCGTTTTGTCGGGTCAGTTTGTTACCCGTCTGTTGGCTTGTTTTCACCAATCTAACATGCTGAATCGTTGTTAGAACAACATTACACTACAAACACATACTGAGACATACAAAGACAAATACAATCTTGCAGCTAGTGACTCAGAGTCTATTGCCCCAAGTATAGCCAGTCTTTAACCATCTTACAGGAAGCGCAGAGGCCACCATGACTTTTACTGGCTGTGACAGTCAAGGGATAAAGGGAGTTTCCTCTTTCTGTCCCCTTTTTCTACCTCTCACTCACTTTTTTGTATTGCCATGGGCTAACAGAGTGAACCTAATCACTGTAAACGTTTTATGGATAGTGTAAAGAGATGTACTGGTAGTGACTTTGTAACATGAGTTTGTCTTTTCTGAAATAATATATCAATGACGGTTCATTTCAGGATCTTTAGGGATACTTCATGCCAAAAAGAATATTCTGTCATAATTTGCACCCTCGTGTCATTCCTACATATCGTTAGCCTCATAGCATAATTGCCTAAGTCCAAAAACATTTAAATATGATCTGGGCAATTATGCTATGAGGCTAACGATATTGATTTCTTTATTCTGTGAAACAAAATTAGCCTGGCAAGCCAGACCCACATCAATATGTTGGGTCTGGGAACACACCATTGGCAGGGCTAAATCCGAGGGGCGGGATAAACGGTTGTCTTTCAAATTCCCTCTGCACGCAATAGGATAGTGCTACAACCAACCAGAGCAACGAAGAAGGTGAAGCGGAGCTAGTTGATAGATTAAACTTTTGCCGTATCCGGTCGGCAAAACTCCAAACATATCTTCCTTTTTTAAGAATGACTTTAGTCCCGTTCTTTGTTCTTTTCTCAAAGTAAAGCTTAACTCCAAGCCTTCCAGAGTCGCGGCCAAAGACCACTGTTCGGCAGCTTCTTTGTTTACAAGTGGCATGCGGAACCGCCGCAAATGCCATCATTATGTTAAGCCCGCCCACCGACTCTATACACGTTATGATTGGCCTGACTAGAGTTTGTTTTTTCCAGCTCGCAAGCCAACGGAGAGTTGCTAGACGACTCTGGCTGCAAATTACATTTGCTGCCGCTAGGGTGTGTCTAGATTTTTAGGCTAAAACTAAATAAGATATTTTGAGATATCTCAGTGTTTTTCATCCATACAAGATGTTTCATCCATACAAGACTGTTGGTTACTGTATGCTATATTACATTTTATGGTGCATAAATAAATCAAAGTTATTATGCATTATTTCCAGTCAACATGTAATTGTCAAAATGCAAAAGTGTGACAACTGTCATTTATGAAACATAAATGTATGTGTATTTATGATATTTAAAATTCTAGATATAAAGTTAGCCTTAGCAAGACAAAGTCAGCCACAGAGTCAGTCATTTTACTGCAAAAATGTCATTCCTATCACAGGATGATATTAAACACAATACATCATCCGAGACGTGCTGGAAATGACATTGTGGAAATGTCTGAAATTTTTTGAACATTTTTTAAAAATACAATGCATGCATGTCCACTATGGAATAACCTGAGTATTTTCTAAAAGTCACAATAAACATGTGACATTTAAATGGCGACAGGATTCATTTGGAATTCAAGAATGTAATTCTTCCTGAAAAAATAAAACATTTTGAATCAAGCAAAGATACAGCAATTATTTAATCAAAAGCATGCCTGTAAATTTGACCTTGTGTACAGACTAGAGTGCTAACAGAGTGTTAAGGAGTCATTATGTGCTTGTTTTGAAAATGACAGTGGTGTATGGTTAGTGTTAGCAGTAAACGTCACTGCACTCTCTTATTTTTAATCTTCAATGGCAGCAAGAGTGATCAAACGCAAGCACAGCTCCATAAGCCTCTGGGGACGTGCGACCTTAAGACGATATTTAATGAGAGATATCTGGGAGAGGCTCACATCTAATGAAATTATGTGTATGTGGCAGTCCCTCCTCAGATTACCCCATTCTAATGGTATTTATAGTTTACTTTGTTACATGGTTTCTTAATTTTTCCTCTCTTTCTCATTCTCTCTCTCTCATTCCATCAACATTTTAAGATAGACAGTATTCCAGTAGTAAAATCAGAGGAAAACAACACGCAAAGAGCCGTCTGGCAATGCTACAGAAGGCTGGTTTGGCTGAAGGGCCAAGCAGTTTGCACTGATAATTCTGTCGAGTCCAGAACGAGTCCAGAAATGCCACATTCTAAACTAAAGCAAACATTCTAGAATAATCTGAAGAGCTCTGGAGGCTTTGTGAACTTTTATACACGAGTGAGAGTATTTAATTCCTAACAATATTTTTAATCCAGTAACCAATCAATCAACCAACCAACCAACCAATCAAATTAGGAGTGCTAAAAATATAAGTGAGCACAAAAATATGAATAAATAAAAAAAAAAATCTTCCATAAAACAATACAACCTCATTCAAAGGTCAACCCCCATATACACATAATTCTATACTATATTTGGATCACATACTCACTACATTTGAGTATAAATCTTTATTATTATTATTATTATTATTATTATTATTATTATTATGTTATAATGTTGCTCATGGTATATATTTAATTCAAGATTCACTGGAACCAACAAACACATCCCTCCTTTCTCCACACTTCAGAATGCACCAGTGCATATGTGAGAGTCTGACAGTAAATATGACCGACGTCGATATCTCAGCACACTATAAGCAATGGATGAGCATTTCTGCTGATCAGCAGCATTGCAGACAACAACGGCTGTCTCTGCTGAGGCAATGAAGTTTCCACCATGTTAAATCTTCCCCCGACATCATTGCTATGGGCAGCTGAAAATATATGTGCAAATAAAAAAATAAATATATAAATAGACCCGACAGGTCGTACAAAATATGGTCTCTCAACAAATAGCAAATTTCATGGATTTTTTCGTTCTTCTTACAGCCACAATATTCTTTTATAGCTCTAATTTTCTCCTTATTTCTAATCATTTTTAGTCAGTCAAATTAAGATCAGCTTAAAGGGATAGTTCACCCAAAATGAAAATTCTGTCATCATTTACTCACCCTCAAGTTGTTCCAAACCTGTATGAGTTTCTTTGTTCTGCTTAACACAATATAAGATATTTTGAAGAATGTTTGTAACCAAGCAGATAGAACAACAATTGACTACCATAGTATTTTTTTCCCTACTATGGTAGTCAATGGTTTCTCTATCTGACAGAGATGTAAACAATACGTTTTATGTCCACTTTGTGAAGTGGGTGTAATTTGTTGACGTGACTGTATGAGTATATAGATGAGTCGAGAAGAGGACATTCCATTAGGTCTTATATGTTTTATGTTGTCATTCAACCATTCACAATAAGATAAGCAATGGAAAGATGAATGCAGGCATCAGAACAGACCTCAAAATAAGACAATGTGTCTCTGTTGTGCAGACACACAACATACTGTACATAAAGGCTTACTCATTCTCAATTACACTCCGGAGAGGAATACTTTGTGGATTTTACAGATAGAAAAAGACGTGTAAACAACTGAAGTCATTCATACACACACACACCCACATTGCAAGACTGACAAAGGAGGAGAATAGCCCCCCCCCCCCCCTTTTTTTAAATTTTATTTCATTTATGACCTATTAAGCGGAGTTAAAAATGGATATGAGGACGGATTTGATGTATTCAAGTTTTGGATTTTGTCTCATTGGGTCAAACGCTGGTACTTAGATGGTTAATTTGTCTAGCATGCTGCCTGATGGCAGGGATCCCAGTCTTGCTTTCCCGCAAATTCAATGATCATTACAAATACATTTAGGCATTTTCCTAGCACAGTTTTCTGTAACAAAGGCTACATTTCAGATAGCATCACTGCTCAGGGCACACAGAGTGGCTCATCAACCGCCATTTGTAGGTGCATTTCAGTTAGAACATCAGCTATTCCTGGAAGCCAGACCTTGTAAATATCACATAATTCCATTAATATTCTATGTGCTTTAACCCCATAGAGCTTATTGTTTCATATTTAATATGCAAAATTGTAAGGCCTCTAAATGATCAACATGATCACTTTGCTGAAGAAGAAAAAAACGAGGTCATGGTATGTGTGTCTTTTTGCTGTGAAATCTTTAATGATTTTTAAAAAAGTAAACTTATAAACTTAAATAATATTATAAGTAATATTTCAAGAGGAACACTTACTGGACTGAAGCAATGTAGGTTTACTTGATTATTCATAAATAATTACAAAGATATTATGTTAAAAATGTCTATTAAATGTGATACATTAGGCTTCTGAGGATTGATTGTTTGTTTAAAAGTTTATTTCTCTCAATCATCATTGTATTGCATTGAATTATATGTTTTGCCCCCCAAAATTAAACTACAGATCTTTGTTCATAAAACCAAGCAATATGATCTTACTAAGACATTTTGTCATGGTTATGGACTATTTTGTTTCCCTTTATTTCTATTTATCCTGCTCTGTTTAGTTTTGGTTTCTGATTATGTCCCTGTTTGCTTCTGTTACACTGCCTTTGTTTACGCCTGTGGATTCCTGGATTCCTGGTTTCATTTGATTAAAGAACTATAGCTTATCCTCTCTTCTACTCATCTTAGATGAGTACATTACAGAATACCAGACCCTCAAAATAAGTATAGTGAACTGATGAACTCACCAGAAGTGCATCTCACTGATGCAGAGGACGTTGATGGAGTTCTTTAGGTGGTTGCTATGGCACAGCGTTTCCCCTCTCTCCATCTACGAGCCAAAGGAGAAGCCCGTCAGCAGCGCTTATGCCACACATCATGAGCCAAAGCCTGCCACCTGGGTCGTACCGGAGTTGAACTGCGTTGTCCAGTCAATCCCAGAGCCAGGAGTGGGCCACTGCCTTATAGACCTGTGGTTCACAGATCCAGTTCCCTTCGACTCCGTTTCGGGCTTCCCGACCACCAGAACGGCATACGGGTTGAGTCCCTGGCTTCACATCAGACCTCCAGGGCCATGTCTCCACCTCGAACTGTCAGCCCGTCGGCTCTGCATTCTCTTGTCTCCGCCATGATCCGTCAGCCCTAGGACTCCTCCGGGCTCCCTATTCCCTCTGGCCCTGCCTTAGTCAGTCATCGATCTGCCTCCACCACAGACTTACGGGTCTCTGGCTGCACCTTGACCCCCTCGGCTCCACTGGGTTTCTCCATACCTCCGCTTCGACATCGTCCTCACTTCCTCCAGGCCATGGACATCTCCCTGGTGTGTCGGTTTCATTAATCACCACACACCCAAGCTTTTACACTGCCTTTGTTTACTCATGTGATTCTTGGATAATTGTGTTTCATTTGTTTAAAGGACTATAGCTAATTCCTTCTTCTGCTCATCCTTGCCAAGTATGTTACAATATTATTGGGAGATATAATCCCTGTTTACACCTGGTATTAATATGCGTTTTGGTCGATCAGATCACACGTGGATGACGCTAAATACAGGTGTAAACAGGGTCTAAAACGTTTTGAGCTTGTCAACCTTCAACCACTTCCAGAGGTAGTCAAAAACTCATTGCTTTCGTAGTGTAGATGCTCATGTGGTCGAATATGTTCGATCAGTCACAAAAGTCTGCCTACTCTCCACATACTGCCATAATGTGTAAACACTATGCGAAGCACACTAGCCAGGCAGGATTTAAACTTTGTTCGCTGAAGACCCAGGTTTGCTTTAAAGATAAAAAACGTACCAAGCACAATGTTCTTTCACCATTCCAGATTTCTAACACGCACGCAGAAAGCTGATGCTCTTCGTACGTCTTTTTCCGTTGGCAAGCTTATTTTTTCCATTAGATCGAAAGATCTGAAAAAAAAAAACCAATACATTTAGCCGCCCATAGACCCTCCCCACGAACAAATCAGGACAGAAGTGGTTGAAAGTGGACAAAAGATATGGATTAAAAAAACAGGTGTAAAAAGGTGTCTCCCTCGTCTTATGATCCGATTGACCAAAATGCATCTTAATACCAGGTGTAAACAGGGCCATAGAGTGACAAGTTCTGATATTCATTTGCATTCATGTAAGCAGTCTGCTGTACTGTTTTAAAGATCTCATTGATTTGCATGAATTTCATCTTACTTTTTGGCAATATAAATCTGAATTAAACTTTTTTCCTTTTTCCCCCTCTTAAAAGTGCCCCTATTATGGTTTTTCGAATATATACCCTTTCATGCAGTGTGTAATATAGCTGTCTGTGAATGTAAACATTCTACAAAGTTGTAAAGTCGAAAGTGCATGATAAATAAAGATTTTGTCTCCCAAAAGAAAGAGTCAACTCTGAACTGCCTAAACGAGTTGTGTGTGTTTCGAATCCCACTGCGTTACGATTCTACCTCACTAAAAAAGACATTCCCATAATGTCCGCCCACAAACAACTTGACACGCCCACAAACTCGTGGGTCAGTACCCAGTTTATTTGGACCAGCTTTCTCCTCAGAATCACAACCTGTATGTATGATTAATTATTGATGTATATATTTTCTACCGGGTGTTCAAAATAAGCCGTTTTGTGTTTTATATTGTGTAGGTCTCCAGCTAACTCACGTTATAACTGTCTTACTGAATGTCATAAAGTACCTCAAACTGATTAGCTTATCACTGAGAAACGTCCTGCTCAAGTTGTCCTTGCGATGGAGGTTCGGGTTGAATAACTAGTTCTTTCAAGGTTACATCATCGGACTCAGGCTCGGATTGATATGGTAAAATCAACATCATTGTTACTGTCTTTACAGTGTGTAAAATCTATGAGCTTTAGGAAGTCTCCGGACAGAGCTGAAGTTCAATTATGTTAATGCGCGTTAGCTTCCGACACATGCAGAATATTTACGGTAGACCAATCATCACAGAATGGGCCATCTGGCCAATAAGAGCAGAGTAAGCTCACAAAAAGGAGGGATTTAGAGAGTTAGAGAATCATTGAACAATGTGGTGATGTGCAATGTATATTATGAGAAAATGAAAGCATTTTTTGACCTTTGATACATGTAAACCTGTTGTAGGAGACCCCCAAAACAAAATTATGAAACTTTAAAATAGCATAATAGGGGTACTTTAATATTTTGTCTATTATTTCATGTCTCAGGGTTTATAGGGTTAAACGGAAAATTATTATTTTTGAGTAATATTGTGTACATAGAATTATAAACTGTTTGTGAAGGTGCCAAAATGAAACCAATATGAGCATTAATAATAAAAGCAATTCTAATAATGTAATCACACAGTCATTGTAATATTTGAAAGGATTAAGCTGTTGCTTTGAAGGTTTACCCTTTACAGGGAAAATGAATGACATGGGGAAGTAACTGTGAGGACACATTAAAACAAATACCCATAAGTGTATGTATCATATGACATATAAACCATATATCAATAATGGAAGATTGTCTACTAGGGATTGCAAATGTATGTACTCTGTAAATGGATTCTCTCGATTCAAAGATGGGACATACAAGTTTAATGTGCATTAAGAGAAAGAAAGGAACAGAAACGAGATAAAGAAACTGCTTTCACATAAAGAGCAACACAGAAAGAAATGAAGGAAATATGTTTTATTGTATTATTTTTATAACTACAATGCTTAGTTTGAAAATAATCATAATGTTGTGGTGGTGAAGTGCTTTTAAATCACAGCTTGAAACTTTCTTTTAAGGCAATTCAAATCCAGAATATAACTCGCAGCCATTAATCAAATGTTCATATCAAACAACATTGAGTGAACTACAGTTTTTGTGTCAATGCATTTGTGTGAGGTCAAGCAAGAAGAAGAAAAACATCTTAGAAAAGTATTCCTTGTATCAAGGTCTCTGATAATCATCCTGCTCTTGAAACCCTGTAAACCTTCTTTGATAGAAGTGAATGTGTGCCTTGAAAAAATATAAAAGTGAACACTACATAAAACATATAAATACTACAGTTATACAACAATTTGGCTGCAAAGATGTCGACTGAGTGGCACTGACAGCTGTCATATGATGCTATTATTGTTCAAATGAGAAATTATTAACTAAAGAAACAGGATCATTGGTTTATAGCTTTGAGAGTGTAGTGGGCAGTGTAGTTTGTCATGTGACACACTAACAAGAAATTGAACCAGCTGATGTGTTCATTTGAATCTAAAGGAATTATTCAAATCATGTCTGATGTTATGGCTTATTATAACACTCTACTGTCTCCAGTTAATCATCATTTGATAATTTACTGCTATCACGTTCAATAGAAAATGCAAACAAATCTGTTTTACATTAAGTTGTGTTTACAGCTTTGATAATAGGTTGATAGTTGATAATAGCGCAAAAGTAGTTGTACCAGGCACACAGCGCTCATTTTTTAATTCACATTTTATAAGAAGCCTAATAATTTGCATAGAAAGGTGATTTGCACTGAAAATAGTTAATTTATATGCAAAATGCTATTTTGTACCAGCTTAAACTGGATTGCGGGTGGTTGGTGAATAAGATTCATGTTTGCGCTGAAGTGGTGCAACAGTTTAGTGAATTTGCCCCACAATGGTTTTGATCTGCTGAACAATAATGTGGATTTGTGTTTGTGATATGTCAAAACTCAGTCAACAGGTATGTCCAACAATCACAGGATCGTTCAGCAGATATTTTAGAAATCCCCATATCTGCAAAAGGAAGACAAAGGAAAGAGAAGAACACCATGGGAAAAGGCAGGGAAGAAAAGAAAGAAGCATCAGTAAATGTCAGAAAACTTTTCCACATTGAAGGTGACGCTATTGTTAAATGCATATGAAGTTTACAAAACTCAGGAAGGCACTGGCCTCCAAACACTCCTCTATCATGAATTAAAGAGAAGGAGTAGAGAAAGAAAGAAGTGACTCACACTTCCTCTGCCACGGGGGTGTTGTAGCTCTGAAAGAGAGGCTGAACAAAGAGTCCGAGTGTGCCGACGACACACACCAGGATAAAAATCCAGAGGAAGAGCCGGTCGATCACCATGGCTACATACTTCCAGTCCTCAATGATCTGCATTACACATACAAGCAAAATCACATTAATTACAACTACATATATGTAGTCATGAGGGGAAATTAGGGAATTAAGGATGGACTTAACCCTGAGTGATTTAGTAAGCTTTGAACATGTTTTCATGCCTGGTATTTCGTTCCACACTTCAGACACACAGTAGTATGTCTAGGGATGAGAATTGTAAAGATTGAACTTTCTTTGATTCTTTCGGTATTTATAAGGGATACATATTTGGGGAAACTAAATGTAACTTTGTTGACAATTTATGAGGTAATTTCAGTAATAAATATATATATAAATACATTTTTGTACAAGGTGTTTACACAAACTAAAAACTTTCTTTTTTGCCTTTTTAGAGGAAGCATAAATGCAGTCTAACAATTGGCATATTAAACAACAATACTAAATAAACAAAATGTGATAACAGTATTCATTAATGAACTATTATTATAAAAATCTACAGACAAAATTCATAATGTGCATCTTTTACTACTTTGTCATATGAACAGCTAGACAGTAACTATACTGAATTAATGAATTAAATCTTATGGTTAGTTGTAAGCTGTTTGTTGATTCACAAAAATTAGAGACTCATTAGAGTGATTTGTTCGGGAATCAGACTGCACTGGTTCCACTGCATGGTTTTGATTTACTAAAAATAACTAACCCATAAGAGTCATTTGTTCAAGAATCAAACTCAATGGTTGTGTTGTATGTTTTTGTTTCACTAAAAAGGCCTGTTTCATTTTCTATTTGGACTACACTAGGCTGCATTTACAAAAGCATCATTACTAACTGTGGTCACAAGTAATTTGCACATTTCAAATACTATTTCAAATGTATCCCCAATCCATAATTCCAACAAACAATTGTAAACAGCAAGTTGTGTAGTCAGAATCATATCTCTTGACCTGTGGTTAGAAGAGTAGTTTATTGTTAGTATGACATGTGGACTTAATAACAAGCAAGCTACCATTCTGTGCAATCTATATCTTTCATTCTATATATATATATACAAATTTAATGTAATGTCTTTTAGTTTGCCATTTCTGAAGAGTGCACATGTGCATGTGTGTTTTAAAACCCCAGGGGAACCCTGGAATAATTTAAGAGAGAACCCACGCTGGAATTACACATCTGGAAAAGTAAAACAACAGAGGACAAAAATAGCAAAGTACTTTCAGATGTGATGTTCATTATTTACAGCAATAATTTGACAATAATTTGATTGATTAATTAGAGGAAGTTATCGAAGTTATATAAGCAGAAGTTATTATTAGCTGAGTGACATCATTAATGACAATAATTATTAATATGGTTTGAACGACTAATTTGATTATTTGAGTATATATAGATTGGTGTAACAAAGTTTGTAGTTATGGGAAGAAGGAGGCGGGAACCGGCAAACGTTTAACAAAAAATAAACCCAAACTGAAAGTAAAAACGGCAGCCTCCTCATGAACGACTGCCGCTCACACAACATAATAAAACGTAAACAAAACAACATGAAGTCCAGGCCTGGACCTCTCTCGTCCTTCACTGTCGTAGCTCCTCCTTTTATGCTTCCGAGCTCCTCTGTGGGAGGATTCGAGACTGGTGTGCTCATCTTCAACCGGCCTCGCGCTGCTCTCTAGCGGCTCTCGTTCGCCCTGCTTGTCACAATTAGTTACTGTACTTGGGTATCTTTTCAGCTACTTTGACTGATTAAATAAATTAACTTTTACTCTCTACTTGACTACATATTTGAATAAGTAGGCCCTATATGTACTCTTTACTCCAGTATATTTTTGGTGAGTAATGCAGTTACATTTTGCAAGGCACCTACATTTTTCTGCACCAGTTTATTTCTGCTGCAAAATAAGTTATATCGCCATCTACAGGACATTGAATATATATCTTATGCGTTTTGCCCTTATTCACACAAACTTGTAAACAAGTCTACTTTATGCAAATGTGAGTGCATTAGATGGTAGTTGTGAATCGCAGGTGTTTCATACATGAAATGCATGGAGATACATGGCTCAACTCAACTCATCACGTCTAGTGCAAGTAGGCTTTGACTATTTAATTTTACTTTTTGTTTTTTATTTAAAAAAAAATACTTTTTACTATTAAAATATATCAGTTTACTTTATGCCCTTTTTGAGCACTCAAGCATAACTGAGACTTGAGTGTTGACTGTGACTGTGACTGTGATGAGCAGAGCGAGCGAGCGAGCAAGAGCAGTGAGAGAGCGATGCAAGACCGGTGAGTGATTGGATGATGAGCACCAGCTGCGCGTTACACCAGTCTTGGATCTCTCACAGAGGAGTAACGGGAGCATAAAAGGAAGAGCAACGACAGTGAAGGACCAGAGGGGACCAGGCCTGGACTTTATGTTGTTTTGTTTACGTTTTGTTATGTGTGCGCGGCAGTCGTCCGTGAGGGGCTGCCGCATTTACTTTCAGTTTATTTGATTAAAGCCTTTTAAACATTAACCGGTTCCTGCCTCCTTCTTCCCATATTTACCAACCCTGTTATATTGGTGCCGAAACCCGGGAGGAAGGAGAGACATGCTTTCGGAGACCCCTCGCTGCTGAGGAGGATCGCGGTGCTGAGGAGGTTGGGCAGCGCGGTATAGAGAAGACCGCGAGTGGCTGCCCAAGGCAGTGGTGCAGGAGCGAATGAAGACCCAGGTGGGGTGGCTGCCGTCCGAGATGGAGCAGAGGAGTCCCCGGCGTTTGCCGTGGGCCGGAGCCTGCTGCCATCCACCATGATGGGGAGGAGTAGGGAGCACGGGACTCGCTGCCAGCTGCCCTCAACCGGAGGATCAAGCCATCCACTGAGCATCCAGCACCATCGCATGGCACCACAAGGAAAAGCCTCTCGGCTGCTGAGGACCGAGCGACAGTGTGTCCGGGAACTGGAACAAGATGGGTTCTTTTTCCTCTCTCCCCTCTCTCATCTTTGTCGCTCCTTGTGCCTCCGTCTCCTTTTCTCTCATATTGTCTGTCCTTATCCCCAGGCACAAGACTGGCCCCAGGGGGAATAGAGCGCAGTCTTGTGGGTACCCCCCGGCCTGTGAGGGGTGATGGGGTATGTGACGAGCAGGGAGAGTGAGAGCCGTGAGAGTGCGACACGAGGCCGGTCTCGGATCTCTCACGGAGGAGTAAGGGGAGCATAAAAGGACAGTGAAGGATGAGAGAGGACCAGGCCTGGAGTTTACGTTGTGTTTTGTTTATGTTTTGTTATGTGTGTGCACGGCAGTCGTCCGTGAGGGGCTGTCACTTCTACTTTCAGTTTATTTGTTTATTTGATTAAACATTCGCCGGTTCCCGCCTTCTTCTTCCCATATAAACCCTGTTACATAGACATTTAAGAGACTGTTGTGTTGATTGCAATATTGAGGTGTTCGTTTTATTTCAACTTTAGATAATAAACATGTGATTGCTCTCCTCACAAATCAGCTGTTTCTTGTTTTTCAATGGCATGTCTCTTAGGTGTTGACTGGATCATCTTTGAGTACAAGTAAAATCCAGTACAAGTAAAAATACTTAAGCACTGTTAAAAACAGAAACTCTAAGACCTTTACTCAAATCGTATTAGAATTGGTAACTTGTAACTCATAATGGAGTCATTTGTTCGTAAGGTATCTGTATTTTTACTCAAGTTTGTTTTTCAGGTACTATTTACACCTCTGGGGGAAGTACACCTGGTTGTTCTGTCTATTTAAAATGTGCAAACTACTAGCAATCAATTCATTTAGGGAGCTTTCACACTGAGCACGTTTGCTGTGGTCTGAATCTCAGTCTCAGTGCAATTGGAGCATTGGTCTAATCTTGCGTCATCACAAACTTGGATGGCACATAACAGAAGACAGAAAGCAGGTTAATATATTGTGTTTTTTATTAATTTGGTGCTATTATGACAGAATGAGTGAAACTTGTGTCTGCTGTATGTGTGTCGCATGAGGGCGGCTTACTGCAAACTGACTCTTTTGAGGAGACAGCGGATTAAACCATTAATTTGCCGCTCTGATTGCACTCACTCTGTACGATTACAGTGCATGCTCAAGGTAAATCACTGTCATCCCCTATATGTACTTTGTTGAACTAATAACGTAGTCAGCGGTTACTGCACTTCCTACAGTAAGGAACAATTGCAGACCAAGTCCAAGTTTCTTTCACATTCACGTGAACCACACCCCAGTACCAGTGCAACCGAGCTCAGACCACTTCCTGCAGTAAGTCTTGGGTTCGGTACTCTGGTCTGCTCCCGGGTCCCCAAGATAGCTTTCACATTACCAATTGTCATGGGAACCATGCCGTTTCGAACTACTGCCAGTGTGAAAGCACCCTCAATAAGTCAATCAATCAATAAAACTCAAAAACACTTCTCACCCCTTCATCATCATCCTCAATCCTCATATGTTCAGCAATGAACCTCACACCTTCGATGGCCTCATCCACATCTGGGTCATGTCTGACTTTAACTCTCTGCCTGAAGTCTGACCCCTCTGGAAGGTCACCGACCCTCCAGGCCCCGCACACACGTCCAGGGTCATCACTTAAGAAGAATGAGTCTCCATCCAACCTTATGCTCTTTGCATCAGAAGAAAACGATTTCTGCTGGTGTTTCCTTCGAAACCTCTCCCGTACATTAGACCTTCCCGGTCGTCGCATTAGAAGGAAAGTAGGAAGCTTATGCAGGAATACACGCTTGACCCACTCTGGCATATGGTGGGTTGATGGAGAACGGTGGTGCACGTTGAGCACACACACACTCGTCACAATAGAAAATGTGACCAGCACCATCGTAAACATCAGATACTTCCCTATTAATGGAACAGCCAGTGATGTTGGCGGAACGATCTTCGAAATCAGGAGCAAAAACACAGTAAGAGCCAGAAGAACTGAAATGCAAAGTGTCATTTTCTCCCCACAGTCTGAAGGAAGGTAGAAAACCAGAATTGCAAGAGAAGTGATGAGGATGCATGGAATGATGAGGTTAATTGTGTAGAAGAGAGGCTTGCGCCTGATCACAAAGTCATATGTGATATCCAGGTATGTGAGGTCATTGGGGTCTTCGTTTTTTCTGCCAGGCAGCGACACAATATCCCATTCGCCACTGGGTGTGTAGTCATCACGACTGGCAAAATCGGACGTCAAGACAAGATCGAGTTCTGTGCGGTCATAGGTCCAGGAACGAAATTTAAGTGTGCAGTTCTGTTGATCAAAGGGAAAGTTACGGACTTCAATAGCACAGGCGCTCTTGTAGATCGCAGGAGGTAGCCAGAAAATGTCACCGTTGTTGGAGACAACTGCATTGCAGTAAAATGATACTTCATACACACCATCTGCACTGTAAAAGAACAGAATATACATTCTAAATATAGATCAAGTGTATACTGTGTAAAAAGCATAGTGTGTTACAGTGGCAAAATGCATTCACTAGCAGAGGGGTTTTCAAACTTTTTGATGTCAACCATTTCCAAATATGAATATCCCTTTGCGAGGGACACCCTTTTTAAAGGGGACCTATTATGCCCATTTTTACAAGTCTCTGGTGTCCTCATAATGTGTCTGTGAAGTTTCAGCTCTAAATACCCCACATAATTTATTATACCATGTTGTAAATGACCATTTTTGAGTGGAAGGAAAAACATGCTGTTTTCGTGCATACATCTTTAAATGCAAATGAGCTGCTGCTCTCCACCCCGCTTTCCAGAAAAGGGAGGAGACTTAATAGCTTGTGCCTCGGATACTCCACCAAAAACTAAAACAGCTGTTTGGTTTTGATTATCATCTCTATCAAGGTCACGACCTCATGATTCAGTTTATTATCTGCATGCATTTTACAGTTTTTCAAAATTGCACACAATTTCTGAAACTTCGGTTATGTCAGTGAACATAAACAGCAAGTAAAGTAACCACGTGTATATTAGATATGTGTATTAAAGTGAAAGCAGCGTAATATACAGTAGCTACTGCTAAACACTGCTAAATATGTTTGATTCATATTGCTGCTGGTAATATGAATCAAATATAAGAAAAACAGAAAATCACTCACTGCTCTTGACAGAATAACTTTAGTAGCTTTATGCCGTAAATGTGCACTGTGCGACCGTGAATGAATGACAGTGCGGCCGTGCACATTTTACTTTCGGTTTAGAATTAGCGCCAAATCGGGGACGGGTTGCTTGAATGGTTATTCTTAATGAAAAACACAACAACAACAAAAAAACAGTACAATGACAAACTCACTTAAATAGGCGCTTTTACATTTCGCTTTGAAATCAAATCTTCCGTGATCATCTTGTCATTCAGCTTTGCAGTCATGCAACTCTTGTTCATCTCATCTTTTATTTGTAGTGTCTTTTCTCTAACTGAACTAAATTATTTTATTACTATGAAAAAAAATCAAAACGACAGTGTGGGCAGTGCTATGGTGGGAAAGTGATGCACAGTCAGAACAAAATCAATCAATGAAACTGTAATAATATAAAATTTGGTGCATGTGTTAAAAATTATTATGCTAAACATTTTACATTAATATGTGTATAATAAGTTAACCTTGTTTGCCCTAAGCATTTCATAAGCATCTTTATATATTTTATCTCTATATATACATTTTCCCATGCACTTCCTTGTAGCCCCCAGTTTGAAAAAAAAAAAACATGTATATGAGACATTGAGAACGCCTCATCACACACAGTTCCCGATTAATATGCATTAATTAACAGATATTTAATCCAGGATCTCTCTCTTTCTCTTTTCCCTTTGAAAATTATTAGTGTACAGCTTTTTAATTAAAATTAGCATAGAAATACAATGCTTATTTTAGCAAAGGATTACATGCACCAGTGTCTCTTTACATGAGGAAATGCCTCTTAAGCAAATTAAAGTCTCATCCCACCCAATTTTAAGCAATGAACATGCACAAGTGCATCCTGCATTTTTATCAGCAAAAATGGGGATTATATAACACACAATGCTTCCACTAGGAACAAACATCTGACCTAGATCAAACAGTTTAAACATTTTTGCTTGTCACTCATCTTATTTTTTTCTTAATTCTCCTGAACTTTGTCAAGAGCGAAGACGTAAACAACCTGAAAGAACAGAAACAAGGGAGGCGACTGCTTTTGCTTTTGGCAACTCTTTAGCATAATTAGCCAGTCTCTTGGAACAGTGACAGCTTGCTTGTTGTAGTGAGTTTGTCACTAAACAATGACAGCATCAAAGCCTCAAAACATCCCAACATTTTACACGGCTTATGGCTGAGAACAACTGCGAACACACATTAGTGAGGTACTAATAACAAATTTCAAAGCTCCTGCTCCAAGCTATTCCTAATTAAACTTTAATTCATCAGATGTTGTTATACACATCAGAGACTTGACTATTATATAACTATACTAAATGTAAGTATATATGGTATATCATTGCTTAACAATAAGGATGGCCTGCATCGTATGTGATCATTTTCCAGCAAGAGTTTTACTTATGGAGAACGCCCTCAAGTTAGGCCAAGAAGATTTGTCTGTAAGGGTACTACTGTCTAAACGCACAGCTACCTGACAAATATTTTTAAAGTAAACCTGACTCTCCATTTTCTTCCAACCCAGATAGGGGATTTCATCTTTATTTTATATTTTCTTTTAATTCCCACTATAACTGTTATACTATGTATATTTTTATTGTATTCACTTATGAATATTTTAACTTCATTTCTGTGTAAAGCACTTTGAATTGCCCCTGTGTATGAAATGTGCTATACAAATAAACTTGCCTTGCCTTGCCTTGCCTTGCCTTGCCTTGCCTTATGGAGTTATCAAATTTTCAGCTTCCATATTTTTTTTGTAAAGAGAACAATATAAAAATAATTATTTACATTTATATTTTACATATAATGATATAATTTATAATAATATAAATATTTCTAGCAAATATAAATAAAATAAATGTGGTCAGTGAAATGTTGGCATGGCAAGTAAACAGCTTCTACACATCTAATAGAAAGAATCCTCAATGCTCATACTATTGTTCAAAAGTTTGGGGTCAGTAAGATTTATGTATTTTTCTTTATTTAGCAAGGATGCATTCAATTGATAAAAAGTGACGGTAAAGACAATGTTACAAAAAGATCTATTTCAAATAAATGCTGTTCTTTTGAACTTTCTATTCATCAAAGAAACTTGAAAAAATGCATTATGGTTTCCACAAAAATATTAAGAACCACAACCTTTTTTAACATTGATAATAATAAGAAATGTTTCTTGAGCATCAAATCAGCATATTAGAATAATTTCTGAAGTATAATGTGACACTAAAGACTGAAGTAATGGCTGCTTTGCCATCACAGTAATAAATTACATTTTAAAATAATAAAAACATTTATATATTTTAAATTGAATAATATTTTACCATATTAATGTATTTATAATGCAGCCTTGATTAGCATAAGAGACTTTCAAAAACATTAAACAAATCTTACCACCCCCAAAAGTTTATTTTAGATGAATATGCTTGCAGTCTGTCACTAACTAGATATATTTAAAATAATGAAGGCCACTTTTTACTGGTAATATAAGACATTTGGCATTATCAGGACCCACAAATATTCCCCCACTGCATTATTATACATTATATTCAACATTACATATAATAGCTTAATGTAGTACTGACACTAAAACTACTTGAATTTTTTCTCATACAGTAATTTTCATTTTGGGTGAACTATGCACAATACAGATTGTCACCATCCACGATACATATTGCTGCATTTTTGTATTGCGATATATTGTGACACAATATATACATATAGTCATAGGTATGGCATACTTGTTATAGAGTACTATATCAGGGAGCCAGATGTGCTGCGATGGTATTCGTAGTTTTTTGATGCCCTCGTACTCATTCGGATCCCACACCAGTCTGTAGTCATTCCATTCCTACGGAAAAAGTAGAAGTGGTTGAAAATGCTGTTGAAAAAAACAGCTAAATGCATTCACTCGGTTAAACCTGATTTTCCATCACACAACAGAAATGACCTAAAAGTGAACTATGATTCAATTTCAACTCAAATCTGCTATGAGCTTTGTGTGCACTCACGTATGGGACAGCTCATTTGACTGTGTTTTATAACACTATCTAGATGAGTGCACAGGCATAGCAGGTGAGCTTACCTGAGTCAGCCACACATTTGTTGTCATGATTTGTTCCCTCTCATTCTGTGAAACAAACAGAACATTGCATGTGTTTGTATTAGGGCTGTCATCTTCATACAGTTGATTGGTGACGAACATGATGCAGGGCAACAACTCAATGCTTCATGTGGCCTATACTACAGAATGCAGAATGCCCCTAAGATATTGGGGTGAAAATGAACATAAAAGGAGATATTTTCAAGAATGTTGGTTTTGATTACCATTGATTTTCATTGTATGAATATATATATTAGTGATTCACCGAAATGAAAATTCTGGGCTGAAACCGAAAATTTAGGATGCACTTGGCCGAAAACTTATACTAGTTTTAAACAATGTTGTTTTGCGGTACTCCTCATGTTCAATTGGATGTCGTGATTTCAGGTGGTGTATCAAACCTGTTGTCGAAAAGTTATTTGGCACCGCACCCCCTCTTGAGATTTTTGCAGAACAAATCAACATATTGCAACTTTGGTGTCCTCATCTGAAACTTCAAAATACTTCCATACTGCTGACACGCTTAATCTTTGATAACAGCTCGACCATGAGTGAAACCTAAGCACTTGACATTCATTTTCGGTCGGCGGCTGAAATTTCTGTGCACCCCTAATATATATATATATATATATATATATATATATATATATATATATATATATATATATATATATATATATATATATATATATATATATATATATATATATATATATATATATATATATATATATATAATAGTGAGACATTTCTCAATTTCTCTTTTATTTTACTGACCTTAAGCATTTGAATTTCTATGTTGAATTAAAATAAAATACTAAAGCTACTTTTGTAATGTCTATATGATGCTTTTCTCATTTAACACAATAATGACATTATCTTTTGGGGGTAATTTCTCAGCCAAATTTGATGTTTAATAAATCAGGATATGACACAATCTAGATTCAAATTTGCATTACCCGTGTGAGCACTAACGCTGTCCTAACCAGAAGTGATGCGGCAGGGTTCCAGCGTCCTCACAGAGAGTGAAAGTCAGAAAATATTAGCTGTATAATATAGAGCTATCTGAAGCACAGAGTTCAACAAATTTGATTTTGCATTGGGTGGGAATACACAGTGTAACAGGTCAAATATAGAAACAAATTGTTTTGTTGCTTGTCACTTTGTGGCATTATGCCTGGTTAGAACACAGAGTCAAAGTGAATTTACCTGTCAGTCTGAATTTACCTTAAGTCTCTAATGTGACAAGGGCATGCTACTGCTGCACCACAGCTCTAATGCATGTGCCTGACATGAACATTAAATGCTTTTTAAAGCATGAACATTTTTATATTTTAATTCATAACTATATAAACTTTTTTTCTATATAAAGTTGCTCTGGATACCATTCAAAAATCTGGGGTCAGAAAGATTTTAATTTTTTATTTGAGATGTCTTAAATCTAAATATTACATACACTACCATTTAAAAGTTTGGAGTCAGTAGTTTTTTGCTCTAATGTTTTGTGGTTGCTGTGTGTGTATGAGAAACACTTACCACACTAATGAGCTGTGCAAGAGAGACTTTGATGCCAATAGTGACCTCTTGACTCTTATTGACCGCAGGCCGGATAAGTTTATTGTAGCGCTCAGGACCAAGCAGAAAATCTACCAGCCTCTCCTCAGCATCAGCAGCAAGACACACTAACAGACGCACACACACACACACACACACGCACACACACAAACAGATCCACATGGGAGAGAAATTGTTTGAAGATCAATAAATGGCAAATGGATCATATCATGACAAATCAAACTTTCCTTGATCAAAGATTGTAAGACATTTACTGAAAATAAACAGCAAAAACAGCTCATTCTGAGATCATTGGATTTCTGACATCTGACTTTAACAGTCTGAGCAGCACATTATTGTGTTAAATTGACTATTTAGAAATTACTATAAATAAACTAAAACGATGACTGCTTTTCCAAAATAATAATAGGAAAAAGAAGTATATAAGTGGATCACAAGACATAACGTTGATATATAATAATAATAATCATTCATTGAAAGACATTAGTTACAAAGCAATGCTATATCTACAGTTCCCTTTCAGTTGGTCACGTTCGACGTACGTCGGAACTGACCGACGAATTGGGATCTGATCTCAGAGACCAATCTACTTCGAGTGTGTTAAAAACGAGCCAATGGAGATTGACATGCGATCCACGCATTCCACGCTCCGCCCTGCGGTGCGGGTATAAATAAGGAAGTGGAATGCTAGATCATTGCTTTTCTACTTCAGAGCCGAATAGTTTCCTGTTTCTACGAAGAGTGTAAACGACGAGTCTCGTGAGAGGAACGACTGCTGCTTCCAGTGCGGGTGTGACGGCGCGTCTCAGCGGGTGGCCGCTTCAACTGAGATCAAAGAGTTGGTTCGCTGGGCGTTTCCGTTTTTGAGTGCAGACACAGGTTTGCACCTTTGTACTGTGTGGTGCAGCGGTCATCTCCCTGAGTGCTTCAGCACATAAAAAGAGCAGTTTTCCTTTCTAAAAGAGCAACACGGTTTCATTCAAACCGTGTGTTTCTGGATGTGGTCGGTTTCTGTCCCCAGTTGACAGTCACGTTCGTTGTCTCACGTGTTTGGGTGTTCAGCACGCTGAGGCAGCGTTTGTGAATGACTCATGTTCCCACTGCGGGAACATGACCATTGCAGTTTTACGGTCCAGACTCCAATACCTCGAAAGGGGTGGAGTGCCATTGCGTATCCCCCGATCTAGTGGCCCTCCCGCTGCAAAGCAGAGGGCTGCTACTTTGGCTGATAACTTTGGTGGCGACCTGAGGGTTACTGTGAGGGCACCCCCAACGGGTCAAACGGCTTCTCGGGCCCCTCGCGGTTGGATGATTGGTATCTTGGGACAGCCCGTGCTGGTTCTCAGCACCCCGCCCCAGTGCCCTTCTTCCCGGAAGTGCATCAGGAGATCACAAAATCGTGGACAGCGCCTTACAACGCTCGAAACTGATCGACTGACTCCTCCATCCTCACTACCCTCGATGATGGTGCGGCAAAGGGTTACGTGGGAATCCCCCCAGTCGAGCGGTCTGTGGCGATGCAGCTGTGTCCCAAGACCGCTGCGGACTGGCGGGGTGCCCCGTGTCTCCCCTCCCGGGCGTGTAAGTTCTCGCCCGCACTAACGGGCAAGGCTTACACCGCCTGTGGGGAAGTCGCATCATCTCTGCATGCCATGGCGCTTCTGCAGGTCCACCAGGCCAAGGCGCTAAAGGAATTGCATGAGGGTAGTTCCGACCAGGGCGTTATGCAGGAACTGCGTGCGGTGACAGACCTCACTCTCCGGGCGACGAAAGTCACTGCACGCTCCCTGGGTCGGGCGATGTCCACCTTAGTGGTCCTGGAACGCCACCTGTGGCTGAACCTGGCAGACATGCGTGATTCCGACAAGGTCCGGTTTCTCACCGCCTCTGTCTGTCAGGCCGGCCTCTTCGGCAACGCCATAGAGAGCCCAGCAGTTCCCTTTCGTTCAGTCACTACGACATACGTTAGTGACTAATGAATGGGGGTTTCGCTTAGAAGCCTATCATCTTCGAGCATATAGAAAACGCCCAATGGCGTGCCAATGCCATGGGGCATGCGAATTTTGCATACGTAACTCCGCCTCACCGCGTGAGTATAAAAGGAAGTACGTGGCAATATCGCATTATGTTTCTGCTTTCGGAGCCAAGAGTACATACCACTTCACTCCTCAAAAGCCTTCTGAGACTCTGTCAGCTTCTTCGAGACGAGCAGCTTTCCAGTCGGTGTTGGTGTGACGGCACGTTCCAGTGATCGCATACTTCCTGCCTGCTGATCTGCGCGGTGGTCTGCTAGACGGCTGGTGTGTGTTTCCCTGGGCGCTTCGGCATCGACTGCGAGGTTTCCTCTCACAAAAAGGTTCTCAGCCGCCCCAGAGCAGACTGAGGCTGTAACACGTACTGCCCCGGGCCGAGGGCGCCCTCCCTCCTCCCGTCCGGCCCCAGCAGCAGCCTTCACCGGGCCGCGCCGTGGAGGTGGTTGCAGGATGTCGCCCAGTCCGCTCCCCAGCCTGGTTAAAACGCCGGGCTGGAGGCGGACAACCCAGAGATGGGTCCCAGTTCCAGGGGATCTCCTTCCCCTGGTGGAGGGCCGGGGGAAAATCCTTCTGCTGCTGGCCCCCGGGCTGGCAGCACTTAGAAAGAACTGGTGTCCCATCTCTGAGGTCCCAGAGACCAGTGATGGCAGTGTGTGCCGCCCCCCAGGCCGCGCCGCTCTCGTCCCTCTCTGTCGCCAGCCTCCTCTCAGAGCAGACCCCAGTGGAACGTGCGTCCTTCCCTGGTCTCCTCTGTCAGGATGCAGCCGTTAACCGTGCCCCCACGCCGGGACGCTACGCCTCCCATGTCCGGGCCGGTAACGCTGCCTCGCTGCCCCACCCTGGGTATGTCTGTGATTCGAGCGACCCCGTTGGTCAGTTCCTGGAGCCTGGCTTCAGCTTCAGGGGCTGTCCGCTGGGTCGCGAAGGCCATCAGGCTCGGCTACGCGATTCAGTTCGCGCAGGCTCCTCCCTGCTCAGGGGAGTTCGCTGTACCGAGATCGGGGCCAACGCCCCCGTCACGCGTGCGGAGGTTGCCACCCTACTGGCGAAGGGTGCAATCGAGCCTGTCCCTCCAGCCGAAATGAAGTCGGGCTTCCTTAGCCCCTTACGTCAATGTACCCTAGGAAACCGGTGGGTTACGGCCAGTCCTGGACCTGCCCGTCCTGAACCGATCCCTTCACAGGCTTCCGTTCAGGATGTCGGTAGTGAACGCCTCCTCGGGCGCGTTCGTCCGGTAGATTGGTTGCAGCGATTGACCTGAAGGACGCTTACTTTCATGTCTCCTTCCTCGACCCGGACCGTTCCTACGGTTTGCTTTGAGGGGCGGACATCCAGTATGCAGTCATCCCATTCGGGCAGCTCTGTCCCCTTGTGACTCTACGTAGTCTATCGAGGCAGCCCTTGCGCCACTCAGGCAGCACAGGGTTCGCATCCTGAACTACTTCGGTGACTGGCTCATACTGGGTCACTCTCGTAAGCAGGTCTGCGGACACAGAGTCCAAGTGCTCCGGCACTTAGCCCGTCTGGGCCTTCAGGTCGACTGGGAGAAGAGCGACTCTACCCCGTGCAGAGGATCTCTTTTCTCAGTATGGTTTCCGACTCGGTCACCAGGTGCGTGCTGCTTATCAGCGAGTGCGCACGCAGTCTCTGCTGACTTGCCTCCGTCAAATCGAGAGCAAGAGTGCGGTTCCACTGAAACTTTTTCAGAGGCTCCTGGGGCATATGGCATCTGCAGCTGCGGTGACGCTGCTCGGATTGCTTCATATGAGACCGCTTCAGCATTGGCTTTGCGATCGAGTCCCGAGGTGGGCATGGCAGTCTGGCACGCTCCGGGTACAAGTGACTCGGGCCTGCCTTCAGACACTCACCCCGTGGTCGAACCCCAGTTTTCTACGGGCCGGTGTGCCCTTAGAACGAGTTTCCAGGCATGTTGTCGTATCGATGGATGCCTCTGCCACGGGTTGGGGTGCCATGTGCAATGGACAAGCAGCCGCGGGCTCCTGGACAGGACCCCAGCGCCTTCTGCATGTCAATTTCCTCGAGTTACTGGCAGTACGGTTCGCCCTGCATCGCTTCCGGGCGTTGCTGAGCGGTCAACATGTGCTTGTCAGAACAGACAACATGGCCGTAGTAGCGTACATCAACCACCAGGGCGGTCTACGCTCCCGCCGTATGTCTCAACTCGCCCGCCACCTTGTTTTATGGAGTCAGAAGCGCCTGAGGTCCCTTCGTGCTATCCATATTCCAGGAGCCCTGAACCGTGCAGCTGACGAGCTCTCACGGTTTCAGCCACTCCCGGGAGAATGGTGACTCCATCCCCAGACGGTCCAGCTGATTTGGGAACAGTTCGGGGATGCGCAGGTAGTTCTGTTTGCCTCCCACGACTCTTCCCACTGCAGCCTGTTCTTTCCCTGACCGAGGGCACGCTCGGCACTGATGCACTGGCGCACAGCTGGCCGCGGGGCAGACGCAATATGCGTTCCCACCCAGTGAGCCTACTCGCACAGCTCCTGTGCAAAATCAGGGAGGACAAGGAGCAGGTCCTTCTGGTCACCCCGTACTGGCACGGCCGGACCTGGTTCCCCGAACTCTTACTCCTTGCGACAGCCCCTCCCTGGCCTATTCCTCTGAGACACTCAGAGACGGGGCACCCTATGGCACCTGCGTCCAGATCTTTGGAACCTCCACGTGTGGCTCCTGGATGGGACGTGGCAGGTTTGAGTGGCCTACCACCTCCGGTGGTCGCCACCATCACTTCCGCTAGGGCAGAGTCCACTCGGCATGCCTATTCATTGAAGTGGAACCTCTTTGACACCTGGTGCTCTTCCCGCCAAGAAGACCCCTGGAAATGCCCGATCGGGTCCATGCTATCGTTCCTCCAAGAGGGGTTGGAGCAAAGGTTGTCTCCCTCCACCCTTAAAAGTTTATGTGGCCGCAATATCTGCCTACCACGATCTCTTGGGGGACAAGAAGGTAAGTCAGCACGACCTGATCATCAGGTTCCTGAGGGGAGCGAGGACTGAATCCTCCTCGCTCCCCTCTCGTCCCCTCTTGGGACCTCGCAGTAGTTCTAAGTGCTCTGCAGAGGCCTCCCTTTGAGCCTTTGCGGTCGGTTGACATTAAGTTCCTGTCGATGAAGACGGCTCTGCTGACCGCATTGGCCTCTCTTAAGAGGGTTGGGGACCTGCAGGCATTTTCGGTTGACGAAGCATGCCTGGAATTCGGGCCGGCTAACTCTCACGTGATCCTGAGACCCCGACCTGGATATGTGCCCAAGGTTCCCACCACTTCGTTTGAAGAAAAGCCAGGTGGTGAACCTGCAAGCGCTGCCTTTGGAGGAGGCAGACCCAGCCTTGGCACTGCTCTGTCCAGTACGTGCCGCTTACGTAGACAGCACGCAGTGTTTCAGGACCTCAGACCAGCTCTTTGTCTGTTATGGTGGAGAGCGGAAGGGAAGAGCTCTCTCAAAGCAAGACTGTCTCACTGGATAGTGGACACCATTGTTTTGGCTTACCAGCAGCAAGGTCGACCATGTCCCCTTGGGGTCAGGGCACATTCCACTCAGAGTGTGGCCTCCTCTTGGGCCTTAGCGCATGGCGCCTTGCTAACAGACATCTGCAGAGCTGCAGGCTGGGCGACACCGAACACATTCGCCAGATTCTACAATCTCCGAGTGGAGCCAGTGTCCGACTATGTACCCGGTAATGGGCCAGGCTCAGGTGTCTTCGCTTGCTCGCCATTCCATGACTGGATACGTGCGATATTTTCCCTCAGGTGAGTTTCCCAGAGAGCCCTGAGTTCCTCCAGCACTGCTTATGCCAATACCTGTGTGTCTGCCCTCTCACAAGCCAGACCCTCGTGTCCGGCCAGGTGCCCTGTGTGCATGGTTCCCCTCCGGCGACCCCCACACGTGTATTTCCACCGTAAGCCTCCTTAGCGAGCAGGTGTCTTTCCCTTGGCAAGTCCCTGCCACCCCTAGGGTTAAAAAAATCCACCTGCGGCTGGTACCCTAGAGTTTTCCATATGCAGGCCTTAGCGGGTCATATGTGTACTCTTAAGTCCTCCCTACGGGCAGGCATCTTGGCATTCCCTCACTGGGATATGCTTCCCAGTGTACCTTGGTATTCCTGTGATAAGCGTGAGTCCTTCGTCCGAATTAGTCTTACGACAGGGAACTCACACTTACGCAGGGCACTGGAAGACAGCTGAGTGGCGGGATTGTATTGGAACCCCCATGCGTTAGTCACTAACGTACGTCGTAGTGACTGAACGAAAGGGAACGTCTCGGTTACGGATGTAACCCTCGTTCCCTGAGGAGGGAACGGAGAAGTACGTTCTGTTGCCACATCAGCTGTGCTACCTGGAACGGGAGTTCAGTTTTGGCTCCTCAGCAGGTAACATAATGCGATATTGCCACGTACTTCCTTTTATACTCACGTATAAGTTACGTATGCAAAATGTGCATGCCCCATGGCATTGGCACGCCATTGGGTGTTTTCTATATGCTCGAAGATGATAGGCTTCTAAGCGAAACCCCCATTCGTTAGTCACTAACATACGTCTCCCAGAAGCAGACGGAGGTCATCAAAAATATCAGTCGTCGCCAGCAGCACCTCCGCCTGCTCATCGCCGAGGGCGTCCCCCTGCGTCCCCTCTACGAGGCGCCTCTACGCTTTTAAGTGGAACCTGTGCGTTGAGAACCTCCGGTAAGTGTGACCCCCGAAAGTGTTCGGTTAGTGTCATGCTTTCTTTCCTGCAAGATGGGCTGGAGCGAAAGCTGTCTCCCTCCACCCTCTAAGTGTAGAGTTTCAGCAATAGCGGCATATCACGACGCAGTCGAAGGTAAGTCCTTGGGGAAGCACGACCTAATCGTCAGGTTCCTCAGAGGTGCAAGGAGGCTAAATCCTCCTCGTCTAAACTCGTTACCCTCTTGGGACATGGCTCTAGTGCTCAGAGCAATTCAGAGCCCTCCCTTTGAGCCTTTGCAGTCTGTGGAGCTTAAAATCCTGTCAATGAATGCATCTGACGGCATTGGCCTCCATCAAGAGGGTAGGGGACCTGCATGCACTTTCGGTCAACGACTCGTGCCTAGAATTCGGGCCGGACAACTCTCACGTTGTCCTGAGACCCCGGCCTGGATACGTGCCCAAGGTTCCTACCACTCCCTTCTGGGACCAGGTAGTGAACCTGCAAGCACTGCCTTCGAAGGAGGCAGACCCAGCCCTGGCTTTGTTATGTCCCGTCCGTGCTCTTAGCACTTACGTTGAACGGACTCAAAGCTTTCAGACCTCAGAGCAACTCTTTGTCTGTTACGGAGGCCAGCAGAAGGGAAAGGCTGTCTCCAAGCAGAGGTTAGCCCACTGCATAGTGGATGCTATCATCTTGGCTTACCAGTCCCAAGACGTGCCTTGCCCGTTCAGGTTGCGAGCACACTCAACAAGGAGTGTTGCTTCCTCCTGGGCGCTGGCTCAAGGCGCCTCGCTAACAGATATATGTAGAGATGCGGGCTGGGCGACACCTAACACGTTCGCTAGATTCTATAGCCTCCGTGTAGAGCTGGTATCTTACCGCATCCTTGCCCATATGCTGGGTTCCATATGTAGCAGTTCCCTCATGGCAACCCCATATGTGTATTCTTCCACGGTACCTGCTACCCTACTGTCTTTCCCTTGGGCTCTCTGGGCGTGTTCTTTCCCCCCTGGAATCAGGCTGGAACCACCCCAGAGACTGCCATATGTTGCACTACCCTGCTAGGTTAGTCCTTATGTGTGTTCCGCCACCAATCCTTCCACTGAAGGATGTGGCTCCGCAGCAAACCATCTCCCGAGATGGGCACGCTTTTCCAGCGTTATCCAATAGTCTCACTGAGTGGGTCTTGCAGAAACAGCAGTGACTGACCTCCCTGCTTGGAGCCCTGACTTCCGTACCATCTAAGACGGTCCAGTGCGCTCAAGCAGGATGCTGGAAGGGCCAGTGCCCTGGCGTTTTGGTAGGGATCCCAATTCGTCGGTCAGTTCCGACGTATGTCGAACGTGACCGACTGAAAGGGAACGTCCTGGTTACGTATGTAACCCTCGTTCCCTGAAGGAGGGAACGGAGACGTACGTCACGTCGCCATGTGCTGCGCTTCTGCTAGGGGGCCGAGTCACTAGTTCGGCTCTTCAGCAGAAAAAGCTTGATCACATGCCAATCTCCATTGGCTCGTTTTTAACACACTCGAAGTAGATTGGTCTCTGAGATCAGATCCCAATTCGTCTGTCAGTTCTGACGTACGTCTCCGTTCCCTTCTTCAGGGAACGAGGGTTACATACGTAACCAGGACGTTCCCTTTCAGTCTGTCACGTTCGACATGCATCGGAACTGACCGACGAATTGGGATACGTTTTATATACAGGCTATATATATATATATATATATATATATATATATATATATATATATATATATATATATATATATAGTTTGTGAGTTTTTGAGAATATCATGAAAAATCATGAAAAGGCCAAAAATGTCTGCTAAGCTGCATGTAATCTGCTTTCACTGCAGAGCAAAAACACAAACATGTCAGAATAATTTTTCTATGCATCTTATCCCATCATAACTCATAAGCCCACCAATGTTGTGGAGGGAGTGTGCCAATGACATGGCAAAACAATGACTTGCCAAGACTGTAGCAAAAACATACATACACACACACACACGCCATTTCCTCCCTGCTGCATGTGGGATAAGATCTCCAGTGACTCTGCTCCTCCCAAAACAGAACACTGGCACACAAGCACACACACACACACACACAGAGAGAGAGAGACACACACACACACACACACACACACACACACACACACACACACACACACACACACACACACACACACACACACACACACCTACCTAGCTTCAGTCATGAATCCAACAATTGTGTCAGACTCAATTGGTATGATCCATTCCACACAGGAAGACACAAACACACACACACACACCTTTGAGCTTTTGTGGCTATGCCGAGGCTTAGTCATTTTGGATGGCTTGTCCCCTTAAGCAACACAAGGTCCAGATCCACTTCATATTAGTTTATGTGTGTGTTTGGGTGTAACTCAGTCTTCAAGGATGATATTTGTAAATTCTGGAAGGACAATCAATGAGTGAATATATGTGAATATATGTGTGTCTGACCTATTACCTCTACCCTCAGAGCCATCTGACCACCTTTTCCAGCGTAATGCTTCATACAAAACATCTGCAGCAGCATATGATTCAAAGCCTTAAATCCATTGATTATTATTGATTCTATCTGTCTTTCA
The DNA here is from genome assembly GCA_023566225.1 of Romanogobio albipinnatus. Lineage (NCBI taxonomy): Eukaryota > Metazoa > Chordata > Actinopteri > Cypriniformes > Gobionidae > Romanogobio > Romanogobio albipinnatus. The sequence continues at coordinate 29,006,164 of CM042241.1, forward strand.
ATGTCTATATGACTGCAGTAGATTCAAATGCAGTAATCAGTAGCTACCCAAAACCATGTATAAAGTATGAGCATGTTTATAAATAAACAATAATTTATCTTTTTTTTTTTTACAATTTACATTTTAGACACAATATTAATTAATTATGTTAATACTTTTATTAAGCAAGGATACATTAAATTAAATAAAAGTGTCAGTTAAGACATTTATAATTGCACAAAAGATTTCCATTTTAAATAAACGCTGAACTTTCTAATCATCAGAAAATCCTAAATGTTTCCACAAAAATATTAAGCTGCACAACCATTTTCAACATATACTCTTGTCATCTGGCTAAATCTTAATTGGCAGCATTGAAGTACAGCTGAACACAACCCGCTGTAGGGATTTCACACTCAGTGCTGCAAAGGACAGACCTGATTGGCTGCTCCTGCTGCTCATTCTAAAACCGCAGGGCTTGTCCAGTTCCCTTTCGAGGGAACTTGAACTGCGTCAGAACAACGAATTTGGGTTTGCTCCCTAAGCAACAGCGTATCTGAAGTCTGAATGAAACTATTACAATCCTGATTGGTGTGACGGCATACCCGAAAGATACATAAGGGGGGCCGGTGCATAGTAACGGCAGTTATCGCTCTTCAGCATAGCGCTCTCTGTCATGCTCTCTGTTTTTTTATTGTTTATAAAAAATAAATACATTTATTGTTGTCTGTCAAAAAAGCAAATATAAAAAGTGTGTGAGAATGGCGACTCAAAAAGAGTTCAAGCAGTGTGTGCATTCGTGTCCCCGTTTCATGTCGGGCTCGGACACACACTCGCTTTGTGTGGAGTGCCTGGGTGTTCAGCATGCTAGGGCGGCTCTTGAGGGAGCCGCCTGCGAGCATTGTGAGAAGCTCACACTCAGGGTGCTTCGCTCTCGGCTGGCCGTGTTCGATGAGGCCGGCCAGCCCCGTGAGCCCCGTGGTTCTGGACCCACGGTCGCTGAGGCGGCTCGGCGTTGCAGATCATGGGGCTCACAAATGGACGTGTCAGCAAGGTTTGGGACTGCTGAAGCACTTTCCCATTCCTCCTCTGACAGTTCAGATATTCTCCCTCCCCGTGTGGAAGCCCACGCTGAGGCTTCTTCCCCCAGGGTGGAGAATCCGATGTTCACGCTCTCTGGTTCCGAGGAACAGGACGAGTTTGACATTAAGGTGGGTGGTGAAGCAGTAAGTGTGTCGTCACTTCATCCACCCGCTCAAGAGGAGCTGGTAGAGGTGTTGACCCGTGCTGTGGCCAAATTAAAGATCGAGTGGCCACAAGAAACGCAGGAAATCCACCCGCCCAGTAGGCTGGATGATCGCTTTCTTACTCGCCAGGTTCAATCACCACGCCGGGGCTTGCCGTTTTTCCTTGACTTGCACAATGACTTGCACAATGCAAGTCTTGGAAGAAGCCGTATTCAGTATGTGTTTCCAATCCCCCAGTGTTGGATTATGCCAACGTGCTGGGGGCACGCGAGGCTGGCTATGGGATGATGCCTCGGGTGGAGGAAGCTCTCGCGAGCTATCTTTCGCCCGATTCTGCATCATCCCTTAAAGCCCCAGCGCTGCCCACCAAACCCTGTCGGGACACATCATCATTGGTGGGCAGAGCTTATATGGCGGCTGGGCGGGCTATCGGCCGCTCCATGGCATCCATGGTGACTGTGGAGAGACACCTGTCGGCGTTGAAAGAGAAGGATAGAAAAACTTTTCTCCTAGACTCCCCGATTTTGCCTTCTGGTCTGTTCAGCGACGCCGTTAACACCGTCGTTGACAGATTTCAGGAGGCGAAAAAACAGTCGGCAGCCTTCCGCCAGTATCTCCCTCACTGCTCAAAGCCTGGGAAGGCTGCCCCCAGTCTCAGCCGTCCGCCAGCTCCTCGCACCGGCAGGTGCAGAAAGAGAGCGTCGCCTCTAGAGCCCTTCCTCCGGGAGCTTGGCAACAGAGGTGGCGCTCTCACCAGCAGTCTTACATGCCCAAGGGTGATCTGAGGAACATCCTTCAGGCTAGGAAGGCTACTGGGAAGAAGTCCTAGCTTCGGCTGGGCTTCTAAGAGCGGTCCCCCCCGCTGGGGCAACCGAGGTTGCTTCCTTCGCGGCACTCTGGGGAATCCCACCGTCACAGACGCTTCGGGCCACACCGATTTCCCGCGAACGCACGCTGATCCAGCCGCCTCTGGAAAGACCTGCGGCTGGGCAGCCCGCGTGTCCGCACACTGAAAATCATCACGATAGATCTGAAAGACGCGTATTTCCATGTATTCATCCTTCCATGTCACAGGAAGTTCTTGAGGTTCGCTTTCGGGCACGAGGCGTACCAATATCGAGTGCTTCCTTTCGGCCTAGCTCTTTCCCCGCGCACGTTTACGAAGTGCATGGATGCAGCTCTGGCTCCATTAAGACTCCAGGGCATCCGTGTGCTGAATTATATCTAGAGCTCTGCATTTCTGCCCGAGCCCAACGGGCCCCGACTTTTTTACGCCCCTAGGGCCTGGGCTTCGGGCTAATTTTCCCGTCATACCTCAAACGCGGGCCGGGCTTCGGGCCTTTTTAGGCTTCTCCTTCATTTTATATTTTAGACATTCAATAATTAAAAGAAACAATGAGATGTGCTGTGCTGGTGGAAACAACACGAGACCATGATATCGCGAATCCGCAACTGTCAAGACTGACTCGCACAGTATTTAGAGGACGGCGCTATGCAACACGCATCGCCGCAAATGAGTAAATCAAGCCAACACGCAAACTGCCACAAGTGAAACTGAAAATAAGCTAAGTCTGAGATGCTCAAAAGCACAATCATCTTCATTAAAACTAATGAGACTAAAGGCTCTTACCAGTGTTTAGGTCGCTCGTTCTCATAATGTGGTCTTTGATGTTGAAATGAGCTGATGAAAAAAATGCTCATATCTGTTGCTTTCGTTGACATGAACTCTGTTAAATGTGCATACAGCGCGGGAACTGAAGATCGGATTTATATTCATTTCGCGGAAAGGTGTAGGCTAAGGTAAGACAACCAGCATGTTTATTTTTTATTTTTATTTGTTTAGATTGTGTAGCCCGTTTCTTGTGCGCGCGCTGTTGCGATCTGCTTGCCTCATCTTGTCAAAAATGCCTTTTTACTGTGATGGTGGTGATAGTAGGCTAAACATTTAAACGATGATTTAAGTGTTTTATATGAATTTTATAAGCAAGACAAGTCAAGTGTTGATTTCAAAGGCTAAAGTGTTGGGTTAACTCACTGTCGGCTGCTGGCCGCTTAGTCGTCACTTTAAAAAGCAAAAACTTTAATTTAACAAACAAAAAAATGCTTCAAGCATTTTTCTAAATTAACTTAATAAAGAAACTAAACGAAATATAGCCTAACTACTTTGACAAGTTTTGATTTGAGAGGCTAAAGCGTTGGGTTAACTCACTGATGCTTGGTCATCACTTTAAAGAACAAAAACTTTAATTTAACAAACAACAAAATGCTTCAAAAAAAATTCTAAATTAATTTAATAAAGAAACGAAACAAAATATAGCCTAACTACTTTGACAAGTATTGATTTGAGAGGCTAAAGCGTTGGGTTAACTCAGTGTCGGCCGCAGGCCGCTTGGTCGTCACTTTAAAAAACAAAACTTTAATTTAACAAACAAAAAAATGCTTCAAACATTTTTCTAAATTAACTTAATAAAGAAACAAAACAAAATATAACTACTTTGACATTAAAAACAAAACTGAACTATTTGAATGGCTGCAACTAAAAAACACGGGCTCCAGTCGGACTCGGGCTGATAATTTTGATGAGCTGTCGGACACGGGCCGGGCTAGGGCCTCAGCGTCTTGGGCCAGGGCAGGGCTAGGGCCTCGTTTTGAGACCCGTGCAGGGCTCTAATTATATCGACGACTGGCTCATATTGGCCCAGTCGTACAAGATGGCAGTTCGAGATGTCGTTCTGGCCCACATTCAGTGCTTGGGGCTGAGACTCAACACGAAAAAGAGTGTGTTGACGGCCCTTCCAGAGAACCACGTTCCTGGGGATTGTATGGGACTCGACGACGATGCAGGCACAAATGTCTCCTGTGTGAGTCGAGACCATGCTGGTGATGGTCTCAGGAATAAGGCTAGGCCACAGCATCACTGTAAAGCACTTCCAGAAGTTGCTGGGGCACATGGCAGCAGCGTCCAATGTGATACCTTTTGGCCTTCTGCACATGAGACACCTACAGTGGTGGCACAGAGGGAATCCGTTCCGTATGATAAGGGTAACACGCAGATGCCTTCGTTCCCTAGTCATATGGAAGAAACCTTGGTTTCTGTCCCATGGGCCAGTGTTGGGAGCATTCTGTTGCCGAAAAACTGTTTCAACAGACGCCTCCCTCACTGGTTGGGGCGCGGTCATGGATGGCCGCTTTGCGAGGGGCCCGTGGGAGGGCCGTCATTCCTCCTGGCACATAAATTGCTTGGAGATGATGGCGGTCTACAAAGCTCTGAGGAGACTTCCGCGGTCACCATGTCCTGGTACAAACAGACAACACAGCAGTCGTTTTGTACCTCAATCGTCAGGGGGGTCTGAGGTCGCGCCCTCTGTGCAGACTGGCGCATCACATCCTCCTGTGGTCCCAAGAGAAACTGTTGTCACTCAGGGCAATGTATGTCCCGGGGGTCCAAAATCAGGGAGCAGACGTCCTGTCGAGGCAGGGGCTGAGGCCTGGGGAGTGGCGGCTCCACCCAGAGGTGGTGGAGGCCATGTGCGAGAGGTTCGGCCCAGTGGAAGTGGATCTGTTTGCGTCTCGAGAGACGTCCCACTACCCACTGTGGTTTTCTCTCACGCATCCAGCCCCGCTGGAGTTGGATGCCATGGTGCAGACGGGGCCGAGAGAGGGTCCGTCAACAAGGGGTCAGCCTGCTTCCGGTGGCACCTCGTTGGTGACTCGAGTTTGGTTCTCAGACATCATAGCTCTGCTGGCGGGTCCCCCGTGGCAGGTCCCTCTGAGGAGGGATCCCCTGTCTCAGGCGGGGGGCACAATATTTCACCCCCGGCTGGAAATTTGGAACCTTTGGGGAGGTACCTAGAAGCCGGCCTGCCGGCAGATGTGATTGAGACCTTGCTCAGTTCCAGGGCTCCGTCTACAAGGAGACTGTACAGTGTTATGGAAATTTTAATTTATGGAAATTTTAATGCATGCTTTAACATATAATTTTCAGTAACCAATGCCTTATTAAGTAAAGCTTCAGAGAACATTAAGTTCTGCTTGTTTTGAAGCCTTATTAAAATAAACTTCGCCGAAACTAGATAACAAGAAAAGGGCCTAGTTCATAGAAACTGTAAAAGAGGAAACTTCTGCCCGGCAACAGGCAGATATGCTGTGTATTTATATTAAGGAATATGACATGCTATGTTTGTATAGCTATATGTGTGTGTTTTTGATATGTGACTTTTGTGAACCCTCCATGTGCAAGCTGCAAAAATAAAGAGGATGTTGAGTGCGGCAGCTTGGGCGCGCGAGGTTGGGGGGTATAAAGCTTTCAGACACAGAGGGAAGTTGGCCTTCGCTCTCTGAATGCTCAGAGTGAGGAACGCCTTTCTTGCAAGAAATAAACAATTGTTAAACCTTTCAATACTTCTCTGAATCCTAATTACTTTTAAAATAAAATAATTTCCACGACAACAGCCTGAAGTGGAATGTGTTGCCACTTGGTGCAGGGAGCGTGAGGTGGACCCATTTAACTGCCCAGTGGCTTCAGTGCTGGACTTCCTCCAAAATCTTACCCCGTTCACACTCAAGGTGTACGTGGCTGCCATTGGGGCTTTCCACGCTCCTGTGAGTGATGGGCCTTTGGGTAGGCACCATCTGGTTGTACAGTTCCTCCGTGGGCCTCGGAGGATGAGGCCTTCGGCTCATTCCAGAGTTCCAACTTGGGATCTGGCAGTGGTACTTGAAGGTTTGGCTGAGGCCCCCTTTGAGCCACTGGAGTCGACTGAGGCAAAGAACCTGACCCTTAAGGTGGCTTTTCTCCTTGCTATCACTTCTCTGAGGAGAGTGGGGGACCTCCAGACCTTGGCGGTGATGCCGACTTGCCTGGAGTTCGCCCCTGGCGGAGTTAAGGTCATCGTACATCCTAAGCCAGGCTATGTGCCCAAGGTGCCATCTAGTGTGGCCAGGTCATTGGTTTTTCAGGCCTTCCATCCTCCGCCTGATGGGACGGCGGAAGAAGGGAGACTTCACCTGCTCTGCCCGGTCAGAGCCCTAAAAATATATTTGGAGAAGTCTGCGCAGTGGAGGAAATCAGAACAGCTGTTAGTGTGCTTTGGTTCACCCAAGAAAGGGCTGCCTGCTTCTACTCAGACAATCAGCAATTGGATTGTCCAGGCAATAGCCACGGGCTATCAGGTGCGCAATTTGCCTTCACCTATGGCCACGGCCTATCAGGTGCGCAATTTCCCTTCACCTATGGCCGTGAGGGCTCATTCCACCAGGGGCATGGCTTCCTTGGTGGCTCTCCTTTCTGGAGTCCCTATGCAGGATATCTGTGAGGTGGCTATGTGGGCTACCCCACACACTTTTATAAGGTTGTATAGCTTACACCTCCCTACGATGCCCGGCGCTAGGGTGCTCCAGTCCTAGTTGTGCCTAGTCTCCAGCTTCACACTAGGGCAGGCATGACCCTCGGTATGGCCTAGTGGGTACTCGTTCCCCAAATTCGTCGTTCCGACGCAGTGCGAGTTCCCTCGAGAGGGAACGGCTTGGGTTATGCCTATAACCCTTGTTCCCTGAGAAAGGGAACGAGCACTGCGTCTCGTTGCTACACCTCGTCACGCCTGGAGCACATGCTTCATCACGATAATTGCCGTTACTATGCGCCGGCCACCATTATGTATCTTCCAGGTATGCTGTCACATCTACGTCATGACGCAACATCAATCAGGATTGGAATAGATCATTCAGACTTCAGATACTCTGTTGCTTAGGGAGCATCCCCAAATTCGTCGTTCCGACGCAGTTCTCGTTCCCTTTCTCAGGGAACAAGGGTTATAGACATAATCCGAGCCGTTTTTTAAGCCGAGACCTCTCGCACCCAAAGCGGGAATCATGATGTGGGGAACGTTGATCCTGGAGGGCCACTCTCTTGCAGAGTTTAGCTCCAACCCTAATCAAACACATCTGAAGCTAATCAAGGTCTTCAGGATTACTAAAGTTACAGGCAGGTGAGCGGTTTTTTCAGGGTTGGAGCTAAACTTTGCAAGAAAGTGGCCCTCCAGGATCAACGTTCCCCACTCCTGCCCTTGATAAACGAGCCTGGACGCCAGTCCTTTGTGAGGATGTAAAACAATGTAAAAACATGAAAAGTACCCAGATAGCATTGTGACTAGGGATGCACCGATATGAACATTTTGGCCGATACCGATAACCGATTACTCTTTATATTTGAAAGCCGATAGCCGATATATTGGCCAATAAATCTGAATACAAATTTTAATAAACTTTGAGAGCCTGATTACAAAAACAAAAGGCTCACCATTTAAAGCCATGTCCCAAACACTTCAACATAAATCAAACCTATATAGTATAGTAGCCTATTTGAACCAGTGTAAGATTCCTTACCTTTTCAAATTAATTTTACACTCCTATGGCCAACTTACTTTATTAAAAAAAAAATGGTAACACTTTACAATAAGGTTTAATTTTGTTAGCATTAGTTAACCAACAATGAATGAACAATACTTCAACAGGATTTATTCATCTTAGTGCATGTTAATCTCAACATTTTCAGATCCAAAGTTGTGTCTTTTAACATTAGGTATACACTGTGAATGGACTGTTGATAAACACAAACATTTTATTACTAACATTAACAAAGGTTATTGTTCTCTGTTTGTTCGTGTTAGTTAATGCATTAACAAATGAGATCTTATTTGTAAAATGTTACCAAAAATTCTATTGCCTTAAAAAAATTAAAATAATATACCTAAATAATGCAAACAAGTTATTGAACAGCATTACTTAGGCTGCATAATAAAGAATCAGAATGCAAGTGCATGAAATAACCTCCGCACAGACAATAAGGAAATGGTTTTAATCAAACCATATTGTTGATGGAAATGATACGAGAACAATAAAAGTGCTAGTTATTCAAAATAATGCTTCTGTGTTTTTGAAAAAAATATGTTTAATATTACAGTAATAGTAAACATCTTTAATATTAGTCTAGTCTATTAGGAATAATGTTGCTGTTTGAGCGCGCGCTGAAGCTGGAGAGAATGAACGAACAACCGTAAACTGAAGCGCTTAGAAGGTTAATTAACAACTAAACGCATCATATATGAGAACAATCGGATATTTATACAAAATAAATATAATATTACAACTTATATTAGCACAAAATCACACATAGGTGAAGGCCTATAACTCCTGTGGATGCTCTTCCCCTGTTAGAGAGCGCACGCTGAAACTGAAGATGATCACCGGTACAATGAAGCACTGCAGGTTATTGACTTAACGAAACGCATCCTATATGACATTAATCAGATGTTTATACTACAAAAATGTAATATTACGACTTACATATGCTTAAAATGATGCGAATGCACAAGCGAACTTGACTGTGCTGGTCAGAATGCGTTGTGGACGCTTCCCACAACAGCGCGCTGAAACACAACAACTAAACCCAGAGAATTCACAACGTTTTATAACAAAAATATTCTCATTACATTATGTATAGGACAGTCCCAGTAGTTATTAATGCTGTGCATTTCTGTTTGAAAAGCTAAAGACCGGTACAATGAAGTGCTTTACTGCATTGTTAATTAACTCAACCAAACGCATCCTATATGAGATTATACAGCATAATAAATATAATATTACAACTTACAATGGCACAAAAGGCTGTGAATGTACATGCGAACTTGACTGTGCTTGTAATGAAGGTGCAACTCTGTGGGTGCGCTCTTCCCTCAACAAACGCACTGAAACACAATGTTCTTTTACAGCCGTATTCTCATTATCATTTTATGTAGATTATATGTTAGACTTGCACCGCATATGTTGCACATAACTGTATTTTCCTTTTCGAAGTGATTCCAATCATATTTAGAGCAATTCAAACCCATCATGGTGGACAGCGCGTCTGTCTCAGCTGAAGGAAATAATACATTATCTATCGGCTTGACTATATCGGTCAAATTTTCTTATCGGACCGATAACGATAACATCAAAAATAATCATTTATCGGCCGATAACGATATGTTGCCGATATATCGTGCATCCCTAATTGTGACATTGAGTCAATGTTGAAATTCCATCAGAATCATCAGTTTGGTTGAGGTTGAAATGTCAATGCTAAGTAATATTGGATCAATGTTGAAAATTCTATGCTAAAAAAATTGTGGACCAATGTTGTAAATTCAATGCTAAATAATTTTGGATCAATGTTGATAATTCCATGCTTTTCAGTGTTGAAAAGACAAACATTGAATCAATGTTGATTTTTGGTCAGCTTAATTCTCCATTGGTGAGGCTTACTGTCAATCTATCTGTTGCATCATTCAACATGTTAAAGCAAATTCAAATCAATTGGGTACATTTCTGTGAAATATGTGCAATCTCCACCGAGTGTGTGGCTTAACAAAGAACCACTACCATAAATTGAACTCAATGGGACGAACCAGTTGATTATTATTAGTAGGCATATTGTTAATATTACTGTTTTATTAATTGTTTTAAATTCTCCTCCATCATGGAAAACATCTCCAATCCTCTGCTTGTTACAGCACATGCAGTGAGATATATAATGACTGTCACAGAGTCCTTAATTCTTGTGGTCATCCAGTTATTTCAATCATAGCCTGTTTTAAATTTATAAAATGTAGGCTGTTATTATTATTATTATTATTATTATTATTTAAATCAAGTATAATTCACATACATTTAATTATTTATCTAAAGAATACAGGGTTAATAAAGAATTTAGAATATTTTCCCCGATCGAATGCGACACAATCCAATCCAGTAGGTCGCGGTAATGCACCTTCAGATCAAAGCGCGGCATAACAGACTTCAAGTGTGAAAAAGACAGAGACAGGACAGCAACAGTGTTTTTTTTAGAGGTAAGTACAAAACGATTAATACAATTCACCTCAATTTTCATTTTGTGTTTTTATTTATTTTTATTTCTGTGTGCTTCTGGGCGAGTCAGAGTGAACTGCAGCGTTAATAGAGTCACGTGAACGCCCTCCACACAACCAACTGACCAACATTAATACAAAATCGAAGTTTTGCATGCACAATTATGTCTATTTGTACAAAATGCTGCACATTCAAGTAATTCTGTATTTAGCACACACAAGTTGAAAGGCATTTGTGGACAGTAAAAATATCTACAAAATATATCAAGTTCATGGATAATTGTGTGTGCATTTATTAATAATTTTGATAGTAAAATCATCCCATATTTGTCCAGTGTACAGGGAGAAACGAGAGGCGATCGGATGATTTTCTGGCATGTCAGTACTTCTGCTCGCCCCTCATGCGGGTATCGCACAGCTGAAGCAGAGCCATGAACTGATTGCCCTGTTGGCAGTGAGGGGAAATAGGACAATCAGTTCGTAGCTCTGCTTCAGCTGTGCCTGTTTGATTAGCTCACGAGGGGCGACCACAATTACAGAATTCCAATTTAATCTTTAATGCAGCAAAAAAGAAAACGAAAGAAGAGTGAGATCTTTAAGATCTGTAGGCAGCTATATCAAACTGCAAAATTTAGAAAACTGCTGTGCCTCCAGTTCGTGTTGTAAAATGGATAATCTCTTCCAAACCACTGTGTAGCCTATCCAGCTCCTCTTTTATTCATTTAGCTACTTGATTATTGATTTACTTGTTTTACTTTCACACTATTTGTTAATTTACTATTATTTACTATTAAATACAGTATTAATATTAGATAAAACAAGATAGATATTTGAAGATATTTTCACCTTGCTTTTTCATTCATTCCTCCTGTGTGTCTGCAGGTGCTTTAAAGGGAAAAGTCTATACTAAAATTCATTAAATAGTCTTGAATTTAAATTCAGCGTGTTTTAACTGGAATGTAAAGATTTTGATCACATTTCAAGTTTCACTTCATTTTGTAGTACATTTGTAATTCGTCACATTTCCAAATATTTACTAACTTCTGGGTTTTTTTAGGTGCATTACAAGAGAATGCTGATAAAAAGGAGTCATCAGAGTTCATCTTTGCTGGGATGGTGCAAAAATGGCTCCGTTACGCCCCTGAAAGGCTTGGGGGCACTGCTCGTGGTGGAAACCCCTGAGTTTAGAGTATTCAGAGCATTTCATTCTTTCTTCTACCTTTTTTCATTCAGTAGTACTGTCCCATTTCTGTCTTTATTGGCGAATTTCCATTTGTATTTACTTCCATTTTGCAGATGCAGGTTGTCATGTTTTTCACTTGTGTTATAAATTCAGATGTAATTGTTTTAAGTCAATGTGAGATTTCCTGTCGAAACTGTGGGGGTATAAATAAATACATTTGCATGTAAACTGAAGGATGTTTTTTTACTTTGAGTGACTTTTTGACACAAAATCATATCAATTGCATACATAAAATTAACTGGCATAGAATCCTGCTGTACATAAAGCAAGATTGATTTTATAGTGTTTGTTGAAGTAATATGCTATATATAGTATAGTAAGTTGAAAAAATATCAGGCCATTTGTATCTATTTTTCATTGTTGAAATAACATTATTTCAAGGTACAAACCTGATGAAAAATCAATGTTAAATTTCAACAATGATTCAATTATATTTTAGTTGATGCATTAACATTGATTCAACGATGATTCAGTGTTGGTCTGCTATCTGGGTATATACTAGTGCTGTCAATCAATAAAAAAATAAAAATTAATTAATCGCGTTGCTAAAATGCACAAATATTGTATTGTTTTCATTATTGTTGACTCATGTAACATTGTAAACAGCACTTTAAAATTTTCAGGCATGTCTAATAGGTCTAATATACAGAAATTGAATAATCAAACACTGCTGTCTTTACTGCATAAATTATAAAATGAATTCAGATTAAGCCTTTAAAATACTGTTCCGTCATTAGTGAATAACTACACAGAAACAAATCTGAGTAACACAGTATTAACATTAGTAACTACAATTAAATATTATAGCTGTGAATGAGAGAATACATTAAAAAAATGTGTGCCCATTTGCTCAAATAGCAAAAGAAAAACAGCACAATAGGGAAAAAATAGAGTGAGATTGATAACAGCAGTCAAAAGAGAGAAATATGTTAATTTTTACCATCACTCCCATAGACGGTGTATTAAAAACACCCTCACAGCAGCGGTAACTTGTTTTATGTAATTTTATGCAAAAGTAATAAAATACAAAGTATTAGTGTTATAAATGTACATATATATTTTAAAAAATGAAAATACAAAAAACGTTGCAGGATTTACGATATTAATGACCGTTAAAACTTGCCATCACAGTCTGTGAAAAGGGTCTATACTGATCCAAATAATTAGTCATTCATTTAGAATGATGTAGTACACTCACCTAAAGGATTATTAGGAACACCATACTAATACTGTGTTTGACCCCCTTTCGCCTTCAGAACTGCCTTAATTCTACGTGGCATTGATTCAACAAGGTGCTGAAAGCATTCTTTAGAAATGTTGGCCCATATTGATAGGATAGCATCTTGCAGTTGATGGAGATTTGTAGGATGCACATCCAGGGCACGAAGCTCCCGTTCCACCACATCCCAAAGATGCTGTATTGGGTTGAGATTAGGGATGGGCATTTCAAGCAAAAATAATATTCGAAGATCGCTGGGAATTATTCGATTTTTATTCGAAAATCGCAACTCCTCCCCCGCATGCACGCATGTAAAGGCTACACACATATAAACAGAGAGAGAGAGAGACCATTCACGCTCTCAATCTGTATGATAAACTGTTTCATTCATTAGGGAATAGGCTATATCAACTCAAGTCATATAATTATTGTAATATGCTGTAACATATGACTGTTATTTGACATGGCCTCAAGTTACCGCAACCGTTAAATGCCACAAGTGTACAGTGTGCGCGTGAGGCGATGTGTTCTTCTTCTGTTGTCTCAGGGTGTTTTTACTCTGGCAGTTTAGTTCGAAATGGGGCACGGTTCGCATGAAAAATTGCTAACGTGAAAGCTTTCATACAGAGCTTGGTGTGCACTGAGGTACCGAACCCGAGAACACACAACCGGAGTTCGGTTGCTCTCGACGTGCCGCGATTCACGTGAATAACAACACGCGGGTGTGCACTTGTTCTGGAAGAAAAGTAACCAGCGCAAGCGTTTTAGCCGATTACAATGTTATTAGTTCAATAACATACATGTAAATGATGATTGTGATAGATGATAGACGATCGCGAGAGCGAGCCTGCAGTGTATTCGCGCATAGAGTGCTATCAGGGCAGCAAATCAATGGCAATTCACCGTCTCCTCAAAAGAGTGTTTGCCAGCAGCAAAGCCGCCTACCAGCGACTCACATGCGGTAAACCCAAGTGTCGTTTACTCAGCTGCACATAATAGCACCAAATTAATTTTAAAAAGCCCAATATATTTGAGCCGCGTTCTGTTTCCTATCATGCCCGTGCACGTTTGTGATGACGTTAGATGAACGCAAACGCACTAGGGTTCAAGTTGAGTGTGAAACCAGACCAACGCTGCGGAGGCGGAGGGAAGAATCAGCTCGGACCGCATCAAACGTGCCCAGTTTAAAACACCCTGAGAGCTGACTGACAGCTTTAGGTGCGTTATTGCAGCGCCTCCATCTGGTCACATGAACGCGTCACCACCACACCCAAAACATGGGGATTTTTTTGAGGACGATAATCGCCCAAACTATTCGATATTCTATAATTAAATCAACTATCGAATATTCGAAAATCGCGGCCCAACCCTAGTTGAGATCTGGTGACTGTGGGGGCCATTTTAGTACAGTGAACTCATTGTCATGTTCAAGAAACCAATTTGAAATTATTCGAGCTTTGTGACATGGTGCATTATCCTGCTGGAAGTAGCCATCAGAGGATGGGTACATGGTGGTCATAAAGGGATAGACATGGTCAGAAACAATGCTCAGGTAGGCCGTGGCATTTAAACGATGCCCAATTGGCACTACGGGGCCTAAAGTGTGCCAAGAAAACATCCCCACACCATTACACCACCACCAGCAGCCTGCACAGTGGTAACAAGGCATGATGGATCCATGTTCTCATTCGGTTTACGCCATATTCTGACTCTACCATCTGAATGTCTCAACAGAAATCGAGACTAAAAACCAAACCAGGCAACATTTTTCCAGTCTTCAACGGTCCAATTTTGAGAGGGCAAGTTGTAGCCTCTTTTTCCTATTTGTAGTGGAGATGAGTGGTACCCGGTGGGGTCTTCTGCTGTTGTAGCCCAGCCGCCTCAAGGTTGTGCGTGTTGTGGCTTCACAAATGCTTTGCTGCATACCTCGGTTGTAACGAGTGTTTATTTCTGTCAAAGTTGCTCTTCTATCAGCTTGAATCAGTCGGCCCATTCTCCTCTGACCTCTAGCATCAACAAGGCATTTTCGCCCACAGGACTGCTGCATACTGGATGTTTTTCCCTTTTCACACCATTCTTTGTAAACCCCAGAAATGGTTGTGTGTGAAAATCCCAGTAACTGAGCAGATTGTGAAATACTCAGACCGGCCCGCCTGGCACCAACAACCATGCCACGCTCAAAATTGCTTAAATCACCTTTCTTTCCCATTCTGACATTCAGTTTGGAGTTCAGGAGATTGTCTTGACCAGGACCACACCCCTAAATGCATTGAAGCAACTGCCATGTGATTGGTTGATTAGATAATTGTATTAATGAGAAATTTAACAGGTGTTCCTAATAATCCTTTAGGTGAGTGTATACTGACATATACACCGATCAGGCATAACATTATGCCGAAACAGCTCAGGCATGGACTCCCCTGAAGGGGTGCTGTCGTATCTGGCACCAAGATGTTAGCAGCAGATCCTTTAAGTCCTGTAATTTGTGAGGTGGGGCCTCCATGGATCGGACTTGTTTGCTAAGCACATCCCACAGATGCTTGAATAAATTGAGATCTGCTGAAATTGGAGGCCAAGTCAACACCTCAAACACGTTGTTGTGCTCCTCAAACCATTCCTGTACCATTTTTGCTTTATGGCAAGGCACATTATCCTGCTGAAAGAGGCCACAGCCACCACAACCACCATTTCCATGAAAGGGTCTGCAACAATGCTAAGGTAGGTGGTCCTTTTCAAAGTAACATCCACATGGATGGCAGGACCTAAGGTTTCCCAGCAGAACATTGCCCAAAGCATCACACTGCCTCCGCCGGCTTGCCTTTTTCCCATAGTGCTTCCTGGTGCTACGTGTTCCCCAGGTAAGCGACGCACACACACCCAGCCATCCACGTGATGTAAAAGAACATTTTCACATTTCAGACCACATCGGTGGTCCAGTTCTGATTCTCACGTGCCCACTTGTGGTGCTTTCGGTGGTGGACAGGGGTCATCATGGGCACCCTCACTGGTCCCGTTTGCATCAATGAGCCTTGGCCACCCATGACCCTGTCGCCAGTTAACCACTGTTCCTTCCTTAGACAACTTTTGATAGATACTAAGCACTGCACACTGGGAAAACCCCACAAGAGCGGCAGTTTTGGAGATTCTCTGACCCAGTCGTCTAGCCATCACAATTTGGTCTTATTCAAACTCACTCAAATCCTTATGCTTGCCCATTTTTCCTGCTTCTAACACATTAACTTTGGTGACAAAATGTTCATGTGTTGCCTAATATATCCCACTAACAGGTGCCGTGATGAAGAGATAGTCAGTGTGATAGTCAGTGTTATTCACTTCACCTGTCAGTGGTCATAATGTTAAGCCTTATCTGTGTATTCACATGTATACAGTTTATACAAAGCTAAGTCTTACCAGAAATTCCATGACAAATTCCTTGACATCATGGTTACTGTTCTGTACCTTTGCTTTTTGGTTCATATTACATATTCATTTTATATTGTGTTTTTTTCAATGCACAGATGTAATTGAATGAAGATAGCAAATAAATCCAAATTACATGTTACCTTTATTAAATTACATATGCACATCGATCTTAATCTTGTAACTTCTGAACTGTTACATATAACAGTAACATATACGGTTGATCATTTAAAAATACGGATGTTGCACAGAATTGTTGTGAGCACTAACAGTCACATAGACTTGGACCATAATTTTTATGTAAAATAAACTAAATGCTTGTTATAAAATAAATCTCTACAGAACTGCTGTGAAAAAGTCTACATATGTGGACTCTTTTAAAAATGTAGTAATGTTTGATTTAATTTAGCCAGGTAAATAGAAAAGTAATTATTTCTTGATATGTATTGTACATGTACACTCTACTTTGTGATAAAAAAAAGTGCATTGTATCTTTTGCAGTTTGAGAACATTTGCTTTTCCATTAGCTCTATTTTTTACTTAATTTACTTCCACTTAGGTTCAAAATTGAATTTGCTTTGTATATAATGACACATTTGTCTATGTGTGTCTGTATGTGTGTTTGACAAAATCAAACTCATTGCATATGTGATTCAAAAGTTAAATTAGAATTAAATTTTAAAAAATCAAACCTTATTTTCTTTCTTGCATGGAACACAAAAGGAGAAGTTAAATAATGTTCATGCTCTCTTCCAAGCAATTAAAGAGAATAAGGGACCAATGGTCTTCAAGCTCCAAAAATGATAAAAAGCCGCATTAAAGCACAACTCAAGCACTATATTCAATGTCTTCTGAAGCCCCTAAATATCACCTCTGTGAAGTTTCAGAAACATGGAAACTAAAATAATAGTATTTGACCTACTTATTGAACAATGACCACAAATAAACTTAATCAACAAGTCTTCCACTAGCATAGGGGAGAGAGAGAGAGAGAGAGAGAGAGAGAGAGAGAGAGAGAGAGAGAGAGAGAGAGAGAGAGAGAGAGAGAGAGAGAGAGAGAGAGAGAGAGAGACGCCATGTTACCAATGTCTGTAATAAAAAGTACAGCATGCTTAGTTCCTGTCTTTCAATACTAAAATGCTGAATATATATGATAAACCATAGGCTAATAATAAAAAGGTGTTTTTAAAAATCAAATATGCCAGAGCTTCTTACTTGTCAAGCACAGCCAAAACAGGCATGGGCATAAAAACCACTTTGATGCCATCACGGATCCCATTGCGCTCTCTTTTTCTCTCTCTCTCTCTCTCTCTCTCTCGCTCTCTCTTTCTTTTCTGTCCCGGGTGAAGGTTCACAGTGATGTCCAGTCCACGCCACGGCCACTATCACCCTCCAGAGTCCTCCGTCCTCTCCAGGACGGGTGCTGTCGTGTGTTTAACGCTATACGAGGCGTGTTCTCTGTGCTCCAGACTTTGCTCTTCCTCTCTCAGTATTCAGCAGCCGTCTCCAAATCATCGACAGATGTTTTGCTCGCGTTAATAAAATGTATTCCAGTCCGCCGAGCGAAGCGCGAGTCCGTCCACAGACTCCAGTCAGATTACGCGCGCTTACATTTGAAGCACGCTTAAGCCGTTCATCAAGTCAGTAGCCTACGCATGTCTTAATAAGAAAGAAACACCATTGTTGCATTTGTAAACCCGTTTCCGAAAGCACGAAAAGGACAGTAGACACCGGCTCCAACTTTTATAAGCGATGAAGCGCGAGAACTGATATGATGAGACTGCAACCTCCCAGACACGTCTGTTTTTTTCTTCTTCTGCTTTTTAGCTCACATACTTCGGTAGCGTCAATATTTTTATACTATTGCACCAAGCTAATATTTGATGTATTCCTGGCTGAGTAATCTTCGGGTGCAGTGCAAGCTTCTGTGAGAATAGCGATACATTCTCATATGGGGCATCACTCCGGGAGAACCACGTGACGGACCGCGGACCCCGTGCGAGGCGCAGCAGGAAACGGTTGATAACTGGTCATTTGTAGAACAGTTAATATAATAATTTAAAGATATTTCACTTGACACTCTATCCATCTATATATCTTCAAAAATCACTTTCTCACATTTCTTACATTCCTAAAAAAATAGGATAACTCTATAAGCTACCCAGTGTCTTTTTTTTTTCTTCTTTTTTTGACGGGATACCACATCATAAATGTTATGACAGTATTTATAAGTCATTCATCTCAGTCCAACATAAATCAACAAAAACTATCAGCAGACTCTATGATAATTAGCAGCTGGGGCCTATTATATTATTTTACTCTATCTGTCATTAGTTCACCCAAAAGTTTACATTTTCATTTAGGCTACGTTGTTCCCAACCCATGGAACTTTTGTTCATCTTTGAAACACAAATGAAGATAATTCAATTAAGTTTAAATTCAATGATGCCTGAGAGATGTATATCCCTCTTGAAAGCCCAATCTACTAAAACGTTGATGCTTATAAACATTCACAAAGGCATTTTAAACGTAGTCCATATTACAGTTTTACTCAGTCATTTGGTATTGATTTGATATCTTTATTTCGAACATGAGAGAAGAAAATAATAATAATAAAAATACAATAATGTTCCAACATTTTAAAAGGAAGAAAAAAGAAAAGAAAAAAGATTTAAATTTAAAAAGAAAACAGAATCTTACTTTCCTGTATAAACATGCTTCTATCTCATGTACGAAAAGGAGTAGGAAGAAGTAAAACTTATGTATATTTCTTGATATATATTATTTCTTATGTATATTTCTTATGTATATTTCTTGGTATATTTCTTGAATCACCCTTAAGATTTGCAAACCAGTAAGGGCATTTCGCAAAACAATTTGTACAAACAGGAACACACAATAGATTACCTGCAAAAGCCTGTAGCTTGCTCAAAATCCTTAGTTCATCTCTCAAAAGTATAAGTAGGCTATTTATATCAACGAACATATCAATGCCATCCAAATGGCAAGTCCTTGTGTCATTATTCACAAACAAGATGCTTAGTCGTGTTGCCAATATAACATTGTACTCTGTCATTATTTTCAGATGTAAACTACGGTTTTGAAGACAATGACTGAAAATCCACAAGACTGCACTTAATCTTTATGGAATATCAAGAAATGTACACATTACAACACATTCAACAAATTTACACATTACTCTGTGGGATATTGAGTCCAAGAGACTTAGTTACACTTTTACTGTTGGTCTGTCAACAAATTACAGTACAATGTCATTGCGATATACAGAAAAAAAGACACAAAAATGTTGATATATCAGGAACAGAACAACCAACTTAACACGACGTAGAACTGACAATGAACTGAAAGACACACAGGGTTTAAATACACATGCAGCAAACAGAGGCACTATTCAATTCAAATGAGCTTTATTGGCATGCATGTGTGAAATAGCACAATAGTGCCAAAGCAATAGAGATATACAAACATCTAATGAGACTAATTAACGAGACACACCTGAACTGAAAATCCAAACAGTTACCATGGAAACAAACAGGCAAATGATAGAGCTATTTAGAAAACGGCTCGGGTTATGTATATAACCCTTGTTCCCTGAGAAGGGAACGAGCACTGCGTCGGAACGACAATTTGGGGATGCTCCCTAAGCATCAGCGAATCTGAAGTCTGAATAGAAACTAAACCAATCCGATTGGCGTGTGTGATGACGTCACTGTAACTGATCCCTCCTTTCACTAAAACTTTGATGCTTCAAAACATTCACAACATTATTATAAATATAGTCAATATGAATCAAGAAGTCTAATTCAAATCTTTCATTTTTGGGTGAACTAATATTGAAGAATTTGACTTTTTTTAAGTATTATCCTTCCATTAGCTGCTGACTTACACATACCTCTCACAAAAATGTGCTCCCTTTCTCTTTTGGACATTCTCTGTTCCAGAGAAATCACAAAAAGAAATTAAACCAAATCTTCCATTATCTACTGAAAGTATAAAAGGGGAGCCGGCGCATTGAAACGGCAGCTATTGCTCTGAAGCATGCGCTCCAGGTGTGCCGAGGTGTGGTGACACGACGCAGTGCTCGTTCCCTTCTCAGGGAACAAGGGTTATATACATAACCCGAGCCGTTCCCTTTCGAGGGAACTCTCACTGCGTCGGAACGACAATTTGGGGAACGAGTACCCACTAGCCCACACCGAGGGTAGCGCCTGCCCTAGTGTGAAGCCGGAGACCGGGCACAACTAGGGCTGGAGCACCCTAGCGCCGGGCGACTAATTATATTAAAGGGGTGGTAAACCACGATTTCACTTTTCTAACTTTAGCTAGTGTGTAATGTTGCTGTTTGAGCATAAACAGCATCTGCAAAGTTACAACGTTCAAAGTTTAAAGCAAAGGGAGATATTTGCTTTTAAAGGTCCCGTTCTTCGTGTCTTATTGAAGCTTTGATTGTGTTTACAGTGTGCAATATAACATGTGTTCATGTTTCGCATGTAAAAAAAAACGGTATTTTTAACACAATGTACTTATCTGTATGCCGCTGTTTTCACTGTCCTGAAAACGGCTGATGACTTCCTTTATTCTATGAAGTCCCTCCTTCAGAAATACGTAACGAGTTCTGATTGTGCCAGCGCTTCCCGTGTTGTGATTTGACAGCAGCTTAGCGAACGTGGCACGGTCCTGTGTTGTGATTCGACAGCAGCTTAGCGCACGTGGAAAGGTCACGCCTCTTAACGGGGAGATATATGCGCGCTTAATGATCTCTACAGCGTCCCTGGGAAAGCCAAACAAAGGTGATTTGACTCCGGGATGAAAATAACAGTGTCTCGACGACATGGCGACAAACACAGTCAAACGCAACACTTCCTTTTCTCCACGCGACACGTCCTCTTCTCCACGTGAGCTTGGAGCAGACTAAGAGGTTAGTCTGTTCTACTGTTCTACTGACGTCATTAATGAAGGAAGTACCAGGATGTAGTCCAAGCCGGCCGTTCGTTGTAGGCTTTGAAAGGGAACTTCTGTTAAATAAAATATCTCGCTTGGCATTGAACTTTGAGCTTTATAATTTTACAGGTATTATTTATGCTCTAACAGCAACATTACACACTAACTAAAGTTTGAACAATGGGATCACGAAGAAGGGGACCTTTAAAGAAATCAATTTCTAAGGACTACAGCAAACGGCCGCTAGGGACTACTACACATTCCTCCAGGGTTGCTGACATCACCAACCCCAATATTTACATAAACCCCTCCTCCGAGAATATGAAATAAGGGGGGGTGAGGCCATTTTGTATCGCCGCAGGGAAGCGTTGTTGTGGTTAGTAGGCTGGAGTGCTGTTGCCAATGCCGACGAAATGCTGTTATTTTCATCTGGAGTGCAGGTCTACTTTCTTCAGCCTTCCTAGGGACGGGGGTGCGTTGCAGTGCGTTTAACATACAACGTTATATGCATGTGTGTGTATGAGACATGAGGGGAACACGATCACATTTGCAGCGGATATGCTGCCCATCATAAATCAAAGTACAAGACAGACAAGGGTCGGAGGAGAAGACCAGAAAATGTTACATAATGGACACCATTCGTCTGTATTTGCAATATACGAGCCACGGTTCAGCTGCTCAAGACAGGCGGACGCGCGCGGCTCCCGCGTCACATTTCACGGAGGAAAACTTTCACAATCTTCACGAGTTCAATCAAGATGGATTTAAAAACAGAAGCTGTTTACGGGCCACAACCTGTAAGTGTGATTTATTTTTCGTCGATGTGTTTTCCTGTAATAGTTTGTGTTGTTAATTGTACGTTGTAGCAATGAAGTAAACAGATGACAACGCTGTCCTGCTAACCAGTTTGTTAAATGCTCATTCATACTTAACGTTATCCGACAAACACCTAACGTTACAAACTGTTTAAAATCTCAGCAGTGAACTTGGCATTAGTGTAAATGATTCTTTGATTAGAGCTTTTATGTATTGTTTATCTACAGGCATGCTAAACATGGTTCTGTGTTTGATTTGGATACTATAGTAAAGCCAATGTTTAGTGTTCGTTCTTGCGACAGATATTTGGCAAATCATTCTAAAAATGCAAAAGTAACGGTGCCATTCAGTAGCGATCACTATAGATCCGCAGTCTTTAGTCTTGAGGACTGAACAGGTTCTGCTCGATCATCTTCACTAAAATTGTCTGGGTCTGATTCGGCTCAAATTGGTATGGTTTTATTGACGCTAGCGTACACAAAGCACAGGCTTAGCCTGGAGGCTACCGGAGAAGGTAAGGGGCGTGGCGCTTACGACAAACGTGGACTAGGCGGTTAGCGAATCACAACACACTGGGCCAGCGAACCAATCTGAGCCCATTGCGTATTTTTGAGGGACCGGCTTCATAGAATCCGGAAACCATCAGACCGTTTTTACAAGGAGGGACAGAGCAGTGTAGAATAAAGGTAAAATATATGAAAAATACTGCATTTTTTTAAAAACGAAGCATGAACACATGTTACAGTGCCCCCCACAAACACAATCAAGCCTTCGAAAGAGTGTGCTTT